>JAANHX010000077.1:0-1200000 GCA_011320135.1 Phytophthora betacei
ACGAAAAAGCGCTAGGTGAGATTTAAAGACCTGTACAAGACCTGTCGCCAGCGGAAACGTGAAAAGCAGCGGTGAAAGCGCCGCGGCGAAATTGATTAATCCGCCTCCACCTTCACGCTGTAAACACCGTCGACGTAATCGTACATAGCCTTCCATCGTCAGTCGCAGGACCACGCGCTCTTCGCCGTAACTGAGCTGACGTAACGTACGTAGTAGATATATTTTGGTGTAGTCGCCCCAGAGTTGCCCTGCGTTGCCAGTCCAGGTCCCGTTGCAGAAGCTGACAAACACGCAAATCTGCAGCGATTCCGTGCCTACGCGTCACGTTGCTCCTTCATCAAGGCAAGGTATCCTTCCTAGTGCTGCAAGCTGCATGGCTTGGCGCTCGGTCGGATGCACCTTAAATGTTGCTGTTAGGGAAGGTGGTGGTGTTAGCGAGGCCAGACAAGGGTGCGTAATCGAATGAGTGAATGTCACTTCAACCAGCTCGTCGTTGTGATTGGTCAATGCAATACACTTGAAGATGTATACCAACATCACCTTCCGTTGCTGCAAGTCACACAGCAGCTTCCGTTGATCTGCTCGAAGTTTAAAACCCGCTGCATTCCATAAAGTGTGCTTATTAGTGCGCGACTTCAACCTGTTGGCGGGGTGTACGCTTGCTCAAGCACCAGCGTCCTCGAGTAGAGGCCCCTCAACTCAAAGCTACTGGTGATTCGCCGGGCGCTACGTAAGTGCGTGTTCCAGATAGCCTGCAATTGGCCACCTTTCCATCACACTAGTGAAATACAAAACGACTGCTTCATCATCATTTTTATTGCTTTAGTGTATGGAAGCAAGGTAATACAACGAGGTGCTGAGGCAAGCGGTGGATCTCATCCTTCGCCAGCCGCGCTTAGCCCGAGCATTGCTTAGTTGTCCGAAACGATCCACGTGTCAAGGGCACGCTCGTAGTTGCTGACTTCCTCGGGGGTGAACCACATAGTGATCTCGTGCTTGGCCGAGTCGGGGCCGTCCGAGCCGTGCACGAGGTTGCGGCCCGTGGAGATGCAGTTGTCGCCACGCAGAGTGCCGGGGGCAGCCTGGTTGGGGTTGGTCGCGCCCAAGATCTTGCGGCCGGTGAGGATCACGTCCGTGCCCTCCCACACCATGCACACGATGGGGCCCGAGGTGAAGTACTTGACGAGACCCGGGAAGAAAGGACGCTCCGACAGGTCGGCGTAGTGGGCCTTGGCGCGAGCCTCCGTGGCGGTCATAAGCTTTAGCGCCACGAGCTTGTAACCTTTCTTCTCGAAGCGGCCGATCACCTCGCTGATCAGACCGCGCTGCACGCCATCGGGTTTAATGGCAATGAACGTGCGCTCCTTGGAGGTTCCGGGCACGCCACCCAGAGGCGTCGAGGACTGGGCAGCAGCCTTGTTCTCGGCCACGGGGACAGCGCTTAGAGCGAGGGCCGTCACACCAGCAGCGGCAGCCACAGCAAGAACTGGGGCCTTCACGGCCGAAGCGGCACGAGCCTGGGTGGTGAAGGTGCGGGTGGCACTGCGCTTGGCGGCGGAGGCGACACGGCGGGACACGCGGGAGAACATCTTGGATCTGGTGACGAGGAGGAAGTACGTGCGGCGAAGAGAGCAGAAGCACAAGTGAGCTGTCTGCAGTCTGTGGTGGCAATTTGCCACTGGCAAATCGAGGGGGTACGTGGATCGCCGACGACCGCGCGTCACCCGGATCTTATCGTCCTATCGTTAGTGTACTTTCGGAAATTGATACAGACACTGCGGCTCTAGTCGAGTAGCTTGAGTAAAGTAAGTAAAAGGCCCGTGAAAACACATTCCCTTATATAAATGGAATTGCTGTGGAGCAACACCACTTGCAGAGTATCCGAAACATTATTGGCTAAAACGAATTAGAAAGGGGTGAATAATAAAGCAGCAAATATCCTTTGGCTGGTCATCGCAAACGAGCAAGATGAGCCCGACGGAAGAAGAAAAGAAGCAGCAGGCCGACGCGGGCTCCGATGGCGAGGAAGAGACGCCGCAGGAGCAGGTGAAGAGCAAGAAGGACGAGAGTAACGCCATGGAGAAGCTCACGGACCTCGTTGAGGAGAAGCAGATGGACGAAAACAAGATGAAGGCGGCTTTTCAGGCGCTGCACAAACAGGAAGAGGCGGACAAGGAGGCCGAGCGCCTGCTGGAGAAGAAACTAGCGGCCGTCAAGGTCAGCAAGGAAGATGTGGCGTTGGTGGCGCAGGAAATGGAGATCTCCACGCAACAGGCGGACCGCAAGCTGCGCGAGGCCGACGGAGACGTCGTTAAGTGCCTCAATGCGCTAATCTTCGCTTGATTTCGCGGCCCACTGACAAGCTGATATTATCTGCTGTAGATGCTGGGGTTCAATAGACAGTGACGCTTTTGTTTATTATGTTTCATCGACAATAAGGGGGTTTATTGCTTGTTAACTAACACGTTGGCAATGGAATATTACACTACAGATCTGCTGATTTCTACCTGCTCATTGATGAAGTGCCAAACCGGAGGACACAGCTCTTCGCGCTTGGGACTTCTGAATTGTACTCATCATGCGTTCTAGCTGCATGTTCTTCATGTCGACGTGGCCGGGGCGCAGAACTTGCAGCGAGTCTCTGAAATGGTGACAGGCGGCGATAAGTCTGGACCCTTTTCGATTGGTGTGTGGATCTAGCGTTTCGACGAGGTTCTGGAAGTGCAGACTCTTCTTGAAACGAGGAAAACTGTCTTTCACCATGAGCCGCATGATCTCGTCGCATGCCTCGTCGAAGAACGTGGTCTCCACGATAGCAGTGGGAGATAACTTGTCCATCTGCTCCAAGATGCCGTCGCGTATACCTGCAGGGAGATTCACCTCTTTCGGGGCGTCGGACTGGATATATCGCTCTCGAATATGGTTCGACGCTACCCGTCGCTCACTACTGTCTTCTATCACGCGGAACTTCTCAATCTCCAGGAAGAACAGATAGTTCTCGTCACTGTGTTCGGATTCGAGAAATGCCTGGAATCTCTGTGTCAAGAGACCGTGACGTAAGACGCTGGCAAAGTCGCAGCGCTCACCGAACCAAGCAATGTTTGCCGCGGCCCCAGCAGCTGGAAACTCTTCAAACAACTTCAAGATTTTGATGAAGGAGCAAGTCAACAGAACTGCAGAGGACCGTGTGAATGCCTTCCCTTTACTCACATTCATGCGCTCAAAAGTGAAGGGGCCCAGATAGCATCCTGGAGTGAGGAAAACGGAGCTGTCGTGTCCGAACTTGCTGGTTTTTCGGTGATTGGACGTGATCTCCACCGCTCCGTACACTATAAACACAAACTTCGACTCGTGTGCATCGTTTTCGTCCAGTTGACGCAGTACAATGTCGCCTTTGTGCACCTGATCTTCGATGTCAAGTTCGTGACTGAAGCGGATCATTCTCTCGTTGGGTATCGAGTCGAAGAAGGGCAGCACTCCACTCAAGATCGCCTTCAATAAAAGCCTCTCCTTCAGTAGTTTATCCACGCCCAGGCGTACGTCGGGACACTGCTCCAATAAACTATGGAAGGCTTTTTTCTCGATGCTCATCAACATGCAGCTTTCAAGCGCCTTGACAGTCGCAGCACGTGGGATGTTGATCAGCAACGACATTTCGCCAAAGAACGAACCTGCCTCTAGCTTCGCTAAGGGCCCAGTAGCCCGTGAGCTCGTCACCTCGACAGAGCCAGCTAAAGTGACGAACATTTGAGTACTGATCCCTTCGTCTTCACGGAAGATGACGCTGTCGCTGGGATATACGCGTATTGTCGACATTTCCGTGAGCATTGCGAGTTTTTCGTTGGGGAGATTCGCGAAGAATGGAATGGTGCTGAGTAGACCGATAAAGTCTGCGTTAGTGAGAGCGTTAAGTGACGAGTCCTTCTTGTCGTCGGGTAAGGACCGAGGTGGCAGCAGCAAATACCGCGATTGATTCTGCAGCTCCACTCGAGCACACATGGTGGACTGCAGTACAACCTCGTCACCCCCTCCGTCAGTCACATATCGACAGATAACTTCCTTTTCGGATTTCCAGAAGAGAAAAACTTCAGATGTTAACAGGACTTCGCTGTCATGTAAGTGAGGATCAACCTCATACACGTGACTGGGTGAATGAGGTACCACAACATGGGTACGACCGAGAGGCATGAATGCACGGATGCTTAAGGTGTGTGTCCCGTTCGAGTCAAAGAGACTCGCGCATCCATCGAATATGACAGCAATCTGGCCGGATTGGGCTGCGATGGATGCACGATGGCTAGAGGACTCCGCTTTTCGTAACGTAATCGCTTGAGTGCTGCTGTCTGCACCGATGAGTTGGAGAAACAAACTGCCATCGAAGACCCGGCGAACCTCAACGTATCGATGCGCCTGGGTACCGCAAACACAGCCCATACTCCCAGAGGCTTCACAGCACGCTCAGTGGCACGTACGCAGCAGATGATGACTTCCGTCTCGATAGTACTCAGCTCATGTCCAGGATGACTCTATTTTCGACGGAACTGTCTCGTACAACTACCGAAGCCGAGAATATCTGTTTACAGCTCGTAAAATGTCTAAATTGGCGAAACTTATCAAGTTTTTTCGCCTCGTCAAACTCTGCAAAGCAGCTAGAAGTTCGGTAACGAGGTGTGATGTATGCTCTTCCGAGACTACAACCACATGAATGAAAGCGAGTCTCGGTCGTCCTAGATGGCAGCGTTCCATTTATACCTAGACCGAGATATCCCGCCCAGATCACTGTCCACCTATTTCCGGGCAATGCTCGTCGTTTCGCAGCCGTAACTCCTTTTTTGCTCGGCCCCGTTGGGCTGAATATTGACCACGACCCGCGTGAACAGAATTTCGTGCTCCGGTTCAACGCTCGGGACTTTCGAGACTTCGTCCGTCCCGAACGTGCTGAGGCATCTATCAGGCAGAATTAAGCGCGGATTTGCGGTCGCGCCGATAGCTTCTGGTGGTTCCTTGGAAAAGGATGCGTTTGCGTTGATTCCCGACATTCCCCGCACGACAATGACTCCTCCACCAGAAGCAGAAGCCCCAGCAACAATAAAGCCGCAGGCCACCCACACACCCGAACACTCAGAAAAACCCTTACAAGTCGATCTCAAAAGACGACTGGGCTTCGTTGAGCCCCCAAAGGTACGCAACTGCAGATGAGAAATCCACGTCTCAAGGGCGTAGAACTAACTTGAATCTCTGGTGCTTTCTCTAGCGATTCGGTGCCGATTATCTTTTCTTCCGTTTCTTGTCCAGAGAACATAAATTACGCCGCTGGTGCGTGCAGATAGTCTCCCACAAATACTTCGATCGATTCATCATTGCCGCCATTGTGGCCAACTCAGTCATCCTCGGATTGTCCGATTTCTCCGTCGTGGACTCGGATCTGAACCCTGCAAGTACCGGGAAATTGTATCAAGGCGGGAAACTCGTGGACGCCTATTCGCTCCAGAACCACATTGTAGAGATTTCGGAACTTCCATTCACGATCATTTTCACCGCAGAGTGTATCCTCAAGATCATCGCAATGGGAGTCCACGGTAAGGGCTCATACGGAAAAGATACGTGGAACGTCCTCGACTTTTTCGTCGTCGTCTCAAGGTAACAACGCTGCTGTATTGACCGGAATTTATTTTACTTCCGTTAATCTGTTTTTTTTTATTATTTTTTTCTATAGTCTTGTGGCTTCATTGCCAGGAATGCCCAACGTATCAGCTATCCGAACGATCCGAGTGCTTCGTCCACTACGATCTCTCTCAGTAATTCCTGGAATGAGACGTCTCATCGCTGCCTTGCTGAAGGCTCTACCCGCTCTCGGAAATGTCGTGATTCTCCAGATTTTTGTCTTCTTCATCTTTGGCATCCTCGGAATTCAGCTTTTCGGTGGCAGTATGAATCGAAGATGTCGCGAGACATTGTTTCCCGTCAAGTTGCCGCTTGATGACACGAACGAAGTGGTCTGGCCAGTTCCGCAAGAATACATCGACCAAGTGAAGGCGAACGAAGAGGCGTATTTTTGCATTGATGTGCCACTTTTAGATTACGAAGACAGCGCTGGCGACTACACAAAGGAAACTTCGCCTTGGAATGTTCCTCAGGATTGTTTCTGGCCGGTAGACGAAGACGACGAGTTTCTCTGCGCTGCCAAGGGCCAAGCTGGCAACCATGCGTGCAGTAGTGGGAAAACTTGTGGCTCGGACTACGACGCATTTGGAAATCCTAGATTTAGTCACCACAAAGCCATGGATTACGCGCTCTACCGCCCCAGTCTGGACTGGGGTCTCACGACATTTGACAACATCGGACGAGCGTTCTTCACCATCTTCCAGTCCATCACACAAGAGGGCTGGACTGTCATTATGTACATGGTGATGGATTCGTCTCAACCGACGGTCGGGGCGATTTTTTTCGTGGTTCTCATCATTTTCGCGTCGTTTTTCGTCATGAATCTGACACTGGCAGTTATCTCAGAAGAATTCAATCTCGACCAGAAGCCAGGCAAGACCGCCGCCCAGAAGCGAGAGGAGGAGAGGAGAGCAAAGCTAGAGAGAGAGAATGCCGAAAAACTCGCCCGTGAGCACTGGCTGAATGCCGTCGTGTCTCACAAACTCTTTGCCGGGTTTATCATGGCCGTGATTCTCGCCAACACTGCAATTCTAGCCCTGGATCACTATCCGATGCCCACGCAGATGGACGAAGATCTCGAGATTGTAAACTTTGCGCTTTCCTGTGTTTTTGTCGTCGAGATGGTCATGAAACTCTTTGGACTTGGATTACGGCAGTATTCTTGCGACAGATTCAATCTGTTTGACGCCTTCATCGTGACGATGGGGATCCTGGAGACGATAGCGTCACCACCCTCTTTCATGTCCAGCAATCCTCCAAAGAAAGGAGCAGTGTCAGCTTTGCGATCATTTCGTCTCTTTCGAGTATTTAAACTGGCTCGAGATTGGAAATCACTTCGAGAACTACTGGAAATGATCATACGAGCAGTGGCCAGCATCACGAACTTCGGAGTGCTCCTGTTCCTATTCATCTACATCTACGCATTGGTTGGCGTTCAGGTAAACTAATTGTCGGACGTTTCAAATAGCTTACGAATATCTTACGATTTCGTTTTGTCGTGTCTGCAGTTCTTTGGTAACACGATGCGCTTCGACAACGAAGGATACCCGACTCCTTTCAACCTGGAAGAGTTCTGGGATGGAACGGTAAGTAATTTATTTTGACAAAAAGAGCGTGAACTTATACCAACCCTTTTTTCGTATTTTACCAGGTTCCACGAAACAATTTTGACACGCTACTCTGGGCTGCCGTCACGGTGTTCCAGATCATCACGGGCGAGAACTGGAATAGTATCATGTACTTCGCCATCCTTGGGAACGGCATGCTGTCGTGTGTCTACTTTATCTCTTTGGTGATCCTTGGCGACTTTGTGCTCATGAATTTGTTCCTGGCTCTGCTACTGGACAACTTTGGAGACAACGACGAAGAGCAAGAAATGGAAAAACAGGAAGAAACCAAGAAACTTGCGCAGAAAATGTCCGTGATGAACATGAGTATGAAAGTTGCTCCAATCACGTCCGAGAACGAGCGAACGATGACGGCAAGAGGAAGTTTCTTGATGCTATCCACTGCGTTTCCCCTAGGAGCTCGTCGACAGTCGATACTGGAGGTGGACGAGGATGCAGACGAAGAAGACGTTCGAGTTGTCAACCTCGAGAGGTTCGCAGACGAATTGACACCAAGCGTACCATTGGCAAAAACCGTATACATTGAGCCTCCAGCTCGACTGAACCTTCCGAATGGGTCGACCACTCCTCGCGCTGACAAGGCAGTCAACTCGGAAGGAACGTCGTTGCGAGACATGATGAACTCGGCTCGAAACAGTTTCTTGGCCACTTCACGGGCGAGTATTGTGTCCGCTATGATGCTGGGCGCGGGGGTCCAGTTACCTGCAGATGAAGAAGAAAAAGAGGACGATACGAACCACCCTCCGCCCCAGATTAACCTCGGAAGATCGCTATTCCTTTTCCCAGGCGACTCGAAAGTGCGACGCGTTGCCTGTTATCTCTCCACACATCGATACTTCGACTCGACTGTCTTCGGTCTTATCGTGGTTTCGTCCATTGCTTTGGCGGTGGATAATCCACTCGCGGACCCCAATTCAGGCCTCGCGACGTTCCTGAAAGGCCTGGACAAGGCGCTGGCGATAGTTTTCGCCATCGAAATGGTCATCAAGATTGTTGCCATGGGGCTCATCATGCACAAAGGCGCATACCTTCGAAATGGCTGGAACATCATCGATTGCGTCATTGTCGTCTCCTCTGTCGTCATGCTCGTGGCTGAGTCGTCAGGAAAAGGAACAAACCTCAAGTCTTTGCGGTCACTCCGAGGGTTGCGAACGTTTCGTCCCTTGCGTATGATTAGTCGACGGCCTGGCTTGAAGCTGGTAGTGAACGCCTTGTTCGAAGCCATCCCCGAAGTGATCAACGTCCTGTTCGTGTGCATGCTCTTCTTTCTCATTTTCAGCATCGTGGCGGTCAACTACTTGAAAGGAACGTTCAATGCCTGCAGTGGAAACGTCTTCAACGCGTTTTCGGCCGCTCGAATGAGTTTTCTCATCACTCCGAAAACGTGGAAAGAGTCCTCAGAGCTTCAGCGGAGTTGGTTTGCCGGTACAGCGTGTGAATCATCGTTCCCAACCACTACAGGCTCGGAACTGACTTCGGAATACGTTTGCGAGTGCTGGGGAGCCGACTGGGGCCACGTTTTGCCCCAAAACTTCGACAATGTGGGCTCAGCCATGTTGACGTTCTTCGAGATCTCCACTACAGAGGGCTGGGCCGATGTGATGATGGCTGCCATCGACTCAAATGGCATCGGGATGCAGCCGATTCGGGACAACAACATGATCTGGGCCTTATTTTTCGTCCTCTTCATCATGGTCGGCAGCTTCTTCGTCGTCAACTTATTTGTGGGGGTCATTATCGACAACTTTAACCGCATGAAAGCAGCGCTCGGTGGGGACTTTATGCTCACCCCGGAGCAGAAGAAGTGGATTGAGGCCCAAAAAGCTGCATCTCGCGTCGGCCCCGTGCGTATTTTGAGGCCTCCGAGGCAATTTTTACGACGTCAGCTGTTCTTCCTGGTCAAGATGCAGCGGTTTGAATGGTTCATCATGATCTGTATCATCGTAAATACCTTCCTAATGGCTGCGCAGTTCTTCGGTGAATCGACAATGCAAGCGTACGTTATCAACATTGTGAACGAGATTTTCGCCGTGATATTCACGCTAGAAGCGGTGATGAAGCTGACAGCTTTCGGGTGGGAGTATTTCGAGGACCAGTGGAACCAATTCGACTTTTTCGTCGTGCTCGGTACACTATTAAGTGTCATCGTTGAGCTTTTCACGGGCACCTCAGTGCGATCCCTTGCGATGCTTGTGCGCGTGTTCCGAGTCACGCGTATCCTGCGCCTCGTCAAGGCATCCAAAAGCATTCGGCAGATTCTTCTGACGCTCTACATCGCCCTGCCTGGCCTCAGTAACATCACGTCCATCCTGTTCCTGATGCTGTTCATCTACGCTACAATGGGAGTCCAGATCTTCGCCAAAGTGGCGATGTCGGACAATATCGACGCCCACGCCAATTTCCAGGATTTTGGCAGCGGCTTCCTCTTCCTCTTGCGCGCTGCCACTGGAGAAGCGTGGAATAGTTGCATGCATGATCTGGCGTCCAGCTCTCCGGGTTGTGTGGACGATCCTCCGTACGACCCAACCATGTGCGGGTTTAATGACTTTGAAGGCTGCAAACCTCTGAACGGATGTGGAAATCCCATTGCCTATGGGTTTTTCTGCACGTTTACTCTTCTGGTGACGTACGTCATGCTCAACCTCACGATTGCCGTTATTCTCGAGGGTTTCTCGCTCTCCCACGAAGATGAGGAGCCATTGTTTGAGCCCGAACTACTCGAAGAATTCCAGACCAAATGGGCCGACATTGATCCCAAAGCCACTGGGTTTGTCAAGGTCGACAAGATGCTACTGCTTGTGAACCTGCTCAAGCCGCCACTGGGGAAATTCGGCATGCCGATGGACATGGCTCACTTTTTCAAGTACACGTGTAAGTGCCAGTAGTAGATGGCTACGTTATCAGCTCTAACGTGTTCCTGTCATGTAGGTCTGCTCGAAGTGCCTTTGTACGAAGGCGAGTTCGTTTACTTTCGAGATGTGCTGTTGGCCATGACTCGTGAGATGGTTAAAGTACGTTCACGCACGCAAAGGTGGCTGCAAAGATCTTGAATTTTTAACTTACCCTGGAATAAATGTCCAGGTGAACGCAGGCACCATCTCCGACATGCCCCCCGACCAGGACCTTGGCATCTCTGGTGTCCCAGGAGCTAAGCGTCGTATCGAGTTCTTCGCACATCAATATTTTGGCGCTCGACGGATCCAGCGTCAAGTGGCGGAATGGCTACGCATCAAACGGCAACTCGAGAAAAGGTACATGGAGGAGTACAAGAACAAGATCAAGAAACCCAGCGGACGACCCAAGAAACAGCGCGATGCACGTGTCTTCACCATAGGATAGTTAGTCTCCATTATCTCGTCGTATTGTCTGCAAAGAAGAAAGAAACAACACAATGTTCTCCAGTGTATCCATTCTCTCAAATGTATCCATCTATCGTCGATTGGATCGGCGCCCCCCACGTCTCGCTGCTTCCTCCTTCCGGAAGGCCCAGTCCACATGAATCGTACTGCCCAAGATTTCCTGCCCGTCCAAGCGTTCCATGGCCGCCTTGGCATCCTCGAAGTGCTCGAATTCCACCAGTGCGTAGCCCTTGACGAAGCCTGAGCGTCGGTCCAAGTTCAGATGCAGATCCTTGACTTGTGCGTCCTCCCCGAAGGCGTCCATTACGTCCTCCTCCTGTGCTTCCTCGTGTACGCCGGTGACGAACAGTAGCCATCCCTCCACGGAGCGCAGAGCCGTTGAGTGGTCTCGACTGGAAGGCGAGGGCTTGAGCTTCTCAAACACGCCGCTCTCGGATGGGTACCGCGCCGCGTCCATGGCAGCGGAACCAGATCCGCGTCCTTTAACCGTGCGTTTGGCCTGCTGCGGCTTGTCCTCTTCCTCCTCTACGGCCATTGCCGTGTCACTCTCATAGTCCACCTCATCCGCCATACTTGCTCACAAGGCTGCAAATAGTGAGCGAATAAAGCTTCTCGTACTAAGTGCGAATCAAATGGGATGGAAATGTGTGTACACTGTGACACACAGTCTGTGTACTGTACAAATGGTGAGCGAATAAAGCTTCTCGTACTAAGTGCGAATCAAATGGGATGGAAATGTGTGCACACTGTGACACACAGTCTGTGTACTGTACTGGAAATGTGTGTACACTGTGACACACAGTCTGTGTACTGTACTGTACATGTAGAGAGCGTAAAATAACGTTAAAATGCGTTTCATTTTCGTATCACTATTACACAGACGATCCTCTCAGTATTGATAGCGTCAGGAGGCAACATTATATTATTATAAAGAGGAGTTGAATACTCAATATAAGGTAACCCAAAATAAGTGCCGTTCGTTATGCAAAGTGGCTTAATTTCTGCCGGCTATTGTCAATTCCCCGCCCAACACTGTAATACCGCGTACACCTTCGCCCACTAAGCCCCACCCACGTCGCGAAGCAGGCTAACGAATGACCAGCGACGGCAGATCTGTCGATTGCGTTGTGGGCTCAGCTACAGCACGCGGCAACGATTAAAAACATCCTAAAGCACAAAACGCCTACTCGAAGTCATACCATTGGAGCAAAGTCGCACCGTTCGGTCCGCTTTTGCGATACTATTGCATTTACATGCAATGCCAATGGATCTGAGCGTTTGCCACCCCTTTTTGTGGGTAAATCAAGAAGCTAACAGCAGATGTCACTGCTATCATTCTTCAGTCGGCCTTGATAGCTAAGAGAGTTATCTTAAGTTTTGTAAGCAAGCTCTCAACCACTTTATTCGGAGGGAATTACGATTGAAAATATTAATACAGAGAGGATCGTCTGCACATACCGCCACGACAAAAGATGCATGTATCGCAAAACTTGTATCGTAAATAGTATTCGTTATCACAATACATCGTTTTATGTAACCTATGTGTGATTCGTAATACCGGTACTTATTTTTTTAACAAATCCGCATTTTTTGTCGTGCATTTTGGCCAATGTGAGTGCGTAGCTTTGTGGGATGGGTCGCAGATTAATTTTAGCGCTGGATTCAGCTTTAAAAACACCAAAAGATGCGTCGTTGATTTAGAGGCGTTACAGTAGTCAAATTCCAAAGGTACAACATGTGTGATACCCTGATGTCGGCATATTTATAACCAGCAATTGTGTAGACTTGACTATCGACGAGCTGTAAGATATTCATTCGCGAGTTATCTGTCTTGATCCTCGATAATCTCCGCTCGGGTGGAGACATCTTGTGCACGTTCAGCAGGGATCACAATCACACCGTTGATATCGCCACGGATGATGTCGTTGTGACGCACCACGCATCCTGCAACGACGATGGGGCAGTTCACATCTCCGATTGTGGTTGACCCCCACACTCCATGCACCGACGTGCCCGTTGCGAACGCGGGGAAGTTCATTGCACACAATTCCTGCACATCTCGCACACGGCCGTCCGTCACAACACCGGCCACGTTTCGTGCTTTCGGCGCTGTTGCCAATATTCCATCAAACACGGCCGTCGAAATGCCTGACGGAGCACTGATCACCACCACTTGACCCATCTCTGCTGTGTCCATGTAGTCATAAGACCCAGTACCGACTGTGGCTCCAGTAATTGGCATCATCTTAATTGTCAACGCCGGTCCGCAGATGTTCATCGCTAAGGGAGCATCATACCCCCGAACCAGGTCCAGATCCACCAAATGCCCTTTAATCTTCATCACCGCCATTGCGTCGCCAATGACACAGGTAGATAGTTTGGCCAATCGAAGCAGCACCTCGGTCTGGTCCTGAGGAGGCTCAGCCTCTGACTCCAACATGTTGGTAAGCAGTTGTTGGTCAGCCCGCTTGAGGGCCAGCGACTGAGCCGTCTCCACTCCAGAGGATGAGAAGGTATCAGGACTGGACGTTGGCACGGCGAGTGACGCCACCGTGGCAGCCATGCTGTCAGTCGAGTCCTCAGGCTCCTCGGGTTCGTCTTCAGCTTTTGTCTCGTGGAGCGAATCGGTAGCAGGAGCGGAGGATGCGGCAGCCATTGACCTACGAGAGCGTTGGTTGGTCTGGAAACCCGGTACACACGACATCTTGAGGTGTTCCGCCAACCGCGTGGCATTACTCGCATACTGCTTGTCGCATTTCTTGCATTGGTAGCGCACGAGCCCCTTGCGACCGGTCTCGGGCTCCAGCCGGGTGAAGAAGTCGTACACATTGCTAGGCTTTCGGCCCATGACTGCTACGTTTTTGATTCGAAGGGTGTATTTTACGGTCGGGGAATTTATTTTGCAGGCAAAGAGTTTCAGCCACTCGTCGTTGAGTCTGAAGTTTAAAACAAAATAGCCAATAATGAGTGCAGGTTCAACTACATGTACCATTTGGATACCGGTACGTTTACTAGAGACTGTAGTAGTCTTCAGTAATATTGTTTTGTTAGTATTATTCTTCCGTTTTGGCTGATAGGAATTCAGTAAGGACCTTAATATTAGCGGTGAGCTCATGCTACAGTGGTCACGGCAATTAATCTAAGTTGATAAATAATCTCATACACTAAATATTCTCACTCAAGTTTGTTGAGAATAATTCACGTGAACAAACTTTTCCAGAGTTCATTATTAATCTCAGTTGTGGGTGATATCTTGTACTCACTATCGGGTTTGCTTATGGTGCAGTGGTTAATGATCGCCCTAACCAATCGCTGCATTGTGAGTTCAAGTGCCGCAGCAGCAGTGCATCGGGTGTCAATTGTCCCTTTTAGAGTTAGGTCTGTGGTGATGTATGTTCTGTGGAATGTTCTGACCCAATAATTGGCATCCGCTGGTTGCTCGCCTGTAAACACTGATGTTCATACTTAAGAAAAGTTTCACTATTTCTATTTACCAATTGGCTGTGGCTCTAAATTATATGATTGCATGTACTTGTGTCTAAGCCTTCTTCATTTCATGATGTTTTTTTAAATAATTCTCTCTGCCACTGTACAGTCCAGTGACATTCCAACCCTCTATTCTAACTGAAACTTTACCTTCAGGTATAATTTATGCCGACATGTAGATGTGAGATTAATTTCAGGGCTACATAAAATAATAGCAATGAGATTTATTTTACCAAACACTATTTAATGGGAGTTCATTAATACTCTCACGGAGATCAATTGCTGTGTGAAATAAAACAATTACTCCACACAAAATAATTTCAATGAGATTCATTACCGTGACCAATGTAGTGTCCTTCAAAAACTATCAAGAACCGGATTATTTCACTAATTGGTGCCTAGTAACTCCAACCATTATTAGAACATTTTTCTCAATAAACTGAAGGACAAACCACCATCTGAGTAGCCATTCTAGACATTTTGAGCACCGCAGTTCCCCATGAACCCGTAGGATTGGAGAGCTACGACATTATAATAGGCTACATTTTGATATGCAAACACCTATCAACCAAGCAATGCCCTCTGTTTTTTTGTTTAAAATTTACTGTGACGGAAATAATGGTTTTAATTTAGAACCAACTCAAGGGATAAACACTTGAGACTTTGTCGTAAACCTCATTTTGCAATTTTATGTCCTGAAATTTTTTGGAAAATAAACGATTGCATAACCTGGTCTGAGGAATGCGCGGCTCGCAATGGGGGTCAGTCTACGCAAATATCACGGGCGCTCGCTACCGCTTAGTAACATCAAATCAAAGTTTAGGATGTTTAGGCCAGTTTCAGGACAGAATTATTTTCCGGTTTGGAAAGATATATGCCTTGCTGCTATCACATCGAAAGCGTATAGCTTTCAATGATTCAAAATTGCATTTACGAAAGGTATTGGCTTAGTTAGCAGTGTTTCCAGCGATCCTACATACAAGAAGCAGGTATTTCATTTTTTACTAATGATGTGAAAAATCCAGAAAATATGAAATCTAATGTATTCCCGATGTACTTGCGATCACGCCGGACTGCAGGCAAAATATGTACTCTACAGGAAATGGCATGTAACAAGCGAGGACAGATTTACCAACCGTAAACGATTGGATTATAGTTGTAGTCATTATAGCTGAAGTCATTTGACCGAACTCATTCTGAAACATTTTCACTGTCATGTTAATTGCATGTAGTCGTTTAAGCACCACATATATCGTTGCGGAGCGTCCTCCAATGGTGTGCTACTGAGCTGAGTAAGCGCAACATATTAATAGGTATTAGCTCAAAAACCCTGAGTAAAAATGCGAACGTAAGCAACGTGAACATTGGGAGACATATCCAATCATGCATAATAATACTTTGTGTTTCAATCTGGGGATGCTGTGTGCCTAAATCGTTTTTTTCTTATATTTCCTGATTGATATAATTGTTCTAATGATCTTGAATCAATATTCTTGATGCAATCTTTTTATTATTGCTAGCTATCACTGTATCTTCATCTTCCACCCGAAACCACCTGCACTTCCAATAACATTTATACGAACGCTACACAATATGTTTAGTTTAGCGTCGTGCTCGATGCGGTTCATTTCTGAGCTCACATGATAGTAATGGTATGTCCAGGTTGCACTACTTACCCGCTTGTACTGCCTATTTGAGCTTGTAAGTAACTAAAAATTGTTCACTTCTCACACAAAACTCAATAAAAGCTAGAAAATATTCGAATTGTAATATTTTTATGCATGCAACGCTCATTTTGTGCTGATTCAGAATTAGTCATTAGGATCTCGACGGTAGTGCTTTTAATGTGATAGTTTAAGGATAATTACATGATGGTTAAACGTCATTTAGGCTCCACGTTTATTAACGTTTATTTATGTGGTCTACTTTCTGCCAACCAACTATAATTAACACCTCTCGTGTTTGTTGTTGTCCTGCCGCTCCATTTATAATCGTTTCATACGCCCCTATCGGCGACACGTCCGCCAATTAAGTAGTATCAGATTTTGCTGTCTAAACAACTCTTAATAAAAAACAATAGTTTACTGCAGTAACACATATGGGTTCATCTAAAACTATTTTTCTTTATGGATCAAGTGACAACGTTTATTAGCACAGCGTTGTTCTTACGGCCAGCTTCTGTTGTACATGCACTATTATTTGGCAGCTCAGTCGGTTACCTCACATTCATATATTTTCTTAATATTTCTACAACAAAACAGTTGTAGCTATTCTTTTAGTATTTGTTTCTTGTAGAAACTATTAAGAACATAGAATTACGTATATTAATGGTATGGCCTCGAAAACACGCATTCCCACGTGTACGCTAAGCACCTTGCAGCATAGGAAGCGTCCTTAGGAGCTATTTCATTTGAAAATAAGTATTAGTAGCAACATCCAAAATAAAGATAGTAAACATCAAAACTTCGTAGTATTTAAGCGATGACGCCTTCGGATAATGGGTAGTCTTGTGCAAATCTCCATAATAAGTTATTTGGAGATTTGCATAATATTATTATGTGCACATGAATTTACTGATGTAAGCTACATAATTCAGTTTTAACCTGTTGGAGCCGCTTTCGCTCCGCTCGACAGCTAATGGGAAAGCTAAAAAATTTAAACGTTCCGTGTGACGGACGGACGGACACCGTGCTAGCATTGATAATTTAGGACTAGCCGGCCGCCGCCGCTACGCGGCGGAGTGGCATGGTTTGTTGGCAATGAGGTGTCCGCAAATTTAGGTGCTACTTAGTGTCGCGTTCTTTGCGAGCATCGTCACCCCAGGAGGTCTTGGCTTCGTGTACTTAACCACTTACCATTCCATAATCTCATGTAGACCCGTGCAAGATCGTGGTTTGGTACACTTCCGCTACCCCGTACTATACGTTGGATGTCATGTTCTTCAATGGCCTGCGCTCACCCGTGGTCCATGGTGCTTAGTGATTATGGTCCCTCTCGCTTGGGTTCATGCTCTATAAAACGGCCTCTTTCGTGGCTGCTAACTATTCCCTGTTCTCAAATGTTTACATGGGTTGCACCGGCTTCGTGATATATAGTCTTTCGTGGCCGTTGGCCTCCCATCGCCGGTACACTAGCCGATGGGTGCTATTCCGTGGTTTGGTGCCTCCACGCAGTCGTGAAGCTCCTTCGCCCGTGCATCGTGCTCTCCTGGTAAGATTCCATCGATTGCGTTATCGCGCTATCATGCAATCGAAATGAGGTTCTGCTATCATATGCTTTCGTGCTTGCGTAGTGTATCTGCGTTTCCCGTGTAATCGTGTTCTATAATGGCATCGTGCTACACAGTGTGCAATCGCGGTCACCCCAAGCGCCCCCCCCCCCACGTATTTCGTGGCTGGTCCGCCGTCCGTGCAATCGTGGTTTAATGTACTATCGGCCTTCGTGACTCGGTGATCTCAGCTCTACACTGGTACCGTGCTCCGTGGCTCGGTGATTCCCTGTCTAAAGCTCCAGTGGCTGCATGTTCTATCATGGTTTAGTGGTGGAGTCACCGTCCATGCTGTCGTGTTCGGCTACGGGAGCTCTTCCATGGTTTAGTGGCTGAATCACCGTCCATGCTATCGCGTTCTTCATGGTCTCGTGACTGGGCTGTCGTCTGTGGCATCGCACTCTACCGTTGTATCGCGCTCCGTGGCCTGGTGAGCTCCGGCTCTACCATAGTATCGTGCTCCAATGATTTCCCCTTTGTGGTCCCTCGTGGCTTCGTATTTGGTCCGCCCACTGTGCTCCGTGCTCTACCGTGGTGTTATGGGAGAATACGTTTTCGTGCACTCTCACAACTACGTGTGCTACCGTGGCTTCGAACGTGCCTGCTCTTCCGTGGCCTGTGGTTTTCAGGATGTTGGGGTGTCAATACTTCAGCTCTCATCCGCTTCCGGCACTTTGTGCCGTTCCGTTTTATTCGCGGCTGCATGTTCTTCCGTGGTTTGTCTTTTTGAAATATCTCGTGGCCGTCATTTCTCCATTTCTATTTCGTGAACCGTGACATTTCGTGGTTTTGTACCCATCCGTGCTTCCGCTTCCATCCCATCGTTTATATAATCTAATTTATTGTCCTTCTGAGTTTCCTGCTCTTACCTGGTTTCGTGTTCTTCAGTGGCCCGCGTCAATTTGATAACCCAGCTCGTGTGATGTACGCTACGAAACGTACTGAGAAGTGCGCCAGCTACCTTAATTCGCACATAACACGCGCGAATACAAACCAATTATCACCGCTAAGGAAATACGTTTTTTTGCGGTGACGGAGTGGTGTGTGTGGGTGTGAGGACGCCACTAAAGTCACATTTGACAAGTTTCTAGTAATTAATATTATTAAAAAAACTGTGTACTCAAATCTAACGATGATAGTATAAATACGCGTTCTACTACTACAAAAGTATCTAGTTCTAAATATTAGTAAAATGACTTTTATATTTATCTAGCACTAAATTTTATACATGTATTTGTGTGTACTACTACTACAAATAGCTGCAAGACAAAATATGAAATATATTTAGAGTTGAGTGATTTGTAAGAAACATTATTACAAAGGTACTACGAAGCTTAAAACATCATATTATAACCAATAAGTACTAAAGTTCCAGTTTAAGCCGAAATTTAATGCGTACATTCTCTAAGGGTCGCACACTACGCGCAAATACAAAGGAAAACGTTTTTTTTCGCGGCGGCGGAGTGGTGTGTTTGGGTATGGTAGTGTGTGGAGACATTATAGTCGTATTTGCTAGCAATTAATCAAATTTTGTTTCTGAAGTGCTAGAAAGAATCTTTATCTTAAATTAATTTTGCACTGATAGAATAATTATTAATACGACTACTACAAAAGATTGCAAGCAAACATATGAAAGTGCTTTAGAATAGTACTATGCAAATCAACCTTGTAAGTAAAATTATTATTAGCATTCTACGAAGCTTAAAATATCATTTTTGTTATCTATAAGTACTAAAATGACTATTTAAGACGAAACGTGTCCTACAAATTTTACTACCAGCTCATAAGAGCATATAACACGTGTGTGCACGTCGGCGAGGCCTACCAATGCAAATTAGCCCACACACACGCAGCGCCCTTAGCGTGAGGTGGCGCTCCAGCGGTAAAAATGGGGGCAAAATGAAATTTGAACGGTGCATTTAAGCGCGATGTGTAGACCACATACAGTGTGTACACCACATAATGCGATTTTAGCCAATTTAGGCCGCCTTCGCTGCGCTCGGCAGCCTGTAGAACGCCCGTATTTGCGTTACATTCATTAACCCTAGCCGCGGACGGAAGGACTCCACTGGGGGGGTAGATTCCTTTGCGTTGTGTACGACACACATTTTTCTTGGCGAATTAAAGCCTTTGGAATGTACGTACTTCAATCTGAAGCACTACCAGGACAACACTATAAAGGGTGAAATTATGATGCTAAACGAATGGCGCAATGTATAAAAATTTGTTGATGCACTTTAAAATGACAGCAGCCACATCTCCGCCTGAGGCGGCAAGGTCGTACAATATGGATAATTACAAGGGAAAAATACTTCTCCTCCAAAGTGTGCCGCTCGGGACAGCGCAGATACGATCATAAGTGCGATCTATTGAATATCAACCGCGGTAACAGCAGCTTACTAACCACTTGTAGCCATAATGCTGCTAGACCTGCGACGGTAAATCATGGAGTTTAAAAATGAGGACATTGCATCATCTGCGTACACGCGCAGAAGCTTGTATATTGGATTGATGAGCGCTTCGATCAATTTAAAAGTCATCTATCGATACGGCGGCCGTGATACATATTAGTTCATCGTTCTCAACGACCGACTTAAGATTTGTGGTAGTCCTCTAAGCCATATCTCGCATCTACACAGCTGCGGTTCTAGCCGGCTCACAATCAAGCTGTCCCGGCCAAGGTTCCGGTGCGTCGGGACACCTCACTGCATTAAAAGTCGAGATTCGCATACAAAGTAGCCCCAGCACGAGCCGCTACCAGTGGTGAAAGGCAAGCGGTTGTTTCTGCAGTACATTTTAAATCAGGGTTGCCCAAGGTGCGATTGAGGATACACCGTATCGTATCGAGCTCACTTCGAGCCCAGGATACTGTGTGACTCTGTGGTAGCGTTTATCAACGAACAATACTGTAGCGGGGTACAATCCAGGGTACCTCAGGTTACATAAAGAGTGACCTGTCACTCTTGTGGACACCTGGTACACGGTACCAGGTGCTCTTGGAGCCAGTCAGGGCATGACCACTTAGCTCCAGTATAGGTAACCTCTAGTTTGTATATGACCCAAGCTAAGTTTTACTTATAAATACATCAGTCTTACATCTACTCTATCAAGTAGCAAACCGTTCCCACTGAGGCCGGAACACGTGGACTAACGTTCACTCGGGTAGTAAATACCCTTAAGCACTTCCTCTGTGCAAGGTCCTGTGTGACTCCGTCACAAATACGGTAGATTGATACCACCAATTGCCACACCCCAGTCGAGGAAGGCGCGTGAAGGTGTAGCGGCGAAAGCCGGGTCGCTTTCTCGCCGCGTATCAATATACCTGGCTCTTCAAGCATAAACTATGCTACCCTCATGGAAAATGGCTTTATACGTGCTACTGACACTAAGGAAGTGCATCTAATGGGTCTACTCTGTGCCCACTACTTCGGCTTACACGTTACCGCACGTGTATGAGGAAGCGTCATACGCTTTTCACCTAGATTAACTAAATTTTCGTCCGCAAGTATAAATTTACTTAAATAGGGAAGCAAAGCCGATTTCCGGTAAAATTGAGAGCTGTTTATTTGTTTTGTTTGGGTTTTCGTCCTAATCTAATATTCTAAATGAAAGGTATCTGCCAAAGAGTGGCTGACATAATCCTATTTTTTCTAATTGGTTGAAGATAAAGCTTTTAGCCAATGAATGCCCTAAATGCATGCAGACCAATAGTATGCCAAATGTAACCGTTGGTGCATCTCACACCAACGTGGAAACCCTTCTTCGTAACCAAGTGGCTATGTGTAGCCACTTGCGTGTAGCCCCGTTACAGTGCAAACTGCGGCGGAACCAGCAACATAGTAGAAGGTATGGAGGGTACGACGCCCACACACCCACCTAAATCTTCGGCATTCCCTTGGAGCCTCGATCTAGATCCAAGGGAAGGCGGCAGCAGAGACAGTTAGATGATATTTAAGTCTGAAATACCAGGCTGGACGGTGTAGCGCGCACAGGCCACACCCACAGTCTTAACGAGACCCCCCCCCAGTGATATCCAGCGTCACAGAGGCAGGCGGTTGCGCGAGTATGCATTCCGGTTATCCTACCTGTCAGTCAAATTCTGTCGCGGAATTCCGATCTTTACTACCAATGCGAGGATTCATCCGTGCAAGATCGCTAACGAAATCCAAGTCAGTGATGATTCTGTAACTTCAGCTACCATCCTGTCAGGAGGTACGTTTGACACCGAAGCGGCTTGTGACGGCAAGAGTAAGCAGGTCTATATCAAGGACATGGAACAATCGTTTCGGTCAGCATGGCAGGCTCACTACTCTTCCATCGCGCGCAGATACAGGACCAACTGTCTGAGCTCTTAGGCAGTGCATAACTTCATACTCCCGAGCCGTATCCTCCGTAGAGCACAGTACGAAAATGTCTTTCACCTCCAGGATGAAAACAGGAAAGAGCTTTTCAGTGAGCTTTAAGACACGCGAAGATGGCGCTCTCTACTTTCGCTACGTCTATTCGAGGCTAAACATCGAGCGACACGCGCCGAATAAGGCACTTAAACTATTCCAGGATGGTATTCCTATCCCCTACGGAGTCGATGGGAGGCTATTGACCGCCACGGGTTGATTCCGAATTGGTCACGGGGCTTTCTATGTCAATCGAAGCTGCTATCAAATAATGCAGCAGTGCATCAAGTCTTGGGCAGTGTGGTTAAAAGTATCCGGAAGGGTCAGGATAAAGGTCAACATCCGGTGGTTGACAATCGAATTTCTAGAGCATCGAAAATTTCACGTGCAGTCCCTTCGGGGCCATACAAAAGGGCAGCATCCCAACCTCCGTCGGAGCAGGAACTATCCATCGCTTATCGTTTTTCGACGAGTTATCTGTGCACATCTTGGAGGTGAATATAAAGTTACTTGGACGCTGGCTGTCAAGAGCGTTCGAGGATTAACCCGTACTAACAGCTAATGCTCATCTCATGAATCGCAATGGATGGATGCGTAAGCCCGTCAGATATCACTCCAGCACGAATACCGATGGTTAACGCTTGGGTTCCACCGCGCCACGCCCAGATATGATCGCAATAGAATCTGAGCGGTCGACTACTTGCTGAAATGGTGCCATCAGACTTCGAGAATTGTGGTTTCTTGCCACACTCTACCGTTTGTCGTGGGTTTTATTCGTGGGACGTCGGAAAGCGTGGGTTGTCGATCATGCCCTTTAGGCGTGTGAATGAGGAAACGAAGCGATCTGGTGCTCGAAAATACGATGTGTCAGTTTTGTGAGGTCCCATACGATGTCAGCACCGGTGCCTGCTTTGTCTGTTGCGGAGTTTGTCGGCGCTCTAGATACATTGAGTGCCCGGTTGAGTGCGTATTCAATAGTACTCCGGTGGGCTTGGTACAAAGTGCTTAGCGCATCGTGATGTAACCAAGTGTGCAGAGCGATATGGTGGGCCCAGAGGCTGTCCAGGCCCTTCCCCGGTGGGTTGATGAACGTTTTACGCGTTTTCGGACATGTGTCCCTCGCGGAGGGTTAACGGCCACATCGGCAGCGGAGGAGGCATTTTCCATGGATCATATCACGAATTTCCGTATGGTACACAAGTGGTTGAGGCGACAAGTTGCGAAGTTAGTTCTGCACAGTCCCACAGAGGGGGTCGGCGCCGGCGAATATCGACGGGCGATGACCGGCACGTTCACCTTCAGTTTCAGGTCGGTCATGCTCGTTGACTTGTCTTCTCTGATTTCTCCAGCGGAATTGATAGTGCAATCCTGTTCAATTTCTACAGAAGACCAAGTGCTTTCTCACAAGAAACTATGAAAAAAAGTTGCCTTGCGTTTGGTGCCAATACACCGATAATAACCGATCGTAGCGAAAGATTTGCCCCGAAAAGACGTGTACCTACGTCGGTATATGATCATTGAGCCATGCTTCTGAGTCAAACGGCAGCGAATGCTCTTCAGAAGCGTGTGACGACGTGTGAATATGTTTGATTGCGGCATAGCTACTTCAATGGTATCCCGAAGTGTGTGTCCATCCGAACGGGCACACAAGATCATTAATTAGGACTCCTAACAAAGGCATCGTTCCTTCAAACCGACCACCAGGCCCAGCTGCTATAGGAGCGCCGTGGAAAGCTCCTGCTATCGTCTGTCAACACTTTCACCTTGCCGGGATCTAATTCTTCAATCTCGACAATTCGGGTCACTAGTGCCCTTGCACCATCGTATGCGCCCACGACAATTAAGCTTTCTGTTGAACGGCCATCGCCAGATTACGTGACAGAGTAAGATAGGTCATGTATGATCCTTGCATCGATAGAGAGACCCATGTCGCCCTTTGGAACCGCACCAAATGGGCAACAGCTGATACCATCGAGCTGATTCAAGAGCTCCAAGCTCAGAATCGAATGCCTTCCGTCGTCTTGCCCCTTTCGAAGTCCTTTTAAAGAGCGTTCGTTGCTGAAGAAGGATTTGGTGGTGGCGAAAGCCGATATTTAAACGGGCGACTTCACGACGGAATTACACCGTGCCAAACAATAGATTTACATTCGTTGCAGGAATGATAACGACTCCATCCAGGTAAATGGTCCTGAATTTTAAGCGCCTTGTTCGGTCTGGGATCTCCTTTGCATTCGCCTCGATAAGTTTGCACAAGTTGTAAGAGCTGCATATTGGATCGTCTCAAAAACGTGCTAAATCTGTCCTGTTTGTTGCGATCGAGCAGATACTGGATTTACCCCGCAGTAATTGTCTTCGATGGAGACGACTGTGGCTTGATTAAACAAATATGGATCGGGATTGCCATAATCCTTCTCTCGCAGTCGCGTTCAGACGTGAAAGTAGCCGATGACGAGCCAATAGTTTACTGGTATAGCACTTTTTCCGGAGCTGCTAATACTCATGTAGCGGGGCCCTGAGCTGATCCCGCGTGCGCGGTCTACCGGCATCCCGTACGATCACCTGCAACTTGCGAAAATCTTGATGCATACTGGATTCTCGGTGTAGATTCCGTTCCGTTGTTGTGACAAAGTAATCTCGCGTCCATCTGGAACCAGCTGAGCTGTCTCGAGCTGAGACGATGGGTGGCGTGTTTGCACGTTGTGTCGGGATTGCCCTCACATAGAAATCGACACGACCGATAATCCCGATACAGGTCCATGCAACTGCCTTCTCCTTGTTTTATCGGAGATCCGAGGCTACACTGAGTGAATAAACGCTAGTCTGAGAATCGCCGCACTCACAGCCAATCTCATGGTCAGTCATACGATTATTAATTCCTTAATGCTCACTTCGGCGTCAGCTACTACGAATAAATAGAGAGCTGTAGTTTCTGGAGTTGGAGTAAGGAATATCTTAGCAAAAATCCGTATTAGCCAATAATAGATTTCCGAGTGGATATTTTGAGATGCTCCAATACTTAACTCCAGTGGAGATATGAGGGGCCGCTCTAGTTCCAAGGAGTCTATTTATGGAGCGACGGTTCGTAACCCTCGATTAGCTCCATAACCACTTATAGCTCCAAACCCTACAGTTCTCTAATGAGCTACTTGGTAGTCTACGCCACGTTAAAACTTTTATACCACCTGCGACAACGTTTTTCCAGCGCGTAACCACTCTAGCGCGCCAGAATCCACAATTTCGATCAGTTAAAGTATCTGCAGAAGCGAAAGACACTTGGAATGGTTTCTAGTAGTTCTACAGCAGTCAAGCCTTTACGCTGAACGCTGTCGCATTTTGCGGTACCAGAAGTGCCAAACCGGCCCGTCGTCATGGACGCTATCGACTTCGGATTGTGCTGCCTGCTGCCAGCTCGAAAAACATTTATGCAGGTGATTGTTAACATACATGGTTACAGGCGTTTTTTTTTCACAAGGTTTCAGAAAGCTCTCCGCGATCTGGGAGCGCTACTCTGAGCCGGTTGCCCTATCGTCTACCTCACGCACGAGGCTTGGCAGCAGTGGGTGGGATGTTGCCGTATGATGAAATATGAGTCTTGACTGAGTTTAAACAATCTGAATGAGAGTGCTAGCCAACTTGGGACGTATGTAGCGTACCTGGGGAAGTTTGGGATGAGCAAAGCGGGAAAAGGAACACGTATTCGACGGTGTGTGAAAAGCTGTGTGTCATTCGCTGGTATCACATGATTAACGCCGGCTATGACCCAGGTGTCAAAGCGAGTCACGCTATCATCCTGAGTGTCATACAGCGGTTTACTAGTCCAGTGGTCAAGCAGCAGCCGCTGACTCCGGAGACTCATCAACTGCCAAATATCAAGTCAAACCTGTCGCGGCTTTAAATTGCGGTCTCTCAATCTGTGCATCATTCGAGATCAGCTTTTGTGGGGCGGGCTACTTCTTGGGTATTTATCCTTGCTTCGTTGATCGGAGTATTTGTTTATTGGAAGAAACCATCACAATTACACACTTCGGATTAAAGATACTAGTATTCAGGTGCATGTCCCGTCGTTTAAACGCACTCGTCTTTGGATACGAACAGCTACAGCCACCTCGTGAACGCAGCCGTTTTTTCTGTGAGGCGTGTTGCACCGAATTATGTCCTTATATAGCCCTCTACTTTCGATACAAATTCTCACCAGAAGGCGTCAAAAAGAGATCACTATCCCGTCAGTTATGAGCGAAACATTCATTCGCAAGCCGCACATCGCTTAAATGAAGGCATAAGGATGCGGTATTCATATTCCTTTCGCCAGTTGTGAGCCAAAACCGCTCTCGACAAAGTTAGAGGTTTGTCACCCATACAATGCGACCACCCCGATGTTGGCGTAGGCGAACGATCCGGTGGGATGTCGCTTAAATATGCGTTAATTTAGGGTCAAGATCCAAACTTATCTACGCTCACCGACTCGTCTAGAATTCTTCTGTCTCAGCCTTTTGCAACAGCCATACCAGATTTTTGTGTCCGTGTGTAATTTTTTGAAGCGCTCAAGTAGGCTGTGTATGATGTGGAGCACTACTTCAAGTTGGGCACCATGTCGGTCGCTACTGAAATCAGAGCCGTACCCCAGTCGCAAAACATTGGCATCCCTCCGAAGTTTAAATCATTCTGGCGAAAGACAGTAAAGAACCACGCGAAGCTGTCTGCATCTTCAGCCTTTATTAAGCAAATGCGATGGTCAAATTCCGCAAGCCTCCATCCCGACCCAATAAATGCCTTTGCCTCCCACTGTAAGACGGAAATTAAGAATGGCTGCTGTCAACCCCAACAACAGCTGAGCGTGCAGCTACGGCATCCATAAAAAAAAATCAAAATGACAATTGCTCTTAATAAAAAGCCATCACAATCTTTCTCCACAAATAACTTAAAGGTAACCTTGAATGCAATGTGCTTTGTCCTTGGCGTTTTTTAAAGTGTGAGTTGCATCCTTCTACTTCTATTAGGTTATAATCCCGGCGTCATCAGGCTACCAGTGTTGTGCTTGTACATGTACCCATGCGGGCGTCATTTCTAACCCCCCCCCCCCCCCCCCCCCCCCCCCCCCCACACACACACACACAAGTAGCAGCTCCTAGGCCGTCATCCAGATTCGAGCCCAGGTAACATAGATCACGCTTGTGGAGGAGTCCGTTTGGTTGAGCGCCTTGGTCAGCAAGTCAGCAGGATTCTCGTGCGTCGGTCCATACTTAAGCATGGTGATATGCTTTCCACGCCTTTTTCAGAGCGTGAAACCGAATATCGATTGCCTTTTGAGCCCCGGAGCTGTTGTCTCGCTTGATTATGTAAGTAGCTGGCTGGTTGTCAACTTAGAGCGTTACTGTCTATGGTTCTGCTTGCCCTAGAAGCTCCGAGACAACGCGTTGGATCCAATCGACCTACTGGATCCCGTCATTTACTGAGATGAACTCGGCAGTGGTATTTGACCGCGTGTAACGCCCGATTGTTTGTTGCAATCCCCAATGGATTGAGCAGCCAAACAAGAACACCACGAAACCCGAGACTGACTTCCAGTCGTGAACGGCGTTTGCCCAATCCGCAACCCGGAGGCCTTCTTCTCCTGGCTGAAACACGAGCTCGAGCGTGCGTGCTTGAGGAGGTAGCGTAGCAGATACTTGGCTGCATCCCCTGCAGCTTTCCTGGGCTTTCCACAGTGTCTGGCCAGTTGATTCACCGCGAAAGCTAAGTCAGGGCGAAACACTTTTGCCAAGTACAGGGGACTATCGACGACCTGACGATGGGGCTTGTTCATCATCTGAGCCAGCTCGCCTTCAGTTGATTCATCGTCCAGGTAGTCGAGCGCGTCTTGGGTACCATCGGACTTCGCGTAGAGCGCTGGTGATAAGGCCCAAGCTGGGCGACGAGTTGCCGAAAATCTTGTGTGCGGAATTCACTACTGCCGTCCGTGCGTACCACCTGTATCTCAGCTGCTGAAACACGGGCTTGTCGTGTAATATTCACCAAGAAGTCACCCGTCGCCGCGGCCGCGTTCTTATGAGCTAGGCCGTAGACACGACCCACACAGCACATCGAACATGAAGTAAGTTGAGCTGAGATACGAACGAGCGATCGGACCAGCGATGTCAATGTGGCACACGCGATCTGTCGTGGGTTGGCCAACATAGCGACGGCGGGGTGCTGGGACTGGCATAACGTTCGCATTTGTACAATGAACACACTCTAGTAGACCAGGACCCTCCGCGATGCTCCACGCTCCGCGGCGGCACGATTTAAAGTTGAAGTGGCCTTAGCGACGATGTTACGTTAACAGCGAGTCTGGCACTGGTGGACGAGCAGCAAACCCTGCTTCAGAGACGCTGAGGGACTGCGTACGACGACGTAAACGCCGTCCTGTAGAACAGTCATGGAAACGGGCAGCCGATGGTTGCCCTTAGTCACAGGGCAGGCGTGGTTGTCAAAGAGCACGCGGCGCCCGGCTTGAACTAGACGATAGACCGACAACCAATTAATGGAGAGACTGGGTACACAGAAGACGTTGGGGACGACAACATTGAAATACTGGTCGTGCCTGCGCGCATCCTTGACAATGGGTTGGATAAGCAGATCGCTAACCGTGCTTTTTGTCGCCAAGGTTCGACCATCAGCGACGGTAGAGCGCTTGGGCGGGTGAATTTGACGCTGGTTGCGAAAGTTGTTGTGTTGGCCTGTCAGGTGATACGACGCACCAGAATCTAGAATGATTTGGTGGCATCTACCGCCATGGCCTCACGCAAACTCTTCAGCGGGCGCCTTCATTGCAGCATTCTGAAGCGGGCTAAGCCTTTTCGTGCACACAGGATCACGTCCAACGTGATCACTACCAGAGCAGTTAAAGCACCGCGGTTTTGAGATCATCCAAGCTGGAGCGACAAGTGGACCGTCATCAACGAGAGTGCGCTCTTGCCGTGTCGTGGCCCCTTCCGCTTCCGATCAACAACGGCGGTCATAGCTTTGGATGGCTTGGCGGATGGGTCTTGCGCAGTCTTCGCTTGTTTGTATTTAGGCTTCGGAACAGGTAGTTCGGCGACTCCGTTAGTCTTGTCGAGTCGGCCAAGCAATGTCACTGCTTTTGTCGACGTCTGCAGCGGGGGTTAGTTGTCAGCATGTGTAGAGACCCAATACTCGGGGTGTTCTGCCCTGGAGGGACACGCCGTTCTCACGAAAGGTAAAAGTGCTGCTTGGGCGTTCGTAAAGACAGTTACGCCTCCAGGAAAATAACCTGTCATATTCTGACGGCACAGAGAATACGCTCATAAGACTCCGTAGCGATTTTGTAGGCCGCACGAATGCAATCACGAATGGCCTCTTCGTCGATCTTTGTAGAACAGATTGCGATCAGCTGGACACCAGCATCGCGAAAGGTTATCGTGGAATTTGATCGCCAGATTATGTTGAACCATATATGGTGAGACGACTTTGAAGAAAACTGCACTTAAAAGGTTCCAACCAGCGATATCCGTCGTGTAGCTGTGCGCCGAGCACTTGACTATCAATCTCGAGCCATCAGGCACGAGCGTTGCTGTCGAGCTCAGCTGGAAGCATTTTACCAGAGAGCTGAGTGTTGTTGAGGTGCTTGAGATGCAGATTACCATCAGGCG
Organism: Phytophthora betacei; assembly: GCA_011320135.1. Classification (NCBI taxonomy): domain Eukaryota; phylum Oomycota; class Peronosporomycetes; order Peronosporales; family Peronosporaceae; genus Phytophthora; species Phytophthora betacei. The sequence continues at coordinate 29,449 of JAANHX010000077.1, forward strand.
GAAGCTACTGAACAATATGCACCAGACCATTAGAGGCGAAACTGTCACCATCATGGCTGCCACCGATACTAGCACCCATTGGCAGTCCCACTTGGAGCGCTTGTCCCGCTCGTGTCGCTGATTTAATCGCTTGAATTGGGAGCAGGAGTGGCGCCGGCACCGACTCGTGTTCGGGTGGTCGTGCGTCGGGGCTGGACCGGCTGACGTTGTCGACGGGCAGGGGTAGCACGGCGCTGATTTCCTCGAATCACACGGAAGTTGTTGGGAGCTGCTGCTCCGACACGAGGGACTGCGGCGGTAACACAGGTGAAGCGACGAGGGTCCCTCGTTGCGTAAGAAAAGCGATGCGACTGCTAACCTGTTGAGCTTGAACGCAATGTGCTTTGTCCTTGGCTTTTTTTAGAGTGTGAGTTGTTTTCCGTGTATTTCTTTCAGGTTGCAATCACTGCATCATCAGACTACCGATGTTGTCACCCGGTGTTATAATTTGCGAGTCGGCTCTGCTGACGCATCCTAGTCCTGAACGCGTATTAGGAGGTGTTGTTTGTACATGTACCAGTGCTGGTGTCATTTTTAACATGCCATACTCCCAGGATTGATCTCAACGAACTAGGAGTGCTAATTTGGTATTCTACGGTAGGGTTGGGCCAGAGCTCCCGTTCTAATGTAATTTACAGATTCTCTTGTTCGATGGACTATTCTGTGCTTCTTGACAAGCAAATTTCCGCCCCGGAACTGAATCTGCTTCGTTAGAATCCTCCCTATACAGTCCTGTCAGCATGGACAGCACTATCAAAAGTAGGAAACTGTGGTATCTGGTGTCTGGTTGGGTTGGTAGGGGGCCTTCGATCACACCCAGCGGTTTGTCAGCAACATTACGCATTTGCTCGACATCCTAGTCGATAAGCTCTAAGATACCCTTGACCAGGGAATACGTAAGTCGATTTCCAATCGTTTGCTACGCTATTCCTGTTTGTTACCGCCGCCACGCCCCGCCTTTTTTCGCGACACATAGCTTATATGGTATTGTGCGTTAAGTAAATACCATAAACACCGTTAGTTTAGGGACTCAACACTGCATTTTCTCAAATATCACCCATGTATAGCCAGGGCATCGCTGTAGCACCCAACGACTCGCTGGCAGTTTTTAATTGGCCAATTTTCTACAAATAGTTGCAAGCCTAGATTATCGACCTCACTCGACGATAAACTCGCAATTCATCGATGCGTTGGTGCAGCTTGTCGATCGGGTAGACTATGGCCCTCGGAAGTACGACCTGCAGAAGATCAAGGCCCGCATACCGTACAGCAAGGATCGATACGTGCTATGCGCGTTCTCATGGGCGCGTGTGATGGATTCGGAGGCACCACCACTGGTGTTCGCTGGCTCGTGTGATTCGGTGGCAGGGGTACGTGGGTATACACGTATTCCGAACGACCCCCAGCACATTTTTGACATCCTTGGAACGACTAACTTTCGGGAGTTCGTGGAGGAGGGTGCAAGGGAGGAACAAGAAGAAGGCCGATTCTGCCCGTCGGACTAGTACTGCGTACACCTGCCAAACTACTACTCCAAGCTCGTATTTCCGCACAACGAAGCCTATATGTATAGGTCTGAATACTGGCTTCAATCTGGAAACCGTGAGTCCCCCATACACGTCGACCACGGCCGTGTGATTTCGTACCTGCCCCGTGCGCGAAGACGGCCTTCAAGATTTGGGTGGTATTTCCTCCGGCTTCTAAGGCGACCACATCCTTCAACTACGGGAACAAGGAGGACTCTTTGAATAGGATGCTACGTGCGCCTGGAAGTTCGGTGCTTATCCAATGACCCGGCGATGTCGTGTGCTTGAATAACCTGGTGTTTCGCTCGGTACTTCTCGTCTACCAGAAGGGCACTGCTGAAGAAGACACATGGGGCGGTGTTTTTGGTGACGTTGTGGTTTGTGAAGTGGACCGCGTTGCGTCGTTTCGATATGCAACCAAGCTGGCATCAGGAAGCAATAAGGATTCTGTTGGATCGTGGGAGTCTCTGCTAACAGCTTACTGTACGATGGAGGGACGTGTGTATGACCAAGCAAACTTCGAGCGTGAGAAGAAGCTATTCTACAAAACGTTGAAGCTACCAGCAAAGTCGGAGAAAGTTTGTGTAGGCGCGAACGCGAAGAAAGAGAAGAAGCTGAAACTGAATGAGAAGCTAGCTGCCGTACGGGCTGCCAAGCACCAAAAGTGACTGCAGTACACTTTGCTCCTAATCAGAATTCTAATTTCTGATAGTGATAGTACATTTCTTTTCGCATCCTAACTTGCAATTTTGGTTTGGGGGACGGTTACGGTTTCGACGTACAGGTAGCTTTCAAAGTACTACTGCTTAAACTTGTACAAGCTACATTTTGTCAAATATAAGTTCTAAAACACTTGTAGTTACGGTAGCCTCCTCTGAGACTATGGGTTTTTGCAGCCTAACTTGCAAATTCACGATTAGTGGACCAAGCTTGTTTGAGGCATCATCGCAACACTTACCCGCACCATTTGTACAGGCCAGATTTGGTCACTCTGTATAAACGACCTCTTCGCGCTTTTTTTTAGCGTAAAGATCCAACACTCAAGCACTCTGACACAGTAATCTCGCAGCCTAACTTGCAATATTTGTTTTCACATACATTTGTAAAGTATTTGGATAAGCTCAAGCAATCATTTGAACTTTCTACAGGCCAGATTTGGCGTCTGTGTATTGGTCTTGGCACGACAGAGCCTAAGTACGCTGCTTCTCCAGGATTCAGAATCTGAATCGGCCGCAGCACTGGTGCCAATTATAATCAGAGAGTGTCAGTAAGGACGGATTCATTATTCACTGAGTCGTTACATCGGTTTGTACAAGCGGGAGAACAATAGGGCTGTCACTGAGGTCATCGCAATGTGATTTTTGTATAGTTTTTAAAGCGCAGCCTATCTTGACCGTCGATAAGCACACCATCTTTGTGAGCTATTAGCATCAGTGCAGTAGCTACTGAATCACTTTTACAAACTCGAGTTCCCGTAACCAACGCTTGTTAAGGGATAACTACTTGAATTTATGAATGCGTTCACCTTTGCTGCAGCGAGTTCCTATACTACTCATGAAGTATTGTTACTCTATTTCTAACGCCGGATCAATTGAGTGCGGCCTACTGTACCAGCACTATCCGAGGCACCTCTACACGACTTCGTCCCTCTGTAAACCAGCGTTTCTCTTCCGTGTATGTCAGTAACGCCGCGCACCTCCATAGCGTACAGCGTGTGGATGCAGGATCCGCACTTGAATCAAAAGTTACACGGACACGAGCGGGATTGCATATCCACGGGGCAACTCGATGCAGGCATTCCCTGCGTCTCCATATTTGCAGGGAGCTTGTTCAATTGCGAAGAGATCGGCAGGTCCTCTACTGTCTTCTTTCTCATTTCGTCATAAACGCGGGGCGACGGATGGCTAACAACATGGACTACGTCATGTGACGAAATGTCGGGAGGATTGGATAGCAGGAAAGCCATGCTATTGCTCGAGGTGGAGCACAATGACAGTAGCCCAGCTCTAGCCATCGCTTTGGCACGTCGCACAAGTCTTGCGTCTGGCTCGCAAGTAGCTGTGAAGGGTCTTGCAGTGACACTTTCGCTTTCACATAGGACCCTCAGAAGTGGTATGAAATCACCGACCTTTAGCTTTCGACGCAGAGTGACGTCTCTTTTAATCGCAGCGTTGTAAGTCTCGCAGGGGCTATTGGTGGTTGCGTAACTGCTTGGTGTGTGGAAGCACCGCCACCGCCCGAATCGTTGGTTCAACCACACTTTCGAAAAGTATTTCGAGAAGTCCTCTAGATCCTTGCGCTTTGCCTAGCGCTCTTCCACTGCAGTTAGCTTATCCTGGAAGGCGACGTCGCTCGTGGTATAGTGCAAGTCGTGGACATCAGCCATTACCGATGTTGCTATGCTGAAATCCATGGAACGTGTTGTCTCGAATATCTTCTTGGCCACATGAAAGTAACACATTAGGTATGTATACTCGCAGTCTTCCCCAAACACCTCTTCAACGTCGTTCCACTGGGCTGCGTCGGCATCACCCATCACATAGCGAACAGTTAGAGTCTTACCCACCACAGTAAAAAAACGCGGCGAAGTAGCTGGAGCACCTCGGTGTGCTGGTCTTGTTGCTGCTGCGACACAATAAAGGCCGCCAAGAGGCGGAAATGTCTCGCTCTATCCGAGATGCCAGCAACGATGACCGGGTAGCTTACTTGAGTGATCTTGTACTGTACGTGACGTCCACGTGTAGGATAAATGATGCAGCGTCCCGATTGACACGGCGTAAAAGTTTCTTCGTGCTAACTCCAATAGCGTCGCTCCCGTTGCCTATGACAGCATTGCCATTGACATCTGTGCGTTTCGTAAACGTGAACGCAGCTGCCTCTTCATCTTGACCGGTAAAAAGGTTTCCTGCACCTTACGGTGAGCGGCGGCACGCCGGTCGCTGCCACCAAGCCGCCCCGCGACATGGTGATGCGCAAAGCGCTGGACTCTCACCAGCGGTGGTGCAGTGGCCTCAGTTAGATTGAAACGCTGGGCTGGCGCGTTCCAAATCCTTTTCGACTTGAGACCTCGACTAGCCCAATCCATCACTGCCGTTTCCATTGCGTTTGTAAGCACGGGGGCGCTTGTGACGCGGGCAGGGGTAGCATGGGTGTAGGCTTTTTCGATCGCTACGAGATGCGTCTGCTGGCACGTCATGACGCGACCTCTCCTGGGGCAGACAGCAGCCGTCGAGACGTCCTCGCAGGCCTTGCACGCGCAAGCCAGGCGCTGCATCCGCATTAGATGCGGAGTGGCGTTCATGCATACATAGCACTGTTTGAGATCACTTTTCGCAACACGTAACTTCTTAAAGCCTCCGAGTAGACGGTCGACCTCGATCTGGGGCGTCGCAGCCGCGAGTGTCTGCCAATGGTGTCGGAAACCCATGAGGGGTGTTGGGGGGAGTTGGTGGCTGGGTTAGCGGAGTGAGATTGCTGAATGGTTGATAGTAAAGGAAAGCCCGAACCCCTCGAGTATTACTGGCTGTTACTTTTATGGTAGAACTTTGACCATTGGCCAAAATAATCTGCCGAGTTAGCGTCTCCGGGACAAGAGTGCTGTTGGTGGTCTGGTGGTGTCACAATCACAATAACGAGTGGCTGATAGGTATCGGTCGGTGCCACATGGATTTCTGGAGTGCTGATAGTTACTTTTGGTGTTTTGTTAACAAAGACTGGTGTAAACAGTACTCCCTCTTGTGCGTTCTACTCAAAATTTCCGTGCGCGGTTCTTTGATTGAACACGCACGGAATAGCGCAAATATGTTGTTGACTTGGCTTGAGATAAACCATTTAAGTACGATATCAGCCGTGTAGCACCAATTCCGTGCAAGAAGGGTCCTCGCTCACCCCTCTTGTACAAAACCTAGGCGTAAGTGTAGCCATCTCTTATCGTTGGGAATTTATCTTACCTGTCCCAATAAAATTGATTTCTCGTTATAAATCCGGAGAAATTCGAAGGTAGGCTAATTGAATGTTTTGGGGGCTCAAAAATCGACTGACGCTTCAATTTATTCAATTAGATCAGTTAGAGTGTATATATTAGCCTTCAAAGTTTGGTCGGTCGTACCGACTGCACGGTGAAAACGATTTCTTTTCCACCTACCCCTACTGTACCTTTGGAAGTACAGCTGAAGCTTTTAGTAAGACGCAGATTTCGGCGGCAGGCTCAGCTTTGTTAGGCCTTTTGATCTTGAAGGTGCTCAGAATAGCAGCTCCGCTTTGTGTCGAATGTACACAATACTACAAACACATCAGCTTCAAGCTTAGAACATGAAAGGACAGTAGTAAACAGAGCGCTGGTGGCAGATTTTGCAACGACGCTGAGCTCTCGTAGCACCTTTTGCTTGGTATTGCGGACATACCGGTAGTCGAAGAACAAAGGTGGTGAACATGGCTTGCTTCGTTTTCACTGTCACTCTCGTTGTGATTGTCGTAACAACGACCTCTCTCGTTGTCGAAGAAGTCGTTAAATATTAGCTGGTAGGACAGCTTTGAACAAAACGACCTGAAGTCGCCAATCTCACCAGTAAGGCTTTCATTCTGCTCGTAAAAACGATAGGCCAGGTACGCATCTGTCACGATCATTCGCAGAAGTGATGCAAACAAGCGATGTCACCATGCCTCGCTGTGCCAACTTGACTCTAATCATAGTGATCCCTGTCTATAGTGGTTGTGGACGTCGACAGCACTAAAGCTGGGGTAGAAAAGCTCAATCATTTCTGGGCGTGGGACGAATACTTCTTGGCGCTGAGTCTGATCGACGACACCGTTTAGCAAAATATTTGTGTACCGGTTGCGGACGCTGTCACTACCTGGAAGTGTTGTACCTCTGGTGGAATTAATCATTTTAGACTTTCTATCGGCCCAGCACAGCGCATACACCTTAGTAGAGAGGGGCGTCTCACTAACAAGGAGCTTGAAGAAGCCGCGTGGTGGGTTTCCATAAAAACCAGTTCATCATATGCTCTTTTGGATATTCGGCGGTGGCAGGTTTTACGATTCCCAGAAAAATAGACCTAGTAGTTTTTCAAGTTGGACTAGAGTTTTGACTGACGCGAAAGCGCTGTCAGCAACCACGATACGTCCTGTACCCTTGAATGGCAGAGCTAATCGGTGACATCACGGCTTGTCTACAAGCATTAGATCCATTCACAAAATCCCTCACTAAAAACCACGGATCACTAGTGTCAATCGTACCGCCACACAATCGAAGCGCCCCACTAATTGTTTCAAACCGGTGTCTTCCCATATTAAAACGGCCTCCGAAATTACGTGGAGTATCCACGTTTCCCTCTTCCACTGTTGTCTGCCAGTATGTCTTTAGTGCACCTCTACAGGAGTCAAGCGCCACGGCTAAGCGGATGCCTATCCAACGAAAGAATTCAGCTTGTGTAAGCCGACATCGTCGACGCTCATCTAACACCCGATTAGTGCTCTCCAAAATTGTAGAAATAAGCTCCTTTGGAAAGAATAGGTAGAGGTTCTTCGCATTTGTCCGTGTACCCAAGCTTAGAACTTCTAGTAAAAACACGGTTTATTTGGTCGGGAATGGCGTGAAGAATCAACGGTCACACCTTCACTTTCCTGCCAAGATCTTCTATTACTTGAGATCGACACATTTAACTCTGGGGGCATCTCAACTCCAACAACGCCTGCAAACTATCTTCTCCATCATCTCCAGAGTCAGAAGACTCGCACGACTCGTGCTCGATTCCCGTCAGATTGTCCAGAGGAAGCCGAATGTTCACATCACTAGTCGTTGCTCCAGTCCCATCCTGGCCTGTACTTGAGGCCACAGACGAATTCTTATGAGGGCTAATCGCACGTACTGCCACCTCCGTGATACCCCCACTGTCCCACGATACGCTGTACGAATGCTGACGCCCTTTGCGGTAAACGCTTTTGACTGTTCCTAGCTTTCCCTCCAGTTTCTTCGTTCTGCCTTTTACCCGATCGCCAGCTCGCATTACGGCCATGACCGGCTTAGGGAAGAAACAAAAATGTGAGCGGAGTAGTCGGTGGTTCTTGCTCTACCTAGAATATTAGCCAATGGGATAACTTCCTCGTAGAAAAGGGCTCAAACAGCATACTTCCGGAAGTACAAAATGTACTTCCGGAAGTACGGATGGGTGGAAAAGAAGTCTTTTAGATGGGACATCACCCCGTTTTAGAGGCTCTGTTAATTTAGATACCGGTAAGTCAAGACGTGTATTCTATTCAAGAGTCCCCTATTTCACCATCGTTTTTTGACATCCCTCTCAATCACTTCAAATTTCCTGCTACATATATTTTTAACTTCAAATTTCCTGTTACTTGTATTTTTAACACCGCCCTATTTTAGCACAGGTGTCGTTGAAAAGCTAAGAAGTTGGAGTTTTCCGCCAATCACGGATTGCGGAGAATTATTCAGTTATAGCAGAAAAAGTTCGCAATACCTGCTAGCTCGTTGAAAAGAACCAAATCGGCAAATTTGGTTGGAATTCATATTGTACTAAGTACTATACCTTTTGTGCACCTGTTTAAATACCGATATTACTTTTTTTAGTGCCCCCTCAAAACCGTTCGTGAGCTTCAACGACCTTTGTCACAGGAAACGCAATTCCTCTCGCAATTCGATGACCTCCGCGCCTGTAACCTGTGACGTGCAGCAGCGTCTGGTTAAGCTCTCTGTCTGCGTCATTGCCGATGCCATGGCTAGGCTGAAAATCCAGGGCCACCTCGTTGATGTAAGTCTCGTGCGCGGCTTCGACTCTCCCTTGAAGGTGGATATCTGTGGACCTGCATTTACAGTGCAAGTCGTTCCTGCCACGGGCCCCGCAGTGAAGAAGTTACCGTTCCATTACGTGGACAGAGCCGAGCGAGGGCAGGTGATCGTTATCAGTTCTCCCAACGGTAGTACATCCGGTGTCTTCGGCGGACTATTGGCCACCGCCTCCAAATATCGCGGCATTGCTGGTGTCGTAACGGACGGACGAGTGCGCGACGTACAGGAGATCAGCTCGATGGGCTTCCCAGCCTTCTCTCGTGGTACGTCAGTGCACGGACAGCAAGGCACAACGACGGTTGTGGACGTGAATTGTCCCGTGGTGGTAGGTGGATGTGTTGTCCGCAGCAACGACATCATCCGAGGCGACGTCAACGGCGTGATCGTCGTTCCTGTTGAGCACGCAGCTGAAGTTGCAGCCAAGGCGGAGATCATCGAAGAACAAGACAACAAGGTTGCAGTTGCCGTCAAGCAAGGCGTGGGGCTGCAGCAGTCCTTCAAGCGCTTCCGCTCAAAGCTGTAGTATGTAAATGTAGCCATTTCGCCTACATATCGTACTTAATCAAGTCAAAACCACTTGAAGATACCGCGCTTCTAGCGTTCGCTCAGGGATCGTCTGGAGCTCGTGAAGCGCCCACGAGAGCTTCACACTGTCTAACAGACACTCACGCAGCTCCGTCGCGCTCTCTCGAGTTTGCGCCTGTGTGGCCAAGTAATGCAATGCGTCGCCCAAGAAGCTTCTGCAGTCTTGTATACTGACGACCTCCAGCTCTCTAACGACTACGGAGTTCATATCCATGGGAATCGTCGATTGCGGGTGTAGCTCCAGTCGCGACCTGTCCACGAGCACAACGCAGCCCATGGACTGTACCAGCGACAGGGCGAACTCGACAGAAGCCTCGGAGCCAATGAGATCCACGACGACGTCCAACGCCAACTCGGTCTGTCGCGCCATCACTTGAGCAACAGCAGCAGGCTGATAAATATCTAGAGGAGTGAGGGATACGTGCTGCGACCACACGGAGGTGCTGACTGTTGACGTGGAGTACACGTGGAGATTTTGCGGTGCGAACTGCACGTTTTGATGTAGATATCGCGTCAATAGGTTCGACAGGATGGCTGACGGTCCGTCAGATAGGATCGCAATGTTGGTTACTTGTCGCCGCTGGAGCTCGTTGGCGATGGAGAGAACGACAGAGATGTCGTCGGATAGCAGTGCTAAGTCATCGGGGACGGCTGGGGGAACAACAGAGAGGTTGGAGACTGGCACCACGATGTACTCGGCGAGAGCGCCACTGGATGCGCTCACACCGATACAGGAGAAGTCGCTGTCGGAAGGCTGAAGCAAGCAAGCATCGGTGTGGGTTTCCTGGCGATGCTGTTCGTGCTGCTCCAGCTTGGTTGGTACTGTATCAAAGATAAATGGGGACGCCACAACCTTATCGAGCAGCTTTACAGACGTGACTTCGGACTGCGTCTCAGCGATAACGCCAACGAAGGACCTACCAAGTACGCCGTTCTTGCCGAGAATTTTACCCCGACAAGTTTGCCCGTCGAGGAGTGACGCGGCTGCTCGTAACACCTTCACTTTGGCCTTTCCGCTGTCGACGATATCACACGCGACGCGACTGCAAGAGACCAGAGGCGAGTCTTCATTACAGCGACACGTAGCCCTCAGCGCCATCATCTCCACCGTCGAAGAAACGGCATTGCTATCGGTCATCATGTCGGACTCACCCAGTTTGCTGTCATCGGTGCCTGCCACCAACGCACCCAGTAACCGCCGCAATTCTTCTCTCTTTGGCGGGCTGAATTGTTCATTGAGGGCCTCAACGAACTCTCGGAAACCGGACTTTTCGATCAAATCAACGGGTAGCTGTTCTTGCGCAAGCCACCTCGCCAGCGCGAGCTTGGCGTCTCCAGCCTTAAGCACCGAGTCCTCCACCTGACCAGCTGTCGTCTGTCTGGCCGTCGTCTTCTCCTGTTGCGTGCGTCTGGTCCTCGAAGCCAACACACTGGGTGACGCCTGGTTGCGTTGCTCCAATAACTGTAGCAGCGCCCCGGCGTGGTGTCGCTCCAGATGCCGAGTCAGATTGTGCGTTTTGTCCTTGAGCTTGGCACCGCAGAGCAGACACACTCTCGAAGTGGCGTCCTCCGGTGCTCGATCCGGGTACAAGTCCCGAATGTCTACTGCGTGAATGCGGGTGACCGTCTCAACCTCCGTCTCGTCCGCCATGGGATAGTCTCGGTTACTCGAGCGGTGCTGCACTTGCACTTGTACCTGCACTTGTACCTGCACGTTGCAAACTGCACAATAAATCAGTGTCGAGAGTATTAATTTCTAAATTCGCTACTTAAGTGGGATAGAAACGGATTGACCCAACCTAAGTGAGAATCAGCTTGAGCGGGGTTTCCATGCCCGCATTCGCTTGCGACCCGCCATGAAGAAGTTGCTGGGCGGCATCTTCGCACGCTCGCAGTCGGCCGAGAACGTCCGTGAAGCCTCGACACCTACTGCGGATGCAGACTCATCCTATGTACCCATTGCTAAGCGGTGGGGAGGCTTCCTGCTGTCTTCTGGGTCGCATCCGCATCCTCTTCCTGCTGACCAAGTGCGTACTTACAACATCGTTTTAATTTGAAGAAATTGTAAGAATCTAGCGCTGTAATTCACGATAACATTACTTATATATGGTATATAGGAAATGTTGAGGAGTCTGGATGCAGTGCTGCGAGGCGTAGCAGCACATATTAAGGCAGTGTATGTGGCACTGCAAGGGGCTTACAAGACGAGGAAGCTCAGTGATTCGTTTTCTTGGTGTGCAGGATCACCGAAATATTGGATGGAGAGCAGTTCGATCAGGAGCTAAAGAACTTGAAAGAATTTGTCGAGGAAGCAGTGGGCAAGCTTGAGCAGCAGTCAGGTCTACTTATGCATCGATGATGTTGAAGTTACTGTCGGGTTGGTATTTAACAGCTAACGATTATTGCATCACTATAATTTTCAGGTGAGCTGTCTTTGGAGCAGCTGAAGAGCTACTTTTCGAGTCCAATGGGGCTTGCATTGTGCGAGCAGACGGCGTTCCCGTCGTTGGTGCTGGATTTTGTGGCGAAGATGCGAATATTTTCTATGAAGGAGGAGCTAAGCAACTTGGTGAAACAGATCCAGGCTGTAAAACAGAGCGAAGAACCGCCATCGTCTGTTCCATCAGGATTATTTGAAGATATGATCCCGCCACTCGAATTGTTGATGAACGGTGTGGTCGCTATCGCTTCGAACGGGACGCTAATGGAAAAGTTTCGGTGCGAGCTGCCGAACCTAATCGCCATGACAGCTGAGGAGTATCCATTGGCGGCAGTATTTGTTCGTGACTATTGCAGCCGAGCTCTCATGTCAGTACCTGAGCGAAATTTTAGCGCTGGACTCACTTGGTACTTGCTGGATTGCGATATCATTGCTAAAACTGTTGAACGGATAACGAATTATACGCTGGCCACGCCCACCACCACGGAAACGGCGGAGCGGGCATTGCATGCATATCTCCGCTCGACCTTAGAGCGATCCATTCATGCTTGCCGAGTGACTGGGATCGACGATTCTGCGGCTGCAGCTGCTGTTAGCGAGGCCCTTGGGCTCACTCGTGGTCGTGGAGAAGCCACCACTCCGACGGCGCCTCTTAGTTCTCCAGTGGCTGAGAAGTCCAGCGACCAAGAGCCGCCAACTTCGTGCGAGGTATTTTGCCTGCCTTCTTACGATGTGCGAAGTGGGCTCAAGTCTCTCGTTTACGTTCTTGAGAAAACGTGTCGCTTTACGCCAGTTCTATTGGAAGCGTTTCAGGCCGCAGGTGGATACGCGTTATTGTTGCGCCTCCTAGATACGTGCTCGGAAGACGAAATCCCTGCCTTGTTGGATATGTTGACGCTACTTATGCCTCTTGGGTCTCGTTCATCGGACAGCTGTGACAGTGCTGACCGCTCAATAGGCTCAAGCACGTTTGGTGCAAGAAATGTGAATGCTTTTTCTACCATGAGAGACTTACTGCTGAACTACATTAGTGATCTGACCACCAGTACAGACACAGCATCGAAGCTGAGTACCGAAATTCTACATCGGAAAGAGCATCTGGTACTGCAATTGCTAACCCAAGTACTTCATATCTACACAAGTGATTACGACAATTTCGTTTTTCTCGAGCCCAAAACGCGAACGTTAGCGCTACTGTTGACGAAATTGCCACACACGAGCTTCTATGACACCCAAGTAATTATCTTGCGTATCGTGGAGTATGTTTGTTGTGCTGCAAAACCCGAAGACTCCCTTCCTCACGAGATATTATCAGTGGTGTGTGGGTTGCTTATAGCATACGGCCCGCTTACTTTTTACGCAAGGAAAGAGAAAGCTGAAGAGCCGGCCGATCTCGAACTGCCATCAACATTAAGCCCTGAAGCAATGTTGAAAGCTTTTGAGGAAGGAACGATGCCAACGCTTTCGGCTTTAATGTGTGAGTGTTTGACAAAAATCCTGAAAAATTCCGACGCGGAGAGGTACAAGCAAGAGCTGAGCGCTTTTGGGCTGATGGATCGAGGAATTTACGTGTGGTTGGGTCAGATTGCTACGTGCTTGAGTGCTGTCCCAGAAACAGAGATATCTACAACGCGCCACGCTCTGATGAGTTTTAAGCCCCACCTCGACATGTACGGACATTTGCTTTGCTTAATGCTACGCCATAATGCCCAGGAATGTGCTCGATTCAGACAAGCCGGAACATCTCAATCGCTGTACTCTATTATCGACGTACTCGTATCGAGCGACGTCATGGCCACCCCTTTCGATATCGCTCATGAAGATGGCCCCCACTTAAACGAGTTCTCGATTACGGCTGTATTTACGGAACTAGCGACAGTTTTACGATATCCAAGTAGCCGTGAAAGTGTTAGCCAGGCGCTCCAGACTGGAGTGGAGTTGGATATAAGCACCGTTCTAGACTTGCTGCAGCGCTTCCGTGGAGCAATTTGGCGACAATCGTTACTGTTGCACACTTTAATGGATGTACTCAAGGTGGGTGGCTCAACTGTAGCGGCATTGTGGAAATCATGCCAGGGCTATGAGATGCTGGTTGCGCTGTTTTCATCTCTTGATGTGAGTGCGGACGGCGACTCGCATGGACGCGTATTTCGAATAATGGACCTCGTACTGGAGATATTAAGCATCACACTTGATTTGCAACATGGCAACGACGATAATGTCGAGTATTTCAGGTCTATCGGTGGGTATTCTACCATTGCGAGCTGTATTGTTGCATCTGGTGTCATGCAAACTGCAAAGAGGGAAATGGTTCTACAACGAATATTTTGTCTTGTATCAAGTGGTGTCTCGCAAAGCGAAATTCACAATGGCGATGCCGTTTACATAGTGTTTAGACTATTGCCAAGCTTGTCGGAGAGCGATGCCATCGACACAATGAAGAAGCTGATCTTGATGCTTGAATGTGTAAGCGATGCTAGTTTAATTTCGAGGAAAGATCGGGCAATTCGTCTGGTACGCGCTGGTGTATTTCAGTGGATGGATGATCCTTACCTGATAAGTAGGGTAAGAGATGCAGGGAATCCGTTGAGTTCATACCTAGTGAAGTGGATAGTGGCAGTCGCACTGGAAGAGGATCTCTCAATCCCACACTTACATGACGTTCTGAGACTTGTGGGAAAAGCGATGCCAAATCTTCTCGGTGAAAAACACGACATCGAAAATGTCACATCCAACGAGACTCCAGAGACTGGGCTGTTATTGCTTCAGAATTTACAGAGAAGTCCTGTTATCCGGAATATATCGGTGGGTAAACCACAAGGAGCTGAACAGACTGGGCGATACGTTCATATTGTGAACAGTGCTGACCGAGTGTGGCCTCCGCCATCGGGATACTCGTTTTCATGTTGGCTTCGCTTCTCTGCCTTACCAGCTTGCGACAACAGAAAAGGCTCGACTTCAGAAGCCTTCACAAGATCGACAGTATCGCTTCCACTATGTGAAGGCAGCTTGAGTTTGACACCTGATGACAACCACGAGGAACGAATGAATGCGTACTGTGTTTTAGTGGGTACAACCCTGACGCTGTTTAAGTCGAAAGACGGAGCTGTTACCCGTGAAGATGCTATCGGAGAGCTAGAAGTGGCGAATATTGCTCAAAAGGGGCCACTAGAGTGGTCATTTGTGTCGGAAACACGAGTATTTCTGGCAAGTTGCGCTGACGCAGATACTAAGGAGATGTGGTGGAGTGCCATGAAGCAGTGCAACAGCGCAAAATACTCGGGTGACCAGAGTGTTTTAAAAAATGATCGCGCCTCGAGCAACACGCTGCTTACGTCATTTGGAGTATCGAGTGACAGTGATCATGGTGTGAGCAGACCTATGGAGAACTTACTAAGTGATTCAGAGGAAGGATCCGCCTGCATTGTCTCCATTTATTCTCTCGAGACTTCTGGCTGTTTCATACGTGCTTTCTTCGAGCACTCGACCGGCTTTCTTCGCTTTCACACGGGGACTGTAAACTCAGGACCCAGTATTAAACCCAATTCAAAGCGCACGTCGGTCGTGTTTGACACCGTGGCAATCGATGAGCTGAGGCCTACTGCCGTTCCGATTGGTGTCAATAGTCCTTCACAAGTTGAGCAGACAGAACGAAAACGAGATTGGCATCACTTCGCGTTTACACATCGAAAATCGGTTATGGGGAGTTCTCTGATTACGGTATACATAGACGGACAGGAAGTTGCGACAAAGAAACTCAACTATCCTTCAGCACCTGCTGTTGGATCCTTCCAAGCGTTTGTCGGTAGTGACGCACAAGTATGCAGTCCTCATTCTGCGTTATCATGGAAAATCGGCCCGACGTGGTTGACAGATGAACTCCTTCCGAGTACTACAATTGTGGGGATATTCTCTCTAGGCCCGACTTTTTCGCACCTATTCAGTGGTCATTCGTATCGTTCAGTCGGGGATTGGCTGGAAGCCCTAGCGAGCTCACATATAGCTCGAGCGGCCGATCGAGGGGTCGAAATCGCCCAGTTTGCTCAGCGATTGCATCTTACCAAGCTTGGGCGATCTTGTCGTCGCCAGTGCAGAGACTGGAACGACGTTGTTAACATGGCACAAAGCACAACCAACGATGCAGTCGCTGCAGGTGCTGCGCTGATTGCAGAATCGATGATCGCCAAAAAGGAAGAACTAGCTGAAGGATTGCGTCTCGCGACTGGAGGAGGTGGATCTTCCCGTAAGGAGCGGAGTAAGGTGGCTGCATTCCGGAACTTTGTCAGCTACGAGTGCGCAATGAGCTCCTTTGGTGCTGAGACGGAAGCATTACTACAATCCTGTAAGTTCTCTGAAGAAACAGTTCTCTTCACGCTGAACACATCATCCAGCGACCGCTGCAACACACCTGTGCTGATCCACACCCAGGTTCACTATGTGAACTGCGATCAATCGAATGGCTTGGATTTAGCGCGATCGCTACCATCAGTTGGAGGCCTAAGCCAAATTTTTTTTCCGCTGTTAGATAACGCGACCCGACACTGTGACTTCTACCTGGTGCTAGAAATGATGGCAATCATTCTACGACGCAATCCGTCCTGCATGGCAGAGTGCATCGAATCTAATGGCTACACATTGATCGCAGCTCTTCTCTGCTCACGGGTGGCTTTGATCGATGAAAACGTGCTCACGTGTGTTGTGCGGCTAGCTGTGGCTGGGACATTGGTCCCTTACGCGACTTTCAGCAGTGGGAGGACGCAATTGGCGCATCCAGTGGTGGTGGATTCTGTTGCTCTTGCTCAAGTACTGCTGAATGGAGAACTACGGAGGAAATTGCCGCATCATCTACAGTGCCAGCTTGTGTCGCTTTTAATGGACTTACTAGTGCCTGCAAACCCGAACGCAGTCTTTAATGCTCGGCAGCTACGAAGATCGGGAGTTCTCCAGTGGATCCTCACGTATTTAACAGAGCTAGGAAACGAGGAATGCAGAATGGACGAAGCTACTGCGTTGGAGATGAGATGGTGCTTCCCCAAGTTCTCGGAGCCGACATTTGAAGCAATTCTGCAGTACGCGTTGTCATTGCTACGAGCCTTTGTGCGCATTGAAAGCCATGTGGACGATATCAATGGGATCGGCGAAATGCTGTTGCTTTCCATGACGAATAGTGTCCTGCATACACGAGGGAGTCCGATTCGGATCATTCTGCTTCAATTTGTGCTCCATGAAATCGAGAATGATGCATCACATAGCGAAAGCAGTGGTGTTTCGGACGCAAAACCATGGGGTTTCCGCCTCTCCGACACTATCGTCGAAGCTGTTTTAAATCGCGAAATAATTTTTCCAGTAGCTAAGAAACGAGATGACAAGCGCATCGAAGCCGGCAATAGCCTCGAAACTGCAGCTTTGGGATCGCCTTTAGGTGACAGCTCTGTAAAGCCTGGGAAATTGTTTTCCTCGACGTACCCGGTTGATGGCTTCGTAAATGTGCTTTTGGAGGTGATTGATCAAGGTCGTGAAGATGGCCCGTGGATATCTGCTGAAGTATTATTGGCGATCCGAATCCTGTTCTCGCTGGCTCAATCTCACGCGAATTTCGCCGAACATTTGTTATGCCAGACTGTTTTGATGCAGAAGTTGAAGCGCGTGTTGCGCAAGTACAGCACCGATTGCTGTGTGTTCATTCCACTGATCGCTTACGTGTTCAACTTTCCTATTGGTGACGCAAGTTACTGCGGCCCTGACACAGTCTCGACAACTGGAGTTGGCGTAAAACCTCTTGCGAACATAGCTGCGCTACGCTGTGTTGATCAAGTGTGGGATCTGATCGGAGATTTGTTGCTACAAAATTGTAGACTGGCCAACAACAGCGTTGCTACTAGAGTCACTGTGATCGTGTTGGAAAAAGTCGCATCGCAAACTGAAACCAGCCCGTCGTTTTTCGCTGCTATGTGCAAATCAAGCGCCACATTGTTTAGAATCCTAGTGCAATGTCTCTTAAGTTGTCCTGCTTCGGGCTCAATGGATGACGGTCCGAATTCAGGAGCTTGTGATTTTGCGGTGAGCGCCTCTCCGGATTCTATGTGCGATACACTTCAGATACTAGCTGAGAGAATGGTCGCAGAACCGCGTGCTCCTTTTTCTATTGCAGATGCTTGTGTGAATCTCATTCAAGTCACCATGGCTCGGGCTCTTTCTGGGGACGAATTCGGATATTTGACGATGCTCTTCTTAGAAGCTCTCGATGAGAACATTACAAAGCAAGGTGGATCGATTCTAGCATGCGTGGCTGGACAGAAATGCTGGTTGGCGCTTTTAAAATTTGTCTTAGAGCGACAGAAGGTTCTGACAAACACCACCACCCTGGTAGCCATGAAGAACATGGGTATCGTGAGCGTTGCACTCGCTCGGTATTTGGGAGACGAGGATAACCATCTTTTGAAAGAGTCTATCAAAGACACCGTCACTTCAGACATCCAAGATTTTGATGACAGCATTGCAAGTACGTTTGTTGAGTTTGTTGCAGAAGTTCAAAGTAGTGACTCGTGTGCTACTGTCTGCTTTGGAGTGGATGCTCTCGAATTCTTCTTGTCGTGCTGTGATCTATGCTCTCGAGATGAGATTGTGGAAGCTGTAGGTGTGGAGCAGCAGCAGTTTTTCTATGGAGTCCTCATTTACTGTGCGCAGACAGTTTTGCTCAATGAGCTGATTAGTGCTCACAGAGATAGGTTTACTTTCCAGAGAATACTGAGTTGTCTGGTAGAATCGAAGCACATACTTCTACAGCAACCGAAGTGGCAAGGCGTCGTCGTTTGTGGCATCGTGACACAAAATACTACCAGCGATGCCGGCAATGCCAATGAGTCCAGTAGTGCGCCATCAGGACGTCAATCTCGCCGGGCGTACAGAGTTCGAAGTCTCAGTGCAAATTCGCACAAAGAGTTTGGCATCGGAGCTGAGTCTGATCGCAGTTTCATTCTTGCTCTGGCATCTCAACTCTATCGAATGCTGATGGACGACTCGGCTAATGTTCGCCACTCTGCTATTGTAATGTGGCAGTTGCTAATTGATCAGCGCTTCGACGTCCTGAAAGATCTCCTAATTGCAGAACCACGAGCATCGGTGCTGCATACCATCACGTCTACCAAGAAGGAGGCAGCTGTTGATATTTTTCATGGCGGTTTCGATCGGCTTCTGTACGCTCTTCATATCCCTGATGAAGATAAGGGTGCTCACGCTGCCAGTACTGATGTTTCGTTTAATCAAGAAATCTGGTGTCAGTTCCAGCTCTGGCTGGCGGAGAATCATGCGTTGTTGGAAGATCTCATCGTTGCAAGAACTGACTCGATTCATCGACATATACAGGAAGTTCTCCTGTCGTGTGTCTGTCTCCGAAAGGTTTCTGGGGGCGCAGAGCTAAGCCTCGACACCAATTTCCCCGTACGCCTGGACATCCGAAAAGAGGTGCCCAAGAACGATTTCTATGATGGCTTCGAATCCGATCGTCGCGATATTGTTGCAAAGAAAACAGTGATGAAGTACACGAGCATTCGAGAAAGTACGCTAGAATCGATTAACGACGGATTATCTCAATGGCGCGAGATGTCTGTGCGTCTAGCATACACTCGGAACATTTGGCAGACAGGAAAATGGCAGTCAGGAGCCCACGAGCTTGACCCCGTTACCGATCTGGATCAGCAAAGGAGTATTTTCCAGCGTAAATCACTTGGATACAGTCTTGATCCAACGGAGGGGCCACAGCGAATGCGACTTCGACTTGTACGGGACTACACGTATCAAGATAGAATGTCTGCTGCACGGTCAGAGACTGGTCTTACCCAAGAGGCCGATGTCAAACCGAAAGATGCAGACAACTCACTTCGGCCTTCAAGTGAACTGATGAATGCAGCAGATTACCAAGACAACCAGCTTTTCCGACGAAGCATGGAATTCCAGGATGCTGTGGAAGTTTTTAGAGAATTTGTCTGCCGGCAGCAAGCTGAACAGGTTACAGAGGGGAACGCGCAAAGGCTGCGAGATATTTTAACTCGCTGCAGGATGGACTGGACCCGCCAGTTACTCGAGAATCTTGTGGACAGCTCTGGAGACGTGACAGCACTTCTGATCGCTCAGACGCTATACAGCTCTTTCTTCGAGGATGCAGAGGGTATGGATGAAATAGTGAGTATGGGCGTGTCGCCGTCTGTTGTAGCGGACATTGGCCACGTGATCAAAGACTCTGCCGATATTCCTGATGGACAGTCGATCTCGCCAACGCTTTTTGACGCGGCAGACGCTGAGGCGACACAGTATGCACTGTATGCGGTACGACAGGAGAGTATCCGCTCGCTTCAAATGAATACTACTAAGGTCGCGGATAATAGTGAGTGCGATGGATCAGGCGATGAGCTCGACGAAGAAACAGCAGTTGGATCTGCACACACATCAAACGTCGAAGGTGCAGAAAGTGATGACTCCGAGGGCCCTGACCAAACGACACCAAACCAACAATCAGCCTCACTTCTAGATGTACTGGAAAATGATGCGGGTACACGAGACGCAGTCGATGTTTCCTCCTCATTTGAGCCAATGTCACCAAAGACAGATCAGGTGAAGCGAGTAGATACCTCGTCGGATGTTGTGTACGGAGCTATCGCTCGCTTTCTTCGGAGAGATGACTACCCCCCAATGCGAAGCTTCGATGCCGCGTACATTGTGGGTATGGGGAGAACTCCTGGTCTCTTCGTGATCTGTCGACACGGAATGTACTTTATCGGCGGGTATACGAAGCTCTACAACAACCCAGATACCACTCAAGAAAGCAACACGATATCAGCCACCACGCCAGAGTTGAATCCCAATTCGTCAGGCGAAAGTATATCGACTCAGCCAAGCTCTCAGAGTGGCAAGAACTCGAGCACCCCAACAGGAAGCAAGAAAATAACTACGAAGAAGCTCATCCAGGCTGCTCTGACTGATCTGGGTATGCAGTTTTCTGGATCCAAAGCTGAAGGCGACCAATTCTTCACGGTTGTTCCTTTACCAGACATGACCGCGCAACCTGGCGAGTCCGCAAATGGGTTATCAACACAAACAAGCCCGCGCTGGAGTATAAAGTACGCACACGTTAAGCAATTCTGCCGGATCAAGTACCAGTTGCGACCTGTTGGTATCGAGCTCTTCGACACATTTGGTTCTACTTACTTCCTTCAATTGCAGTCGTCTGCTGAGCGAGAAGAAGTTGTCAAACTTCTCTTCCAAATGCCATTGGTGAATAGTATCTTCTGGAGCCCCGTTCTTCGTACGGGGGCATTAGTCCCATCGATCAAGAGGATACGCCAGACAGTCACAAAACGATGGTTGCGTGGGTCTATCACCAACTTTGAGTATCTGATTCACTTGAACACATTGGCCGGACGCAGCTTCAACGACATCACGCAATACCCAGTGCTCCCTTGGGTAATCGCTGATTATACTAGCGAATTTCTCGATCTGGATGCAAGCGAAACTTTTCGGGATTTGTCCAAACCAATGGGGGCGATTAGTGCGAACCGTGCAGCTCAGTTTTGTGAACGATATGCGTCCATGAGCCAAGATATGGATCCAGGAACGCCGGCGTTTCATTACGGCACACACTATTCGTGCTCTGCATACGTGATCAACTACCTAATTCGCTTAGAACCTTTCACGGCTCTGGCATTAGAGTTACAGGGAGGTGTCTTTGACCATCCAGATCGACTTTTCCGTAGTATCCCGTCGTCCTGGACTTCCGCTTCCAGAGACAATTTGCAAGACGTACGTGAACTCATTCCTGAGTTTTTCTACCTCCCTGAATTTCTCTACAACGCCAACAATTGTGTGTTCGGCACTACTCAAAGCGGTGAGGAAGTATGGCACGTGATTCTGCCGCCATGGGCTCATGGTGATCCACGCGAATTTGTACGATTGAATCGACGAGCACTGGAGTCCAAGTACGTCTCAGAGCATCTTCATGAGTGGATTGATCTAGTATTTGGTGCCAAACAGACCGGTCAAGCTGCGGAGAATGCCCAGAATGTGTTTATGCACTTCACATATGAAGGAACCGTGGACATTGAGCAGATCACAGACCCCATAATACGAGCGGCTACACTGGCGCAGATTGAGAATTTCGGACAAACTCCATCGCGACTTTTTTCGAGTCCCCATCCTCAACGTAAAGTACCAACACTAGTACCTACCGCATCGGTTACCGAAGCAGGTTCACCGATGAATCCTTCTGTGGGACACCAATACGACGGAATGACACTGAGTACTATCGAGGCGTATGTCAAGTGGCATACTCCGTTGGCTCCGGCGCTGGTTGCGATCGGGAAAGACTACGTGTTCATGAAAAAGCACTCTGTTGTTGCAGTACAAGTGAATGGAACTGCGATTGGAGACGTCAAGTTAGTACACGACAAGATCCAGTGCCAAGGTGTGGGGTGCTGCTTTATGCCTCCACGATATGCGAAATATTTGGATTGGGGGAATAACAGTGGAGTCATGAAGCTTCGTGTGCATCAGCAAAGTTCAGGCTCCGGTCGATATCGCGAAGCCAATAAAGTTCTCGCTGTGATTGAAGGAGCACACCACGACGCTATCAACTGCGCGTCAGTATCGGATGACGGTGCACTTCTTGTGACAGGAGGAGACGATGCGGTCGTGAATCTGATTGAATGCTCTAAAGCCTCGGACGGACGTCGAGTGTTTAAACAAGCAGCAAAGTTCGTTGGCCACAGTGACGCTGTCATCTGTGTCGCCATCAACAAGGAATTTAATCTAATCGCAAGTGCCTCGGCAGATCGAACTGTGTTGCTATGGGATTTACGAACGAGAGCGCTACTCCAGGAGCTAGCTGGACACGCCGCGACAGTCTCCCACGTTTCCATCAACAGTGCGAATGGAAATGTGTTAACAGCAACGAGCTCGGAAATACGACTGTGGAGTATAAACGGGGATCTTCTCGCAGCATCAAGCTCGTCAGCTTTTGGTCTTCATGCAATTGTAAGAGCTTGTAGAAGAGAAAAAATGCGCTTGGTTCATGCCAACTAACCAGCTTTGTGCGTTTGTCTTGTTGTTGTAGTCGCGTGCGATATCAACTCGCTGTGATTCGTGGCAAAGTGGAGTTATCGCGGTCACTGGCCACGTGAATGGGGCAATTGCCTTATGGGGGATCAGATACCCAGCCGATTTGGAGCGACAGAGGAAGGAGAACCAGGATGCAGAAGCTTCAGAGTCTCCACGAATCTGTACCTCACCAAGCAGCTCCAAGCGCACGGACTGTGTCAACATGCCGGTGTCGATTCTAGGCTCGTCAAGCCCGCGCACTCAGGTGATACCTTCCTGCCAGCTTTTCATTCTGAAACTTTTGCTTGATCATCGCGCGAAGGTGACATCACTTACTCTCGGTCCGGAGCAACGACAACTGCTTTCTGGGGATGAGGAAGGGAATTGCATTCGTTGGATGGATGATAGCGTCAGTACAAGCATCCACTAGCCCTGACGCCAAGTAACGACAATTGCCGACGTGACTTTCAAGTTCTCATTATTTTTAACGATCGTTTTTTTTAGCATGAAACTTCCGGTGCTTGCAGTGACCAGAAGCTTCAAGTGATAATCGAATTTTGGCGCCTGAAGAAATGAGAGCAAGAAGTCGGAGCTCTCAGTGGATTCAAGTGCTGATTGTTATCATTGCAACGTTTCAGTTGACAACATGGAAGCTTCTAGCCGCTGCAACAGCAACGCCAATCGAGTCACCAAGTCACCACCACCATGACTGCATTCACGACAGGAAAGTCGACCAGTTTGGACGTACAGTGGACCCAGAATCGCTTATTATTCCGCAGACGCTCGCTCATGAAGAACCTTTAGAGCAGAATTCAGTACATAAAAACTACTTTACTACAGCTTTCCTGGATGCGATCGGGCTATCGACAACGCAGATGGTTCGCAAACTTGAAGCCACTTCGACGTCATCCCCTTTTCAACCACTACGAATCGCTTTTGACGTCTCGAAGCTCTTCTCGTAAGGTGTTCGCTCATCTCTCTCGATCCGTCGTTGCAGTATTTACTAACAACGATGTGATTTTATTGTTTGTTTTGCAGCGATCCTGGCTACAAATGCGGTAAAGTGGGTGAGATCGTTCAAGTGGACAACGAAGCGTACACCTGCTCACAGGAAGATATCCTGACGCCTGCCAAAAAAGATTTCCTCACTTCAGTTCTGCTCAAGACTATCTCCGACTACTTTGGGAGCATTATCTCTGTCCAGCGTGTAGCAGGAAACCTCGTCGTCAAGGGGATGTCGTGCTCTAACGAGACGGATTGGGCTTGCTGCAGCAACTCGATGCCCGCTTTCTACCGCACCAACGGCGTGGCCAACGCGGATTATTTGCTGCACGTGACGGCACGTCCCACAATAGGAGCTGTCATTGCGTGGGCGCTACCATGCAACCTGAACCAGTTCGGCCGCCCCATTTCAGGCCAAGCCAACTTTAGTCCGTCACGCTTGAATCCTTCGGGAACTACCGGCGCTAGTCGCACCGAACAAGTGGGCACCGCTCTACACGAGATGACACACGCGCTGGTTTTCTCTCAACGACTTTTTGTCAACTTTCGTCAGCCACGGAACGGGCCACTCTGGAAATATGAGAACGTGGTTGTACAAACCAAGGGGACTGGAGGAATAACTGTAAGTAAGATCGTCACGCCACAGGTTGTCCAACAAATTAAGCGACACTTTAACTGTTTCGACTGGGCGGATGCGGGACTGGAGCTGGAGAACGGAGATAAGGGTGGTTCTTCGTTTAGCTCTCACTGGGAGAAACGCGTCGTTATGAACGAGTACATGAGTGCCATCAGTGCGTATGATCCAGTGTACTCTGCTCTCACGCTAGCGCTGTTTGCAGATAGTGGGTGGTACGAAGTGAGCTTCTCTCAAGCCCAGCCGCTTCCGTGGGGATATCACGAAGGCTGTGGGATGGCAAAGTCTCGTTGTTCTCATTGGAGCGACCGCTACATTTGCACGGACGAGTCTCAACGCGGGTGTACAGCAGACTATAACGTCAAAGGCTATTGCAACGTTGCGAGCTATAGCTCCAGTATCCCTGCGGGCTTTCAGTATTTTAAGGACCCTCTTTTTGGTGGCCGGGACACATTCGCAGACTATTGTCCGTTCTACCGCGGTTACAATAATGGAGATTGCCGTGGAATTGGACGAACTGCGACGATTTTGGATACGAAGAATAACATGGAAGAAGCTGGATTGTCTAGTAAATGTTTCCAGTCCAGTCTGAGTCGATCTTCCGGTGATTCTGCTGCATTGCGACCTACTTGCTACAAAGTACTGGATTGCTCGGCGACTACGTTAACGTTGTCGATCGGTGGGGTCAAAGTGCAGTGTCCTGCTGAAGGTGGGAAGATTAAGGTTGCTGGGTATAAGGGAAAACTTGTTTGTCCGCCCAGCTCACAGATTTGCCAGCTTCTACAGGACAAATGCTCCGGTAATGGAGTACTACTTCCGAGCGGAGAGTGCGACTGCTTTCCAGGTCACACAGGGGACGACTGCTCTGGAATTGAATGCCCAAGCCACGATGATGCTGAATGTGGAGGCAGTAGTCATGGAAGCTGTGACCGGAGCACGGGGATCTGTATATGCGCTAGTGGGTACACGGGCATTAGCTGCTCGGAGTTGCTGTGTCCTATGGAGAGCAACAGCAAAAACATCACGCAGTGTTCTGGTAACGGCGTCTGTGATGTGGATACCGGGGAATGTACCTGTCGTAATGGGTACTCTGGTGACGCTTGTGAGTGCGTTCCGGGCTGTACTAGCTCGTCTTGTGGAGCTAAAGGCGAGTGCAGTTGTGAGTCTGGTGCTTGTACATGCTCCGTGGGATTCTCGGGTGTTTCCTGCTCCGTTGCTGGTAGTCCTGACGTGACGGTGTTGACAGAAGATGGAGTAAGTGTGACAGTCGGGGCGAAGCAGTACAAGTTCTTCAAGTTTGCTTTAGATGCAAGCTCTTACGATGTCACCTTTATCGTAGAGTACCCATCCGGTACTTCAGCAACGTCTGACGTGGATTTATACGCATCATTTGATGAGAAATTTCCGACTGCGATGACAGCCAGCAGCATTCGCTTTTCTAGCACTAACGACGCGAAAGTTAGTGATGAAATTAACCTCTGTGGGTCACTTGGCGTATTCCCACGCGGTCTAAAATCTACGTCGCGTATTTGCAGTAAAGCAACAGAAGCCTATACTCAAGCAGTACCTGGTTATTTCTACCTGTCGTTGCTCGGGTTCTCCAGTGGCAATTCTTTCGTGCGTCTACGTGTCGAGACGGACAAATGTCGTGGCGTTACATGCTCAGGTCATGGTACTTGCGGTAACAATATTCCCGGTGTTTGCTC
The DNA here is from genome assembly GCA_011320135.1 of Phytophthora betacei. Classification (NCBI taxonomy): domain Eukaryota; phylum Oomycota; class Peronosporomycetes; order Peronosporales; family Peronosporaceae; genus Phytophthora; species Phytophthora betacei. The sequence continues at coordinate 55,274 of JAANHX010000077.1, forward strand.
CTGTGATCGCTATTGGAGTGGTGACGACTGCAGTGTACCGAAATGCGGACCTGACTGCCAAGATTTAGGCACTTGCTCTGATCCTACCACGTGGACGGATTCCAGTGCAACCGTTTCGATCGGTGTTAACTCCTTACCAAGCTCTCTGCAAGGAGTTGGTGCCATGGGTGACCCACATCCAGCATTTCACGGGGCCCTTCAGGATGGAGGCAGGTTTATTGGACTTACAGGTTGAACGTGGGGACTGGGCATTGTATACTATTACGGTTAAAGACGAGTGGGAAGTTCTGGTTGCAAACTTGGATCAAATGTCTTCCGATGGGGATGCCATGATGTACATCCGTCGTGAAACAATACCCAAGATCTCGTTGAGCTCTTCCAGCTCCGTTCAGTACACCGATGTGGGTGGATGGGCTACTGGCGCGTCAACACGTAAGATCGTGCTCTCACGATCGACGTCTACGCTTAGCTCTGGGATTTATTACATCGGTGTATACAACAGTGGATATGCTCGAGGATCGCTTGATTACCGACTCACTGTGAATGTTGCGGACGATTGCCAGACATCAACTCTCGTCTCTAGTTTCTACGCAGTGGTAAGGGAGACCAACAAGACTTCATCGGACAGCAACAGTACCGAACTTGACGACGACGATAGCTTGGGCGTTTGCTTGAATGGAGGAGTGTGTAGTACGCTCTCGAGTGAATTATGTACGTGTTCTGATGGATACAGTGGTCATTATTGCTCTCTGCAGCCTACGCGGGTCGTGCTGTCCACGGCGTCTCTAGACAGAAACAATTTATACGAAACTGCAGGCAATTTGACGCTAGCAGTCGGCGAGTGGGCATATTTCTCCTTCGAAGTAAACGAGTCAGCAGCAAAAGCGGTCGAGTTCAGCTTGTTGATTCACAACGATATTGCGGAGGCTGAGACGCCTGTGCGACCGCTGCTGCTTGCGCGTGGCCCAAGTGATGCAGGATTCCCATCGCTAGCGACTGCGTCGCTGCAAGACTTCGATGCTATTGCTCAACGGTCCAATAAACAAACTGTGGCTGTAGCTGTAACGACAGCTTGTTCATTTGCAGCAACTGGGAGTGACTGCTTCAAGGTAGCTGTGCACAATCGAGTTGTGTCGGGGTCTTCACTTTGTTTCCAGCTTCAAGTTGCTGTGTGTACCAAAACATCTTACGCTTTAACCGCTCCAGATTCATGTGAAGACACAACAAACTGCCATGGACACGGCCAATGTGTTGGTAAGGACGGTACTCATTCATGTCAGTGTGAGACAGGATGGTCAGGGGTCTCGTGTAACTCACCCAGAGGCTTCGAGCTGACGCAGCTCTGGAGTGCAATGGAAAACGTGACGATGCTGTGTTCATCTTGCAACGCCAGCTTCACGTTGACACGTGGCCAAGTCATGATGTTTCGCGTTCCTGAGCCTCTTCGTGTGGGCGTTGGTCTACGTTTGACGCTCCAATCAGTTGAAAAGGTGACGGGAGGTGTTACGCCTAGTGTGTACGTGAGTGAGGTTCTTCCTAGATCACTGTACGACTTCACGTATATATCTCTTGCCAGCGATGATCCCAGCACCAAGTCTCAAGCCGTCGATATCCCGAACTCGTCTTTCTCCGGGGACTTCTGGGTGGTTGTTCACACGGACTACCCATCGACTAATGGGACTACCCAGCTCACTGTCGCTTCCAGTACCTCTGCTCGACGGCGACGACTGGGTGGCAATGATGTCTCGTCGTTCCAGCTGGTGGCTGAACAGTACGAAACATCCGACGCAGACTCATCCAGCTCTCTGCTTACAGATCAATCCTTTGGACGTGCGATCTTCTCGTGGGTATTCCGAAGCCCCGCTGGAATTGCTGTTTTTACGTTTGTAGTGACACTTCTCGTTATCGCACTGTGCTTTTGCGTGTATCGAGTGGCTCGTGCACCTGAGAATCAAGACAAAGTACTAGCGCGGCTATATCCACCGCCAAGTGGACATGGTGGTCGACCTACTCCTGGTAGTGCCAAGAGAGCTACTGGTGCCGTTGTGATGGATATTCAACACTATGATGAACAACCACAATGCAGCAAAGAGACGATCGAGCACCGTTCGGATACTTCGATCTTGGAAGGCTGACGAGTCAAGATATTCTAACGAAATAGATAAAATCCATGCCTTTCGGGAAGTTCATGGTGGCTTTCGGGGCTAAACGAGAAGAATCGGCGCTGTATTACATGGACTACATGTTTCTCCTAATTTTCATTTTTTTCAAATTGTCAACAGCAGCGAAGACCAGTGGCGACCCTTCACCTGAATATGTAACTTGCATTTCACATGTCAGAGAACACGAGGTTCACCTGGAGCACCGAACACTCCAGGTGCAGCCTTGGTATGCCACCCACTGCACTGTTTCTTTAGTGTTGTCTCGAGTTATCGTCGTACTTGGACTCAAGAGAGCGTCAATACAGATACTAACTGAAGATACAGGAACGGCGAACACTTCAAGTGATCCGAATATACACTACCAGGTACACGTACGTATTGTTGTTGATAACAAAAATTATGATTTCCTCTGCTTGAAGGACCCCCTTTAGAGTGCGTGCAAAGGTCGCATCATACGATATTGGTACAGTACTGCACCCCGTTTACGCGGGGGTGGACCATATAGGATTTACAAATAAATCAGATTTTCGCTTACAAACTTTCGTTCATTTGGAATTAGAATCATCACATCCGGAAGTTTATCAAAGGTCCAAGGGCGCGAAAACGGGGTGCAGAACTGTAATCTGCAGGATGAGTTCTTGCCTTTGGTCACCGTAAGATATCAGCATTCACAATCCAATTTTTTTTGTGTGACTTTATCGCCAGCATTGCCGATTGAATCTTTGTGCAAAATCGGAGGGTGGCAATAAGGAACCTAAGTGCAACAGCAAATAATGCCGTACTGTAGTGCATACGGCTAGCTGGTGACCTCGATTTGACTATCGTGGAGCCGTTGAAGGACACCTGACCTGAGTCCATGCGTGCGTTCATTATCGCTCAAAATGATGATATCACCTCACGTTGCAGCAGCCCAGTGGCACCGAACTTCTGTCCGTTAACAGGGGATGATGACACTTGAAGCCTACACATGGGACACTGCTGATAACCATGAGATTCTAAACCAAGTCACCACCACGATCTCGTTGCAGCCCACTTCAAGCTCACACCCATTGCATTGGATTGCTCACGAACTTAACTGTCCCCTTCAAGCGATCGGAAACCTTGCATTTCCTACTTTTGGCACGCGACAGCAGTCATTAGTTAACATGGCCGATCGGTAGCCGTTGCTACATGGATAATGAATGGTCAGCTCCCGTTCTGGGCCGAATGCGATTTTAACTTGATACTACATGTATAGTCTCTGATTTGACATCGTGCGGCGATTCACCCAACGACGGCACGATGATAGAGTATCCTCGTCAAAAGAAAGCAGAAAAAGCCTTGGCTTTAGCAGACTCGTACCAATTGGGCCGAAGCCCGTGACTTGAGTGGTCAGCATTTTGGGAATCCTGGCAGCTTTCATCTCGAATCGAGTGGCTTAGTATCCTCACTACGGCCAGCTGTGCAAGTCAAGTTTGAACCACCTGGAGGCAGAATACACCCCAAAACCAGGACACAACTTCACTCACTGAAGCTCACTGCACTGAAAACCCTGCAAACGCCCTGGAAGCTTCAATAACCGTTTTCCTTTGGCACCAGCTCAGCTCAGTTCGCGTTCGAGCAACACGGCTCTGTCTCTATACCTGCTTTCGCTTGTCACCTTCTACGAATAAAAGGGCCAGCACAGGACTGAAACTTTACATGCGCTGCGTTACCAGTTCAGCACTTTGCTTTTTGCAAACAAGGAAACACTCCTGTAGTTTTTTTCACTTCTTCTTTTTCGTCTAGTCAGGCAGAGAAGCGTCGGCCAATGGGTTTAAGTCGCCGGGCCAAAGCCGCCGAGTCGCCGGCCACAACGGCGTCGACGTCCTCGAGGCTCTTGGCATTCTTCTCGCACAAGAAGCAGGACGGCCAAGTGGAGGAAGATAAACGGCCGCACCTCCGCATACGGGCCAAAAAGTCCAAAAACCGGACCAAACGCAGCAGGAGCAGGAGCTTCAGCGGAGGAGAAGAAGAGAGCGACACCTTGGCCGGCTCGGCCAACGCGAAGCTGTATCCACCGCCCAATGGTCGGGCCAATGTGCAACTGGCTGCTCGAGTCGCACGTGACAATTGTGCCGGCGTCTTCCCCCAGCGCTCGTCCCGTTCGTCGTCATTGCGCTACTCAACCAGGTCATCTGATTCTTCGTCGTCGTCAAGATCCTCGGGGTCTTCGCTGCGGAGAGAACGCAGACAAAATCTAGCTTTGGTATTCGAACGGGATCCCGACGCCCGCCGCAGATCGTCGTCCGACGTTTCGTCCGTGGATTCCGAGGCGCGGTCGCTAGCTTCACCATCGAACGTCGGTCCACGAGAAATGTGGCGCGAGAGCTCTGTGAACGAGTTTCTGAGCTGTTTCCCGCGAGATCTAATCGCAGACGTTCGAACCACGTGCCACGTCAAGAGCCCGAGGCGGTCGAAAGCCTACATGCGCGGCCTGATTGTGTCGTTGGAGTTCGAGATCCGAGGAACTAAGTGGGCCGCCTACTTTCTTCAGATCGTGCACAATGCTCGCAAGCAGAAGCGGATCTCGCTGCGGTCGGCCGTATCGGTCAAGTGGGCCATTTGTGCGCATGCGCAGGGTGAAGCTCTTGCTCGACAGGAGGAGCAGAAGCGGTCGGACATGACGCTTCAGCACAAAATGACAGAGTATCGCGTGGCCCTGCAGTGTGTGGCCGGCACAAGTGTCGTCAAGTTTGGCCGCAAGGGCAAGCCCCATGCCACAAACCTGTGCGTTGAGAACGGCGACACTTTGCGCTGGACTTCGAAGCTGCTTGCCAAGGCCACGCACATTGCTGTCGACGGCGTGGCGGCCACAACCACCATGGGCAAGAAGCGCGTCAAGGCCAAGAACGCCATCCCACTGGCCAGCATTCTACGGGTCACCTCAGGTCCTTCAACTAGTGTCCTGGCCCGAGCATTGCACAAAGGAACGTTGCATCTGAACGACTCTGGCTGCACGTTGTCAGTGGTAACGCACACTCGCACGTTGGATCTCAAGGCAAAGACGGCCGAAGAAAGGGAATGGCTACAGCGCAGTCTGGAGTTCCTAGTAGATCTTGCTCGTGATCACGAGCGACGGGTGGCCCAGCAAGTGGAGCTGACAATTATGAAGCGCATGGAGAACTTACCTGTGTGGAAGTACGGCCGTAAGGGCAAACCGCACAAGACACGCGTCTTCGTAGATCGGTTCGGTGAGGTGTCGTGGCTCGGCCGCAGCGGAGACTCACTGCAGCTCGATGAGATCATTTCAGTGCATGAAGGCCACTGTACGCCTGTGTTTGCTAGAGCTCGAGCAGTTGGGTTGGTATCTTCAGCTAAGGGGGTTCACTGTTTCTCCCTAGTGACGTCGGTGCGGTCACTTGATATTGAGGCAGTGAACGAGCAACAACGCGACTGGTTTGTGGTGGCCTTCCGGTATCTACTGGACAAGGTGCACGAGAAGACTGCGGCCATGCAACGCGAGCGCGCTGAGAGACAACTTCGCATGCTGCAAGATCTCAGTCGCGAGGACGAAGATGATTACCTCAATGGGGACGGCGACGATATCTACTACGATGATCTCCCACCAGCACGACATGCATAAGTCTCCGTGCCTTTGAAACTAGTTGCGTACTTCCTGCCATGTGCCATGTTTGAAGAATTCAAGATAAAATGTAAACCTAAAAAAGGTATTATATCCGTTTATCGCTCTTGTTCTTTCATCGCGGGGCAAACTGCAGCACATCTCGCTGCATCTTGAGCCACTCTTCCATTCGCAAACGCTCAAGAATTCGTGCATCAGCCAGACGCTGCTCCATAATCTGTGCTAGAGCACGTTGGTGAGCGCTTTCCAGCACGTCGAGCTGGCCGTTGCTCAGTGTACTGAGATCCGCTCCAGGAACTAAGTGGAAGACACGCAGATCCGCAGCAGAGGCTCGAGGTTCCGAGACCTCCAGGAAATGCTGCATGTCTTCCAAGGAATGATTGTCATGAGCACCAGCATTGGTTGAGCTTGACATGGAGAGCCCCAACGACGCCGCTTGGGCCTGAGCAAGGCTGTTCCGGCTCATAGACTCCTTCGCAACCACTTCATGGCATCGAACGCACTTAAACACGGTCGAGTCAGCCGTCCGGAACGCCGAAGATTCCAGACACGAAGCACAGTACAGTTGTGTGCACGCTGAGGCTTTCTCACCAGACGCACCAGCGCTGCATTGTAGATTGTCATTCACAAGCTCGCCGCAGAGACCGCACGCCAAATACCCCAGCGTCTCGGCCACATTTTCGTTTCCGAGTCGCAGCTTGCTTACCCATCGCTCGCGAGCTTCACGTGCCACTTGGTGGTTACCACTCGTACGTTGTTGTTTCCATGTTAGACGTCCGTAATGTACACCAGAGGACGATAACGATGAAGCAGCTACGGTATTCGGCGCCATTACTGGCGGTGAATCAAAGCCTGGCCGCCATGGCGACGTAGACGAAAACGGAAGCCCACTCGAACTAGTCGAGACGGATGACTCTCTTGACGTATTACTTGATCCAGTTGCCAGTCCCAGAGATCGGAAGGCCAGTGCGTTGGGGTTCAACAGTGACGACGACGCGATTGACCGTGGAGTACTGAAGTTACTAGACCTTTTCCATCGCTCCTCTTGTGATCTGGTCGACGTGCGTGCAACGTCGGAAGACGAAGCTGTCGTCGTTAACGTCGCATTTATTCTACCAGTAGAATTGAGATAGTTACTTGATCTTTGGTTGAGTTTCGGGCGAGAAGTATGCGGGGTGCTTTTAGGAGAAGACGTCGTGGACTTTCGTCGAGTGGGAGTTGAAAGAGTCGTATCTTTCTGCGAGGTACCGGAAGCTTTCACTGAACCGTTGGTGATTGCAGCTACAGGAGAGCGGTGCTTCTTGCCGACGGTAGTCCACGCACCAGCAGATACCGTCGCGTCGATACCTTGAGTAGATTTCGCATCCGGTGCTGTATCTTCAACCTCGTCTTCACTGTCCTGGCCTACAGACACCATCGAGTCTCGAACTAATGATTCTCGTTCCTCATCAGAGCTCGCAGATTCTTCCTTCACCACATTGGTGCTCTCTACTGTGGCCTCCCGATCGGGTTCAGCGGAAGGTTCTTCAATCACAGGTTCAGGCTCTGTAGACAGACTTTCTTCCTGCTTCGTAGACTTACTTATGATGAGATTAACATCCGATTCAGCCTCCTGTTGCTGTTGTTGCTTAGCTGCCTTGCGCTTTGCCTTTTTGTTTTTCTTCTTGCCCTTCTTGCTGCTTGACGTTGTACCTGTTCCCGACGCACCAGTAGCATTCTTGTCTGCCTCTTCCTCCATTTCCAACATTGCCATCATACGCGCCGCGGCTTCCTCTTCCAGCTGCCGCCAGATTCCACGTAGGTGCTCCACACACGGGCCGCTCTCACGCAGCTCCGAGTCCTGAGCTTCTTCAAGCGGAGTCTGTCCAATCGCATTCCGTAGCGTAATATCTGCTCCATATGCCAACAGCGTCTTCACACACTCCAAGTAGCCGCACGACGTTGCCAAGTGCATCGCTGTGCTGCCCTCTCGGTCCTGGAAGTTCACGAGCTCCCCGTTCTTCTCCAGCAACATGGCCACGATCTCTGCTCGTCCTTTATCACTCTCCTCATCCTGCTCTGGGTCTTCTCCAATCATCACCGCGCACAGCAATGTCGATGCACCGTACTGATTCAGCATGTTTACGTCTGCTCCGTGCTTCAGCAGCACCTTCACGGCCTCGGCCCGGCCCTCAATACACGCCCAGATCAGCGGCGTGTCTGCATTCACGTTCCAGCTATCCACCACGGCCGTATCACACTCACACAGAGCGGCCACGATTTCTGCGTCTCCGTTCTACACAGAACGTAGGTGTACACCACGAAAGTATCAGCAATAAAACACAGCTCTGCAGTAAGAAACAGGATCTACCTTCGCAGCAAAATGTAGAGCGGTAGAGCGCAATTCATGAGTGCGAACGCCAACGTCGGCGCCGCGTCGTAGCAGCGCGTGCACCACGTCGCGGTGGCCTTCGGCCGCTGCGACCATAAGAGCCGTAAATCCGTCCACGTCCACATCGTTGACGCCCACGCGACCGCTGTCCAATATCTCTTCAAGACACTCAAGGTCGCCCTCAGCCGCGCACTCGTAGAAGTTAATGGCCCACGTCTGGCCGTCGGCTAGGTCTACTGCGAACTCAGCAGTCGTCACCTCCTCTTCGTCCGAGTCAGCCAATTTATCTAAGGCGATTCTCATCGTAGTCAGCACTTCGGAGGAAACTCCTGGGACTGTTGAGCAAGAAGCCGCCGGTATAGACGTTGCGCACGCGAAGCTAGCTGCAGACGTAGCGACTGCGTCCGCATTAGTTGCCGCTGCCATTGACTTGTTGATTTGCTTGCAGAATTGTGTGCAGGTGGTGTGGGCACGGAAATAGTAAACTAGAGGTGTTGCTGAATGCAAATTTAAGAAGAAAAAAAGCAGAATATACTTCGTTAATAGCTATCTTTGCGTCTACAGTATAAGTTTTGCAGTACGGCGAGATGGACGATGAGCCCATCAATACATGGTCAGTATTCGCGAAAACGCGCGTGTTAGGACTGCATTGTTATTAAGAGGTCAGCGAAAAATAGATAATAGTATGGGATTCAAGGGGGGGGGGGGGGCAGTCAATTATTTATTTTAATACTTCTTAAACAATAAAAAAGCAATTATCGACTCCCAAACTACTTCGCGGACCGATTCACAACTTCACTTACCGTTTTCGCTGACCAAAAGCGCCGGTTGGCCTTTAAAAAGTGCAGCATCTCCAAGTGAAGCGGAAACATCCGAGTGCGATGATGCGAAAGCAGGTGCTTGGCCTGAGAGAAGAACCTCTCCATGCAGTTCGACGTAGGAAGAATAAATGTCAGTAGAGGATAGCTAGTACGACTCTGCGCTCATCCTTTCACCTTTTGAGAGCCCTATCGGCTAAGCTCATCGACGTGATGCACTCCGTCACGACCGTGCCAGACGCGCTCGACTTTAATTGTCGTAGGAGTCGGCGCCGTCCGGCAGGAATTGTCGTGCTCTCACCCAGTAGCGCCGAAACACAAGCAGTCTCAAACTCGAGGTCGTGCACTATGGCCGCATCAGCTCCAAGATAGTCGGCAAGACTTGGATACTCGCCGAATAGTGCGTCGAATAGGTCGCGTACATCTACACCTTTGCTCGTCCAAACAGAGAATAATTTCCAGCAAAGTGGACAATTTAGTTTTTGTGGTAATTTTTTTAACTTAAGCAAAAGTATTCAACAAACAAACAGAGAAAGATCTTATCCAAAGCGAGACAAGGAAGTGCGATGACTGAATTCATGAAGGGGTGGTGAGGGTGCGTTGGCACCAAAATGCGCGCGAAAACCTCGCCTGAACCAAACCATCGCCTGAAGCAGTTCACTTTTCAAATGACCTCTTCAGACGAATGTATGGTGTTGGAATTCCCACGTGAACTCTAGCTACAAATGTAGTTAGGACGTTCCCACAACAATACGTCTACTAGGATAGTAAACGATCGTTCGGGCGGACCTGAAGACCCCAGTTCTGCCCTTGCACCGGGACAAACTGGACCTTGTAAACTACTTATATAGGCCAGCCAGTAAAAATAAGAACACGCTACTAGCACGAGCAAAGCTAGCAGGTGTTATGGATCCTTGTGGTTACAACAGCGGAAGGGTACCAGGCACGGGTAAGCCTTTTACGAGGGCACCGAGTGTTCAACACTCGGTTGGAAGAATAAAACAGAGGCAATTCAAGCACTCCCAGTCGTGCAAATAGGCAACAATAAGCCGTCACGTAAAAACCTCCCGATAGTAATCGACCAATACACAAAGTCTCTTGGCCTTGCCGGATGAACCCTCGCTACAGAGCTTCGAGTTCACCGACAGGCATAACACACTCAAACAAGCTTGACCTGACGCTTACCTTGAAGCCGGACGTCGCTCTGTGTGCTTGAGTGGAAATTCTGTTCTGTATTTAAGCTTACCCTTTCGGGTCTATTCCTAATAAGAAGTCCTAATCAAATATACAAATATCAAGTGAACAATGATCCCTTATGGATCTTCTTGCATGCCAAGCGTTGTGTGCACCGTCGCATGAGTACCTTTAACGACCCGCGCCCTGTCCCAGACGGTGAACGTGCCTTCCAAAGGTCACTGAGTCTTCCGCGAACTCATCCCAACCGCCGCTGAGGGTTCGTACCGTAGATGGTCCGCTGAATGCGAATCCGGCCAGTCCATTATTAATAATAAGGACAGCCTGGATTCAGTGACATATGGCCGTATCCAATACTCGCTGAAAGCTCGGGAGTGACGCCGTCAGGTCTCTTGCACCTTGGAGTCACTGTACATCACATGACCGAGGGTTCGTTGCTTGAACATCTTGGGCGGTGTCGCGTCTTTGTCGACGGACGATTATCCGCAACTATGGAGAAATCACTACACCACAACTGCCCCTGTCGCAATGGAAGCCACGGTACTGGTGCCCGTTGTGACATTTCTTCATTCTCCAATTCGCCATACCCTCTCAGGATGTCCAAGCGCTTGAACCGGGCTGTGAACAACGCACTTCAGCGTCTCAATCCTCGCCGACGTCGTGAACGTGAACAGCTGGAGGTACGTCAGCTCATCTTCCTCTTGAATCATCGGCGCCTTACTCATCACCATGCATTACTCGTCTTGTCTCTCAGGAGGGCGACACCGAGGTTCGAACGCCCCTCAGCCTGCTACACTTCTTCCGACGACAACGTCATCAGACGGACTTCCGGCGCTTCCTGCCCCGGACTCTTCACCCTCTGCGGTAGCTCCTGCAGCACTCCCCGTCGTCGCCGAATCCGCGGAGATGGCTCCTGCTGCTCCTCCTGCCCCAGCTGGTGGTACACCACCACTCACCGAAGATTCGCTGCGCTCCATGCTGGCTGAAAGTACGGAGGCATCGGTCGATCACATCATGACCTCGATAATTCCGTACTTGACTGCAATGGCTCGTCACCAAGTGCAGCTCAGCGTTGCGCCTCCTCTCCACGGCGATGTACACACTCAACGTCGCCTCGAGACTGCTGTTGGTTTCGATGATGTCCACGCTGCGGTACAACCTCTTCCTGACGCGCTGTCGGCATTACCCGAACGAGTCGCCGACTTGGAGCGTCAGTTGCGATTTGCTCAGTCCGAGGCTGCTGCCGCCGTACGTTCGGTGGCACCCGAAATCATGGCTCGTGAGAACGCGGAGGCGTTCCTCAAGGCTACCAACGCTGAGATTGAAGCCCTTCACCACAACGTCAAGATTCTCCGCGAGTCGAACGCCAAGAACGACGCCATGCTCGCCACTGTTCAAGCCAATATGGAGCAACATTTTGAAGACTTGAATCGTCTGCACTGCGTGGTTCAAGCTCGGGACGCATTTGTCGCTACCTTGAACAAGAAACTGGCCCGTGAACGCGAAGTGTTCAGGTCTTTGATTGGTGCGAACACCGAACAGACTCGGAAGCTTCATCTCCTTTTGGTCAATCTTGCCAAGGGCAAGTATGTCGACAACGACACGCTCAAGGTCCTCGAGAACCAGCAAGACCGTAACACTCGCCTCCTCCAAGCGAATCGCACCCTCCGTGCACACGTGAGTCTGGCCGGGATGGATCCCGAGGTACTTCGTCTGGCTGTTGATGGTACGTTCCTATTGTCGCTCCTTCCACCGTGTGTTCAGCAACTAACGTTCGTTCACAATCTTTCGTGATAGGTCTGACTGCGGGTGAGCTGGACCTGGACGCGCTGGACTTGGATCAGGAGACGTTAGTCGCTTTGCGGCGCATCCAGTCTGCTACCGCGTCTTCAGACGAACCTCAAGCCCTTCCTGCAGCTTTGGCCAAGGCCGCTCACCAAGTGGCCCATTGAAAGCCCATAAGCGTCTTCGACCAGGTGGCCAGGAGTCAGACGACGAGCCGGACGACTCTGACGAAGGCAAGGCTCCAATCCCGACGGACAAGGCCAGTACTTCGATGGCAGCTGCTGATCTCGGTGATGCGCCACCTGCCGATACTTCAACGCCCAAGTCGGCTCGTAGATCGCTATTCGGCCCGAAGGCGTGGAAGCAAGCGGCCCAGAAGAAGCGCCAGAAGACTTGGTCCAAGTCTGTACCGTCTTCTCCTTGCTAATGGTCGCCACCTCCCACACCAGCGTCTTCCTCGACTCCCGCCGTGGTCGACCTCAGCGGCGACCAGAGTGACGTGGACATGGTGGAAATTGGTTCAAGTGGTGTCCCGTCGGTTCAAGAAACTGCCATCGAGTCGTCGGGTAAAGACGTGGACTCTGGGGACCACGACGATGTTTCCGGTTTTCCTGTCGCGCTTTCGCCCCCGCTTCAGGGTCCCCCCGATGTGACCAAGCCGCCAGCTTCGACGATCTCTCCTTCTCCAGCAGACATACGTGCCGCTGAAGAGGCTTTGCGTGAGGCTGAGGAAACGCGACTCATGTTTGGCTCAAGTGACAAAGGTGAAGAGTCTGACAGCACTGCCCCGCCAGAAAAGGCTGCTTTGTCGTCTGCTGCGACTTCCAAGACGGTTGAAGTATCGGGATTAGTTTCTACGGTAGGCCCTGCCCCTGTTAAAGCTGCTCCACCAGCCTCCGTGTCTTCAATGCCGGCTCCAACTGTTCCAACAGCTGCCGTGCCAAGTGCTTCTTCAGCCGATTTTTCGATGGAGATTGATGACGATGGAAATGTTAATGACGATCGTGGAGATAACGTGGATGACGATGATCTTTCAGTGGATGATTCGCCTGATGGTACAAGTGGCGGCGGCGATGTTCCACCACCTACCGAACATTTAAGTACGGTCGATGACGAAGATGTCGAAGATTCCGACGGCAACTGGAGCGGTCTTGGCCCTGCTCGGCCTCCGACCCCTCCTCGGCCAAATCCTTCGCTGATGGTCACTTCTCCGATCATAGTCGGTGGTCCGCCTCCTCCGCCATCGTCACGCCACCAAGCACCACCATCTTCGCCTCCTGCTCCGGCGTTTCCTCGTCCGTTCTCGCGGACTCTCGATGCTGGACCTGGGCGCCCGATCACGGCCACTTACACTTCGGTGCCGCGTCGAGGTGGTGCACCGTCGGTTGAGCCATTGCCTCATCGTGTGTTGTCTGGTGCTCGCCCTACGGTGCCGGCCTCGTCCACCTTGCCACTGTGGGTTCTTCCGTACTTGGACATGGAGTTTGCCGACGCTGGAGCCAAGAAGTGTTTCGAACGACTCTTGAGCACGACGCTTCCCGAACCAGCTGGTGAGGTAACCATCCGTATGACGTTGGAGGGTCTCCAAGCGTACTTCGACTACTTGAATCATGATCACCCGTACCAGCTACTCCGGCAACTCTATCCTCTCCAGGCGTGTCTCTTCGACACCGTCGACTTCGACCCAAGCGTCCCCATCTCCAAGCGTGCTCCAATTGAGACTCGTCTCAAGATGATCTGGATAAACCTTCGGGGTGACGGCGGCAAGCAGGGTGACCTCGGGTCCGCGTTATGGGAGCGCCCCCACTGGCTTCCATTGGCTGGCATTGAGCGAGGTCTTGTCGAAGAAGCCAAGAAGGTCGGTCACGACAAGGAGCTCTAGAAGGAACTGAGAGCTCTGTTGAAGAAGCTCTTCAGTGAGCGCGACCGTCGTGCCGATCGTCTCCGTAACAAGTACCGAGAACAGTACATGGCGTGGAGTCGTGACTCGGTTTCCTCTGGTACTTCCGACACGCCGCTCATTCGTCCTGAGTTGCTTTTGAAGCCGTCGAAGCCATGGTACCCGATCGAGAACTTGTCGTTCGCACCTCGGACATCTGACTGGCTTTCCGAAGTTCCGGCTCTCGGCGCTCGACAGCCCTGGCGTACTGGATGGATGAATGCGCCGCATAAGCACCCGTACAACACCACGTACTTCCCGTGCCAGCGTAATACGGAGCTCTCTAATCCTCGTTGTACGCGTTTCGTGGATGTGTACCGAAGCGTGATCGTAAACCCGTCTCTGGATTCTACTGAAGTTATTCCGACCTGGCGTTCGTTGTTTGACTCGCCACCGGGTACCCCACGTACCGCTCCGGCTGCTGCTCCTGTTGAAGCTGGTACCGAGGATTCGCAGAGTCCGGCAGCAGCTCCAGCTTCCGAGGCTTAGGTCCTGATGAAGAGGAGAAGGAGAGTGGTGACTCGACTTCGTTAGCACTCTTGGCCACCGCGGCCAGGCAATTGGAATCGATTTGAATCCTCGCTGCAAGCTCCACGACGTTCTCCAGCATCTCAGCTAACTGTTGATGTGTCCAGCGAAGTTTCGTTTTCAGTGGTCGCTCCCCGGTCGGCATTCACGTTTTCTTATTTTTTAATCCACTTCCACAGCGTAATCATGTTCATGTTGTTCTTCAAATGCATATACAATTTGTTGTTGCAGTAACGTTTTTCGTCTGTTACCACAGGCTGCATCGCCCTGTGGACAGTTCACACGTGATCCAGTCACGCTAGTCTTCGTCCGCCACTTGCGCCATCTGCAGCCGATTCTCGCTCTTCTTGGCTCGCAAATAGTCGTACAGCAGACCTCCACATGACAAGTTGGATGCTGGTTCCCATATTGGATTTTCATAGCCCACCCACTTGACTTTGAACTCGCGTACAGCACGCTCCGTGCTCGTCGACAGTGGTGTTCTGTCGTCGAGGATGGCCTCGACTTCATATTCACCGGCAACTTGATCTGGTTCCCAGCTGTCCTCAGGCAATAGTTCCTCATCGAAGTCGAGTCTTGCTTCATTAGTCGCATCTAGTACCAACCGAGTGTTCGGTCGACTGTTGAACTCGTTGACAGCCTTGAGTCTCGACACATGCACTACTGGGTAGAAGCGATACCCACTTCGGTCAGGCAGTTCCAGCTCGTACGCAAACTCTTCCACCTTGCGCTTGATCCGAAACGGTCCATGCCACCGGTGAGCTAATTTCTTCGTCAAGCCCGGTTTGACGCGTTCCATGTACAACCACGCCCGGCTCCCAATCTCAAAAAGAGCTCTCGGTGGGGCTCTCGCAGGATCTTCCATCTCTTCCGAAGCTTCTGGAGGGTCCACCGAGTGTTCGTTTCCACTTGGTTGAGGTACAGCGGCTTTTTCCAGTCGACTCAGGGCATCATTATGTTTTTTAGCCCTTCGCTCCTTTTCTACAGCCTGATAATCTTTAGCCATAGTGAGGGCGACCTCATGTTGTCGATTGATCTCACGCCGCCACGCCAGTGCGTCAGACTGCTTGCCGAGTCCTCGTTTGAGTGATGACGACATTGCCCTCAACGTCGACTGCGCATCCCAATCGTTAACGAGGTAGAACGGTGTTTCCTTCCTCGTAGTGTCCTGAGAAGTATTAATAGCGAATACCAGCTTTTCGGCGATTTCGTCCCAATCTTGCTGTAGAAAGTCTTCCGCGTACACCCGTACGGAACCCATCACCGACTTCACCGAGCGTTCGTGCTGTCCGTTGGCCTGTGGCCGATAGCTCAAAGTTGCTCGTACTCTTGACTGCATCATTTCCATGAAAGCTTGGAACACCTCGCTCATGAAGCGTGGGTCGCGGTCGTGCCTTATCAGTGACGGGGCTCCGAACCGTCGGTACACACATTCTTCGAACACTTGAGCAACACTCAGTGCCGTTGTATCTGACATAGCCTTGGCAATAACGAATCCTGTGAACGAGCACTGAAATAGGAGCAACGCCGTGTTGCCCCTGCGAGATTTCGGTAGTGGGATCACAAAGTCCATTGATACGATCTGGAAAGGTCGTTCGGCTAGTACATTGTCAGGCGAGTATCCACGAAGCTGCGGACGGCTTTTACGCGAGCTGCAATCCGGACATGACTTCACATGCTTCTCCACGTCAGCGTACAAGCCGATCCAATAATAATCGGACTTAACGCGATGGATCGTTCTCACCACACCTTGATGTACTCCTTCCAGCGAGTCGTGACAGTTCTGCAAGACCTCTTGAATCATCGTTGTTGGTACCACAAGCCGCAGCTTGGTCTCCTCTTGCCAACCGTGGTCGTACCGACGATTCAATCCAAGATAGTGAAGCACGCCGTCTTCTGATAACACGAACCGGTCAGTATACTTCCAGGCATCTCGAGCTTCTTTGTAACTCAGCTCTTCTGCTTGGCCCTGAAGCACCTTCTTGATGTTAGACCACTTCTGCTCCTCGTCTTGTGCCACCATTATTCGTCTGCTTCGTTCCCGCTGTATCGCTACCGGGTCAACATCTTCCGCATCGAGAAATGCCGCTGGTACAGTCTTGTGAGGTCTGGCAAATCTTCGCCGATTGAATCTTCGTTGGATGTCTCTCGGCGTTCTTCATGCTGTTCTTGAGCTTTTGAGACCCCCTCCGAGTGTTCATCTGCAAACCTGACGCGTTTCTTGGCTTTCGTCTGTCGCCGAGTCATCACTGCCATATTACCATAATCGCACTCTGGTGAGCTGTAATCAACCACGAAATTTTCGAAAGTTTTCCATGGAACGCGCCGTCGTGACGCGTTATTTTTTAGCCCTTTCCGGCTGCATTTTGCGCCAAAATGAATGAATCGATTTCGCACTTTCCGATGATACAATTTGGAGGTTTGCAGCACAAAATGTCGCAATTGCGCCTGGCGCCACTGCGCTAAGTTCGCACACACTTTTTACTGTACTATTTGGCTTCAAGCTCAGGATTCAAAATCGCACTTATTTGCCCCAGTGGGAATCTATTTTTGAAGCAACGCTTCGTATCCCTCGATTATCTCCATAACCTCAATAATCGAGCGGTGGAGCTTAGCGAAAACGACAAAAACATTGAAATGCATCGATACAGTAACAACACTGTGGTATGGGTGATATGTTTGACTAGGCAATCAGAAAGTGGAAGGGATACAATTTGTTGGTCAGGGATGGAGTTTACGCTTGTTGGTGATTATGAGCTCAACTTATAGACTTCAACTACAAATTTAAGAGCACTTCTAGAAGTAGTTCATTCGGTTGCTCAGCAGGTTGCTGGAATCCCATGTACATGCACATGCACCATTCGTCCTCTTAATAAACCGAGCGTCAAACTATTTTAGCGAGCGCAAGTTCATGAAAGGATATGGGCATAATCGCAATAAAGCTAAAATAAAAGAGGTGCAAATTCGAGGAGGGGGTCATTTCCGAATAGCATTTGCACGCACCATTGTTGTACATGTACATGTACAGTTGAGCTTGGTCTAGTTTTGCGTCACTTAGCTGTAGTAGTCTACTTAGTTTGAACAGAGATGCCGGAGATGGGTTCGAATGGCATTAGCAGTTGTTTTGTCGCCTACTTGATTCCACTCGGTCTACTGTCAACTAAGGAAAGTAGTGTCGTGTTTCCCTGCATCCCGACCTCAGCTTGTGCAGGCACGAGGAAGCGGAGAAGCCTTCACGTCTAGTTGGGCAATGTGCCACCCGTGTCTCGTTGGCCGCGCGCTAAGGGGTCAAAGAAGCACACTGTCAGTTTGACCGGCATCTGATCAAGTCCTTCTCATGGCCCGCGTCCAGTTCGTCTTCGTGTCGAGCGCACTTCCGCTGATGGGCGTAGCTGAGGGGATTTCCAAGCTTCCTGTTTTATTCTTTTCATGGTGTCACTACAACCTGGGAGTTCGGCCACAACTTCGCAGCAAATTTGACCGCTGAAGCCCGTGATCTCTTCGCGCCCTCGTTCTGTGACGTTCAGTGCTCCATCAAGTCGCTCCTGATCCAAGTTCCAGAAGCTGTGTGTGGTGTAGTGATTTCTCCGTAGTTGCGGATTATCACCCGTCGCCAAAGACGTGACACCGCCCGAGATGTTCAAGCAACGAACCCTCGGTCATGTGATGTACGGAGACGCCAAGGTGCAAGGGACTCGACGGCGTCACTCCCGAGCTTTCAGCGAGTATTGGATACGGCCATATGTCACTGAATCCAGGCTGTCCTTATTATTAATAATGGACTGGCCGGATTCGCATTCAGCGGACCATCTACGGTACGAACCCTCAGCGGCGGTTGGGATGAGTTCGCGGAAGGCTCAGCGACCTTTGGAAGGCACGTTCACCGTCTGGGACAGGGCGCGGGTCGTTAAAGGTACTCATGCGACGGTGCACACAACGCTTGGCATGCAAGAAGATCCATAAGGGATCATTGTTCACTTGATATTTGTATATTTGATTAGGACTTCTTATTAGGAATAGACCCGAAAGGGTAAGCTTAAATACAGAACAGAATTTCCACTCAAGCACACAGAGCGACGTCCGGCTTCAAGGTAAGCGTCAGGTCAAGCTTGTTTGAGTGTGTTATGCCTGTCGGTGAACTCGAAGCTCTGTAGCGAGGGTTCATCCGGCAAGGCCAAGAGACTTTGTGTATTGGTCGATTACTATCGGGAGGTTTTTACGTGACGGCTTATTGTTGCCTATTTGCACGACTGGGAGTGCTTGAATTGCCTCTGTTTTATTCTTCCAACCGAGAGTCGAACACTCGGTGCCCTCGTAAAAGGCTTACCCGTGCCTGGTACCCTTCTGCTGTTGGGACCACGAGGATTCATAACACCTACTAGCTTTGCTCGTGCTAGTAGCGTGTTCTTATTTTTACTGGTTGGCCTATATAAGTAGTTTACAAGGTCCAGTTTGTCCCGGTGCAAGGGCAGAACTGGGGTCTTCAGGTCCGCCCGAACGATCGTTTACTATCCTAGTAGACGTATTGTTGTGGGAACGTCCTAACTACATTTGTAGCTAGAGTTCACGGGGGAATTCCAACACCACAACTGGTGCCGCGACCCGGGAACAGAGTGTGACCATTGTGAACGGTTTGTATGGCGTTCCAGTTTACGAGCTACCAAGAGAAGAAGAACAAGAAAATGAAAACAAGAATTATGGCGAAAGGACAACCGACGGTACTAGCTACGCCTACCAATACTTGCGGAGCTGGCAACGAGGGTTTAAGTCCGGACGTGTCGGTTGTACGCTTTGCAGCCGCCACCGAGCTTTCGGTGAGCTTTGACGACGAGGCGGACATCGGTCCTGACCCCCACGATAATGACGCTTACGAAGACAAGACGCCCGCTCCAGAGCCAGGCGCAGCGACACCGGAGACGGTCACGCTATCGTCGGGGCTGAGCGGAACGACTAGGTCCCTTTCGAGGAGCCTCGCCGACGAGCTAGATGATGCTGCGGGACCAGAACCGGTCTATGAAGATTATGACGATGGGACCGAGGATTCTAAACCTTCCGTGGCGAGTGCAAAGCATTCAGCACTGCTGAAAGCACCTCGCCCACCTATCAACGGTGATACACCAGCCGCCAAGCGCGTTTTCGACCGCGTACAAGCGCTGATGCAGAATGATGAGTGGATGCAGCTGTTCAAGCCCACCCCCAAGAAAAAAGCCGACTGGTCTGCGCTTGCGCAGGAACTTCAATACCCAGTCAACTCGGTTTCGACTAGCCAAGTCGCCGAAGATTCAGTTTCGCTACTGTTGTCGCTGGGCTTCGAGAACGAGACGTACCCATCGACGATGTCGCTCCAAGATTGGAGTCCACATGAAGCCGGGGCTGCTCTCCAGAAATGGAAGAAGAAGCTTCGGAAGGCGTTTGGCGCTGTTGGCATCAACGTCGGAAAACAGCCTGTGAGTCGAGCGATCGTTCAAGATGAAGATCCGTCCACGATTCCACTACCGCCAACACCCCCAACGACTCGTTCGTACTCCTCCGACCAAGCGTGGAGCTGAGCGTGGTGCCGTTGGCACTACCGAAGCTTCACCGTACTTTCAAGACTCGCACAGGGTTACGCCACGTTCGGAGAGCCGTATGCAGCGTCTTTACGCTGGCAATGAGGGTTCGTTCGGTCGCCGAGGTGGTCCGCGAGCTCCCAAAGGTGGTGCCGGACGTCGTCAAGTCGACAGCGATGGTTCGTCCAGTGGCGATGACATTTTGGTGCGTACATTCGACGAGGATGACCCTCAAGTCGAGTTGATGCGCCAGATGAATGAGCTGGCGACGCTGAACGACGTGGACCCGACACCGAGGATTGAAATGGCTTCGCACCGACCGCTGGATCGCATCACGCCGTTCTCAGGCTCTCGCAACAAGAGCGAGAACTGTATGCAGTAGCTCCGTGGGTTCGTCTATGAAATGACTGGAACTCACACAGATGCCGATAAATGGTGCATTCCATTTGAGCTAAGTCTCCGGGACGGAGCCATTCATTGGTTCTGTCAACTTCCGAAGAAGACGAAGCGCAAGTGGAAGCTGTTGAGCGACGCGTTCATCCGCTACTACTGCTCGCAGTTCACTCAGACGGCACTGTCGCGTTACTACTCCGCCAAGCGAGAACGTAATGAACATCTGTGCGACTACATAAACAGGCTGAATGGCTACGCTCGGACCGCCCGTCTACACTTTGAGAAGAGTGGTCGCGACGCGAAAGAACACGTACAGCAGTTCCTGGCAACATGCGATGATGACAAGCTAGCGGAGAGTCTCTACCATGCTCGAGTCGCCAACATTCACGAGCTCGAAGAGATCATCGAAGATGTTCTCAAGGGCAAGGAGAGAATAGCCAAGCGTAACAGTGAGTACCGATACTCCAAGAGTCGTGATACGCGACGCGACGCGACGATGGGTACGCCCGCAACAACCGGCGTGATGACCGTCGCCGCGATGACAACCGAAACAAACCGAGAGTGACGCTCATTGAAGCCACGGTGGATGACCTACTAGCTGAATTAGAAGGTCGTGAAGCTGCTCAGGGAGGCAACGAGTATTCAAACGAAGATCCGAACGCTTACGACGATGTCCAAGATGAGTACAACGACTTTCAGCCCGATAATACGGACGGTGATTTCTCATTGGATGAAAATGACCGATACCTCGCCGCTGCTAACGCAAATGAGCGCCGTTCAGCTGCTGAAGGCACCTACGCACGTTCAGACAACCGTCAACCGCGTGGAAACACGCCTGATCGCGAGAATGGCTTCAATCAAGATCGCCGAGGTGGTGACCGTGGGTTCAATCAGGACCAACGCGGTCGACGTGACTTCAACCGCGACAACCGACGCCCACAATACGGACCATGCGCGGTGTGCGGTGGCATGAGTCACTCCGCCCACTACAGTAACAAGCGATGCAAGTTCTGCAAACAACTCCACGATGCTGAACAATGTGAACTTTCCCGCAACTTCCAAGACCTTGCCAAATTCGTGCGCACTAAAGGCACGAAGGAGGAACTCCCGCCAGAGCTCAAGGCCGTCGTTCAAGAACGTCATTTAAACTAGGTAGCCCGCCAACTACAACTGGGTTGGTCCCTATCGGGCTGCCACAGTTAACCGAGCCTTCAATGGAAGCAGAGTGTATCTTTGCTTTCATGGGGCAGAGTGAATGGCCTGATAATTACGTAACAAGTGTGAACACGACGGAAAATGAAAAGGAGAGGAGAAGAATCCTCGGTGGAGGTGTTGGAGAGAGAGTGGAGTGTGCTGATGCTGATGAGGGCACCAGCGAGGGTTCGTTCGGCTTGGTTTCGAGTGCAGCGCGAGACGAGCCCAAGAGTCACTCCAAGATGATGAAGTTGAACCCTGGCGAGAGACAGGGGTGGTGGTCGGCCAAGAAATTCGACCGACGGATCAGAATGAGAGCTCTGGTGCAAGGCGCTGTGAACGACCAGCGAACGAGGATCCTCCTCGACACAGGAGCGAACGTTAGTGTGATCACTGACGCCTTTGCCAAGAAGTTGCGACTCCGAGATGTACCCGATCACGGACGCCGCATTGACATTCAAGGTATTAACGAAGGCAAGGTGTCTACAACGCGGCGAGCGTGCGTCAAGATTACGCTTGGATGGGAGATGGTGTACGAGTTCGAGATGTGGGTAATGGCGCATAGTGCAGGCGTCGACGTGGTACTCGGGACCGACTTTATGATCCCAGCTGGGATCCGGTTGGACCTGTTTCACGGCGCGGCGCAATTACCGCACGAAGTACAAATCCCGCTGATCAAGACTAAGAACATGATCGACAGCGAAGAGTACGGCTCTTATGTTAACGCCGGGCCACCCGAGCGTTTGGACATTCAAGCGCACGAGAGGCGAGAATATCGACTAGGGAAGCGTCAAGTCGGGCTGGAAGAACACGTACTGTGGGTTCGTCGAACGAACAAGTTAATCCCGTCAGTGACGAGGTTTCGGCGTGGACGGCCTCAGAGCATTCGGTTGACCAACGTGTCCGATCGAACTGTGTACCTACCAGCACACGACTCGATCGAGATGTGGATTCCAGATTGAGATTTGCCACGAGGTGACGGTTATGTGCGTCTGGAGTCCAAGAAGTACCAAGACTGGCAAGTGTTGGCCTACGAAGGTTGTAGAGGCCGCGAGCTCTTTCAGCGTGAATGTGAGATCTACGAACAATGGCTCGCAACTCAGCCTTCGGCAGTTGATCGACCGGACTATCCAGAACCCAGTGGGGTGCTAGCACGACCTCTAGAAGACTTGCTAGTGGATTCTAGTGATCGTCTGACGTGTGCAGAACGCTGGGCACTGATCCTGGAGGAACGTGAACTAGTGGAAGCCTGTCTGGCGTCTGGGGTGACAGTCGGGGATTCGGCCGACGGTCAGCCTTCCGAAGAACCTTTGGACACGTACACGACAACCCATGGCGGAGGCAATAATGCGAACGAAGCCTCGGTAGCGCGGACACACTAACCACAGAGGCCGGTAAACGTGGTACATACGCCAACGGGTGTTAGTTTCAAGTCTGGGGTGACAACTGAAGCGACAAGTAACAGCACTGAATTAGATGGAGTAAACATTTCTGACGAAGCTGTCCCGGCCTTGTGTGCAACCAAATCTGCGAACGAGACATCGGTGGTTGATCCAGAGGATGCAGGCATCGCGCAGAAGGTGTTGAGTACGGCACCGAGTGTTCATTGTAAGATTGGTGCGAATGCCAAACTGTCAAGACAGCGGCAGACCGAGGAGCTGAACAAAAGTCAACAATCCAATAGGTCGGTGGCCCGCGCATTCAATATTGCGGACGACGACTCGGCAGATGACCCAGAGATGGGAAACCAGGATGGGAAGGAGATGGGCCCAGCACCGACTGTTGAAATCAAAGCGGATGCCGATGTTGAGTCAAGGGAAGAATCCGTAGCGACGCTGGACGGAACGTACATCTCGGTTGCTCGAGTGTTAACGACCGAAGGAAATGAAGCAACGGAGGATACGAGAAATGATATCTACGAACATCCAGTTAACAACATTGGCTTGGAAGACTACGCGAAGGAGCTGGCATTTCTGCCGACCTGACCGAAGAGGTCAACACGACAATAGACTACACTGCGTCTAATGTTGCTGATCCTCAGTTGTCGACTGATCGCCGAGAACGTCTGGTCGCGACGCTGAAGAACCACGAGCAGATCCTGATTGCTAGTGGTAACGCACTGCCGCCGCCAGCCTACGGCGCGGTATGCGATATCGACACACAGGGGCACGCTCCAATTAAACAGCGTGCTCGGCGCGTGCCGCTACGATTTCTCGGCAAACTGTACGAGCTGCTGCCCGCTTTGTTACGAGCAGGACTGATCGTCTTTTCAGATAGTCCATGGGCATCGCCGATCGTGATTGTGATGAAAAAGAACGGGCTGGATATCCGGCTCTGCATTGATTACAAGATGGTGAATGCTATCGCCGCGATCATGGAGTATGCAATGCCGCTAGTCGACGACCTGTTAACAGACCTCGAGCGCTACCTATGGTTCTGCTCGCTGGATGCAGCAAGCGGCTTCTGGGCGGTCATGATGACCTTGCGAGCACGTAAAGTGTCGGCGTTTGTCTGCGCACTCGGACATTTCGAGTGGTTACGCATGCCTTTCGGATTAAAGAACGCGCCGATGATCTACCAGCGTATGATTGACAACGCACTCTGGGGGTTCGTTCAACCTAAAGGAGGTTGGGTTGAATACTCGGAGCGGATGCGTTTAGCTGAAGAACAGGCCAAGGAACGTCGTGGGCCAAGCGCCGAGGGTTCGTTTCAAACAAAGTTCGCGGCAGACCGCAAAGCACGGGTGGAGACCGACCCTGTACTACAACTCGTCAACAGCCCCGTCGCTGACATGTTTACGAACGGGGAACCGGACGAATCATCGCTGGTACCTGTGTTTGGTCGACGGTCGTTTGTGGATGATATTTGCTTCGGTGGCGAGGATATCGACAGCTGCCTGGCGACGCTGGGCCGATTGCTGGCAAGATTTGCACAGTGTCGGATCAGCATTAGCTTCACCAAGAGCATCTTCTGCCAACCCAAGGTGGACTTTCTGTCGCATAAAATTTCGCCAGAAGATATCAGGGCTGATCCAAAGAAGCTTGCTGCCATCACCGAGCTCTCGTTTCCAACGAGTAAGAAGGGCATGCAGTCGTTTCTTGGAGCGGTTAATTACTACAGCCGCTTCATTCAAGACTTCGCGGTCTACGGTGCGGCGCTGTACCAGCTTAAGGATGAAGACTTTGCCGTTGAAGGTGGCCTTTCTGTGGCACGTCGTTCTTTCGGAAAATTGAAGACGAGTGTTTCACATTCACCCATCCTAAGGCACTTCGACCGGTCGAAGGAAGTTCATGTCATGCTCTTTGCGAATGAATGGGCGTTGAGCACTACGCTAATGCAAGAACATGAAGGCAAGTTACACCCCGTACGGTTCCTCGGTCGTGTGCTCAAGGAGGCCGAGATGAACTACCATCGTGCCGAGAAGGAAGTTTTGGCGTTACTTCTGCTGTTGAAGATCTGTTACGTCCAGCTGGCAGGAAAGACGCTACATGTCTATACACGATTCTCGACGTTAAAATGGGTGCACAAGTCGAAGTCTCTCTTCGGACGCGCGGTCCAGTTCGCCGTACTGCTTTCGCAGTGGCATTTGAAGGTGCAGCGCGTGAAGGAGAAAGATGTCGCCTTCGCACAGCTAGTGCAGTCCTGCATCACGAGCTTCGTCGACCTGGAAGACTCGCTCGCGCCGGTGGCACCTCCAAACAAGGGTTCTCCGACTATTCGAATGGGCCCCGCGTTGCTGTACGCCAGGCTTCCCCGTAATTACAGCGGATTCGTCATGTCTTTTGACGGATCAGCGAAGACAGAGAAGTACGGTGGCTACGGGAGTTGTTCATAGGTGCTGTGGAGCCTTCCTGAGTGGAAGATAGTGATTGCTGCAAACGCTTACCTCTCGGCTACCACGGTGAATGAAGCGGCATATACAGGTATGATAAACGGTGTCAAGGCTGCTATCGCGCACGGTGCCGAGGATTTAGTCATCGTTGGTGACTCAAGGCTCGCGATTCAACAGTCACTAGGGGTGATCGCATGCAGGAAGGAAACTTTGCTAGCGCTGCTGAATACTCACAAGGAACTCGCGGCCAAGCTTCGATATGTTAAATATCTTCACGTTGTACGAGAATACAACGCTGCCGCGGATTCGTTAGCCACTGAAGCGTTGGAATCAAAGGTCAGTCGGGTCATCTTGGCTGAAACTCGCAAGTCGGAATTGGCGTCGCTGAATCGCATCCAGGAAATGATCTACGAGCCGGATGAAGACTCGGTAGATGTTTCGTCACGTGGAGCAGAGCGTCAAGTACATGTACTGTCAGGCAGCGAGTCTTCAAAGTGGAAAACTTTCGAAACTTTCGTGGTTGATTACAGCTCACCAGAGTGCGATTATGGTAATATGGCAGTGATGACTCGGCGACAGACGAAAGCCAAGAAACGCGTCAGGTTTGCAGATGAACACTCGGAGGGGGTCTCAAAAGCTCAAGAACAGCATGAAGAACGCCGAGAGACATCCAACGAAGATTCAATCGGCGAAGATTTGCCAGACCTCACAAGACTGTACCAGCGGCATTTCTCGATGCGGAAGATGTTGACCCGGTAGCGATACAGCGGGAACGAAGCAGACGAATAATGGTGGCACAAGACGAGGAGCAGAAGTGGTCTAACATCAAGAAGGTGCTTCAGGGCCAAGCAGAAGAGCTGAGTTACAAAGAAGCTCGAGATGCCTGGAAGTATACTGACCGGTTCGTGTTATCAGAAGACGGCGTGCTTCACTATCTTGGATTGAATCGTCGGTACGACCACGGTTGGCAAGAGGAGACCAAGCTGCGGCTTGTGGTACCAACAACGATGATTCAAGAGGTCTTGCAGAACTGTCACGACTCGCTGGAAGGAGTACATCAAGGTGTGGTGAGAACGATCCATCGCGTTAAGTCCGATTATTATTGGATCGGCTTGTACGCTGACGTGGAGAAGCATGTGAAGTCATGTCCAGATTGCAGCTCGAGTAAGAGCCGTCCAAAGCTTCGTGGATACTCGCCTGGCAACGTACTAGCCGAACGACCTTACCAGATCGTCTCGGTGGATTTTGTGATCCCACTACCGAAATCTCGCAGGGGCAACACGGCGTTGCTCCTATTTCAGTGCTCGTTCACAGGATTCGTTATTGCCAAGGCTATGTCAAATACAACGGCACTGAGTGTTGCTCAAGTGTTCGAAGAATGTGTGTACCGACGGTTCGGAGCCCCATCATTGATCAGGCACGACCGCGACCCACGCTTCATGAGCGAGGTGTTCCAAGCTTTCATGGAAATGATGCAGTCAAGAGTACGAGCAACTTTGAGCTATCGGCCACAGGCCAACGGACAGCACGAACGCTCGGTGAAGTCGGTGATGGGTTCCGTACGGGTGTACGCGGAAGACTTTCTACAGCAAGATTGGGACGAAATCGCCGAAAAGCTGGTATTCGCTATTAATACTTCTCAGGACACTACGAGGAAGGAAACACCGTTCTACCTCGTTAACGATTGGGATGCGCAGTCGACGTTGAGGGCAATGTCGTCATCACTCAAACGAGGACTCGGCAAGCAGTCTGACGCACTGGCGTGGCGGCGTGAGATCAATCGACAACATGAGGTCGCCCTCACTATGGCTAAAGATTATCAGGCTGTAGAAAAGGAGCGAAGGGCTAAAAAACATAATGATGCCCTGAGTCGACTGGAAAAAGCCGCTGTACCTCAACCAAGTGGAAACGAACACTCGGTGGACCCTCCAGAAGCTTCGGAAGAGATGGAAGATCCTGCGAGAGCCCCACCGAGAGCTCTTTTTGAGATTGGGAGCCGGGCGTGGTTGTACATGGAACGCGTCAAACCGGGCTTGACGAAGAAATTAGCTCACCGGTGGCATGGACCGTTTCGGATCAAGCGCAAGGTGGAAGGGTTTGCGTACGAGCTGGAACTGCCTGACCGAAGTGGGTATCGCTTCTACCCAGTAGTGCATGTGTCGAGACTCAAGGCTGTCAACGAGTTCAACAGTCGACCGAACACTCGGTTGGTACTAGATGCGACTAATGAAGCAAGACTCGACTTCGATGAGGAACTATTGCCTGAGGACAGCTGGGAACCAGATCAAGTTGCCGGTGAATATGAAGTCGAGGCCATCCTCGACGACAGAACACCACTGTCGACGAGCACGGAGCGTGCTGTACGCGAGTTCAAAGTCAAGTGGGTGGGCTATGAAAATCCAATATGGGAACCAGCATCCAACTTGTCATGTGGAGGTCTGCTGTACGACTATTTGCGAGCCAAGAAGAGCGAGAATCGGCTGCAGATGGCGCAAGTGGCGGACGAAGACTAGCGTGACTGGATCACGTGTGAACTGTCCACAGGGCGATGCAGCCTGTGGTAACAGACGAAAAACGTTACTGCAACAACAAATTGTATATGCATTTGAAGAACAACATGAACATGATTACGCTGTGGAAGTGGATTAAAAAATAAGAAAACGTGAATGCCGACCGGGGAGCGACCACTGAAAACGAAACTTCGCTGGACACATCAACAGTTAGCTGAGATGCTGGAGAACGTCGTGGAGCTTGCAGCGAGGATTCAAATCGATTCCAATTGCCTGGCCGCGGTGGCCAAGAGTGCTAACGAAGTCGAGTCACCACTCTCCTTCTCCTCTTCATCAGGACCTAAGCCTCGGAAGCTGGAGCTGCTGCCGGACTCTGCGAATCCTCGGTACCAGCTTCAACAGGAGCAGCAGCCGGAGCGGTACGTGGGGTACCCGGTGGCGAGTCAAACAACGAACGCCAGGTCGGAATAACTTCAGTAGAATCCAGAGACGGGTTTACGATCACGCTTCGGTACACATCCACGAAACGCGTACAACGAGGATTAGAGAGCTCCGTATTACGCTGGCACGGGAAGTACGTGGTGTTGTACGGGTGCTTATGCGGCGCATTCATCCATCCAGTACGCCAGGGCTGTCGAGCGCCGAGAGCCGGAACTTCGGAAAGCCAGTCAGATGTCCGAGGTGCGAACGACAAGTTCTCGATCGGGTACCATGGCTTCGACGGCTTCAAAAGCAACTCAGGACGAATGAACGGCGCGCCGGAAGTACCAGAGGAAACCGAGTCACGACTCCACGCCATGTACTGCTCACGGTACTTGTTACGAAGACGATCGGCACGACGGTCGCGCTCACTGAAGAGCTTCTTCAACAGAGCTCTCAGTTCCTTCAAGCGCTCCTTGTCGTAGCCAACCTTTTTAGCTTCCTCAGCGAGACCTCGTTCAATGCCAGCCAACGGAAGCCAGTGGAGACGCTCCCACAACGCGAACCCGAGGTCACCTTGCTTACCGCCGTCACCCCGAAGGTTCGCCCAGATCATCTTGAGACGGGTCTCAATCGGAGCACGCTTTGAGATGGGGACGCTTGGATTGAAGCCGACAGTGTCGAAGAGACAGGCTTGAAGAGGATAGAGCTGCCGAAGTTGCTGGTACGGGTGATCAGGATGCGAGTAATCAAAGAACGCTTGGAGACCCTCCAACGTTGTACGCACGGTCACCTCACCAGCTGGTTCGGGATTGGTTAAGCTCAAGAGTCGCTCGAAACACTTCTTGGCGCCTGCGTCAGTAAACTCCATGTCCATGTACGGAAGAACCCACGGTGGCAAGGTGGACGAAGCCGACACCATAGGGCGAACACCAGACAACACTCGGTGAGGCAACGGCTCAACCGACGGTGCACCACCACGACGCGGCACCGAAGTGTAGGTGGCCGTGATCACGCGCCCAGGCCCAGCTTTGAGAGTCCAAATAGGCGGCCGAGGAGACACCGGAACAGGAGGAGCAGATGCTGGTGCTGGGTGCCTTGCCGGTGGCGAAGGAGGCGGACCGCCGACTATGATTGGAGAAGTCATTATCGGCGAAGGATTTGGCCGAGGTGGAGTCGGAGGACGAGCGGGGCCAAGATTGCTCCAATTTCTCTCGGAATCTTCAATATCTTCGTCATCGAGTGTGCTTGAATGATCGGTAGGTGGCGGAACATCACCGCCACCACTGGGAGCATCAGGAGAATCATCCACCGAAGGTTCATTGTCATCCACGTCATCTCCACGATCGTCATCAGCATTTCCATCGTCATCAATCTCCATCGAAAAGTCAGGTGAAGCCACGCTTGGTACGACAGCCGTCGGAACAATCGGAGCCGGCTTTGAAGACACGGAGGCTGGTGGAGCAGCTTCAACAGGGGCAGGCCCTGCTGTAGAGACCACACCCGAGACTTCAACTGGCTTGGACGTCGCAACAGACGCCGAAGCAGACTTGCCTTGTGGGACAGTGTGGTCCGACTCTTCACCTTCATCACTTGAGCCGAACATGAGTCGCATTTGCTCAGCCTCGCGCAGAGCTTCTTCAGCAGCACGTATGTCGGCTGGGGGAGGAGAAATCGTTGAAGCTGGTGGCTTGGCCGCATCGGGGGGGGGGGGGGGGGGGGCTGAGGCGGGGGCGAAGGCGCGTCAGAAGAATCGGGAACATCATCGTGATTCCCAGGGCCCACATCTTTACCCGACGACTCGATGGCAGTTTCTTGAACCGACGGGACACCACTTGAACCAATTTCCACCATGTCCACGTCACTCTGGTCGCCGCTGAGGTCGACCACGGCGGGTGTCGAGGAAGACGCTGGTGTGGGAGGTGGCGACCATTAGCAAGGAGAAGACGGTACAGACTTGGACCAAGTCTTCTGGCGCTTCTTCTGGGCCGCTTGCTTCCACGCCTTCGGGCCGAATAGCGATCTACGAGCCGACTTGGGCGTTGAAGTATCGGCAGGTGGCGCATCACCGAGATCAGCAGCTGCCATCGAAGTACTGGCCTTGTCCGTCGGGATTGGAGCCTTGCCTTCGTCAGAGTCGTCCGGCTCGTCGTCTGACTCCTGGCCACCTGGTCGAAGACGCTTATGGGCTTTCAATGGGCCACTTGGTGAGCGGCCTTGGCCAAAGCTGCAGGAAGGGCTTGAGGTTCGTCTGAAGACGCGGTAGCAGACTGGATGCGCCGCAAAGCGACTAACGTCTCCTGATCCAAGTCCAGCGCGTCCAGGTCCAGCTCACCCGCAGTCAGACCTATCACGAAAGATTGTGAACGAACGTTAGTTGCTGAACACACGGTGGAAGGAGCGACAATAGGAACGTACCATCAACAGCCAGACGAAGTACCTCGGGATCCATCCCGGCCAGACTCACGTGTGCACGGAGGGTGCGATTCGCTTGGAGGAGGCGAGTGTTACGGTCTTGCTGGTTCTCGAGGACCTTGAGCGTGTCGTTGTCGACATACTTGCCCTTGGCAAGATTGACCAAAAGGAGATGAAGCTTCCGAGTCTGTTCGGTGTTCGCACCAATCAAAGACCTGAACACTTCGCGTTCACGGGCCAGTTTCTTGTTCAAGGTAGCGACAAATGCGTCCCGAGCTTGAACCACGCAGTGCAGACGATTCAAGTCTTCAAAATGTTGCTCCATATTGGCTTGAACAGTGGCGAGCATGGCGTCGTTCTTGGCGTTCGACTCGCGGAGAATCTTGACGTTGTGGTGAAGGGCTTCAATCTCAGCGTTGGTAGCCTTGAGGAACGCCTCCGCGTTCTCACGAGCCATGATTTCGGGTGCCACCGAACGTACGGCGGCAGCAGCCTCGGACTGAGCAAATCGCAACTGACGCTCCAAGTCGGCGACTCGTTCGGGTAATGCCGACAGCGCGTCAGGAAGAGGTTGTACCGCAGCGTGGACATCATCGAAACCAACAGCAGTCTCGAGGCGACGTTGAGTGTGTACATCGCCGTGGAGAGGAGGCGCAACGCTGAGCTGCACTTGGTGACGAGCCATTGCAGTCAAGTACGGAATTATCGAGGTCATGATGTGATCGACCGATGCCTCCGTACTTTCAGCCAGCATGGAGCGCAGCGAATCTTCGGTGAGTGGTGGTGTACCACCAGCTGGGGCAGGAGGAGCAGCAGGAGCCATCTCCGCGGATTCAGCGACGACGGGGAGTGCTGCAGGAGCTACCGCAGAGGGTGAAGAGTCCGGGGCAGGAAGCGCCGGAGGGCCAGTTGATGACGCTGCTGTCAAAGGAAGTGCAGCAGACAGGGGGACGCTCGAACCCTCGGTCTTGCTCTCCTGAGAAACAAAACGAGAAATGCGTGGTGATGAGCAAGGCGCCGATGATTCAAGAGAAAGATGAGCTGAAGTACCTCCAGCTGTTCACGTTCGCGACGTCTGCGAGGATGGAGACGCTGAAACACGTCGGACACGGCTCGATTCAGACGCTTGGACATACGGTGGCGAGATGGTGAATTGAAGAATGAAGAAATGTCACAACGGGCACCAGTACCTTGGCTTCCATTGCGACAGGGGCAGTTGTGGTGTAATGATTTCTCCGTAGTTGCGGATTATCACCCGTCGCTAAAGACGTGACACCGCCCGAGATGTTCAAGCAACGAACCCTCGGTCATGTGATGTACGGAGACGCCAAGGTGCAAGGGACTCGACGGCGTCACTCCCGAGCTTTCAGCGAGTATTGGATACGGCCATATGTCACTGAATCCAGGCTGTCCTTATTATTAATAATGGACTGGCCGGATTCGCATTCAGCGGACCATCTACGGTACGAACCCTCAGCGGCGGTTGGGATGAGTTCGCGGAAGGCTCAGCGACCTTTGGAAGGCACGTTCACCGTCTGGGACAGGGCGCGGGTCGTTAAAGGTACTCATGCGACGGTGCACACAACGCTTGGCATGCAAGAAGATCCATAACGGATCATTGTTCACTTGATATTTGTATATTTGATTAGGACTTCTTATTAGGAATAGACCCGAAAGGGTAAGCTTAAATACAGAACAGAATTTCCACTCAAGCACACAGAGCGACGTCCGGCTTCAAGGTAAGCGTCAGGTCAAGCTTGTTTGAGTGTGTTATGCCTGTCGGTGAACTCGAAGCTCTGTAGCGAGGGTTCATCCGGCAAGGCCAAGAGACTTTGTGTATTGGTCGATTACTATCGGGAGGTTTTTACGTGACGGCTTATTGTTGCCTATTTGCACGACTGGGAGTGCTTGAATTGCCTCTGTTTTATTCTTCCAACCAAGTGTTGAACACTCGGTGATCTCGTAAAAGGCCTACCCGTGCCTGGTACCCTTCCGCTGTTGGGACCACGAGGATTCATAACACCTACTAGCTTTGCTCGTGCTAGTAGCGTGTTCTTATTTTTACTGGTTGGCCTATATAAGTAGTTTACAAGGTCCAGTTTGTCCCGGTGCAAGGGCAGAACTGGGGTCTTCAGGTCCGCCCGAACGATCGTTTACTATCCTAGTAGACGTATTGTTGTGGGAACGTCCTAACTACATTTGTAGCTAGAGTTCACGTGGGAATTCCAACACCACATGTGAAAGCGTTCAGGACACTGTAGCCAATAATACGGCCTTTTAAACGGATACATCACCATTGGCCACTCCCAGGGTGGTGCTATCGCTCGGGCCACGATTGAAGAAATGGACGACCACATGGCCAAGCGATTCATCAGCTTGGCAGGACTGCAAAACGGTCGGTTCCTAGGACCTAATGCCATCGATATCGCCAGCGAGAAGGGGGCTCCATCTCTTAGCAACATCGTCCCGGAACGTGTGTTCAACTACAGCAAGTACGCACCAGAGGACTACTACGGCAAGATGCGAAAAGACTTCACCTTTTTCACCATCGAAACCCCAGACACACAGTATGAGTACGCGCAGTTCAACGTCCAGCGTTGGTCGCAGTTTGGAAGCTGGTCCACCACCAACAAGTTCCTGCCCGTTTACAACAACGTGAATCCGTGCCTTCCGAGCAACGACCAGTGCATCAGCGATCAACACCGTCGCAAGGCCAACTTTCTCAAGTTGGAGGAAGCGCACTTCTTCGCTTCGCCCGTGGACGACGCCATCATGCCGTGGGAGAGTTGCATCTTTGGACGCTACACGGAGTTGGACACGCTCGAGGAGATCGAGACGGCTTTCATGAAGAGGACAGTGGTCAACATGACGGACACGCTCGAGTACGAATATTACACTGTTGACGCGGGTTCTTCTCAGTCGGGCTGCACTTCGCGCACTTATGGGTAACTATGCAAAAGAGAGAGTGAGTTATGATTTTAGGGCTCCTAACTAACTGATTTCTAACATAGGCGATCGCAGCTGCTCGGTGCCTCTCATCGCTGGTCAGGATTCCCAGCCGGACCTCCATTCTTCAACACTCCTCCTCACCGACAGTGCCGAGCGTTCTCAAATGACACCTCGTGGTCAGGTTATCTGGTTTCCGCTCTCTTTCGAGGCTTCCCTCTTACACCCCTGGTGTAGACCCACTGCCTCACGAAGATCCACCAGTCGTGGCGCATCCAGCGCCTTCGTCAGCAGGTCGGCTGGCATGCGCTCGCTTTCGCAATAATCAGGTTTCAATAGCCCCTGCTGGGTGTAATCACCGACGAACTTGATGCGAACATCAATGTACTTCGCCTTCACCGATGCGATCTTCCCGTCCAGCTGCTTCAACGCAGCCTGGTTATCTACCCTGAGCGACATCGGCCTCTATAGGCTACTCCTAGTTCCTCCATTAACTGCCGAATTCCAAGCTGCTTAGCGGCCATCACCGAGGCCGCGGTGTACTCCGCTTCCATCGTGGACAGCGAGACACCCCCTTGCTTCCTGCCCGTCCAGCTCACCGCCATGTCATCCACGGTAACGAACCCGCCGGTAACGGACTTTCTATCGCTCTTATCAGCCGCAAAGTCCGCGTCACTGTAGGCGACCACATCCAAGTCCTCCTCAGGGTATTTATTCCCTTTCATTCGCAGCTTGAACCCCTTGGTCCCTCCCAAGTATCTCAAAATTCGCTTGGCGAGCTTCCGGTCCCCCAGAGTCGGGCTGTGAGACCGTCGCATCGTCTTGTGAACGGCGAACATAATATCGGGCCGCGTACAGCGCGCCACCCACACTAAACTACCCACCAGTGACTGGAACCTTCTCACGGTCACCGAACCGTTTCCACCTGAGGCTGGCAACACTCGAACACATCCGTTTCATTCCATTCGGCCCCTATCGGCGTTCCCACGCCGTTTGCCAGTTCCATTCCATATTCTCGCAACATCTCGGCGATCCCAACCTCCTGGTCCAAGTCGTACCTGTCACCATCACTATACGTGACACGCATACCCAGGAACTTACTGACTGCCCCAAGGTCCTTTACTGCCAGTCCGATCAACTCGCCGAAGAACGCATCTACGGCGTCTTGCTGCGTCCCAGTGACCAGGAGATCGTCTACATATACTCCGACGACGACCAACACCCCTTCTCTGAGTCTGCAATACACGTACATGTACGTAAGGCTCTGCTTGAAGCCTACGTTCACGAGCTTTTGATGCAAAGCTTACTCCACAGTCGCCCCGCTTTTTCAGCCCGTACAGGGCCTTCTGGAGCTCCAGAGTCAACTCGTTGCTATTCTCGACCTCCAGCATCTTCAGCACCTCAACCGAAACCGACATCCTTTGTGGCAGGCGGATGAAGATGCTCCGATCCGCCTCCTTGTCCGCCTTCACGTAGGCGTTGGGCACGTCGCCCCGCTTCGCTGGGACGCGCCATTTCCTTGCCAGTGCCAATATCACTTTCACACTGCTCATTTATATTACCGCGGCGAACGTCAGGCCGTAGTTCACCCCCAAACCCCTGCTCATTCCCACATGCCACCAGCTGCGCCTTCAAGCGCTCGATTGCTCCTTCGGCGTCCAGTTTTGTCTTGAACACCCACTTAGTATGCAGTATCTTCCCTTCTCTGGGCTTCCGGATTATCTTCCAGACCCCACTCGCTTCGAAAGCGCTCAACTCCTCAGAGATTGCCTTGAGCCACTCCTGTTTGCGCTCACTGCGCTTTGCTTCACAGAAGTCCTTCGGGTCAGCGTCCAGAACGCTGTTCACCACGCCAACCGCCGCCTCCACCTGCTCCGCAGGGTCGTCCACCTTTCCGCTGGCCTCGCCCGCTGCCAGGTTTTCTTCCTAAGCTTCTTCTTTGCTCTGGATCGAGTCTCTCCTTCATCTGCAGCCACCGCAGCGGCACCAGCGGACTCTACCTGTTCCTGTTCGTCATCGTCATGTAGGTAGAGACGCCGAACCTTGATATTCTGGTCCTTGCTGAGCGTTTCAATGTTCTTGACATGTTGGGTGGTCACGACAGCGCGATCCTGGGGCAAGTAGACCCTGTACCCCTTCGTCTCTTCACCGATCCCGACTATCATACCCTGATGTGCCCGTTGCAAGAAGTTCTTGTTCCGCGGGTCCCTGTACATCGTAAACAGGGACCCGAACATCACAATCTCCCCCAGCGACGGTGTCTGCTTCGTCAACACCTTCCGCAGCGATGCCCTTCCTGTGTTGGAGTTGCTCGGTGACCTGTTCAGTATGTACGTCGCGTACTGCACAGCGTCTCCCCAGAAATTCAGCGGCAACCCACATGCGAAGATCATGCACCTCGCCATGTTCATGATGGTGCGGTGCATGCGCTCTGCCTTCCCGTTGCTCGCCTGGTTATTGGCTTCACTTCTCTGCCTAGCCACCTAGGTCTTCTTACAGAACAGATCCACGTTCTGGTATTCTCCCCCTGAATCGGTCCGTAACACATGAATTCTACTGTTGAACCTTTTCTCGAAGAATGCGAGAAAATGCTCGAACTGCTTCGCGGCTGCGTCCTTGGTCCGAGCTAGGAAGACTCGACAACAATTCGACTTATGGTCCACGAAGTTTACCATGTACCTGTTGTTCTGACGTTCCGTTGGCGTCATCGGCCCCTTGAGGCCGAACAAATGACGCCACCAATACGGTCAATGGGCGAGTGCTCGCCCGTGTCTCCGCCCAACTGTCAATTCTTCGACTGTTTTCCTTGCGCCCAGGTGAGGCAATTGACCCTCTTGCGATCCGTTAGCTTGATCCCCGAACTCTGATCCCTGGCCAAACGCTCGCCCGCGTCGTAGTTCAAGTGTCCAAGGCGACGGTGAAAATCCACCAGCGTGCCTCTCTGCACGTCATTCGACGAGTCCTCGTCCGAGCCGGTTGCCTCCTCTTCCAGAGCCGCCATGATCACTTCTGCTGGAGGTCGCAACCTCCCCTGTACCGTTCCTAGTACCACGAGTATGTTTCTGCGTAACTTGACATCGAAGGCAACTTGTCCGCCGTCCCTGGCAGCAACCAAACGTCGTCCATCCCTGCGCGCCAACACGAAGCCCTTCCGGTCCAGCTGGCCGTACGAGATCAGGTTGCGAACGACATCCTTCGCATACCACACGTCCGTTAACTTGACGGTCTGTACTGCACCGCACGCGGTGACCTGCAGCGTCACGCTTCCCTTCTTAGTGATGCGGAGCTGATCTCCATTCGACTGAACGCACTTATCCGCACAATCATTCACATCCTCCAGCCACGACGAGTTGTTGACCAAATGCCTGCTGGACCCTGAGTCCAGTATCCAGAACTCTCCTGACTCGTCCGAGTCACCCTCGCTTACTGCCAGCGTCACATCTGGCTTCCTTCCCCCTTCCTGGACACGCTCTGGGCACATAGGGCGTATGTGCCCGACCCTCCCGCATTCATAGCATTTCCGGGTCTCCTTCCTCTTCCCACCCACAGCACTCACCACCTCCCTACCGAGGTTTTTCCCCTTACTGCTCTTGGGCTCCCAGGCTTGAGCGAAATGAGCGAGCTCCTCGGCATGCACCAGGTAGTCCGTTCTGGCGCCGTCCACCTTCGCCATCAAGACCATCCTCAGGCGATCGCAGCTGCTCGGTGCCTCTCATCTGTGGTCTGGATTCCCAGCCGGACCTCCATTCTTCAACAGACACCTTCGGACTGCGTACGCTGGATAAACGTGGAGGATTTCACCTCCATGTGGCTCCCAACGTGACGCACAGCTGCTGGTGCGCGGATACGAATTACTGCAAGTGGACTGCTGCGTACGGCCAGTACATCTACCCGTTGCTGAATTAAAGTGCGGTGAAGTTTTGAAGTGAATGATGATGGCTGAACTACCAGCTATTTTTTAAAGTGTTTCTGCGTAATACATGTTAGCCTTATTTCATCGCTGGGCACCAGGTATCTGGAACTTTTTTTAATTTGCTTAATTTCAAGACTTTCAATTCAACTATTGGTGTGAAGAAGCTGTAGTGATTACGATAATCGATGATTACCTAGATCAATCATTCTCAGCCGACATGTCAGTCACACGAGCTCGGTTAAAAAATAGCGTACTGTATTTTACTTTAATTCATTTAAATGCGTTTGCACTCTGCAAACCACTACATATCCAGTCCGTACATGTACGCGATTCTACCACATACCGGTAGTCGTGCCATCGGAGGGATTTCCACATTTTAATAGCTACTGATCGAAAAGAACCACTCTACCAACCGCTTTTCGTAATGGGTCGTATACTGGCTGCGCTTCTGTCGACTGCAATTGCGCTAGTGAGCGTCATCGAGGGGACTGCGAAGCTACCCGTTATTTTCTTCCATGGCATTCTGACAAACTGGAAGTTCGGTCACAACTTCGCCAAGAATCTCACTGCCGAAGGTCGTGAAGTCGTGGCTCTCTCGTTCTGCGGGACTCAATGCACAATCCAGTCACTTGTGACTCAGATACCTAAAGCCATCAAGGCTGTGCGCACCGCGGTGGCCAACAACTCCGCTTTCGACGACGGCTATATCGTCATTGGGCATTCACTTGGCGGTCTACTCGCCCGTGCCACGATTGAAGAAATGGACGACCACATGGCCAAGCGATTCATCAGCTTGGCAGGACTCCAAAACGGTCAATTCCTAGGGCCTAATGCCATCGATATCGCTATCGAGAAGGGGGCTCCATCTCTTAACAACATCGTCCCGGAACGTGTGTTCAACTACAGCAAGTACGCACCAGAGGACTACTACGGCAAGATGCGAAAAGACTTCACCTTTTTCACCATCGAAACCCCAGACACACAGTATGAGTACGCGCAGTTCAACGTCCAGCGTTGGCCGCAGTTTGGAAGCTGGTCCACCACCAACAAGTTCCTGCCCGTTTACAATAACGTGAACCCGTGCCTTCCGAGCAACGACCAGTGCATCAGCGATCAACACCGTCGCAAGGCCAACTTCCTCAAGTTGGAGGAAGCGCACTTCTTCGCTTCGCCCGTGGACGACGCCATCATGCCGTGGGAGAGTTGCATCTTTGGACGCTACACGGAGGTGGACACGCTCGAGGAGATCGAGACGGCTTTCATGAAGAGGACAGTGGTCAACCTGACGGACACGCTCGAGTACAAAGATGACACCTTCGGACTGCGTACGCTGGATGAACGTGGAGGACTTCATCTCCATGTGGCTCCCAACGTGACGCACAGCTGCTGGTGCGTGGATGAGAAGTACTGCAAGTGGGCTGCTGTGTACGACCAGTACATCTACCCGGTTCTGGATTAAGCGATTGATAAATGCGACGTTAGCTAGCAACAGATAATACATGTCTGAGCCCCCCTGGGTATTATAGAAATGCATGTTACTACGACGGATTGCAGCAGCTAGTGGCTGCAACAGGTACTGCACCTCCAGTCAGCTGTACTACGACAGCCGTATGCAATATCTCCACACCAATGCGAGTTACGATCTCAGGAGAGTCTTTTGTTACCTTTACAATTTCAACCGTCGTATGATTCTCCAATGTTCCAGTACAAACCACTTCAGACACGTTCATCTGCAGCTCAGTCCGTGAGTATTAAAGTCCTACAAAATTAAAAGTCAACTCGGCGAAGTCGCTGCCCGGGTACGTACACACATGCGCCGCAATGGGAAGTCGAGCAACCGAGGTCTAGTACCACATATCACTAGTGTTTGCAGATATCAATCAAAAGCGTTGTTTACATGCAAATGCACAGAGAAGAAAAACCTGCGTACAAGTCCACATTGTGTCCATGCTTCGATGGAGATCTTCGTCTCCGGGTCTTGAAATGTCAACACGTCGTCACAGGCTGGCCATTGGCATCTCCATGTAGTTTCTGCGCAAGTTTTGCGTCTTGTCTTCCAGAGTTGCCACTTCTCCGAGTCCGTTCACTTAAAGCGCCAGTAAGAGATGTCATTCGCATTCATGGTACCATCGTAATTCATCGTCTGGGTCGTCTCAATGAGCTCGGACAGCTTTGCCGTCTACATGCAGTGAGTCATCATTGCCATAGTTCGACGTGCACGCAAGCACGCAAGCACACGATGCACTTGTTGGTGCAAATGTTGCAATACTATTTTGGACTTATGTATCATATTGGGTTTCTTGGTGCAAATGTTGCAATACTATTTTGGACTTATCTATCATATTGAGTTTGATGCCAGCGGTGACTGTGGCCAACGTATCTCTATTTACCACAAGGCACTGCTCGAAAGTACACGACTGATCTCTGTCACCATCGCAATAGCGCGCATCGTAGTCACAGCGATAGCCCATCCAAAACTCATTTAAGGATGTGGACATTTTGCAGCACCGTGAGCACTGGCCTGCTGGCATCGGAGATATCGCGTCGTAGCCCGTTCTGTTCGACTGCTTCAGTGGGTTTACACGCGTTGGGAGCTCGAGCAACCGCGTCTTTAAGCTTTATCGGCCAGGGCGAGGTGACACTACCAAGAATTGGACTAATGTACCCTGCATAGTTCTCGGGGCACTGTATCTTCACAGCCGCCCACGAGGATCAAGTGAGCCATCGGCCAGCAAGACCTTGTTCGAGGTGTCCCCACTTATCCATGAGATTAAAAGTCAGACGCTGAGCTGTGAACTCACTTCGTGCTTGTAGCCACTCACAAGTCGAGGCAGTCCATCCTACCTTCGCGCACGCTTTACCACGCCCTTAGGTCTGCATTTTAAAGCGGATGGACAACCGCAGTAACACTGACGTGTGCCGTCGTCTCCAATAAGAGCGACAGGAACGCTATTCTCCATATCTGCGCCGTCCAGCGACAGTGTGGCCGTAAGCGGGTTGTACATGAAAATATCATTGTTTTGCTTCAACTTGATGCAGCTTTCCGGCTCACCTTCACAGTTGTCGCCATCTGAAAGTTCCGTGTTCTCGAAAGTGACGATCGCAATGTATGATGCTTCGTCTGTGGCAAAGGAGATGGCTGCAGTGAAGCTGTCTGTCGCCGAACCCAGTGAAT
Source organism: Phytophthora betacei (assembly GCA_011320135.1). Classification (NCBI taxonomy): domain Eukaryota; phylum Oomycota; class Peronosporomycetes; order Peronosporales; family Peronosporaceae; genus Phytophthora; species Phytophthora betacei. The sequence continues at coordinate 96,022 of JAANHX010000077.1, forward strand.
AAACATCTCCGAGTCCCGTGTACGCCGCTACCCAGTCCAAATCATCTCCAGAGACTTCTATGTCTCCGTTTGCTGCGTTAGAGCAGTGACCGTGTACCATTGTGGCCTGAAAGTTAAGATGGACGCTGCTGTTCTTGCCAACCGTGTTGGCCACTATTTTCTTTTAATCCCGTGCCCTGAATTCTATAGTTGACAGGGTTGAACTTTCAACGCGCTTGGAGATCCGTAACAACACGTCGATTGGGCCATCGTAGGCAGCCTGCGAGTTCTGCGAGCACATGAACAAGTAAGCCGTCTGGCACCATCACATTGCTATCGATTCTCTTCTTGATCTTCTTCTTGCTGGACCACGAGCAGGTCGCGAGGCAGCTCTTCGGACGGTGCAACGAAGACGTTATGTAAATCGCTACTACTCCGCCAATACTTGGTTTCTAAGAGCTTCACACGTAGCCAACATACCGCTGTAAGTAAAACATTGTTACGATTCAAGTGGACCACTCGATAATTATTTATTTTAAAAATAGCAGAATTTACAAATAGCAAAAGGTGTACGTGTAAAAAATTATATTTAAACAAAACAAGCAGACAATTTATCCGCTATAGTACCAACGTCCCACATATCGCGGTTAACACGATGGAACCCCAGCTGCTCGAAGTTGGCGGGGTCCATAGAGCGGAGTTGTGGTGTCAACACTAGCTTACACTTGGAAAATAGCCGCTCAACGATGCTGGAAGATGGCGGTATCATCTTCACCAGAGGCATATATGGCGTCGCGTTGTGCTTCTTTCCTCCGCTACTTAGACGCTGCGAAGCGTAGTCTTCTTCCCTCTATTTGCGCTTCTTACCTGCTAATTGTGATGCCTCGATTCATTTCCTTTCCAAAGCCTCCGCTAAAGACAGTAAAAATCCATTGATGACCTTCGCAATTGCTGTCTCAAAACCCGGCTGATGCATAATTTTCGCTGTTGCCTTCAACGGCTCTTTCATACGAAGAAAGTCAGCCACAAGTGCGTCAAACATCACTCGCACCTCGGTCATGTCGTTTCATCTCGCTGTAATCGCAGATAGATGCTTTCAAACCTCTTCATATGTTCGAAGAGGTCAAGAATTTTGCATTGCTTCTCGCCAGTCGGGATAAGCTCTTTCACAGCTTCTACCTTTTAATATCAAATCTGATTTGGATATACCGCTGGACCATTATAAACGTGGACGACCAGCGAGTCACGTTTCGCTTTACAGGAAGGAGTTCTGTGTGTTTTTTAAGCTCAGCGTAGTTGTTTTCGTGACGTAACTCGGCTCTAAGGTCGTTTACCTCGGAGAACAACGGCTCATGCCGGGCCATGTATTTATTCACAGTTAGGTTGAGTCGATGGTTTGCACACCCAACAAGTGGAACGCCCCATTTGTTTGCAGCTGAATGGTTGGTGTTGTAGTTGTCGCCCACCAGAAGCCCACCATGTCGTTTGGCTTGCCATAAGCGCCGAGGATGCTTTCAAACAGCTGTACATGTGCGTCCGCTGTCTGAGATCCATCTGCCAGAGGGAAACAGGCCTAGGAGAGACACGCGAAGCTTGCCATCTGCTTCGTAAACAGAAAAAAAACGCGGCATGGTGCACTCCAGCGTGTGATCATCCATCAAATATGAGGCCGACGAGCGTTCTCAATTTCTTCTCAAGCTTATGGCTGATTTTAATTGCCACTCGTTCGAGACACTTCTTTACAGACCTCGCAGTAACATGCCGTAGCTTGCTCATGGCTCGTGTAAGAGCGTCTTCAGTTTCGTGGATAGGCATATTCCTCATGATAATCCACTGAATCCACTGGAACAGATGACTAGCTTCTTCGGAAACGAAGCCGTACAATTGCAGTGAGCGACCCAAACAACTCTCGAACGAAGTGTGATACCCCGCATGCTTTGCGTTTAGATGCGACTTGAGATTAGAGGCCGGCTTGTTTGCGCTCGCTGCTGCGAATATTTCAGCGAAACAGCCCTTGGTTCAGTGACGTATAGAAATAAGCAATAAGTTGCTTGTTTAGGATCAGCGTAGGTCGAAAATTAAATAGAGTTTGAGTTGTGCCTCGCGTATCGCAGCTTACCAGACACTTTCATAGCCATGGGTTTCATGTTGGCATGGAGATGATGTGGTGGACCACGAAAATGTGTTCATCGGATCTGATTGGTGATGCCGTTTCGAAACGATTAGACGGGTCCTACCAGGGAACCTTTTGCCATATTTATTATCAATGTTTGGGTCCAATACCGTATTGTATTGACAAGCAACTACCAACAATAAACATTTAAATTGCAAAATCCAATACTTTCGTGAATCGCAATTATTTTTATAACCAGTTGACCGTGACATTTGCCGTTTACGCACCATGTTTTACCATATACGACAAGATATTGCCTTGTCTAATCCCACTTATACATAAATAAATATGGATAAATTTAGATACAGTGCCATAGTTAAGCTGAAAGAATAGCACAAAATTATTCGTAGTTACATCATTCTGATGACTGACCTTTAAAATTTATATCTGACAAGATGCCCAGCAACGACTGTGGGCATCTTCCACGCGCTTATGTGCTGCTGACTGCCTCTATCGCTGGAAACCCGTGACGTCTCCGACGTCGGTGTCACTTGAGAGTGATGCTAACTACGATGAGCCGTTGGACACCAGTCAAGCGATCATGGTTACGCTGATGTGTATAGGATCGCCATATTGGAATGAGCATTTACTGCAAGCTTTGTAAAATGTCGCCAATAAACCTATGAATTTCGAAAAATAACAGAATTCCCTCCAAATATGAGTCCACATTCATGGCGTTATTTACTTGCTGGTCGCTGTTATGAAGCCACAAAAATACAGCGAATAGCACGAATCAAGCTTTCGAATAAGGGTACTTAGACTTTTATCAAGCTTATATTGGTAGTGTTACTTTAAAAAAAAACATATCCCTATAAATTGATGGAACAGAGAAGTAGTTTTCTTAGCGCAAATTCTATCTGCAACATTTAAGTCGAGGTCATCTTCGAATTCTAAAGTGTCATCGTTTAAGTCCATATTATCCTGGAGAGCCTACAAGAAAGGCCGGTACCAGAGCAATTCAGCTGCTTCCTTCTCCAGTTCCGTAAAACTTTGCTCCAGGTTGTGAGGTAGACTCGTTGATTGCATCTTCTTCTGTCATTTGGCGTTAGCAAATGCTTGGATTTGCGTGTTTCATTTGCGTTTACGTGGAATTGGCGGTAAGTCTGGAAATGTAGTTGCTGTTTAACGGGTGCACTATGTTAGAGGCTGGGCCGACAATTCTTATCTAGAGGACGGCACATCACCTTCACGATATGAGGTGATTATTCTCGACACGAGAACGAAGTAAAGAAAAATTTCTTGACTTTTGATGAACGCCGCGGCTATACGTCAAACAGGGATCCGTCGCCTTGGGCTCCAAAAAAAGGTGCTGTCGGGGCTCGCACACTCTATCGATCGAAGAGAGATAGGAGAGTATGTTTCTTGGGCTTAGAGTAAAGTGAGGGGTGATTCAAATCTTCAATTAGACATGCGTCTTCACGCTCGCGATGGTGAATCATAATGCTCTCCTTACGTGCTGTGTGACGAACCGCACGGAGTATGACAGTTGTTGTGGTGTCCTCTTTTCCAGCATCCTGTTCTCACACTAGAGGCAGGTATTGTGAGTTCTACTTGCGATTTTCATGCGAGATTGGTTCACCCAACCTACAGCCAATCTCGCCGACTTGTAAAAACGCATACCATATAAATCACCAGAGCTATAATGAGGTGTCACACCCAAGCCTAGTCGGCAACTTGCAGAAGAAGAGCAACAACAATTTGGCCGACAGCGCGGCCCAAGGCGGTAAAGGACGTGTTTCCTCAGCTGAAAGAGGCGGTCTGGAAGGCGCGCAAGCGGTAACGAGGTCTGCTACGGGACAGTCTCCTTCGCATCGCCACACACCACCCTCTGCGCTGCTCCTAGACAGCAGAACGGCACCACCATCAGGACGATGGACGCCTCCATTAGGACGACCAAGGGCGCGCGTGTCGCCATACCCAGAGAGATGTCGAACGCCTCCACAGCATGGCACGGCACTTGCAGCCCATACGGCCCGTCAGGGGACTTGTGCACCTCTGCGATTAACTCCGTCACCAACGCAGCAACCTTGACTTCAGTTAGTAGTGCGTCCTCTTACATCGACACTCTCGGTTTGCGTTGAAAATTCCCCCGAATAGCAATACTCCCCCCCCCCCCCCCCCGAGTAAGTATCCTCTCTACCTAATCATGCCTTGATTATCGAACGAAACTCATTGAGGAAAATAATGTTTTTGTGACTCCAGTCGATGAAGCTCAACTCCTCCACGAACCTAAATACATCACGTTCTTTGATGTGCGTAGCACGTCGTTTTAATACCTTTCGCGTAAGTCCGCCGTCGTGAATGATTCGCCACACGGAACACTTCGAAATATCGACGTCGTGCGCACGCTGGAAAGCTTCCTGTGCTCCATCCAGACAGGCTAGAGACTGTCCAAAAAATAATCACACAACCATTGCCTGTGTGCCAGGGTAAACTTGCTAGTGGTCGACGTCTGTGCTCGCTCAAATGTTCCTGTTTTCTCATACGTATGAATCCAGTTACCGATAGTCTGAACTTATTTTGTTGTAACGTAGTATACCAATTCATGAACCAGTACGATTTTTGTCGATTCCAGCGATCCAAATTTTGTATTAGTGCCTGTTATTGGCTCATTCGTTTTTTTAAAGCCAATGGCATATTCCAAAGCAAAAAATAGGATGGTTGGACTAGACAAAAAATTGCGCTGGCCCATCAAATGGTCAGGTCCATGAATTGGTAAACTACGTTACACGTGAGCGAGCTCTTTTCGGGTGTACCCCAGACAATAAAACCCGTACAGACAATGGATCACTGTGTTTGGGTGTGCGTGCTGCTTCGTGACAGCTTCCTCCATGGTATTGATGTTTTCACTAGCAAAAATACGGTGCTCACCAGGCTGACAGACGCTGTTTGTCTGAAGGGACACGGTGCGGGAGACCGATTAGACTGGACACTTGTAGCAAGGAACATCCGCAGCTTACCTCGGCCGGATTCCGCACGGGGAGCTTGGTGATGACAGAGCGATGATCCTAGGGCAAGAGCTTCCGATTTTATCCAATCATGTGACATTGCCGATTTGCTGCTGATTGGCTCAATAGCCCAAGTCTGATAAATTAGGGCAGAATTCACAATGTTGAATTGTCATTACGTCTAAGCTGCCGGTGAACGCTTGCGACAGCGCAACACCGGAGCTTGGTGCTGTTGCGCTAGTGTTAAACAAATTCACTGGCTAGCATAGATTCATGGAGTAGTATAGGAGTTTGCTCTGATCAATCCAGCCAATGATTGCTGCAGACAATTCTCCTCACTTTAGGTTTTGTACAATAAACGACAGGCAACAACTTCAGGGAGCTGCCAACTCCCTCATTCGGTCTTTCTTCACTTCGAGTTACTCACTAATTTAATTAGGTTTTCAGCCCAAGACCGCCGACGCGCGTCTGCGCAGAAACGGCAATGAAGTGGAAGACGGATATGAACTTCAATGGAAAAACTATGCCCCATGGAAGGCTCGTGTGAAGGCATTTATGCCAGCGAAGTGACTTCGGAATTTCGTGACGATAACGGAGCTCTCTCTCCACAAAGACGCCCATCTTGCTGATCTCGGCCAATTCTGGACTCGAGAAAACGAAGCAACAGCGTTTCGTATGACTACGCTCTCGGACGAAATGGCGGTCTCTGTGAGCAACAAACGTTACGCGCACGAGATATTTCAGCACCTCGAAAGGAACTACGAGCCATGCAAACTGGGGAAGTCTTTGCGCTCCTTGTGAGCAATTCGTCACATTAAAGTACCAAGATGGTACGGACATGCTGACACACATTAATGAGCTCAAGCCACTGTCCGGGCAACTCTCAAACCAAGGTAAACCGGTTGACGACACCGAAAAAGTGGGCCAGCTTTTAAGTAGTCTGCCCAAGACTTGGGATTCGTTCAAAAGCATATACTATATTCAACAAACCCCGATCTCGTGGGCCTCCATGGAAACTAACGTGATGGCGCTAAAGCTGCTCGTCATCTAGCTGCAAGTAGCAGCTCGTCAACGCTCAATGCAGAGGCTAATTCGGTGCTTTAACGAGAGGACGAGACATCCACCAATCGGCGCCGGAATAATCGCAGTGGCAAACAAGTTCGCGGGAGCTGTGGCGGGCGAGCGGTCCACGACATCAAATGTCAGAAGCGTGATAGGAAAACCGAAGACAAATATTACTAATGCCATGAGCATGGTCACTTCAAATGGATTGCTCGATGCGTAAGGCCCTGGTCTAAGTAAACTTGTTCCGAGAATAGCAGAAAGGATTGGGTTGGATAAGAACGACTTTCAGGTCAGAGTACGTGTATTCTGGATTTGGCTCCGATACAAGTGTCAGGTCAGGACGAGATCTCAGTGTTTGAAGCCGGTGTATAAGTACGTGAAATGCAATGCAGTGTATGAAAGCAGAACACTATCTCATTTCTGCTCCACTCTCCTCCAGCTCAATGGCTCACACGACTTAAGACCTGCTCACACCGGCCAACCCACGCCCCACGATGGAATTGTTCGGCTTCCGATATTGCCATCCAATTTGACGAGCTGACTTACTGCCGGATAATGTGTGAACCAAGAAAGCAACACACAGAGTGGGCACTTGGAGCGAAATATACTGTGGCAGAGACAGCAAACTCGTTCCGACTTCAGAACACCACCACAAGGTGTTCTGAGAACCCCACACAGAACGGTATAAACTCGGAACGCGTACCGAGAGTCGCTCTGCTCTCAGCCAATCAAAAGGCAGAATTTTCAGAACGAGTTTCGGTTTTTTCTACTTAGACCAGGGCCTAACGCAGCTGGCGATGAATGGCGTCTTTTTCTATTTTCACTCGTCATCAGTGCTAGAGCGAGACGGGATGCGTTTGGCGAGCGAGAGTCAGCAGGAGTGTGTGTGCTTAAGGCATTGAACAAGACGAAATTACCTTTGTATGTCTTCCCTCAGCTTACGATCGGTCTAGCTCCCCGACGTTTCGGTCATGCTAGCAAGTCCATTCTCGGCACGATGCTGACAAAGAAACTGGTGATGGGCATGCGCGTGGTTCGTTCAAGTGCGGAAGATGCTGGGTCATGCGATGCTTGCCACCTTCGTACGAAGCGGCGATGTTCATTCCCACCTGCTCCTCGGCGCGGTGTGCTGTAGTGCAATGTTGTAGTACATAGCGACATTTCTGGCCCGGTTGAGATAATACTATCATTATTAAATTTAACCATTTCACCGGCTTGAATGTCCGTCGCTAAACGGCAAGCGTTACGTGCTGCTGTTTGTGGACGCTTTCTCACGGTACTGCCAAGTCTACCTTCTCAAACGATGAAGTGATTTTTACACTGCTTCGTGCGCCACAGAGCTGCAGCTGATAATCATCACAGCCAGTCACTACGTAAGTTCATCAGTGATAACGGTGGGGTGTACGTACCAGACCAGGTCAAGACTTTTTGCGAGTCGCACGGGATCTCACGCCAGACGACAGTGGCTCAAACGCCGGAGCAAAATGGAATGACAGAGGCTCGTTTTCGAGCTCTGTTTAGCAAGGTTCGGACTGTGTTAATTGACATCATATCGCCCAAACAATTCTGGGCAGAGACGCTACGGGCGGTTGTCTATTTGCAGAACGGGACGATGAATGTGGGGAACAAGCGAACCCCATTGAAGCGTGGCATGGGTTTCCGCCGGACGTATCACACCTCCGCGTGTTTGATTCTTTGGCTTTCGTATTCTTACCGACATAGGCGATACCTTCTTCGGCACGACAGGGCACGGGCGGTGCACGATCTGCAAAACGGCAGAAGCTAGACTATCGCTCGGCACGAGATAATTTTGTGGTATTTGCACCCCAGCAGAAGGCGTGAAAATTATTGGACTGCTCCAGTGGTAGCGTTTTGGTGTCCTGTCACGTTTCAGTTGATGAGACGTTTTACCCTGCTGTGGAGGAGTTGCGTCGCCACGAATTTCGCTCGCCCAACAGCAACTCGATTGTCGCCTTCAACTACTACACGCGCTCAGGAAGCTGACTTGCTCTTTTACAGCCAGCAAGCAACTTCGGACAAGCCAACATCTCAAGATGCTAAGTTACTGGAAGGGTTTGTGAGCACCTTCGACCTGTCGGACATCAACTTAGCGCAGCTGCGACCATCACTCAGCGAGTACGATCCAGTGGCGTGTGCGGTGGCTGATGGAATCTCACCACAAGTGTATACCAAGCGACCACAAGCGCGTAATCCAGTACTGAGCGTCGTACGAAAGCAACAGGAAGCAGCAGTGCTTGAGAACATTAATGTCATGGCATATGCAGGTAATCTCACAACGAGCGGTGTCGCGTCGGAGCCGAAAACGTATTAGAAAGCCGTGGCTAGACCCGATGCACGAGATTGGAAAGAGGCAATCAACAAAGAGATGGCATCATTAAAGTCTAACAAAACTTGGACTGTAGTGCCGCTTTCCCCCCGGAAAGCGTGCACTTTCGTGCCAGTGGTTGTTTAAGTTTAAATACAAAAGCGACAGCGGTGTTGAGAGATACAAGGCACGGCTGGTGGTGGTAATCGGGTACCAGCATGTAAATGTAATGGGCCCAACTCCAATTACATAAGTAGGTAGATATTTCCTTAGTTATTACATAAGTAGGTAATGTGGCACACGGGTAGCGTGTGCCAAGGTGTCATCATCTGATTGGTTGATAGTGAGGAGCCAGACTCACTTATTGACCAATCAGGTATAGACATGTGTTTGAGTGGTTTACACGAGGCCAGGGGTAGCCGCCCTGGTCCTAAATAAATCAGAGTTGAATTTGACACAAACCTAAGACTTGGTTTTATTATTGCGAGCTTCCTCCGCACTATAGTGTAAGCTAGTAACGGTATCTCTTACCCCGTTACACCTGGTAGCACTTTGTAGTCCTTCCAACGACCAAGTCTACGATGAGCCAAGTCCAGATCTCCGGGGCGACCCTGGAGCATGCTGCATTCCCCCATCTCACTCGCGTGGAGTGGGAAGCGCTTCACCGCCTCGTGGCGGTGTCCGGAGACGCTGTCGTCGCATCGCTGCTGAGCTCAGCGACGCCCGACCAGCAACGTCTTGCAGCACAAGAGTTCATGGAACGCGAGCTCGCCGATGCGAATCGGCGGGTGTCAACTCCCTCGCGTCCATCCCAGAATGACGTCGTCAAGATGGAGACGTCTACGTATTCTGGCGCCGGTGAAAACCGGCTTCCGCTAAACCGGTGGTTCCGCGAGATCGACATCGCTATCGCCTCGCGACGCATCGAGGCGTCATCGGCCAAGATGAACTTCCTCCTCTCCCGGTTAGCCGGGAAGGCCAAAGAATGGGCCCTCGGGAAGCTGGTTGTCGACCCCGAGGCTTTCCCGACTCTGGAAACTCTCCAGAGCGACTTGCGCCTCGCGTTCGAGCCCCCGCAAGATGAGTCTCGCGTTCGCGCAGAGTTCTTCGCTCTGCGACAAGGGCAGATGTCCATGCGTCCAGAAGACGCGACATCTGGCGTCATGCATCGTGACCAAGCCAATCGACATGGCCTCGCAAGTCCACGTATTTGTGTTCGGCATGCGCGAGGGTATGACCCGCTACTGCCTCACCAGAGCTGAGCCCTCCTCTCTCGAGGAGGCGTTTGCACTCGCGATCCGCGAGGATTACATGGTCGCTGCATCGTACGCCGCAGCCATACCTGCGGAAGCCCGAGAGTCTACCCCCGAGCCCATGGAGATCGACGCCATCAACGCGTCGAGCAATCGACGTCGCGGGTCCTACCGCGGCAGCGCTGGGCGAAGCAATCGCTCCCTCATTTGCTTCCGCTGTGGGAAGAAGGGTCATCGCGCGGCGGAGTGCCGCGCGCCAGCTCCCGTCGTCTCTCACGTCGACGCGGAACACTCCTCGGTCGCTCATTCAAAAAACGACCAGGACCAGTAGGTGCGGGGCGCCCTACTGGCTTTAACGAAGGACCGGGCCCTCCAGTGGCAGCCCAACCTTCGAGCCCTCCCGTGCTCCAAGCACACACCAATGCCACCACTACGCCGGGCGACTCGAGACTGATCATTGTCAGCCTCCACGTCACCGGTGCCCGGCGACCACTGCGCGCGCTCCTGGACTCAGGAGCGACCAACAACTTCTTTCGCGCGTCGTGTTTGTCGGTACTACCCAAGAACGTCCGCGTCCGGAATGGTCCGGGCGAGATCCAAGTCAAACTCGCAGATGGTAAGGCTCGCCGCGTTGCGCAGCGTGACGTGTCTTTGTCGTACACGTTCGACGGCTTCCGTAGCAAGGACGACTTCTTGGTGATCGAGATGAACTACGCTTTTGACTGCATCCTGGGCATCCCTTGGCTTGCGCGATATCAGCCAGAGATTGACTGGCTGGCCCAATCAGTCAAGCGTCGACGTGGATTCGACGTGAGCGAGGTCTTCACACACCTCTTGGTGGCGCCAAGAGACTGGCCCCACGTCACAGTCGTCGACAAAACAGCAACGACACAAGCAGTGCACAGAGCGAGCGATGGCCCTCTCTGCATGGCTTGTGCTACGTTGTTGGACGAAGAGCCCTCGCGGTTTCGCGAGGTAGATGATGAGGTGGTTGAGCAGCGGCTCCCACAGTACAAGACGGTGGTCGAGCAGGGGCTCCCACAACACGAGATGATGGTCGAGCAGGGGCTCCCACACAACGAGACGGCGGTAGAGCAGAGATTCCCGCCGAACGATTCGGCGGTCGAGCAGATTGGGCTCCCGTCAAACGATGCCGCGGTTGAGCAGGGGCTCCCGCGTGTTCCCGGCCCGGTCGAGTACGGACTCCCGCGCCTAGAGGAGGGTGATGCATCGTCGAGTAGCAGTGCGTCAGACTCGAGCGTAAGCTCGAGGAAGTCGAAGAAGAAGTCGAAGCGACCACCCCTAATTAATACAATTGAATGCTCTTGTAAAGTATGTCCTATACCCGGAATATACGTAATTATTGTATATCTGCTAGATAAGTGGACTTTTGCTACTTTACGCATAGCTGAATTCGGTTTTTTTGGGGTTGTATTATAAACTTTTAAACAAATACCTTTACGAGAAAATATATTTAAAAATATTTTAATTAATTTAAAAAACTACAAAACAAAAACCTAATTTTATTTTATTTAAATCAATTGATAATTTATTACCTAAATTAACGACGACGCCTGAAACCTCGTCGAGACTACACGACCAGCGATAGCCCGCCGATGGAATCGGTCAGCGCGCTGGAGTACGTGGAAGGAGGCCCGAATCGGTCGCGCAGCATCGCAATCGCGACCCCCGCCGCGCGAAGCGGCGGCGATCACACGCCTTCCAGGCTTGTCCTGGAAGAACTTTCTTCGGGACCTCAAGGCTGGAGACGTCGAGCAAGTATGCTTGGTCACCGAGGCAGTCTCGGTGGATGAGGCAGCAAATGCGGTCGCAACGGACAGTGAACGTTCACGTCCGCTAGGTGCTGAACCTAAGTCTGCTCGAGAGGAACGATTCCAAACGCAGTCTTGGGAGGCCTTGCGGGAGTCAGCGAATCCCGTATACGACACCGCCTGCGAGTACGCCGACGTCTTCCCGGATGAGATCCCCGCCGAACTACCGGCGGATCGTGGGGTTCAGCATGAGATCGACCTCGCGCCAGGTACGAAGTACTGCGTTACCAGACAATGGCCACTTCCGCGTGATCAAGTGAAAGCGATCGATGACTTCTTCGAGGGCCGCCGAAAGGCAGGTCACGTGCGTGAGAGTACCTCTCCCCATTCCAGTCCAACGTTCTGTGTGAAGAAAGCTACACGCATTCAGCAAGTTGAATGATGCCATCATCCCCGCGCAGACTCCGATCCCTCGGAAGGACATGGTACTGGACTCCATGGCTGGCAGCCATCTACAGCGCCATCGACCTGACCGATGGATTCTATCAGATCCTGATGAGAACATCTGATGTGCCTCTCACCGCCGTACGTACACCGAGCGGGATGCTCTGGGAGTGGCTCGTGATGCCACAGGGCCTCAAGAACGCGCCTGCCACCTTCAATCGCATGGTCTCCCATGTGATTCGCCCGCTTCGAGACTTCGCGCCGAGTTACTTCGACGACATCTTCGTGCACAGCCGCGCTGAGGGCAACCTCAGTGCCGTGGACGTACATCTGAAACACCTGAGACAAGTCTTCCAGGTGATGCGAGAGAACAAGCTCTACGCAAACCTGAAGAAATGTGTCTTCTGCGCACCGGAGATTCCGGTGTTGGGATGCTACGTGAGCAAGAACGGTGTGCGCGCGGATCCCGAGAAGGTATCGTCTATCTGTGCTTGGCCAACGCCGACAAGCCCCACTGAGTTGCGTCAGTGGCTTGGCATGGCCAATTACTTGCACAAGTACACGAAGAATTACGCTGGGTTGATCCAGCCGCTGTCCTCGCTGCTGAAGAAGGACGTGATCTGGGAGTGGAAATCGGACCACCAAGCTGCATTCGACTCGGTGAAGAAGAGCTTGGCGTCTGCGCCGATACTGAAGCTTGCTGATGACTCAAAGCCATTCCACGTCGTCTGCGACGCGAGCGATTTTGCCATCGGCTGTGCGCTGATGCAGTTCGATGACGACCAACACGAACGTGTTATCAGCTATCAGTCGCGCCAACTGAAGCCAGCCGAGAAGAATTACCCAGTCCACGACAAGGAGCTCCTGGCAATGCGGTACGCTCTGATCAAATTCAGAGTGTACTTGCTCGGTGAACAGTCATTTGCGGTTTACACTGATCACGCATCGCTGCGGACAGCGATGAAGAGCCCTCACTTGTCGCAACGGAAGGCCCGTTGGCTGTCATTCTTCTCCGAGTACAACTTCGTTGTTCACTACAAGCCGGGCAAGAATAACATTCTCGCCGACGCGCTGTCTCGGCGTCCGGACTACGATCCCCGTGAAGCGCTAGGACATCAGCTCGCTGATGAGGACGACGACGAATGCGCGGTCTGCGTGTCGTCAGGCATCAACTTGACGTTGACCACGCCCACGCTCCCGCTGGGCGACGAGATTGCTATAGCCTACGATGATGACCCTATATACGGCGCCATCATGAAGCATCTGCGTGCTCCTAGTAGTGACACGCTAAGTGCCCTGTCAAAGACCACGCGGAATCAGATCGATCGATATCGACTGGACGGTAATCTGCTCAAGTACAGCATCGACAGGTTCGATGGACCTCGAGTCGTCGTCCCAAACGACGCTGATCTACGTGCGCGCATAATCCACGAGTATCATGACGCCCCGACTGGAGGACATCTCGGTCGCGAGAAGACGTACGCGGCTCTGTCGAGAGACTTCTATTGGCCGCACTTGTACAAGTGGGTACGCAAGTGGGTCCGCACATGTGAAACTTGCCAGCGAGTCAAACCGTCTTCGACGTCTCAGGCCCCATTGCGCCCTCTTCCGGTCGCCACGGAAGCCTGGCGCTCCATTTCGATGGACTTCATCTTCGATCTTCCGCCCGATACAGCCGGGCGCACGGGTGTACTTGTGTTCGTCGATCGTTTCAGCAAGATGGTCCATCTCGTTCCGGTGGCGGCCTCAATCACCGCGGAAGGGTCCGCGGCCCACTTCGTCGACGTGATTTTTCGTCACCACGGCCTGCCGGAGTCTATCGTGTCCGACCGCGACCCGCGGTTTACATCCGCGTTCTGGTCACGCCTCTTCGAGCTCTTGGGAACCAAATTGCTGATGTCAACTGCGGCACATCCGGAGACGGATGGACAAACAGAACGCGTCAACCGCGTCCTTGAAGACGTTCTCCGCAGCTATGCAACTTCGTACACGAGCAGGAGCTCGTTCCTACCGCTAGCCGAGTTCGCACTCAACAACGCCGAGCACTCCTCGACGGGTATGACGCCGTTCTTCGTGAACAACGCTCGCCACCCACGTGTTCCGGCACTTCTCGCCGTGGGTCACCCCACGGATGCTGGCGGCTCCACCCTTGGTGGGGGAGAACCTCCTTCGGTCGACATGGATGCTGAAGCCGCGCTCAGCTCTAGGGACAACGTGTCCGTGTCGTGGTCATCACCGGTACGTGAACCGGTGTCTCAGCACGCACCGGTAGCCTCACCGGTGTCAACAAGCCTGTCGGCGCACTCGACTTCAGGGTTATCTTTGGGTGTAGCCAGTGCGAACGCCCTGACTCGTTCTCCGTCCAAGCAGTCCATCGAGCCTCCTCGGCATACTGCATCTCCGATAACGAGATGGACGTCGCAGAACTTGATCGATCCAGGCCGCAAGATTCGTGAGCAAGAAGTTACCACGGCAAACTATACACCGAAACCCTCGGTGCTTCCTGCCGATCGCTCGGCAGTTGCGGAATTCGTCATGCAAAGGCAATCCATCGCAAGGTTCGTCCGCGACGCACTGCAGAACGCAGTGGACAAGCAAAAGGAACAAGCTGATAAGCACGGTCGAAAGAACGTGAATGTATTCAAGATAGGAGATCGCGTTCTCCTATCGACCGAGGGAATCCGCGCTTCCGCCGTGACCAACCTCGGCGCCAACAAACTTGCCCCACGCTTCATCGGTCCTTTTCGTGTAACCAAGGCTGTGGGCGACGCCTACACCTTGGACATCCCGTCGTCACTTAGACTCCACCCGACGTTTTACGTCGGGCGACTCAAGCGGTACTTCCCTGCGACGATTCCTGATTCGAGCCAGCAGACGGAGCATGCGTCGGGCGACCAGCCCGACGAGCCTGACGCGCCAGAAAGCCGTCAGCCCCTGGCGCCCGCTCTCGCGGACGATCTCCCTGCTGGGCAGAGCCAAGCACATGCGTCTCCAATCCCCGTAGGCGAGATAACAGCTCCCGATTCGACTGACGAAGCTCCGACGCGATCTGCTCAGCCCGCCAGGCACGATCTTCCGCCCGCTCAGCTCCGACCTGAGCGTCCAACGCGCGGTTCGAAGCTGCCTCTACCTCGCCCTGAACGTACAGGGCGTACGCCGTATCATCGTGAAGGCCCACCACCGATAATTGACTCGGTGGGTGATGCGCGTTGGATTGTGGAGCGTATTGTTGACCACGAAGATCCCCACAGCTCGACCGCTCAACGAAACGTCCGTAGTCGTGTTCCTCGCGCGGTTCCGACCGCGCGCCACTACTTGGTACGTTGGCTCGGTTATCCCCCAGAACATGATACGTGGGAGCCCCGCGCCAACCTTCTCCGCGACGTTCCGGACGTGGTCCACGAGTATGAGACCATGCTACTTGAGAAGAAGAATTCCGCGGGTCACCCCGCGGAGACCGTGAACGAGATCGAGAACGGCCACGAGAACGACCCGCACGAGGAGGCGACAACGACGCCGCGCTCCGACGCGTGCAACGTCGGCGTGAGCCGCCGCGATTAGCCGCCTGATCCATACTGGACAGGGTGTGCTCGTACTTCCCGATCCATCCCGACTCCTCTCCGCTGAGTGGCCGCTCAGCGAGATGTTCCCTCCATTCGCGTTGAGTCGGACGGGTTGAAGTACCACAGGACTCACATCCCTCTCTCACGTGCACGAAGCAGAGTCGATCCATATCCCACGCGTTGTTGCAGACCTTCACGCGCAGCTCTCCAATCGAATGATCCGCGAGGATCTCCTCGCGATACGCCAACCAGTCGACAAAGCTTTCTCCAGCACGCGACATCCGGTTCCATCGCCGGATGAAGGCACACCAGGAGCGACGAAGTCCCTCACGATCAGTGCCTTCAATGTATTTCTTCCGCGTCGCGCGGAAGCGACGAAAGTGGTTCTTCATAGTGTCGAGCGTATCCGGATTTTCCGCTCCTGACAAGTCGTACAGGTCCCAGGGAGCCAGGGCGTCGTCCATCACGCGCGACCGCGTGCTTCCGGCGCTGATCCTCGTGACTGTCGGCTCCGCCGGTGTCTCGGCTGTCTGGGTTACCGCCGCCGTTAGTGTGTCGATGTTTGCTGCTGTCACCAGCGTCGCGCTGGTGCTAACGCCCGTTGACTGCGTCGTGTTGTCCTCGGTCATCTTCGCTCCGTTGGGTTTTCGAGTTTTCTTCAAATGTGTTCCGTGCGCTTATGTTGCGTAAGCGCAACTTAGAGAGGAGGGTGATGTAATGGGCCCAACTCCAATTACATAAGTAGGTAGATATTTCCTTAGTTATTACATAAGTAGGTAAAGTGGCACACGGGTAGCGTGTGCCAAGGTGTCATCATCTGATTGGTTGATAGTGAGGAGCCAGACTCACTTATTGACCAATCAGGTATAGACATGTGTTTGAGTGGTTCACACGAGGCCAGGGGTAGCCGCCCTGGTCCTAAATAAATCAGAGTTGAATTTGACACAAACCTAAGACTTGGTTTCATTATTGCGAGCTTCCTCCGCACTATAGTGTAAGCTAGTAACGGTATCTCTTACCCCGTTACAGTAAACGTCATTGACTTCGATGAGATTTTTCCCCCCGTAGTTCGGCTCGAATCACTTTGTGAACTTCTTGCAATCACATGCATCGAGGACCTGGATGTCACCAAATGTACATCGAGACTGCATTTCTAAACGGGCAGCTCGAAGAAGAGGTGTACATGAAACAGCCACAATGGATGGAAGTCGAAGGTAGAGCCGAGGTGGTGTGCAAGCTACGCAAGATCTTATATTGGCCTTAAACAGAACCCACGCGCCTGGTATCAGGCGCTCACATCGTTTCTCGCTCACAAAGTCTTTGAAAAGCTAGCCTGTGTGTCCTGTATTTACATGAGAAGAACACACGACGAGCTTGAGGTGGTTGCAATCTACGTCCACGACTTACTGTTAGTGTCCAAGTCAGTGGAGGTCATGGTGGGCCTGAAGCGATCTATCAGTGCAGCATTCGAGGCGAAGGATCTTGGAGAAGTGAGCTTCATTTTTGGGACTTAAGGTTACTCTGCACGAAAGCTATGGATCAACCAACAGCGGAATGCTTATTCGATTCTGACGAAGTTTAATATGGAGATTAGTGCTGGTGTTGCCACACCAACTGCAGCGGGCAAGAAGCTGTCCAAGCAGCGGTCGCCAAGCAGTGAAGAATCCGTGGCCAAGATGCTGAAGAAGCCGTTCCGACAAGCTGTTGGCAGTCTTATGTACCAAGTGATTGGCAGTAGGCCCGACATTGCCTTCGCTATCCAAGACGTGATCACATTTCTGTCGAGTTACGGTGAAGCGCACTGGGAGGCTGTCAAGCGCTGCATTCGGTACCTAAAGACCACTCGTGACCATGACTTGGAGTATAATGGTGAATCGGTCACGTTCGAGCGTTCACGGATTCGGATTACGCTGCCTGTGAAGCTGATCGTCGTTCTGTTTCAGGATATGTGACGATGATCGGTAGCTGCGCTGTTACATGGAGCTCGCGAAAACATAGGATTGTGGCGCAGTCGACGGCAGAGGCAGAATATGTGGCACTGGCGCACTGCATCCGAGAAGTGTGGCTTCTACGGCAACTCTTAAAGGAGCTTGGATATGAGCAGGCGGGGACAGTGGTGCACGAAGATATCCTAGCGTGCATTGTCATCGTGGAAAATCCTGCGCAACACACCAGGGTAAAACACATTGATGTGAGGTATCACTTCATCCGGGAGCACGTGCAGCTCGAGGAGGTGGTGCTGCAGTACGTCATGGCAAAGAAGAATAAGGCTGACACGATGACCGAGGGTCTGCCTCGCGAGCAGTTCGAGTATCTCCGGGGTGATATGAATGTGAAGTCAGTGGGGTAATACCCAGTGTCAGCGCTTGAACACAAAGAAAGCGTAACAGGCTGAACATTCATGGTGCCCATGTGATTCACAGAAGTCTGCACGAAGTGTAGCTGTCAAGGAGCGAGAAGTGATGCAGCGACAGCAGGCACTTAGAATTGAGCTGACGAAATCACAGGATCGGGGGAGCTTGGAGCAAGGCAATGCGCAGGGTCAAAGGCACGGCAGCGGTACTGATGTTTGTACTGCGGGGGAGTATTGAATTGTTAGTACGTCTAATTGCCGGTGAACGCTTGCGACAGCGCAAGATAGGAGCTTCGTGTTGTTGCGCATGTGTTAGACAAATTCACTGGCTAGCAGAGTTTCATGAAGTAGGATTGGAGCTCGTTCTGATCAATCCAGCCAATAATTGCTGCAGACAATTCTCCTCACTTTAGGTTTTGCACAATAAACGACAGGCAACAACTTCAGGGAGCTGCCAACTTCCCCATTCGGTCTTTCTTCACTTCAAGTTACTAATTAAGTTTATTAGCATGCCCAAGTGCGCGTTGCTTCGTTCAGTTGCTCAAAGCAGAAGATAGTCAATCCACATTTTCTTTGTAATCAGATAATCTATAATAGTCGGATATTAATAATTGAGACTGCGTCAAACAAAATGATACTTACGAACCGTTTAGAGTTATCGAGATATTCGAGCTTTAAGTTGGCCAATTGATTTTCGCACTTAACCGAAACTGTGACATTTATTATAAACTTCCATTGAAAAAACTGTAAAAGTACCCTTATTCAATTGCTTTTAAGAAGGGGCTTTTAAATAACAGTTGAATCTCTAAAATTGAAAAAAATATTGAGCTCACAACACTCCTAAATGTATCCTTATTTCGAGGGCCCATAAATGGAGATACTATTTTTGAGCGACCACAACTTCTCCAGTTTTAAGCATTCTGTAGGGCTCAAGAGATAGAGAAGACGCCTAAATCGCGATTCGTACTTAGGTTCGTAAGTATCATTTTGTTTGACGCTGCGGATATTATCCGCAGCAAGCGTGGGCTAATAGCTAATATGTAGTCAAACTAATAGACTAAATATTAGCAGTTATTAGTGCTTTTTATTTATTATTGCGTCATTAGCACTAATATCAAGGTGATTTATCTATTTTTGGAAGGCGTCCATTCTTACAAATGGGGATATCTTGGAAGACGCATCAGCTCTAAACAAAAGCACTGTTTTGGAAATATCTCTGCAATTGCTTTATTCTAGTATGATTGGTTTGAAATATGAACGAGTAGTTTTTAAGTAACAGGCAGCTTTATTTTAAAAATTATTTTTGTGATCCTGACATGACTAATTAGAGTGGACGATGTAGAGACCACGAATGGCATGACGTAGGCATCCCTACGTCGAAGCATCAGAGCATCGACGACCTCTGTTTCAGCACAGCAAAGGACGCCGTCGCCGCACCCCCGTCGAAGTCGGTATCTTTGAGCCGGTATTAAATAACGCATTCCACGAACACCGGTTCAGCATTAACCCTGCAAATATGATTTACACCGATTTAATCATTTTCCCGTTTGCCGGTTGATCCTAAGGATAAACAGACGTTGCCCTCCATTCCGCCGCGGACAAAAAGCGAGCAGCGTGGAGTGACTTGAGATACCGGTATACTGTACACCTTGTCATTTCCTCCGAGCTGGCAGCACGGTGCTGCCGAGCCGGAGAGCATCAACCATTGAGAGGGAAGGGCCACCAATTATTAGCGAGTCCGCAGACACCTGTAGCCAGCCAGGCAGTGCGAGCTTCAGCTGCTGGAGATTTGAGACTTGCCACCATTTTTCAAGGCACCGAAAGAAAGCAAATATTTCTGCCGGCTGTCCGAACTTTGCCGAAGCTATTACTTGGATTCCAAGACATGAGACTACCTGATGTTGCAGTGCAACAGGCTGCACCAAAAAATTAACCTCGACAGCCTGTCGGACAGGGCTTTCCATAGACCGCCGTGTCGGACGTCCGGAGCTGTTTGAGGATGCGCCCTTGGGCCAAGCGGCCGCCGAGACTAAAAAAAGGGCCAAGGTCTCACTTCGTCGTGCGTGGCGCTGGCCGCGTCACAGTTTTTGATTCGCCTCCTACCCACCATTGCCAGCTAGCTCACCGGCCTCGCTCGCCACAACCATGGACAGCACGGGTGCCACGGCGCGCACACCACGCACTCGTCGGTCGCCGCTGTCCGGTCTCCTGATGCCAGAATCGCCGGCCATTAGCCGTAGCTACGACGGCAGCACTCCCTTTTCGATGCGCGGCTTGCCACCGGTGCCTGGCGGCAGCATGAAGACGCCACGCCACTCGTATCACCCGCGTCACGCTGGCATCGCGTCCATGAGTATGGATGACCTCGTCGTGGACGTGGAGGAGAACGCGTCGCTACTGCGCTCCAAGGACGGCCCAGTGCTCACCCCCACCGAGCGGAAGATCAAGATCGGCCTGTACGGAGTGCTCAACACCGTCATCCTCGTGCCGCTCATGATCAGTTTCGCGCAGATTATCTTCCGCGACCCCGAGTTCCAGCCGTACATGAACGACCTCGTCAAGCTCGTGCTGGTGTCGGCCGCCGTGCACCAGATCTGCTTCACGTGCGTCAGCTCGCTGCCGTTCGCCATGGGCCAAGTGCAGGACGCCGGACTTATCTTCCTCTCGGCCATGTGCTCGTCCATCATCCAGTCGCTGCACGAGATGAGAGGAGATGTTTTCTCCATGGAAGAAGTGCTCGCCACCACGTTGTTCACGATGGCGGTGTCGACCGCTGTGCTGGGCGCTGCCCTGATCGTCACCGGCAAGCTCCGACTGGCCAGTTTCGTGCAGTATTTACCCATGCCTGTAGTTGGCGGATACTTGGCCTTCATTGGTTTCTACGCGCTTGAAGCAGGTCTCTCAATGATGACCACGCAGAGTATCAAGAAACCTGCAGACTGGATAAAGCTGGTTGATGCAGACGCGCTGATGCTGTCCGTCCCGGGCGTCGTTGCCGGGGCGGTTATCTTCTGGGTCAACTCTCGCTGGAACCACATGGCCGTGATGCCCTGCTGCTTGGCCGCAATGTTGATCACGTTCTACGGCTTGCTGCTTATCACCGGGTCGTCACTGGATGACGCTCGCGCGGCTGGATGGGTGGCCGAGCCGCCCCCGTCGCCACGATCCATCACGCAGATCTACGGCTTTTACGACTTTTCCAAGATCAGTTTCTCACATTTGACCGACCAAATCCCAACGTGGATAGCCATGTACTTCGTCGTGGCTTTCTCGTCATCACTGGATGTGGCTGCTGTCGAGACGGCACTGGGAAAACCACTGGATCACAATCACGAGCTACAAACTGTGGGTATCAGCAACCTACTTTCGGGTCTCGGTGGCGGCTTCACGGGCTCGTACCTCTTCTCGCAGACCATCTTCACTCTTCGTGGCAAACTTGACAGTCGCTATGTCGGTCTTATCGTCTTCTTCCTCGAGATCGCCGTTGTGCTGAGTCCATTCTCCATCATCGCGTTTGTGCCCAAAGTCTTCTTCGGTGCGCTGCAGATGCTCGTGTGTCTCGACCTCATAACGGAGTGGCTCTGGCATGCGCGTAACAAGCTGCTTCCACGCGAATATGGCATCGTTTGGCTCACGTTTCTGTCCATGGTGTTCGTGAACCTTGAATTGGGTATTGTGGTCGGTATCGTCATCGCTGGCTTCAACTTCATCTACTCGTACATCGCGACGGCCAGTGTCCATCGAGTCATGAAGCGCTCACGTGTGGAACGTGACCTTCGCGAGCGTGTATTGCTTCAGAACATGCGCATGGCCATTGTCACATTAGAACTGGAAGGTTTTATCTTTTTCGGTTCGAGTGTTAAGGTCATGGATGAGGTGCGTCGTCACGTACTAGTCACCAATACAGAGAAACAAGAGGCGAAGACGAGCACTCTTTCCGGTGCGTCGCCCATGCTGCCTCGATGGCACGCGCCTTCCCCGTACGTGGCGCGGTCACTGAATGATTCTTTTAACGACGATCTCACTACGCTGGACTCGGTTTTTGATGATCACGAGATGCACGGCTACTCGTCCACGCCGAAGGCCGGCAAGACCGGATCCTCTGCTCTTCATGCTGCTCGTACAAGATACTTTATTTTGGACTTTGAGAAGGTGAGCGGCGTGGACGCCACAGCCGTGAGAAGTTGTTTTAACGCTACGAAGGAGTTGCTGGCACAGCACGGCATTGTTCTTATATTCGCAAGCGTTCCGACGGATGCTGAGCGTTTATTGCGTGTCCATGACGTGATTGAGAAAGAAGACGGCTCAGGTTCGGGCTCTCTTGTGTTTGACACGCTGGATAAGGCATTGGAGTGGTGCGAAGACGAGTTGCTGGTATCTGAGGGTATTCTACCGCTCAGTGAGTCTGCGCCTGCCGTAAACGAGGAAGGACAACGCTGGCAGTTGCTTGATGAGCTATTGCCTCGTCCTGATGGCTCGCATCGTAAGAACGAAACGGTCCTTGCTGACAGTTCCAGGTCTCGAAGCAACGAAGACGGTGAAGCAGTGCTCACACGAGAACTTGGTGAGATGTACGTGACTCACTGGCTCAAGCAGGAGGGCGACACGCTCTACCGTGCCGGTGGCCTCGTGAACGGAGTTTATTTTATCGGATACGGCAAGGTGGACGTCTTCATGCCGTCCAAGATCCACGAAGGTTTGGGTCCAGGCTTTCGAGGTCGCAAACGCATCACTCGCGTGTGTCAAGGAGGTCTCGTGGGTGCGTCCGAGATGATTCTCCACAAACGTCATCAGTTCACCGCACAGGTCCGGGCGCCTAGCTCCGTCTTCTTCCTTAGCAAGTCTCACTATGCGCGTATGCAAAAGGCACACCCCACTTTAGCTGCTCGCTTTCAACAAGCCATGCTGCAGTCCATGGCCATTGGTGTCCTCGAGTCCAACTTAATGGATGATTAGAGCACACTACAAGTGGAGATTAAAGTACTCAATAGCTGAATATATGTTGGTGCTGTTTTGAAATGCCAGCTCGCAAACTTTATTACAAGATGAAGAATATGAATGCTCCAATGCCCCCCCCCCCCCCTAGCTTCGAATCGCACCGACCAATGCTACCACAATCTACCCGCTAACGTCACTCGTCGATCCTCCACTCACCACCTTTAACTCACTCTTTTTTTGGTAAACTTTCTCTCATTCAGACGACGTGGTCACTTCATTCACAGATTGACAACATTTCGGTTGACTGTTCTGCTACGGGCCTCTCTTCAGTTTCAGTAGTTTTTTTTTCTGGTATCTCTTGGGTAGAATAAGTAATTAAAACAAAGAGGCACGGGAAGGCCATAGTCGAAGGTGTTCGATATCCCAAGCATCGGCTCTTGATGGTGATGGTACAAGAGCGCCTCGGCCGATGACGGCGGGGCCGGGAGGTCGTGACGTAAACGGAATCCGGTCCAAGCCAACGAGCGCGCACGTTTTAAGACGTTACAGATCTAAATTTTGCATCTGCATCTGCAAATTCTGGCGCTGCTGCTGTTGCGGCTGCTGCTGCGTCGGCACCTGTTGCTGCGCCGCGTAGTATCGAATTCTATTGTTACGAGGTGTGGACGTGTTGGACAGCTCGTCGTCATCCTGGACGCCACTGTCTTCCATTCGTGAGCCATTAGCGTGGAGGTGGCCGGCCGTACCGAAGAAATGCGGCAGCCGGATCTTCTTGGTCGGTTTGATGGATAATACCGTGCGGCCAAACTTGACATGCAGCGACTGGTTGTTATGCAGAGTCAAAGGACGGTAAATGTACCGCAACGTGCCGTTAGAGCTACCGGCGTCCTTGAGGAAGAACTCGCCCTTAGAGTAGTGGATCTCAGCGTGGATAGTCGACACTGTGCGGTACTTTAGCACCAGGTCGCACTGCGACGAGCGTCCGACCATAAGCGGCCGATGGATGTCGTTGTCCATGAGCATCTTGTAGCTCAATTGGTAGCGCGTGGACAAGTTCAGAGTCGACGACGAGTGCTTCGTAACGACTTGGAACATGATACACGGTGGGTTTAGTCTGTCCGGTAACAGCGACAACACTTTGCCATTAGGTAGGCGCGTCTTGCTCGGGTACGGAGCTTTACAGATGGAGCAAGTGCGCGCGTTGCTTTCGTCCAGGACGGTACAGATCTCATTCTTCTCGCCGTTCGTGTTCCAGCGCTTGAGGCAGTTCAAATGAATGTATTTCGTGTCTCCTGAACACTTGCAAGGCGCGATCAGCGGGTTGTCGTCCTCTGTCTCGTCGTAGCACACGTAGCAGATGGCGCTGGTGCTCTGCCTCTGCAGAGAAGAACGCGGCTTGGACTCGTCGTTGCCGGACGCGTCTCCATTCTCGTCGTCCGTGTCCATGCCGCTGTCCACGTCGGCAAGCGCTTCATCGTGGCACACGACGCGTTGGATGAGGCTGTTGACCTCTGACGGACTAAGAGTCGCGTCGTTCGGGCCGATGCCTCCCGTGTCAATCTCCGTCACTAACAAACCGACACTGCCAAAGCGAATGATGTCGCCCACCCTGATCCGGTGTTTCCCGCCGCGGATACACTTTGTGCCGAGGATCTGACACACGCCTGTGTGGGCCGAGAACTTTTCAGACGACGGCAACAGGCGGTATGCGTCGTTCGAGTAGTCGATATTGAGGCACGGAGCACGCGGGTCCTCAATAAAGATCTTCTCCCGGTTGGCCGAGTCTCCGGCCGATGCGGCCGAGTGCTTCGGGCCGTAGATGGACACGCCGCAGCGCGACACGCTCTTGCGGAACTTATCGCGTTTTCCAGCCGCGCCTTTGGTTACGGCCGTCATGCCGCGGATATCAAGCCTGTGAGGGAGAGAAATAGAAGTCAGGAGGCTGTAAACTCTCTTTTTGTATACTTAGAAACGATAAACATACATGTCGGGCTTGCCGTCGCCGCTAAAGAACTCGGTGGCGCGCGCGAGGCTCCACCTCCGGTCCGAGTTGGCGCTCATAGTGTGTGTGAGAGAGAGAGAGAGAGTGGCTAGAGAAGAGAGAAGCGCGGGGCTGCGGCTTCCTGTCGACTGTTCGTTTGGTCGTCCTGGGGCGAGGTTCCGGACTGGCACGGGCTGCGGCTTCCGGGCGCTTTCTTTCCTTTTGGCGAGTTGGGGGCGTTTTGTCGCGGATCGACTTTCCAGCTCCGAGATCACAGAGGGGAGAGAGAGCGAGAGGGGCCAGTTCACTCTTTCAACTTACCGTCGTTGCTGTCGGTTTTGCGTGATTTTGGGATTCATCTAATCTGACAGGTTCGTCTGCTGAAAGCTGAAATTTTCATTTAGATTGTTCTAACAGGCAAAATCAAGTCTTGCAGTGTATTCAGTTAAATTTGCAGTGTTTGGAGCGCCAGATCTTATCTCCTCAAAGGCAAAAAGAAAGGGATGGGGGCGCTCTATTCGGGTTGATCAAAAAATGTTCTAGCCCAATCAGATCCCAGCGCCGATCTCGACCGCACGAAGTAACTCGGCACAAATGGTGGGGCAGGCTGCTGCTGGACACTGCGTTCCGCTTTGCCATGCTGCATCTGGGTCAGCGTCGCATTATGCACCAGAGCCACTGGCGCATACCCCCATGGCGCTGGCGCATACTTAATGCGACGCTGCAGCGATGGAGACGGCGATGCTGGCCTCAAATTAACCCCCGCTTTCAACTCAGACCGTTTCGTTTCTTTTTTTTTCAAGTCGCCATTTTCGAAACGCCATACCGAATGCAAGTGATATTAAGCAACGCCAGCCACGCAAACTCAGTGCTGGGCAGTGTTGTCGCTGACTTGGCTCTCAGGTGCCGCCGTCGCCCAGTGGGCGGCCCACGGTAAAAGACTGATCAGAGTCTCATATTTCAGAGACCATGCTGGCTACACAATCGCATTTTTATCGTAACCGATCGGAGGGTGGACCACACGAGCGGTACCTTACTTCAACTTTTTTGCCAATTAAAGATTCAAGAGAGAAGTTTCCACAATTCAGTACTTGCATTCTGCCACAATTAAGAACACTAGCTGAGCGCCGCCGCGACGCGGCGGTAGTTTAGATTCAGTTTTTTTTCTCTTCATATTTCGCTTTGACCTTCCTGCCTCCGCTGCGCTTCGGCGGGAAAATATTGCAAAACCTGCTGAAACCCTGTGTGCCTAAATTACTTTTTTTGTTTTCATATTTCCTGATTGAAATAACTGTTCTAATGATTTTGAATCAATATTCTTGATGCAATCTTTTTATTATTGTCAGCTATCACTGTATCTTCGTCTTCCACCCAAAACCACCTGCACTTCAAAAAACATTTATTCAATAAGCAAACGCTACACAATATGGTTAGTTTAGCGTTGTGCTCGATATCGTGGTCCATTTTTGAGCTCACATGATAGTAATGGTCTGTCCAGATTGCACTACTTACCCGCTTGTACTGCCTATTTGAACTTGTAAGTAACTAAAAATTGTTCACTTCTCACACAAGACTCAATAAAAGATAGAATTTTTTCGAATTGTAATATTTTTATGCATGCAGCGTTCATTTTGTGCGGATTCAGAATTAGTTCTCCGGTCCGGAAAAGAATTAACAGTTAGGTTTTTTATACAAAATCTCGCATGTGTGATTGGTCAATGTCCATTCTGAGATGGGTACGATTGGTTAAAATGAGGATTTGTAAGCACACGGATTGAGAGTAATTGACACGAAAATGGACTCAATTGCTTATAGTGATATACCACCAGATTAAGCTCCGTTTGCGCTTTTTCTAGTTTATTTTAAAATTTAATTCTGGGATAGGAAAGCAACGTGGTGCTGATAGCCCAGCTCTCATAGGATTAATTGCGGTTTCTGTCCGTCCGTCCACATAGACCGGTAGAAAACCGGTACAACGTGCATGAGTGGTTTGTTCCTGCGAGATGAATGCGGGGCGACTGAGCCTCGAATGATGGCTCCGGACGCTATCGGCCGCTGCGTGGCTAACGCTCTCATTGAAGATTGGGCGATGGAGACAGCTCCTCAATGACAGCGCCGGGCTGCTGAGACACCGATCGAGCGGGACGCGCGCCTACAAAAGGAGCGTCTGAAACGCGCGAAGAAGCGTGCGGAGGAGACCCCAGCCGCGCGGAAAACGCGCCTTGCATAAGAACGTCAGTAGAGAGCAAGAAATCGCGCAGAGGAGACCCCTATAATGCGCACAGAATGTCTCGAGAAGGATCGAGGGTGAAGAGCGAGAGTGAGAGCTGGGCGCGAGCAAGCAGCTCGAAAAATACTTCTTGCAGAGAGGCGGGCTGGTGACAGGGTTCGTCGAAGTGGCCAGCGCCGTGAAACCGGATCTGTGGTTAGCGTCGCTATGGAGGAGCTGGGAGCTCTAGCGTTGAGTTGTGGAATATTTTCGGGCGAGGAAATTGCATTTATGGGCTCGTCTCAGCGGTATACAAGTGATCCGCGACTTGAACTTGCATATTACTACTGCTGCGGTGCTGACCCGGCGGGGTTTGTGCTTGGCTACGAACAACGTCATGGCGGCGAAGGGACGTTACGCGCGAGCGTCTAATGAATATATTTGATGACCATCCTAAGCCTGATGATTTGTCGGCGTGCCAGAATCTCGCGGGTGGAGGCGAGTCAGAGTCGACTAATATATGGGCTTGTGCCTCATTTAGGCGAGTGCTACTACAAAATAAGAACGGTGACAAGGTTTATTTCTCTGCTTTGCGGGAAATGCAGAATTTTGCGTTGGGCGATGCGGGTCGTAGGATTTTGTTTGCTGGTTGTTCCGAGGCCAGCGTGCGCAAATACCGTCAGGTTTACTTTGCTGGCGACCAAGTCTATTATTTGATACCGGAGTTAGTCCGCGATATAGAATCGATCCCTCTTTGTGAGTCGTGTCAAGAAGAACCAACGAAGAGTCCGTTTAGTGCTGCAAGCGGCCACGATTACGGCCGTGTTGGCGAACTACCGGAGCTGACCCAGATTGCACTGGACTGTATTGCCCCGGCTCAACGGCCACAATAGCCTATGTACCACGAAACCTGTGCAACCCACGTAAACGTTTGAATACAGGTATTAGTTAGCATTCACGAAAGAGACCACACTAAAGAGCATGAATATAAAAGAGAGGGCGAAAAACCACCGTGGACCACGGGTGAGCAGGAAACCACGAAGCCAGGAAGAACATCGAAGAGCACGGGTCATTGAAGAACATGACATCCAACCTGTAGAACAGGGTACCGGAAGCGTACCAAACCTCGATACTGTACGGGCTCACATGAGACGACGGAATAGTTAGTGATTAAGTACACGAAGCCACGATGTAGTGGAGTGAACGATGCTCACAATGCCCGCGACACCAAGAAGCACTTAAATTTGCGGTCACCTCATCTCCAACAAACCATGCCACTCCGCCGCGTAGCGGCGGCGGCCGGCTAGTCAACCCCCCCTAGTGGAGTCTGGTGTCTGTCCGTCCGTCCGCAGCTAGGGTTAACAATTGTAGCGCAAATACGGGCGTTCTACTGGCTGCCGAGCGAAGCGAAGGCGCCCTCGATTCGCTCAAAAAGCTGCCGTGCGCAGCGAAGGTGGCTCCAATAGGCTAAAATCGAATTATGTGGTGTATACACTGTATGTGGACTACACATCGTACTTAAAAGCACCGTTTAAATTTCATTTTGCTCGCAATTTTAGCTGCGGTTCGGAGGCCACACAAATGACGTTGCCTGTGTGTGCATTAGCTAGCGTTAGTAGAAGGCGCCGATGAGCACACACGTACTATCTTGACGTAGGAGCTGTTGAAATAATCGGCAGTCTTTTGTGACTTATATTTCGGCTTAAATCGAAACTTTAGTTCTTATTTGTTATAATATGATTTGTTTTAGCTTCGTAGTACTTTTGTAATAATTTAACTTACAATACTGTTTTGCTAAGTACTATTTGCTATATCTTTAGTATTTTCGCTTCCAGTTATAGTAGTAGTACACGCTCTTATTATGTTAGCGCTAGAGAAATAAACATAGTGCTACTACTAATATTTAGAACTAAGCTCTTTTTAAAAAGATGACCGAATGGTCCCACACACACCACTCCGCCGCCGCGAAAAAAGAGCGTATCCCTTTGTATTTGCGTGTATGTGCGACACATAGAGAATGTGCGCACTTTCCAACATGATACGTAGCGTACAATCAGGCTCTGTAGCCGTGTTTGAGATTAAGTTGGCGCAGAGGCACGTGATTATACAAGAACACGAAACACGAAGGAACACCGAATCAGACTATGTGCATAATGCTAAAGAATGGGCAGCTTGAAATACGGAAGGCCACGGACGATAAAAGAATAGGCCACGAAAGTTCGTGCGAAGCACGAACCACGAAAGCGTACGCAGGCATGAAGACCACTGAGCGGCACGAAGAGACGACAGCGGGTGAGAGCTGAAATAGTGACACGCCAACATGCTGAAAAAGGCACGGGCCACGGAAGAGAGCGCACGTTCATAGTCACGATAGACCACGTAGCTGTGCGAGTGCGCGTAAAAGGGTTCTTCCACCACGGTAGAGCACGAAGCACGGCCGACGGGCCAAACACGAAGCCACGGGAGAGCATAAGCGGGAAACCAATGAACATTGGAGTACGATACTAGAGTAGAACCGGATCTCACCGAGCCACGGCGCACGATAGTACATTATAAAACGATTGCACGGACGGCGTGCCAGCCACGAAATCACGGGGGAACGATTAGGGATACCACGATTGTACACCGTGGAGCACGGTGTCAATGTAGAATGCGATAACACAGGCAACGCTGATGCACTACGCGAGCACAATGCCATAGACACCGCGATTGCACGATAGCGTGATAGCACGGTCGATGGAACCTCACCAGGAGAGCACAATACACGGGCAACGGATCAACACGACTACGTAGAGGAACCAAACCACGGAGTAGCCCCCGCCGGCTAGAGTACCGGCGATGGGTGGGCGACGGCCACAAAATACTATGTATCTCGAAACCGGTGCAACCCACGTAAGTGTGGTGTAGTGATTTCTCCGTAGTTGCGGATAATCGCCCGTCGACAAAGACGCGACACCGCCCAAGATGTTCAAGCGACGAACCCTCGGTCATGTGATGTACAGTGACTCCAAGGTGCAAGAGACTCGACGGCGTCACTCCCGAGCTTTCAACAAGTATTGGATACGGTCCATATGTCATTGAATCCAGGCTGTCCTTATTATTAATAATGGACTGGTCGGACTCGCATTCAGCGGACCATCTACGGTACGAACCCTCAGTGGCGGTTGGGATGAGTTTGCGGAAGACTCAGCGACCCTTGGAAGGTCTGGGACAGGGCGCGGACCGTTAAAGATACTCATGCGACGGTGCAGACGACGCTTGGCGTGCAAGAAGATCCATAACGGATCATTGTTCACTTGATATTTGTAAACTTGATTAGGACTTCTTATTAGGAATAGACCCGAAAGGGTAAGCTTAAATACAGAACAGAATTTCCACTCAAGCACACAGAGCGACGTCCGGCTTCAAGGTAGCGTCAGGTCAAGCTTGTTTGAGTGTGTTATGCCTGTCGGTGAACTCGAAGCTCTGTAGCGAGGGTTCATCCGGCAAGGCCAAGAGACTTTGTGTATTGGCCGATTACTATCGGGAGGTTTTACGTGACGGCTTATTGTTGCCTATTTGCACGACTGGGATTGCTTGTAGTGCATCCCTTTTATTCTTTCAACCGAGTGTCGAGCACTCGGTGCCCTCGTAAAAGGCTTACCCGTGCCTGGTACCCTTCCGCTGTTGGGACCACGAGTATTCATAACACCTATTAGCTTTGCTCGTGCTAGTAGCGTGTTCTCATTTTTGCTGGTTGGCTTATATTAGTAGTTTACAAGGTCCAGTTTGTCCCGGTGCAAGGGCAGAACTGGGGTCTTCAGGTCCGCGCGAAAGATCGTTTACTATCCTAGTAGACGTATTGTTGTGGGCACGTCCTAACTACGTTTGTAGCTAGAGTTCACGTGGGAATTCCAACACCACATAAGTGCCTGATAACAGGGAATAGTTAGCAGTCACAAAAGAGGCCGAATTAAAGAGCATGAACCCAAAAGAGAGAGCGCATAACCACTAATCAGCGTGGACCACGGGGGAGCAGGGAACCACGAAGTTGGGAAGAACACGTAAGAGCGCGGGCTATTGAGGAACACGACATCCAACCTGTAGTACGGGGTAACGGAAACGTACCAAACCACGATATTGTACGGGGCCACATGAGATTACGGAAAGGTAAGTGGTTGACTACACGAAGCCACGACGTACTAGGGTGAACCATTTAGCTTTGCGGGCACCTCATCTTCGACAAACCATGCTACTCCGCCGCGTAGCGGCGGCGGCCGGCTTGTCTACCCCCCCCTAGTGGAGTGTGGTGTCTGTCTGTCAGTCCATCCGTAACGGGATAGGTTCTAAAATGTAACGCAAATACGGGCGTTCTACTGGCAGCCGAGCGCAGAGAAGGCGGCCCCAATTCGCGAAAATCGCAAATTGTGGTGCACACATTGTATGTGGTCTACATTTCGTACTTAAATGCACATTAACATGTCATTTTACCCCTATTTTCAATCGTGGAGCACCACGACACGCGAAGGGCGCTCTCTGTGTGCTCGTTATTTAGCATTAGTAGGCGGCGTGGATGTGCACACACGTACTATATCGTCGTAGGAGCTGTTAAAAAAATAGTAGGCCCTGGTGACTTAAATTACGGCTTAAATAGTCTTTTTGGTACTTATCGCTAAGCAAATATGATATTTAAACTTTATGGCACTTTTGTACTAATTTCACTTACAATACTGTTTTGCTTAGTACTATTTTAATAAATTTTATTTTATTGTTTGCAGACGTCTGTAGTAGTATTACACATAAGGTAAACTGCCAGTTTAAGTCAATCGGATCAGATTAAGACCGACCAATAGCAGTTACAGAGGCAGTGGATTGGCTATAAATAGAAAGGCAGACGATTCCATTTCTACCTCTCAGTTTCGATCTCGCTTCCAACCGCTTCCAATCATGAAGCGCCGCAAGACTTACAGCAGCAAGGAGAAAATGGGCTTCGTAAAGTCGATTCGAGAAGGAAGCGACACAGGCGAGCAAAAAGGCATTCCTGTCCGAAACTTCACGATCTCATCGACGCGGTGGTTCGTGCGAACGGAATTAATACTACCAGCAAAGAAAAAGCTCTTCAAATGGCTACATTAGCATGGTCAAGTTGCAACTTCGAGCAAAATATTTTTTTCTGGCTTTTGTAGTTGTGGGATTTTACCGTTGATTCTTGTAAAAATGCGCGAGAAACTTCACAACTTCCGACACAACGGCGTTCCTGCCATCCTTAAAACAGCTTCCTGGTTAAGATACACGGAAACAGTGCAGCACGACATCTTACTGCTACCTGCTCGTCAGCGCAAGCAGAGTAGAAAACGAAAAACAAAGACAGTAGCAGGTAGACTGTTAGCACACGAGATGCTTCAGCAACCGGACCAACACTCCGAGCCAATGACCCAGAACGAAAACCAAAACACAGCGAAGAGTAAGAGAGCTACATATAAACCGTCGAGGGGACAGAACCACGAGGAGCAGAAGCAGGAGCATGAGCACGACCACCAGTGCGTACAGAACCAAGACCAGCGGCATGAGCTGGAGCTGCATTCAGAAGTGTCGACCTAACATAGCGGCCAAGCCGAAACAGTTCTGTATGTGGTAAGGTTGTAGATATTTTTCTTTTAATACACTCCATTCTGTGATCATTATCATTTTATAAAGCCAAAATCAGAATTTGCCGAAATTCCAGTGTACGTGTGAGATCGTACATAAAACGTCGTCGTCTTTACTAAAATCAAGTCAAATTTGGACTTAAACTGGCACATCGGCAAAATGGGCTCGAACTTTAAGCCGCTACAACAAGCAAAAAATAGCTCGTTCGCGTTGCTCCGCACCACAATACAATGTTGAAATCCTGATGTTTACATACGTTTTTGTGAAACGATCGCTTTCGATGTCGGTGGCCATTTATGCGCTCTCAAACTCAACCTTCTGTCACGGACTTAAACTGGCCGTTTACCTTAATTAATAAAGCAGCGTACGATAAAATAACTAATTTCGATTGCTAATACTAATCACTTTACACTATAGTATTATATTTGAGCTGGATAAAGATGAACAATTTATTACTATTATTTTTTATTTAAAACCTTTTAAAATGTGAATATAGTGGCTTCCCACCATCCCACTATTCCACCCCACATAACCATGTACACCACTCCGCCGCCGAAAAAAAGGATCGTCTTCGTTTGCGCACGTAGTGTGCGACCCTAAGAGCATGGGCGCCCTTTCGAACACGATACGTTGTGTACATCAAACGCACTGGAAACAGGGTTTGTGATTGACAAAGGCTGAAAAAAATAAAATCAGTAAAAAAAAACTTTTGTATTTTTGTACAGAATAACTTATTATTGCTCTTTCTTCCTTGCAATTCCTTGTAATTACGTTAATTATTATGCATTACTGAATGACTTACCAAATTTAGGTATAAATCAAGCTGGGGCTAACGTATCGATTGCAATAATTTGTCAAACTACCATTTTATTGATTGATCCTGTATTACAATGTGTGTTACTGAACTTGAAAACGAAAATACAATAACATAATTTGTTTTCCAATCTCTGGTGATTGATTTCGCGCGGAGGCACGCCATTAAGCAAGAAAACGAAACGCGGAGGAGCACCGAGCCGGGCTACATACACGATGGGATGGAAGGAACAACGCGAAGCACGGACGATGAAAGAGTGCTCAATCAAAGAAGGTGCCTAAAGATTCTGAAAAACACGAACCACGGACAAGCACGCCATCATTTAAACTTGGAAGGACAAGAACATGGCAGGTGCGTGCGGACTACGGATGGGGGCTGAAATATTGATACCCCACATGCTGAAAAGCACGGGCCGCGGAAGATCACGTATGCTCGAAGCCGCGGTAAAGCACCTACCGGTGATAGTGCACAAAAACAATAGTCCAATAACACCACGATAGAACATGGAGCATAGTCAACGGACAAAATATGAACCCGCGGGAGACCATAAACGAGAGATTACCAAAGATTGGAGCACGATACCAGGGTAGAACCGGATCTCACCGAGCCAGGGAGCACGATACTACGGTAGCTCATGATACGGCCGGCAAACCAGCGGCTCCACCACAAAATAACACGATAGCTTGGACGGTGGCCAAGACACTAAACCATGATAAAAATGCAGCCACTGGAGCTGGAGACACGAAACCACCGAGCAACGGAGCAATATATCAGTGTAGAACATGAGCTTACTGAGCCACGGAGGACAATAGTACACTAGAACACGTTTGCACGGACGGCGGACCAGCCACGAAATATACAGGGGGGGGGGGGGGGCAGTTGGGGTGACCACGATTGCACACCGATAGGTACAATGCTATTGGAGAACACGATAACACGGCTAACGCAGATACACTACGCACGCACAACACCATAGGCATCGTTACCATGCCGCGATTGCACGATAGCGTGATAACGCGGTCGATGGAACCTCACCAGGAGAGCACAATACACGGGCGACGGAACAACACGACTGCGTAGAGGCACCAAACCACGGAATAGCCCCCGCCGGCTAGGGTACTGGCGATGGGAGGACGACGGCCATGAAATACTATGTATCTCGAAACCAGTGCAGCCCACGTAAGTGCCGGATAACAGAGAATATTTAGCAGCCACAAAAGAGGCCGAATTAAAGAGCATGAACCCAAAAGAGAGAGCGCATAACCACTAATCAGCGTGGACCACGGGGGAGCAGGGAACCACGAAGTTGGGAAGAACACGTAAGAGCGCGGGCTATTGAGGAACACGACATCCAACCTGTAGTACGGGGTAACGGAAACGTACCAAACCACGATATTGTACGGGGCCACATGAGATTACGGAAAGGTAAGTGGTGGACTACACGAAGCCACGACGTACTAATGTGAACAACGCTCACAAAGCACGCGACACCAAGAAGCACCTAACTTTGCGGGCACCTCATCTCCGACAAACCATGCCACTTCGCTGCGTAGCGGCTGCGGCCAGCTAGTCCTAAACTATCGATGCTAGCACGGTGTCCGTCCGTCCGTCACACGAAACGCTCAGATTTTTTAGTTTTCCCATTGGCTGTCGAGCGGAGCGAAGGCGGCTCCAATTGGTTAAAATTGGAATATGTAGCTTACATCAGTAAATTCATGTGGCTCACAGAGCACATATGGAGATTTGCACAAGACTATCCATTATCCGAAGGCGGCATCGTTTAAATACTACGAAGTTTTAATATTTGTTTTAGTATTGGATGTTGCTATTAATATTTGAGTGCTGTTTATTCTCAAATGAAATATCTTTTAAAAACGCTTCTTATGCTGCAAGGTGCTTAGCGTACACATAGGAATGCGTGTTTTCGAGACCATACAATTAATATACGTAATACTATGTTCTAAATAGCGTCTACAAGAAACAAAGACTTAAAGAAGAACTACAACTGTTTTGTTGTAGAAATATTAAGAAAATATCTGGATGTGAGGTAACCGACTGAGCTGCCAAATAGTAGTACATGTACAACAGAAGCTGGCCCTAAGAACAACGCTGTGCTAATAAACGTTGTCACTTGATCCATAAAGATAGATAGTTTCAGATGAACACATATGTGTTACTACTGTAAGCCATTGTTTTCTAAGGCCCATTCCCAGCCGGACTGTGCGGCCGCACCGCATCGCACGATTCTGTACGCTGCGGCCGCATCGGTTGAGAACGGCTTCTGCGTCCAAATTTGGCCTTACTATAAATTAAGCTATGATTGGACAGGACCAATTCCAGTTGCTGAACCGACGGTGCGCAAGAAGCTCTAGCAGTCTTCTGACGAGTAAGGTATCGATGATCGAATGTTTTGTGGGCTTACATTAATGATGTGGCTGTACCTGGCATACAATAGATTCTAATGTGGCCTCAAGGCAATCCTGACGCCGACTCCAGGAGACCTCGATCGTTAAACCCGGACCGAAATGGTCAGCCTCCACTTCTAATGCCTCTGATCAGTTCTTCTCACGCTGGTTACCAATGTATAGGCTGGCAAAGCCCTGATAACGCGTCGGTATTGCTTTCCAGTGAGACATGCTCCGGTGGTGAAGTCTCTATTAGGGTGCCAGCGCTTCTAGGCCACACGCAACGCATTACTTGGCTGCCCTCCTTGGAGAAGACTCCGACAGTTCAGAGGAGAGTCTTATATTAGGGAGCTCTAACAAAACCAATCAATCCGATATATTGACAGCCAAACCCGCTCAAAGCGACAGAGCCCCAGAATTACGAAACATGGCTCGCGAAAGATACCCAAAAAGAATGCACACGTAGATGGCTACGACTCCGAACAACGATGCGCAAGGAGGAGCGCATTGAGGCGCTGAAACGTTTCGACGCTGCTATCACCGCATACCGTGGCCAGCTGCCGGGAGATGATCACCAACAGGCAGCCCCACAAGAAGATGCAATTCGTAGTAAACATTGTATGTTTCGCTTGTTGAACATACGCTTTACTGATGAGTTCGCACTGCCGGTCTATAGAACAGGTACCAAATTTACTATTTCTATTTACAGGAAATAAACTAAAGTGTTGGTGTGTTTTAAGGTGATACGGCTACACGAGCAGAGCTGGACGGTAATCGCATTAATGAGAGGAGTCAATTTTGGCCCAAAATTAAAGTAGCTGAACTCAACAGATCGTCGAGTGTATAAAATCAACATCAAGCTTTACCCCCTCCAGACGTCGATCGCACAAGGGGTTAGAGTCAATGGCCTCATCCTTCAAGGCCTATGTCAGGGATCGCCGAGATGAAGCTGGACGTAAAACTTGCGGCGGAACATTGCAGCAGCGATTGCAGATAATACGATTGATGGCTGACGTCCGGATCAGATATCCGACATCGATAAGAAACTAACACAATGCGATGACCACGAGTCCTTAGAGGCACTGATGCTCTAAGAAGACCGTTCGATCCTGTTGGATGAAAGACTGCAATTAATAAAACAACTTCGAGATACAGATCGTAAGTAAAAAAAGGCTGATGAACGAATGAATCCACATATAAAACGAATAATAAGATCGCTTTATTGAATTGGACATCTCATTATCGTATTGCAATCAAGTATCGGTATCTTGACGTCGAGCGATATTTTAAATTGGTCGGTGCAAGTTGTTGGCTTCAATGTGCTGCATGGCAAAAGACTCGAGTCACCTCGTCCATCAGCTCCACAGACTCACCGCCTTCTGTTTCAAAGTGCGTGTAAGCGTAGGATTAATTGGGGCTACCATTCCACGTACGCAGCTCCTGGCGCATTGCTTTGATGGATTTTCGCGCACCAGCGGGGCTCTCGGTTGCATGTTGGTTAATGCAAAAGTTGTGTACTTCTCTGTCCCACCAATTTATAGGGATTTCGTTTTTTTAAAGTAGCACTACCAACACAATTTGCGAACCGTTAAAAACCCTTATTCGAAAGCTTGAGTCAGCGTGCTATTCACTATATTTTTTGTGGCTTCATAACAGCGACCAGCAAATAAATAGCGCCATGAATGTGGGCTCATATTTGGAGTGAATTTTGTTTTGTTTCGTAATTTATACAAAAGTTGCAGAAAATGCTCATTCCAATAAGGCAATCGTATACACATCAGCGTAATCACGATCGACTTGTGTAACACTTGCTAATAGGCGCTCAATTACATGAGATTTTACTGCTTGGTAAGTCGATAGGTATCAAATCAGAGGAAAATGTCATCAAATCATTGGAAGCAGCACGATATCAGCCAATGGGATCATTGTAACATTCTTCGTGTATTACACACAAACCGAAATCTCTATAAATTGGTGGGACAGAGAAATAGACGAAAGCAAGCGTGGATCAGGTGGGGACAGTTTGCGAGTCGAACACAAAGGGGTTTAGATAAAACTCTCCACTTATTGACGAGTAATCCAAAGGCCATTTATATACGGATTAGGCATTGACTGAGGTAAACGTTGAAGCTGTCTCTGTCAGATCCTCCATTTCTCTGTGCTTGATTAAGCGGCGTTAAAACAACTCTTGTCTGTGGATAAGCACTATCAGCCACGACGAAATAAGGACATCGGATGCGGGACAGAGTCTGGCTTAGTGACCACTGCGTAATAGCTACAGTATCATTTCTTCCTCCTGGAGCACGGC
This sequence comes from Phytophthora betacei, assembly GCA_011320135.1. Taxonomy (NCBI): domain Eukaryota; phylum Oomycota; class Peronosporomycetes; order Peronosporales; family Peronosporaceae; genus Phytophthora; species Phytophthora betacei. The sequence continues at coordinate 134,181 of JAANHX010000077.1, forward strand.
AAGCCATTGCGGCAAACCGACATAAGTAATCGCAGTAAGCTTGCACATTTATGCCGTAGCGCTGGTAGTACCCGAAAAAAAAGCAACCACCCGGCCACGCTCCTTGGCTCGTGGAACCCAAAAGGGGCACAACCATCCACCAATTGCGCCAATACACCCCGGGATAGCTCCCCCTGTACTGATTGAGCGAAACCCGGCAGCACTCCTCTCTCTTTCGTCGTCCGTTATAGGGAAGTGAAGCGATAATTGGTCGCAAATATTGATAGCTTGAATTACAGCGTGCACGTTACGATAAAATCTTGCTCTGCTTGTTCCGGTGATTACTCTAATACGCTGGTAGCTCCCTCCAGCAAGCCAGCTTATACAAGTTTGAAGCATGGATGCTGGAGACACGGGAGGCTTGCCAAGCGCACGTCTTGCGGTCTGAACGGGGTCTACAGAAGTTCAGATCCAATATAGCCAAGTAATCGCTCGAATCCACCCGAACTCATCCTGTAATACTGCTTGAGCTCGCCCTCAAGCAACAAACGCTGAGCGTGAAGGTCCCACTGCGAACCACTAGCATGTCACTACTTGCAAAGTTCACATGCTCAGCAACGGCCATGAGCATCGGTACAATCACTGCGCAGAATTCTTCTGACTCCTGAGCTGCCTGCATGTTGCTGTCGCCGAAAAAATAAAAGTGCGAGCCACTAACTCGCATGTTTTTTACTTTCAATGTAACGGGGTACGTAGCCCCTAGTGTATTCCTAGTTACATGAAGTCTGGCACGTCATACTTCGGGATATCTGGTACATGGTACCAAGGTCGTCCATAGCCAACCATTGGTTGATGACATTGCATTTCTATAGGTGACTTATAGTTTGTATTAAACCCAAGCTTTATCTACCTATAAATATATCTAGTTTCCAACTTACCTTGAATTGGTCACGTCGCTCTCTTAGGCAAAGGGGACCTGTGAACTGCCGTTCACGGAGGGTTTGTATACTCTCGGAAGCCAACTTCCTCTAGCGCAAGGTGCTGTGTGACCCCGTCACACTTGGTAGCACTCGTAATCAATCCACGCCAACTCGGGTAGAATACCTCAACACCTCTAAAGCTCGTTGCCATGGATAGGAACGACTTCTCCCATCTGAACGATTCACAGTTCGAGTCGGTTCGGAAGATGGCTGGCATCTTCGGGATGGCGGCCCTGCAGAGCCTGGTGGCGTCAACACCGGCCGAGCGGCTCGAGCGCGTCAATGCGTTTAACGCTTACGAACAGGGGCCCATCGCACATGTGCGGGAAAACATGCAGGCTCCGGTGGCGGAAACAAACCCGCCACACCCGAAGCCAATACGGCTGAGGTTAAGCCGTATGAAGGGAAGGAAGGTGAGAACCTTCACTTCTGGGTTCGAGAGATAGAGCTCGCAATGGACGCGGCTCTGATCTCGACCGAGCAACTCCGTGTTGCTTTTGCACTCTCCAACCTTAGCGGTCGTGCGAAGAGCTGGGTGAACACGCAGGCGGCGACATCCCTTGGATGTTTCACATCCTGGGCCCAGCTGTGCGAACAGCTCCGAGCCGCGTTCCTCTCGTCGAACTACGAGTACCGGCTGCGTTCGCGCTTCCTGTCATGCAAGCAAGGAAGGCGCGAGCTGCACGAGTACGTCCAAGAGATACGGGAGCTCACGGCGCCCTTATTGGGACACCCACTCAACGAACACGTCAAGTTGACTGTGTTCATGGACGGCCTTCGAGTGGGTCCAACGTGCACTCATCTGTTCCGGGTGCACTCAAGCACCCTCAAAGAGGTGATTCAAGTGGCTCTTCAGGAAGAATACAGCCATCGCTAGGCGCGCACGCCGGCCTCAGCATCACCTGTGAATTCTTTGTCGAATCCCGGTCGAGCAAACCGCAATGGACCAGTTCCCAAATAACTCGGGGTCCGCCGATCAGCGCGACATTTGCTGCTTCGGACGTGGGAAGCTGGGTCACTTCAAGCGCGACTGCCCCGCGGAGAGACACCGCAGGCGGACTTCCCTCAAGCCCGTCCTCAAGGGTCGCTGGCAGAATCCAGGATCATGGGGACAGAGGAACGCCGGAGACCAGTAGGGGCGGGGCGCCCTACTGGGGAAGAACTAAGTCTTCGTGAGGGGTGCGCGAGTGAAGCGTACCACGGGGACTTAGCCCCTGAGAGTCTTCGCACTCTCGAATCGGCGAAGAGCAGTGGCGGGCTGCTCGTAGTCCACGGATGTGTACGGGGATACGATCACCTCTTTAGAATCTTGATCGATTCTGGGGCGTCGAAGAATTTCGCACGCCGCCAGACAGTTGCTCGTAATAGCAACAAGCTGTCCGATGCTGTGAGAGACAGCAAGGGCAACGGGACGGTGTCAGTGCGACAGGCCGACGGGAAGGTCGTCACTGTTCCCAACGTCCAAGTGGATCTGGTCGTCAAGTTTGAAGACTTTGACAGCCTCGAACAGTTTACTGTTCTCGACATGGATCCCTAAGATATGATCCTGGGCATGCCCTGGATCGAGAAGCACGAGCCCTTGATCGACTGGCTAGGCAAGGCAATCGGTGGAAGCTGCCCTGCGAAGTCCGGCAGAGCATTGGTGAGTCATGTTCCCACCTCTGTCAGGACCCGGGGCGCCCGAAAAGCTGACAGGGTACCGAAGCATCCAGCAGATGGTTGGGAGTCGTCGACGTATATGACGACTCCGAGAACGCTTCGATGGTGGCGGCGCTTGGCGTTGCCGGCCAAGTGGGTTACTTAGGTCCACAAGCGGGTAACACAGTTCCGCAGACAGCTGCAGCTGTCACGAACGCTGGTAATGGCGTGCTCAAGGTAGGTAACAGAGCTCCATACACGGTCGCCCAGACCTTAACTGAAGAGGAAGACGTCGGATTCGCTTCGTGTGTGGGTAACACAGTGCCACACGTGGTCGCCCAGACCATACCTGAAAAGGAAGACGTCGGACACGCTTCCTGTGTGGATAACTCAGTACCTCGAGTACCTCGGATGCCGGCGCTACGACATCCCCAGACGTGGGTAACGAATCTCCACGTCACGGTCGCCGTCGACGGCGACGCCACCGCCGCCGAGAGTCGGATTTGAACCTCGTCCAGGTCGACGTTGCTTCAAGCGACTCGGAGTCCAGGGCCCGGGCTCCTACGACACGGCCGGTGGAAGAGTGTTGTCACATCTTCGATGGCGAGACCGGTTAGCCGTCAAAGCATCTGGTGCCCACTTGGAACCGTTGTCAAAGGTTGCCGAGATACTGAACCTCGAGGAAATGACGGTCGAGGCTTTCTTGGCCAACCTCAAGGCTGGGAAGGTTGCCGAGATGGTGCTCATAAGACCTGAGGTCACACGGGAGGAGTTGAAGTCCTCCTCTGTCTTGGCCGAGGACGTCCTAGAAGAGCTGAGCAAGCAGAGTCAGACGCGCTTGGGTTCTGAGATCCTTAAGTACCTCCAAGGATCCGGTGTATCCTTTGGTGACGGAGTATGCGGACGTGGTGAGCAAACACCCACCGACCCAACTCCCACCGGATCGAGGCGTACGGCATGCGATCGGTCTCGTGCCTGGCACAAAGTACTGTGTCTCAAGACAATGGCTTCTTCCACGCGAATAGTGCGAGGTCATCGATGCCTTCTTCGCTGCGAAAGCGAAGGCAGGCATGGTGCGGGAGTCGAAGTCCTCGCACTCGACGCCAACTTTCTGCTTTCGGAAGCCGAACGGAAAGTGGCGTCTAGTTCACGCTTATAACAAGCTGAATAACGCGACGGTGCCGGCCAAGACACCAATCCCACGAACGGATGCGTTGTTAAACAACATGGCCGGAAGCGTTTTGTATAGTGCGCTGGATTTGGTAGACGGATACTACCAGATCCTGGTGCGCGAGAGCGACATCCCACTCACCGCGGTGAGCACTCCAAGTGGCATGCTTTGGGAGTGGCTCGTCATGCCACAAGGCTTGTCTAACGCCCCGGCGACATTCAACCGCCTGGTGACGCAATTGTTCAGGCCATTGCGCGCCTTCGTACAAACGTACTTCGACGACATCTTCATCCATAGCCGTGCCGAGGGAGGCAAGACGGCCATGGAAATGCATTTGGGGCACCTCCGTCGAGGGTTGGACGTGATGCGAGCAAACGAGCTCTACGCCAACATCGACAAGTGCGTCTTCGCGTCACCAGAGATCAAGGTTCTCGGTTGCTTCGTAAGCAACATGAGCGTTCGGGCTGACCCAGACAAGGTCAACTCCATACCAGCATGACCAACGCCCCGATCCCAGAAGGATCTTCGAAAGTGGTTGGGCCTGGCCAACTATCTTCACAAGTACAGCGCAGGGTACGCAGGCTTCGCTAAGCCCTTCTTCAGATGGACGCCGACTAGCGCCGGGAGCAAGAGCACCAGGATGCTTTGGCAGCATCAAAGCCAGTCTCCAACAGGCCCCTGTCCTGGCCCTGCCAGACGAGACGAAGCCGTTTAGCGTCGTCTGCGATGCTTTTGACTACGCCATCGGTTGTGCACTGCTGCAGGCGGACACGGCTGGACATGAACGAGTCATCTCGTTCCAGTCCAGGCAGCACAAAGCCGCCGAACGGAGCTACCCTGTCCATGACAAGGAACTCCTGGCAATGCAGTATGCCCTTGTGAAGTTTCGGGTTCATCTTCGGGGCTCACGGCCCTTTGTGATCTACACAGACCACGCATCCTTGAGGACGGCGACAAATTCGTCTCACCTCTTCCAACGGATGGCGAGGTGGGTGTCCTTCTTCGCGGAGTACAACTTCCGCGTTGAGTACAAGCTGGGCAAGCTTAACGTGCTTGCGGACGCCCTCTCTCGACGTCCAGACTACGAGTTGGCCCACACCACACGGGTGACAACGGATCTATATGATCGGATACGCGTGACGTATCGAGCCGATGAGGCTGTCGCGCCTATCGTCAAGTTCCTTGCAGCAGGAACGAATGCGAAGTCCGACTGGCTTTCGTCGCAACAGCGCTCCCGACTCCACCGCTATGAGTTGAAGGATGACCTCCTCTATTACCGGGTGGAGCCTAGTGAGCCTCCACGGGTGGTCGTACCCAGCGACGAGGCTAGGAAGTTCGATATGCTCACGGAGGCGCACGATGCGCCCTCCAGCGGCCACTTGGGTCACGAGAAGACCTTCCTGTCAGTCTCTCAGGCCTTCTGGCGGATCCACATGTACAAGTGGGTCGCACGGTACGTGAAGACATGCGAAACATGTCAGCGGGTTAAGCCCGCATGGCACGCTTCGGCTCCGTTTCAGAGCCTGCCCGTTCCAGCTGACTGTTGGAAGTCGATGAGTCTTGACTTCATCTTTGGGCTTCCCGCCGACGGACACGACAACACTGGGGTTCTGGAGCTCGTGTGTCGGCTGATCAAGATGGTACATCTTGCTCCAGTACCTGTCACTGCCACAGGCGAACAGACCGCGAGGCTGGTCATCGATGGCGTGTTCCATTATCACGGTCTCCCGGAGACGATGGTCTCGGACCGAGACCCCCGTTTCACGGCCGCGTTTTGGAAAACGCTATTTCCTTTACTGGGAACTCGTATGCAGATGTCCACGGCGGACCATCCGCAGACAGACGGCCAGATAGAGCTCGTCAATCGAGTGCTCGAGGTCACTGCGCACTGTGTGCGCGGAAGCACCACGTACGTGGTCGACGCAGCTTCCAATTGTTGCGTTTGCGCTCAACAACGTGGTGTGCGCGGAAGCACCACGTACGTGATCGACGCAACTTCCAGTTGTTGCGTTTGCGCTCAACAACGCGGTGCACGCGTCCACGGGGTTCACGCCATTCTACTTGAACGGCTTCTGTCACCCCAGAGTGCCTCTCACTCTTCGAGGAAATACGACATCCTCTATTCTAAGTGGGGGAGAGGCTCGGAAAGCCCTTTCCTCCCAGGTCTCAGATGTGAGACCGGTTTCGCTGCGGGAACAAGTGGAATCCTTCGTCGATACCAAGCTGAGCGTGATCAGCAGGATCCGCGATGCCATGACAGCGGCCCAGGACAGACAAAATGAGTACTCTGACAAGTACGGAAGAGGATACTGAAGTGTGTTTAAGGTGGGTGACTTAGTGCGATTATACACGAGGAACCTACCGCTAGTCACTGTCAGTTCTGTCGGCAGCAACACGCTGAAGCATTGCTTCATTGGACTATTCGCAGTCCTGATCAGGCATGGTGCGTCGTACACTATCGACCTGCCTAAGTCAATGATGACGCACCCGATGTTCTACGTTGGACGTCTTAAGCGGTACTATGATTCGCAGGGGGTTGCTGACTCGCAGACCCACCTTGGCCCAACTCTTCGAAGCGAGGGCCGGCCACAGACGGCGACGAGGGCGTCGGAGCAGGCACCCAAGCCCTCGGACTGAGCAGCAAGGCTGCGGTCAAGACCGTACGCCGGAGGGGCCCCGTACAAACGGACCCCGGAGCCATACGCCGAGTACGTCGACTACGTCGGGTACGTACCATACGCGTACGACTGGGAGTGCGCCGAATGCGGCTCCGGATGTGGCAACAGAGCCTCAATACGTCGTATCCTGCGAAAGGCCTCGTCAAGATCAGACGAAGAGGCCCGCCGGTCCAATTGCAGATGCAGGCTCGAGACCTCACGCTCCAACAGGTCCAGACGGCCCGCAAGACGAGCGAGCACGCCCTGATTCCCGGTCTGGGCGGCAGCATCATCGCCAGTCCCAAGGCCAAGTGCAATATCAAGCAAGAGGACGCGTTGACGAAGGCGGTCAACCTCAGGGTCCAGCGTCGGCCCCGCAGGTGAAGCTCTCGGACGAGAGTAGCGTCACGGAGGAGCCGAATACTCGTACGCACCTCCGCCCCTGCTTGACCGGAACGGAGAAGTCCACTACCACGTGAAACGGATTCTCCAGAAGCAACGGCGTCGCGGTAAGCGACAGCTCCTTGTGAAGTGCCCACGAGTTCTCCTGTCCGAAGGCTGTCGCAATCTGGGAACAGAAGCGGCGGCAGCTTTATAAGTAACCCGGGGCTTCTTCCCCGAACGGATTACGGATGTTGACAACACTCCGTACCCGCGCTCATCGTGAGCGCTAGAAGCTGCGCGCTTCAGAATGTCACTTGGCAGCATGCTCTTGCTGATTAAGTGGGCGAACCAGACGCGAAGGTCACTCTGGTCCAAGATGCGGGACAGCAACTGATCTTCATGGGGTTCCCGTAGCTCCGAGGGTGAGTACTTGAGAGACTCCACCCAAGCCCAGAACATGTCCTCACAGGAGTTCCAGTTGCGAAAATTCTCGGGAACAACCCAGGGATAGCCCCAGAGAGGGTAGAGACCACCCCGGTTCTCGGGCTTCTTACAACAAGTCGTGAAATCCTTAAGAGGGATTCGGTGCGGCGCGAGAAGCACGCACCGGGCCGCCTCCAAGTTGTCGACAAACAACTGCTCCTTCTGAACCAGGATACGTTCGGAAACGCCCTTATAAGTGTGGCCACCAACAAGGCCACGAGGAGCGACGAGAATCGCCAGGAAGAGGTCAGCCTCAGAGCTCTCCTCGGGAGGCCAATAACCTCTTGAGTTGATGGCAACTCCCTGGCTGACGAGTGCCACCACAGAACCCTCACGCGCACGCTGGCAGCTTGGAAGTTTTCCTGCTGCTGGTCGAGGTCGTTAGTGATCTCCCGGGGCTCACCAATAGCACCCTCCTCCGCTTCCTCCTTCTCGCCGTCCTCTTTATCCGAGGAACCGACGAGGTTCCGATAGGAGCGACGAGTCTCCTTCTCCTCGCGGAGTGGAGACTTCGAAGCTGTACGCTTCTTAGAGGGCTTGGCGCCTTCGGCTTTGGTGGCCTAAGCACGCGCAAGACCCTCATCAAGCGAGAGATGTTTGCAAAGTGTCTCCTCCTCCTCCTCGTCGCCAGCTTTGGGAGTGCGCTTAGCCTTGACGACAGGGCTCTCAGTGCGCACAGACGTCCTGGGACGGTGATCACCGTGATAACTAGCGAGCGACTGCACGCTGTCGTCATTGTGCTCGCTGGGCACTGGAGTCTGACCTCCCACGGAGCCCGCAGGAGCATCGTGAGTGTTCCCGGCCTCGGCCTCGTCCTCACTGCCCGAGTTGAACTCACGTTCGGCGAACCGAGGGTTCGGACGGTTGTCTGGGGAGACCGAAGGTGACGGACTGCGGCGCTTGCTCGCACACTTGCTCACAGCCGCGTCACCAGTTGAGCCAATCGCCTCCGAGGCCACCTTGGTAGCCTCCTGGAGTGCAGAGACTTTGCTGTGAGGCTTAGCGCTCTTGGCTTGCGCCTTTCCGGCAGCAGTCTTGGAGCGTGTATTCGCACCGCTCTTCGCTGTGCCACGGGGCATGATAACGGTCAATGTGGAGACCAAGAAGAAGAGCGCTCAGTCGCTGCTCGAGGCTCTAATCGTGAAGTGAGCCTTCGCCGCGCTCGCGCAGCCGAGTCGATGTATTTCGACTTTGAGAATCAGAGTTTGTGACGTACACTTCCTCATATTGAATGGTTGGTAAACCGAACCTAAGTGGGAGAGGATGTAACGGGGTACGTAGCCCCTAGTGTACCCCTAGTTACATGAAGTGTGACACGTCACACTTCGGGATATCTGGTACATGGTACCAGGGTCGTCCGAGGCCAACCATTGGCTGATGGCATTGCTTTTCTATCGGTGACTTTAAAGTTTGTTTATTTAAATCAAGCTTAGCCTACCTTTAAATATATCTAGTTTTTGCCCAAAACATATGAGTTCATTCGAAATTAAACCTAATAATGGAGTTACGCATACTATCGTAGAGTTGAGCATCTATACTACAACAGAGCTTTCGTTTACTTTAAAAATCTTAGGTAGAACAAAAGCTTTTTTTACCCCACATGTGACAAGCTGCGAGCTGACAAGATAATTACTATCCTTTTACTCCACTCCTTTCCACTCTGAACATGTGATCGTCACGTGGGCTTGAAGGTAAAATGGGAACTGAGTAGATTTGGTCGACGAGTCTAAAGCTCGTCGTTAATGTGAGTCGTAGCTACTCTAAACAACTCGATTAGAGTTAGCACAGCTCAAAACCAACTGTTCCACTTACTGCAAGCGCACTGCTCCGGTTAAATCGGTCTCGATCCAAGATCAATGTGAACCGATTTGATGGACCACCGGAACCGTGTGCGCGCATCATGCTCTGGTGACAGTCTTCTTCACGCTGCGACTTGTACGCGACGAATGAAAACCATTTCAATGTAGCGGCCCTTGTTCAAGACCAGCGTACCGCTCTCACGAACAGCAATCATTTCGTAAAGACCACTATAGATCGGCGCCGTCTTTGACTCTACACCGTCGTCATAATTAAGCAAAACGCGGTCACCGGGGTTGTAGACCCACTCTTGACGCTTGCCGCTCTCTCGCTTGTTGTGGCGAATGACTTGGTCCAGCTTGCGCTGGCACTACTCCGTCCAGTCCGTGCGAATCGCAATACCGGCGATCATGTTGCTGGCGACGCATCAAGCATACTGTGGTGGGTTGCGCGAAGAGCAAAGGTCACGTTGTGAAGAAAGAATTTCCCAATCGGTCGCTGTCTCGATTGTTTGCGTTATCATCTTTTCCCCGATGACATGGTGGAGGCGTTCAATCACTGCACTAGCTTGTGGGTTGCGTGTCGTCGTGGGTACTCCTTCAATGCCGTAGCTAGCCAATAGCTCAGCGAACTCCTTCTTGAGCTCTGTTCCTTGGTCGTAGAACAAGGACCACACGAAAACCGCACTAACTGGCGCTAAAAGCAACGTGCATCAGCAATCTGGTTCTCATTTCATTAAATGCAAGTTATATTTTGGTTTGTTTTATTCGGTTTGAGCTAATACTTCTGTTGGCGTTGGGGTAGCTTCGGGCAAAGTGCTTACGAGTACCAATACATTATTGCATCGTAGACTACCTTCACAAAATAAATGTTGTAAGTGGCGAGTCATTCGAACGGTAAGGTAATAACGTGGCGGATGCGTCCCTTACAATAAAAAGCGTTTACAGTTCCTAGGTATAACTAAAAGGTGCCATAGTAAACAACCCAAATTCATTATTGAAATAATCACATACCGAGATGGCTAAACTACATGGAGGACGACATCCTTACGAAATACCCCCATGATTTCTTCTAGATCACGTGCTGGATTCAGAGCTTCGCATCCCCTTAAGCAAATCGTGGTCTCGCTGCAGCTTTAGGTCTTAACAGGCTGCTCGAAGACGGCCTAAACGAAGCACGACGACAACTGCTCCTGTACTAATAGCCGGTATCAACAGCGTGGTGGTACGATTTGCAACCAACTAGGAAAGCACACGCTATAGATACCGGTAAATAAAATAGGTAAGCAGTGGAAAGAAAACGCACGCGCCCTTATCATGGCACGATGGGAAGATTGCTGCTGCCGCGGTCTTCCTCTACTCGGGGTCGTGAGTATGTTGGGCCGACGTAGGAGGTAGTAGTATTAGCGACACTACTGGTATAGTAATGTAAAAGTTGATATGTTCTTGTGTTGTTTGTTAGAAGGAAATCCATGACTGACCTCCTCATTTCACCTCGCTAAGCGTTTTAAAGCTTCTTACCTTTCAGCAGATCCCTCATGAGTGGCGGTCCAGCTTTAGTTCCCGCCACGACCAGCTGCTTCACGACCTCACACTTGGAGTGTCACTGACTTGGCCGCATGTCCCGCTTGCTTGGACGTGGTCCCGAGAGTCTGGAGCGAGTAGACCTTCAGCAGGCAGTGCGCCAGCATCGTTAATCCACCATTTAACTGTACACTGTGACAATTCTCCCCGACTGACGCTCTGTATCCTCGCCGAGCCACATCATCCGGATCCTGTCGCACGGTGGCTTCCGCAGCCAAATCTGGAACGTTCCCACGTGACGTTCCACTTGCACCTAGATTCACGCTCCTTGCTCCGGACGACGTTCCTTCGGCCTGCACGGCTCGCAGTCGCTCCACACTAGCTCGCTCTCTTTCCTCACGACGCTCTATACGACGGGCCGGTCCTTCCCACTTGCGTCGCGTCGCCTTATCATTCTGGTCCATAGCGCTCGGCCGGAGCCCTTCATGATATCGCATCACGTAACTGTAGCAACCGACCACTAACACCGCCAAATTCCAGTAGCAACAGCCAATCTCAAACGCCAGGATGACGTCCACGACCAGCACAACCAGCGTCACTCCCATCCAGCCACACAGCACTCCTTCGACGCTCTCGTACGCCGGGCGGGGCAGGTAAATTAGGATCGACACTAGTAGTGACGTCAGCAAGTAGCATCCAACAATAAAAATCTCCAACTCTATCCACAACAGCTACCACAGCTTCGCTTGTGGCTCGAGCGTACCGGCCGGTTGTGCTCCATAGCAGTAGGCTCGCATCAGGAACGTATAGACAGCACGAATGGTGGAGCGCTTCACACCACTTAAGACACATACGACCTGTAATCCCAAACCGTGACTCGTAGTCTTGTAGCACCGCGATAGGAACCAAAAACAGCAGCTTCACTAGTGCACACGCGTACTCCGGAGGTGGCACAGCCGTGGTATGGGCATTTCGAGCCGCCACAAGGTAGCGATCACAGCAAGTGTACCAGAAGAAGTAGACGGCACGCATGTTCTCGATCGTCCCGTCGAGGAGCGCCCACGAGACGCTCCGAAGAGGCTTCGTTGCAATCCAGATCCCGATCCCTATTATCGCGCTGCCGACGACCCTCATCTCGTCTGCCACTTCGAACTCCATCGCCCAGTTCGCCAGTTCCGCCCATTTCGCAAACACTTCCAACATCGCCATCAATCGTCGAGTGACATCTTCGCAACCGCAGCTCCTCCAGACCGTTAGTCATTAAGACAGTTCTTCAACCGACACCTTGTCCGCCCAAGTCACCAAGCATCATTGCGTCCCTCAGTCAGCGCCACGTCCCAGCTGTCGTACCTTCTCGCGTGCCCCTCGACAGCCATCACATAAAAAGTCTCGAGTCCTTTCAGTTTTCAAATTTCGCTCATTTCGCATTCCGCATTCGCCATGCCCACGCGACTTTCCGCCGCCGAGCTGAGGCGCTTCCGGGCGTTTTCCAACGCCTCCCTCGACCATGAGGAGCAAGGAACCCCTGGGGACACTGCGCGAGCCTTTCAGCAGCAGTTTTGGACCGAGCTGCGCGCGCGCCTGGGCGCTAACAGCATCTCGTCGGGTCTTCAGTCCTTGGACCAGCTTGCCGAGGACATCCTGAATGGCCGGACTGGCGCTTCGCTCCAAGGAACCGTCGTGGCCCTCCCCGTGCTGCCCGACTTCGCTCCCTCTTTAGGCTCCGCTTCAGTGTCGACAACTTCGTCCAGCAAGCCGTCCAAGTCGCCCAAGTCGTCAGCGCGTGGTAAGCGCAAGGTCAGCTGTGACGACCCCACTCCTAAGGCGTCCTCGAAGACGGCTCGCGTCGTCAGCAGGCCCAAGAAGCCGCATATTCCGTCTAACGAGTTTAACATTCTCCTCGACGTGAGTCAAGCTGCTCCAGCTCCGGTTCGCCGTGCCATCGCCGCCGTCTTGGCTAAGGCCGAGGCTCTCGGTAAGAAGTCATGGCGTCTCGCGTTCCCTTGGACTGGACGTCCCATATGGTACGATCCCATCAAGTTCTGGCACGTGTATCGCGCGCACTGGCGCTTCTGGATGACGCACCGCCGAGCTTTCTGGGAGTGGGCTCTCCCCGCTCCTCTGGCCACCGCAGCCGCCATGACTCAGCGTCTTAAGCTGAAGATGCGCGCCGTCCAAGCTCGCTGGGGTTTCACGAGTCTGTGCAATGAGATGTGGGGCTTTTATGCCTTCCTCTACATGCTATAAAAGCGCCCCGAAATGTACTGGCTCGGAGGCCAGCCCGGCAGAGCCACACGCGACGGTCGTTCCTACACTGGACCCATCGCCGAAGCCTTAGCGTCCCTGAAACAGAAGGATAAGGGACGATACGATGCCACGCTCGCCAACGCGTTGGGTACGTCGCCTATCGACATCTACGGGTATCCTGATATGCGCTCCTTGCTCGAGTCTACGGACGCGCTCAACCCAGCCGTTGACGAGAAGAATCGGCTCTCCCTCGCTGCTCTGGCTCGGGTTCGGCGCGACGTCATGACCTGTACGAGGCCAAGCACCACTTGGACAGGCGACAGGAACAAGGAACCGTGGATATCGCTCGTTTATAGTCACACTGTCAAGTTGGCTCAGGACGACATCATGGCTAAACTCGCCGCGGGAATGTGCAAGGTCCCCACGGCTCGTCCTCTGTCCAGTTCGGAGCGTCACCGTGATAACTGGCCCGAGTTCGAAGACGAAAAGAAGGAAGCCGCAGTCGAAGGCGACGACGCTTCTGGTAACGACGACGAGGGGTCAGAAGCCGATGACGACGAAGACGAGCAGGACGAGGAGGAATTCGTCGAGCACGAGGACGGCGACGAGGAAAGCGACAAGGACGAAGATGAGGACGACCAGAAGAAGGCCGCCAAGTAGCTCCGAGACCCTTCCATCTTTGTGTTGTAGCCGTTCGTAGCTCTCGTTCCTTTTGACATTTAACCGTAACGTTCCGTCGCTTCTCGTCGTCTTGTCTTGTCCCTTTTCCGTCGGTTCCCCGTTTCTATCGTCAATACATCTTCCTTAAAACGCTTCTTCTGGTTCCAAACCAACGCATCCAAACTCCCTCGTGCTCCAAACTAACGCTTCATAAACCTCCTCACTTTCCAGACTAACGCTTCACAAACTTCCTCACGTTCCAAACGAATGTTTCACAAACGCTTTGCGCTCTACCCCGACACACTCAGTCTTCGTATGCTCGTGACGTTCCCAAAATATCCAGCTCCGTAAAACTCAACGAACAACCCGTGGTCGTTCCAAAATAGAAAATATGCACACGTCAGTCAGTGTTCTAAGACTCAGCGAGCCACAAACACCCTCGTGCAGTCCCACAACTGCACACATTCTAACCGGCTCCCGCTGCCAGCTAGAACAACACCTCATCATCGTCGACATCAGCATTGGCTTCGACCAATCTGACGTTCCGACGCAACTCTGATAGACCTCTCTTCTTCCGATCAGCGTCCTCAAAGGCACGTGCCATCGTTCCAAACGCCGGTGCTAACGCCGCTCGAGACAACCAGAGCGTCTCATACGTGGCGGTGAGTACGAGATACTGCAACTCACGCTTTTAAACTCTCTTCGCGATCACGTCCACTATCGGCGATGACACTCCCGAGAACGCAGTTTCTTCTTCGCCAATAGACAGACGTTCCACAAAGCTCGTCGACGGCACGTCCTCGACGTCCATATGGACCCGTACCGTCCTCATCTTCTTCTTCTTCGACTCTATCAGGCTTCTCGTCTGCGTAGGGTCCGCCCCAGCGTCCTTGAAAGCACTTCAGACGGTTAGCGTTCAACCGTGACGACCTTGCTCGGGTGCGTCAGAATCGCGATCCTGTAGACGTTCTCCCCGACTTGGCCAGCAACACGGTAGGGACCGTGCCAGGAGAACGCCAGCTTCTTCGTTCTGCGTTCCCCCTCCCAGGCTCTAAAGTACTGGTACACCCCGACTGCGTCTCCTTCTGCATATGTCACCTTCACTTGGTTTTCTAACCTCTGCTCGTGTCGATCCTGAGCCTTGAGTAGCTGTCGTTCTACAAAACGACAAGAGTCACGCAACGAGCGATACAATTTCCGGTGGTACGTCGCAAATTGGTTACTTTTCCAGTCCCTCCCCGTGTTCAGGAACGCCAAGGCAATAGGTAGCACAGGATCACGTCCGTACAGACTAAAGAACGGGGTGTCGCCGAGGCCTTCGTGATATGCCGTCCGGTACGCAAATAGGACCCTTGGCAGGTACACGTCCCAACCTGTCTGCGTCTTGTTCACGAACATACGTAGCATACCCATCAACGCTCTGTTGAAACGTTCCACCAGACCTTGTGTCTGCGGGTAGTACGCCGTTCCAAACAACTTCTTAATCCCCAACATCTGATACAGTGATTTGGCCAGATTGGACGTGAAGTTGGACCCACGATCACTTAGTAGACGTTCCGGTACTCCATGTCGGCAGATAACGCCCTCTATCATAGAGTTCACAAACGAGATCGTGCCCAACGAAACGACCGCAAAAGCCTCGACCCATCTTGTGAAATTGTCTACAAACACTAGGATGTACTTGTTTCCACGAGGAGTGACGACCAAAGGTCCAATTGCGTCGACTACGAGTAGCGAGAACGGGCCCGACAAGTCCTGAACTGGCATCCGTTGCATCAGTCCAGCTCTCCAAGGTCTATGGCCCTTTCCACCACCGCAGATAGAGCATTCACGAACGTACTTGATCACGTCCTTCCTCCACCCATGCCAATATGCGTGGTGTCTCACCTTGTCCGTCGTCTTCGTTCTCCCTAAGTGTGCAGCGAAGATGTCGGCGTGACAATAGTGCAGGACCGTCTCAATGAACAATAACGGGACAGTTGGAACGCACACAGTTCTTGCTGGACCGGCACGTGCTCCTAGATGTACGAGACGTGCCAGAACTATGTTTTGAATCAAGAAATGCGGGGACATCTTTAACACACTCACTCTCAGTTGAGGGTCAGGAGCCAAGGCTCCATCTTTCAGGAACGCCTTCAGTGCTCGCATCCAGGGCACACGTTCTTGTTCAGCCACGAACTTGTCATAATCCAACCCAAACACGTCAATCGGTGATGTGTTCGCCTGTAGAGCCCTCCCTTGCGAGTCCTCTTCCTGCTCCGCTTGCGTGAGAGACCCGACAGCTACGGACGCATCCTCCGTCTGTTGGTTACCTCTCTCAGTCTCTTCGTTAGGATCCGTAGTCTCGGCAGGCTCCCCAACTGGGATTGGAGCGTCGGTGGCGTTCCTACCCAGCGTTCCGTTTAAGGCTTGCATTCCAGATCAAACTGCCCATCGTCTGAAATCGGCACTTGCAAGTCAGGGGTCTCTTCCTCACTGTCGTTGAGAAGGTCCGCCACCCGGATGGCGCTAACAACACCAGCGTCCGGTCGGTGATACAGTCTCGACAGACCATCAGCGTGTCCCATCGACGTTCCAGTCTTGTAGTATATCTTAAATCCCAGCTGCGACAGACTTCATGGCCCATCGTGATAGCTTGGTGTTTGACGTTCTTCTTGTCTCGCCGAAGATCCACGTGAGAGCTTGATGGTCTGTGTACAGATCAAATTCCGCGTGACTCAGATAGCACCGGAACTTGCGTGTCGACCATACGATTCCCCAGCACTCAATTGCTGTCGTTCCACTTGTCTTATTTACCCAGCTCCGTTGTGATCCAACCAGCATCTTACTCGCGTACGCTATCGCCCTGTCTCTCTTGTCGACCTCTTGCATCAGACATGCTCCCACCGCTAAGTGTGACGAATCCACGTAGAGCTTGAACCTTTTCTTGAAGTCAGGATACACCAGTATTGGTGGTTTCACTAGTGCTCGTCGTAGTTGTCGGAACGCGCCCTCGCAGTCGTCGTTCCATCGGAAATCGACGTCCATCTGCTTCAAGCGTTCCAGCGGTGCAGAAATCGCAGCGAATCCCGGTATGTAGCGTCGAAAGTAAATTGCCAGTCCCAGAAATGCTCTAACCGTGTGTAGGTCATGCGGCCTCTCGATGTTCATCACCCCATTCGCCTTCTCAGGGTTCGGAAGTATCCAGTCGGAGTCACGATACGACTCAGGAACGCCACTTGGTCACGTCCCCAATGGCACTTCTTCATTTTCAACTTGAACCCAGCAGCTCGAAAACGTTCTAGAACCTGTCGTACCCGAATCAAATGAGTCGGAAAGTCGTCACTGAAGACAGCGCAGTCGTCTAACTAGATGAGACACGTCCTCCACTTGAGATCAACGAGAACGTTCTCCATTAGACGCTCAAAGGCAGGCACGGCGTTACACAGGCCAAACGACATAACCAACCACTCGTAGAGGCCGAATTTGCTCGTGAAAGCCGGCTTTTACATGCTGTCGAGTTCCATTGGAACGTTCCAATATCCCGAAGCTATGGCCATCGTAGCGAAAAGCTTCGCGCTCCCCAGAACGTCTAGGATGCCGTCGATCAAAGGCATTGGGTAACTGTCCTTCACAGTCACTGCGCTTAGTTTCCGATAATCGATGCAGAATCATACGCCACCATCAGGCTTCCGTATCATTAACACAGAACTGGCCCACGGGCTTGTCGAAGGTCTGATAAGTCCGAGATCCAGGTACTCTTAAATTTCGGCTTCCATGACGTCCCCTTCGGCTTTCGCCACTCTGTACGTAGGCTTTTTATGGGCGCGTGATCTCCGGTGTCAATACTGAATCGTAGCAGATCCGTCCTCCCTGGCTTCTTAGAAGTTTCGACGAACAAGTCCCTCAGGTCCTTCAACATCTTCGCGAAGATGCCCCTTTGTTCAGCTCCGAGCGACGAGTCTTCAAAGTCCACTGCGAAGGACTGGCGACCGCACCTGTATCAGCCAGCATTTCGGAGGGCAGCAATCGATAAAGCCGTCCAACAGCGCTTGTACACCACCAACGCTGCAGATGACACGCTTACCATCAGGACGACACACCCACCGTCGTCGAAGACATCACCGCCGCCCACTTCACGCAGCCCAGGGCTTCTTCGCGGCTTGGGAGTTCTTCTCACGTTTAGGAAATAGACCTCGGGCTCTTCTTCTCCTATTTTGGGATCTCCGTCCTCAATAGTCACACCGAAAGTCACCCTCTTCCTAGAACTTGTCCCAACGGTCGCAGCCACCATTTTTGACGTCTTGTCTCGTCTGTCGCACAACTTGTCGCGAATAGCTGAAGCTTCTGCCTCGAAATAGTCTCGCGCCCAAGCCAACGCTCGATTTTGGAACGTCTCAGTCAGCGTTCCAACCACTTCAACGAGGTGTTCTCGGAACGGGTCCTCGTCCAATAAAACTCTGTTCTCTTTGTCGCGCAATGGTGGGATGTCGTCTTCAGCATCGCCGTTCCACTCGCTCTCAGGAACGTAGAATTGACGATCCTTCGTAGCGTTCTGCTCTTGGTTGAGGGGTCCGTACACTCGGCTACAAATTATGGAACGTCAACGAAATGGTAACGTTCCCGTCTCCTCCGCAGGGAGTTCCGCGTTAGGCACGACATCCGCTTTGAGTCCAACACAAACGTTCCGTATGAACACGTCTTCCAGCGCGTCCCCAGTCGATCCCGCAAAACGCTTGCGCTTGTCCTCGTCCGTCGTAACAGATCCAACGACAGTCGTCGACTTATCTTCCGTTCCTCCGACATCCTTGAAGTCCCGATTTGCACGCTTCGCTTCAGTCGACGTCTCTAGCGTGTGAGCGTACCAGTCCAGCCAATACTCTGGCGTTTCGAGATCACCAGATGAGACCTCCCGGGTACGTTCCAACACTACGCCCGGTATTCCAAGCTCGGCACTCATTTCTGCGAGTGTCGGCTTCCTTTGTTTATCCGCGTTCCGCTTGGCACGTAGTAGAACCTCTTCTTCGTTCATCGGGAGCAATCGTTCTTCCAGTTCCTTCTCGTACGCTTCGGGCTCATTCATCACTACCTGGTTGCCACCGTGCTCGAGCATGTCCAGCTCCTCATCGGTAAACAGGCGTTCGTAGTGCTGCGTCGAATCCTTCCTCTTAGTACGTTCTTCGTCCTCCTCGGCTTTCTGAGCTTCTGTTCTTTCTTGATCTGTGCTCACTTGTCCAATGACAGCAGAGAACTGACTGGACCTGGCGCCAGACGCCAGACGCGTCCTCCGTGATCGTTTCGAGGGCCCCTTCGTACTGCTTTGAGCGGGTGGACAGCGTCTCCACCTCCTCACTCTCTTGGCATTTCTCTTCGGCGTCCAACGTAGTCTCGGGGTGTTCCGTTGCTCCCTTACTGACGTCTTGCACCAACTTGGAACGTTCCGTTGTTCCGTTTTCTTAGTTCAGCTTCGCCGAGGAACGTTCCGTTTTTTCCTCAGCGACCACTCTCTCTCGTACGGGCCTCTCAATAGAGCCCTTTATCTCTTGACACTCGCTCTTGGCGGCGTCCGAAGCAGTCACGGGGCGTTCCGTCGCTCCCTTACTGACGTCCTGTACCAACTCAGAACGTGCCCTCTTTTCGTTTTCCCAGTTCAGCGTCGCAGAGAAACGTTCCGTTATTACCTCAGCGACCACTCCGTCTCGTGCGGGCCTCTCCGTAGAGCCCTCAATCTTCTCGTCTCGTTCTAGCCCAGTCCGTTCCGTTGGACTGCTCTCTCTGCTCGTTCCACTTTTAATTTCCACAATTTCCGTCTTTATGCTCGTGACAGAAACGTTACATGCGCCTTCATCGCTCATTACACCTCTCCTGAGAGCCCTCTGAGGTCCACCCGCCAAGGCCTGTCGCGGTGAACCCTCATCTCGCTTCGTGTCGCCAACCAGGCAGGAGGAAGGAGCGACACTTCCTTACCCTTCCTCCTGCCCCCTTCATTGTTGGGACGTACCAGCGGGTACAGTCACGTTCCCGGCGGCCACGCTCTGCATCATTCCCCGCAAAGTATCGAGTCTCGGGCATCTCGCCACCAGGTGACCCGCCTTACCGCATAGCAGACGCTCCGCTTGGCGACGTTCCCCATTCCGGTAATTCCCATGGGGTCTTGGCGCGTTGCACTCCATCAAGTAGTGCCCAAGCTCGTTGCACCGATTACAACGCCTTGTCCCCGTGGACACGTCTCACGACCACATCCAACACGACCACAGCGTCCGCAAACCACTTCCCCTTCCGTGGTGCGTGTGTCAGGCCCTAGTCGGATGCGAAGAGGCCCGAGCGGTGCGCCAGCCACGTTCCCATTCAAAGTTGGAGCGCCAGTACTTGGAACGTTCGTGGGTGCCACGGCGCCAACGAACCCTTGTGAAGTGCCAGGATCCTGCTGCTGCTTCAGCATCAGCTGGTTCATTTGTTGAAGCTGTTGGAACATCTGCGACTGCGTGGACGTCACTGCGTCCACGTTCCTCAGCGTAGTTCCACTATTCGCAAACTCGTCCTCTTCTTCCACAGGGAGGTGTAGATTCTTGTACAGCAATAAAGAGCACGCTTCCTGGATCGACGCGACTAAGTTCGCGTTCAAAACGGTCCGCATCTGCTTGTTCCTTAACCCATCGAGGAAGAACTCGTACTGCATACGAGGCTCGTGATAGTTTAGGTACTCGCATTTCGTGATGATCCTGTCGCCCCACTCTTCCGCGGATTCGCCATAGTTCCTCATAGCGGCCTTGAGTCGGCTCCACAACTGACCTGACGTCTGAAAGATAAAGCGGTTGTGGAATCTCACGCGCAGAGTTTCAAAGTCGTTGATCCTCGCATTGTACAGCCATACCTGACCCAACTTGCCCTTCAGACACTGCTCGAAGGCTGTCAACCGCATTTGGTCGTCCATACCGAGCGTACACCTCTCGAAGGAACGCCAGAACGCGACCGCCCTTTCGTACGTGGCCGTCTCTGAGTAGAACGGAACGACAACTTTCACAGCGTTCCGCAATTCCGTCGGGATACCAACAATCGAAACGTCCAGCTGAGCGCCTCTTCCTGACCCGTGCGAGCCATTGCGGACTCCTTGGTCGTAGTACGGACTCGTCACTTGCCCTAGCGGGGGTACGGCGTTAGGTGCGTATCTTCTTCCCTGAGCACCCACGTTCCCTTCTTGTCCTAGCGCTCCTGCTCGTCCCTGGAACGTCGTACCATTCATAGCTGACGTTCTCTGGAACGGTAATCCGTACGTTCCACTTCTGGGGATGGCAGGTATCTACCGTGCAGACGCTGCAAACCACGCGGATATCGTTCCAGCAGTAGCCCACCCAGGTGTCGACGTCATTGGCGGTTGGAAGGGAGGGTACAACGCACACCTTTGAGGCGTTCCACCACCTCCACCGTCCCACGTGGAACCAGCGATTGGGAATTGACACGCCTCCACACAAAGGAATAGCAGCCATCGGCATTCGGCTTGGTGTCGAAACTGGCGTTTGCGTCCTCATTCTCGGGGTCATAGGTCCTTGGTACCCCATCATTGAAGACGTCACTGGTCGGGTCGGCGTCGGCACGGTACGTGGCACGTGTCCCGTGCTTGAGGTCTTCAATATTCCGTTCGTCACCCCAGCCCTCTGTAGCAATTGGGCGAGTCCGTCCTTGATGAGAGTCTGTAAAGATGGGTCCGTCGTCGGCGTTCCACTTCCTCTCGTCGGCGCTCTCATCAATTGAACAGGTGTCGCTCCTCGACTTCCACCAGGTACGTACGTTTGCGTTGGTGTCCCAGCAACAACAGGTGCAGTCCCTTGGGGCACGTCGGCTTCCTAGTTGACCCGGTACGCTGTTGTTCGGCTGTCCGTACACTGACGTGACCATGGGCACGCCTCTTCTAGAGTCGTCCATCGGCTGCAAGGAGGGACGAGTCCGATCCAAGGCGAGCCCCACCTCGCGGCGACCTCCCGAGTCCATCACCGAAGCGTCCAAGAGCGTACCCGTCGTCGTCCTTGCAGGCGTCTTTCCTTCGCTGGGCGCCGGTTGGCGTGCCCACTGCTCAAAGACTGTGTTAGACATCTGTCCACCCTGAGGTGTTCCAGACTCAGACTCAACCGTCCTTTTCGTTCTCGGAGACGGAGACGCAACTTCGAACATGTCATCTCCTTCCACGTGGACCGCTTGTGTCTCGTGCCCTCCCGTCTCGGGATCAGCTCGCTGCGGCGTACCGCGCTCCTCGCCATCTCCCTGACGTTCCCTTCCTTGAGGTCTCTGCGGCGAGCCGCCGCCAGCAGCTCTCTTAGCGCGCGCTTCCTCTTCCTCCTCGAGGATCTCCACGGGCTCCGTTTCCAACTGAGAAGCCCCTACCCCTACCCATTCACTGGCTCCAAGTCCTTCGCCCGACCATCCATGAGCACACATCCTTTTCCCACTTCTTTCTCCTTCTTCATTGACACTCCGTAGCCAAGACTTCTTCTCGCCCTTGTACTCCTACGATATTCGGCTAGAAGATACCCTGCTTCTCCACCAAATTTTCGCGGTCTTCCTCTACTCGGGGTCGTGAGTATGTTGGGCCGACGTAGGAGGTAGTAGTATTAGCGACACTACTGGTATAGTAATGTAAAAGTTGATATGTTCTTGTGTTGTTTGTTAGAAGGAAATCCATGACTGACCTCCTCATTTCACCTCGCTAAGCGTTTTAAAGCTTCTTACCTTTCAGCAGATCCCTCATGAGTGGCGGTCCAGCTTTAGTTCCCGCCACGACCAGCTGCTTCACGACCTCACACTTGGAGTGTCACTGACTTGGCCGCATGTCCCGCTTGCTTGGACGTGGTCCCGAGAGTCTGGAGCGAGTAGACCTTCAGCAGACAGTGCGCCAGCATCGTTAATCCACCATCTAACTGTACACTGTGACAATTCTCCCCGACTGACGCTCTGTGTCCTCGCCGAGCCACATCATCCGGATCCTGTCGCACGGTGTCTTCCGCAGCCAAATCTGGAACGTTCCCACGTGACGTTCCACTTGCACCTAGACTCACGCTCCTTGCTCGTCTTAAACAGGCACAGTCCCTCAGAAATATGTGTTTTCTTATTCTGAGTAAACATTACTAATATCAAAAAAATCGCTTCGACAAATTTTGTCGATTCATTGCAATGAAAAAGCAAACCGTCAAAGTGCGGATCACGAAGTAAAATTGGGATCCTTCAAATGGATACCAAAGAAAAAAGGGTAACAGAAAACAAAAAGCGATGCTTTTTGCTGTTAGAAACAAGACTAAACGTTGAAGTTGGCTTTCTCCCAGCTCATCTACAGTTGAGGGTAGACGGACAAGGAGCCGATGATGCCGCACGTGCCGGAGCTGCTGGTGCCGCTGCCACGCTTGAGTCGCATGAAGCCATTCTCGCCCCACTGTGGGCCCCACGAGTTCTTGATCTTGAAGAAGGACGGCGAGTAGCCCACAGCCAGCACCGCATGGTCGAGCTGCGACGTCGAGCAGGACGACACGACGCCGCTCTTGTACTGCTTCCACGTCGGGTTGTCCGCCGCGACTCCCACAGCCACTGGTTGAGTTTCGATGGCTTGGACCAGTCCGGCGTCGCTCCGAGGAACGGCCACCACCTTGCGGATGGTCACCTTTTGACGGGTACAAGACGACTTGCACGTTTGATGATAGCCCAAGTCTCCCGACACATACGGGTAGGCTTCCTGAGTGCAGATGCCACCAGATTGTTTGGCGTAGTCCAACGCAGTGCTAGGCCAGCCTCCGTCGCAAGCATACGAAACCTTGTCGCAATCGACCACTTGCTGCTCCGACAGAAGCGTCAGTGGCTGGCCGGAGAGACAAATGGCGCTCTCGAGAGCGGCCACAGATGCGAACGCCCAGCAGGAACCACAATCGCCTTGGTTCTTGACTGGAGCAACACATCCAGAAGTAGTCCAGTCTTTTTCAGTAGAGGCAGCAGTCAAGTTCAACGGTAATGCATCAGCGATCGAGGTGGCCTTAAGAGGTCCAGAGTCGCGCTGGTAGGACTCTCCGATGAACTTGGCGAACTCGTCGTGCGTCAGCAGCGTGAACGGTGTGTCAGTAGAGAAAACAGCCTCCGGGTTCGCTGCTTGAGCATCTTCCACCAGCAGCTTCGACAGGAAGAAACGACGCAGCTCCTCGTCCGTCGTAGCACTCACGTTTCTCGCAGACGCAGTGGGGACGAAGCCATGCTCCTTGGCGTACAGCCCAGCGTCGCTTTGCTTCCACTCATTCAACTCTTCATGAAGGACGGCCTTCTCCTCCAGAAACTGCTCCATACGGTCCGTCGGGACAGCAGGAGCGGCGGCGTCTGCGGTGGCCACCAAGGCAGCAAGGGCGAGCAGAAGAGCGGTGTTCATCTCAACGTGTTGGGTCGAAGATGTTGCTGGAAAGGAGCAAATTTGAGAATGAACTCTAGTCCCAGTCATGGGTTGCCAAAAGCCATGCATCGCATTCAGTCCGAACAAAATGCAACTCAACCGCGTTGAATCCGAGCTCGATCGCCCACTACATGTTGGAATCAGATTTTGACAGCCAATTCCCTTGAGCATCGATCTATTTCTCCACTCTGTCTTCGACAACAGTAGCTGTGGAACTTACCAAGGCACATATTACGTGTGCCTCGCTCAGCGCCGTACGGTTGACCTCCCTGATCATGCTTGTCAAAGACCTGATAGTATCAGTTATACAGCTTAACCGATACCGTTTCACCAATGAGTCGGTGCTACCCCGGCCATGACTCATCATGGATACCTCTTTCCGGTCTTTCTGGACCATTACATTTGACTGTACTTTTTGAAGGGGCTGATAAGCAGTCGACAATGTCGACTCGACATCACTTACACCAGTGATGTGTAAGTTACACATCCTCCAATTTGGTCTTTCTGCATGACCTTTAAATTGCACCTATATTTGTGCGACGCTGATTCCCATGATTCCCTTAGCACATTTCGTAAAAGATACCACTCTATGAGTGACAATTTTTTTATTACAGCAAATAACCACTGTACAGCTATTGGGTATCTGCTCAAAACCAGGGACTCGATGCGTTTTTTTATCAGAAGCTTTTTTTGACATGCGAAGCTGAACCTTTGACTTTACACTTTATAACTCGTAGAACATTCAAGTACACCGCTCTCCTTGCACACTACAGCACTAAGGAGCATTGCAACACCAATGGCAATGCCGCATTAGCTAGCGGTGAAAGACTCGCAAGGACCACCAGCTTTATTCGTTTAGTAAGCACGTGCATCAGTAATCTGGTTGGCATTTCAGGAATTGCAAGTTATAGTTTTCATACTTCTGAAGGGGTTACGGTAGCTTCAGGCAAAGCGCTTACGAGAACTTGGTACTACAACATTATTTCATCGTAGACTGTCTTCACAAAATAGATGTTGTAAGTGGCGAGTCATTCGAGCGGAAAGGTAGCAACGTGTCGGATGCGTCCCTTTCAAATAAATAGCGTTTACCGCTCCAAGGTAAAAATTAAAGGTGCCCCAGTAAACAATGTCGGACGACCCCCTGACGAAATACCCTTATGATTTTTTCATCATCACGTGTTCGTTCGATTCAAATCTTCGCATCCTCTGGGCAAATCGTGGTCTCGCTGCGACTTAAAGGTTTTCGAGATGCTCCGGCGGCCTAGACGAAGCACGAGAGCTCGTGTACAAATACTATGCGTCAAATAGCCGATATCAACAACGGGGTGGTACGATTTGCAACCATGCTATTTGTCAAATAACCGATATCAACAACGCGGTGGTACGATTTGCAACCAACTAGGTAAGGAACACGATAATAGGCAAGCAGTGGAAAGTAAACACACGCGACCTTGTCATGGTCATTTCTGCAATGGCTCGAAGATTGCTGCCACTGATGGTAGTAGTACTAAATGTAGTGCAGACATATTTGACATCGCACATGAGACTGGTAAAAACCATCCTGATCTAACCTAGGCCCAAGCCTGATCATTGCGAGGACAGAGGGGTGTTGACACAGCAGCGCTCACACTAATGTCAAAATTGACATTTAATTGTGCTTCACGAGGGTTAACGAACGGCTTATCGAGCGAGTGCGTCTGTTTTCCCAATTTAGCTGGTCTCTTACTAAAAGCAAGTATTTCTTATTCTGAGCAAACATTACTAATATCAAAAAAATCGCTTCGACAAATTTTGTCGATTCATTGCAATGAAAAAAGCAAACCGTCAAATTTGCGTAAAATTGGGATCCTTCAAATGGATACCAAAGAAAAAAGGGTAACAGAAAACAAAAAGCGATGCTTTTTGCTGTTAGAAACAAGACTAAACGTTGAAGTTGGCTTTCTCCCAGCTCATCTACAGTTGAGGGTAGACGGACAAGGAGCCGATGATGCCGCACGTGCCGGAGCTGCTGGTGCCGCTGCCACGCTTGAGTCGCATGAAGCCATTCTCGCCCCACTGTGGGCCCCACGAGTTCTTGATCTTGAAGAAGGACGGCGAGTAGCCCACAGCCAGCACCGCATGGTCGAGCTGCGACGTCGAGCAGGACGACACGACGCCGCTCTTGTACTGCTTCCACGTCGGGTTGTCCGCCGCGACTCCCACAGCCACTGGTTGAGTTTCGATGGCTTGGACCAGTCCGGCGTCGCTCCGAGGAACGGCCACCACCTTGCGGATGGTCACCTTTTGACGGGTACAAGACGACTTGCACGTTTGATGATAGCCCAAGTCTCCCGACACATACGGGTAGGCTTCCTGAGTGCAGATGCCACCAGATTGTTTGGCGTAGTCCAACGCAGTGCTAGGCCAGCCTCCGTCGCAAGCATACGAAACCTTGTCGCAATCGACCACTTGCTGCTCCGACAGAAGCGTCAGTGGCTGGCCGGAGAGACAAATGGCGCTCTCGAGAGCGGCCACAGATGCGAACGCCCAGCAGGAACCACAATCGCCTTGGTTCTTGACTGGAGCAACACATCCAGAAGTAGTCCAGTCTTTTTCAGTAGAGGCAGCAGTCAAGTTCAACGGTAATGCATCAGCGATCGAGGTGGCCTTAAGAGGTCCAGAGTCGCGCTGGTAGGACTCTCCGATGAACTTGGCGAACTCGTCGTGCGTCAGCAGCGTGAACGGTGTGTCAGTAGAGAAAACAGCCTCCGGGTTCGCTGCTTGAGCATCTTCCACCAGCAGCTTCGACAGGAAGAAACGACGCAGCTCCTCGTCCGTCGTAGCACTCACGTTTCTCGCAGACGCAGTGGGGACGAAGCCATGCTCCTTGGCGTACAGCCCAGCGTCGCTTTGCTTCCACTCATTCAACTCTTCATGAAGGACGGCCTTCTCCTCCAGAAACTGCTCCATACGGTCCGTCGGGACAGCAGGAGCGGCGGCGTCTGCGGTGGCCACCAAGGCAGCAAGGGCGAGCAGAAGAGCGGTGTTCATCTCAACGTGTTGGGTCGAAGATGTTGCTAGAAAGGTGCAAATTTGAGAATGAACTCCAAGTCGCAGTCACCGGTTGCAATGCATTTTTGCACGCCGGACAACCAGCAGCGAGGTGTCTACATGTACCAGATCGACCGCTTCACGCTTCGATGACACACTTTTAATCAGATTTACTCAAACTTCAAGTTTGTCAAGTTCAATACATGTACCAAGTTCGTTGTCAAAGAACAACATTGTAGTCGTAGTTACTATGGTGGTACTGGCCGCTCCTTCTTGATTATTTCTGTTGTGCGATCACTTGTACGTCCAACTCGCAGAGGCAAGGGTCACTGCTGCCAAATCCGAGTCCTGGGAGCATGCATGGGTACATGTATTAAGCCGAAGATGAAGATGATAGCTTGCGCAGCTCAAAGCCGTCCGTCCGTTAATACGATGATAGCGGTTATCGCTGCCAGCACTGAATGACAGTTGTGAATGTGTTGAATATGTCCGTGTATCGAGCGATTCTGTTTATGCAGTCTCGACAGTAGTAGCTCAGGACCAGATTGGTGGCTGGCTACATGTAGTCTG
This sequence comes from Phytophthora betacei, assembly GCA_011320135.1. Lineage (NCBI taxonomy): Eukaryota > Oomycota > Peronosporomycetes > Peronosporales > Peronosporaceae > Phytophthora > Phytophthora betacei. The sequence continues at coordinate 161,696 of JAANHX010000077.1, forward strand.
CACTTTACCCATTTTTGAACATCTTACACAAAAGATTTGTGAACAACTAAAGTCTACTGTTTTGCTACACATATTTCGCGTCTCCCGACGTTCCCGCCTCACTGCACGTCCTTCGTGCATGTCAATTTGACACTGTCAAAGACCTGAGATGGTATGACTGACAAAGCCTATCTGCTACCGTTGCATCGAGTCGCCCACAGTGGCATTGGCGGGTGGCCGCCACCCGCCAATGATGAGGCATCGGCGGCCTATGCCTCATCATTCCACCTTTCTGGTACTTCTAGGTGGCAAGGCTATCAACTAATAGCTGATAGCTATCCGATCTGAATGCACGATAAATGTACATTTTGAGGTGGCTGGTTTGCACCATTACACATCCTCCAACTTGGGCTTTCTGCTTCCATCCAGATACTTTGAACTAAGAGTTGCGTCGCTGAGGGCATTTTTTTCTCTTCTGATCTCTTTTTACGACAACCCCCCTGTATTCTTTTACATTGTATTTTCACTGTTCGCGTAATACAGTTATACTGTATTTTTCCACAAACACTGTCAGTGTTTTTTTTAAACGTGGCCAGAGTCGCTTACATCTATTAATGCATGTGATCGGGACAGGATTTTAACCTCAAAATTAACCCTTTCGTGGTCAAACGCGGCAAAATGCCGCGTTTGACATGATTTTCAAAGGAGGGTGGGAAAACGACCCTTTAAGCGCGGTATTTTGCCGTGTTCTACAGAATCCACACCTTGTTTTGTTTTTGCCAATCAGATCTTCGAATTACGGCTTCTGATAGGTCCTTTTGTGCCGACTGGCGAAACTGAGATGTGAATATCGTATCTTTTTCGGCCAGCATAGCGTCATATTTGCGGTTCGGCTGGTACCCGCATGAAACGCAAGGGGAAAACGTGCTGTGAACAAGGCTAGCTGATCCTAAAACCTATCATTAAAAATTTGGTCGAGGCTTCAGACCCAGAGCCACCAATCGTGCTGGTATCAACTATTGTATTCCTAGGTTAGATGCATGCCTTCTCTCTCAGTATGTTTTGCTATGCGGACCAACTTCACCGACGCACAAGCCAAACAATTGTAGCGGTTGCACTCGAGTATGAATCCCAACACAAGCGAGTAGAGTGGAAGGAGGTGGCGTGGGCCATGAGGGGTAAACGTTCTGTCCAAGAGCTTCAGAGCCCGCTGCGAGCTCTGAAGCGCACGTATAGACGTGATCTTTCAAGATTTCCACCGTGTTTTTTTTCACGTCGACGCCAACATTATCTCACAAGCAGCATCTTCGTCTTCTGGAACCGAGCCAAGCCGAAGGAGCTATCCGTGATACCTTCAGTAATGTTTCGACCGCGGACGTTCGTCAACAAGCTGGAAAGACGGATGAGAACGCAGGGTGAGATGTTGCCTGCCGCTATATCAAGCGTGCTTCAAATGATTGGAGCTGTGCATCAAGACGACGTCTTTCTTGACATTGGTGCTGACCTGGGGAATGTTGCGGTGCAGTTTGCGATTCAGACGATTGCACGCCAATGCTTGGGATTCGAGAAATGATCGGAGGGTTTTCTTCGAGGTGTTCATTGCTTGCGTGCGCATGTACCAAGGCTGCTATTACTCCACAAAGTATTTTTGAGCCAAGGAGACGTTCTTGATACGCCACTTTCGTCGCGTTTACCATTTCAGAGTGCATCAATAGTTTTTCCAAACGATTTCCTGTTTGATGAATTAGCAAAGCTGGCCGTACAAGAGCAGCTGTATATGATGCCGAGAGTACGTTTGATCGTTTCTACGTCTCGCTATTGTCCTCGTCATCGCGATTCCTGCCGAATAAGATTTTGCTCCAAGTGGAGGCTCGCGAAAACCACGTATGGACGGGGTAGCTGGAAGTCGGCTCCAATCCTAATCTACATGTACACGACTGCCCAGTGACTGGAAATTATAGTGCGTTGATGCTGGGACGGTCATTGAAGCAAGTATCACGGGGACAAGGCAGGCAAGTGACTGAAGACGAGCGAGGACGTGGTCTTATTCACGCTGTCGGTCAAGCTCAACAAGGCACTGGACAACAAGGGCAAGAACAAGTTCCTGTCGTGCCTAGCCCAGCACGAGAAGAAGGTGTCTTATGGCAGATCGTACGTGAAGCTGATTTTCGCGAGCGTGGGCACCGTGTATGCCAAGCTGCCACCCGCGGGCGTGGACCACGCGTACACCGGCAGCGAGTCGCCGTAGGTGGTCACGTTCGAGCTGGTCATCTGGGGCAGCACCCAGCGTCTGCACTCGCTCGTGCTCAGGAAGGTCAGCACGCACGGGTTCAAGACCGACGGCAAGAGCGTCAATGAATGAGTGCTGGTCAGGCAAGGCCTAGCGGAGAAGCAAGTCGCGAACCTCAGCCAGTTCGAGACCAAGGACAGGGTGGACGCCAATCACGTCCCAGGCCCGCAAACAAGAGGCCGGAGGACTACGACGACACCCCAAGACCATCTCAGACCCACGCCACGACGATATCATTGGGGAGCGAAATACCGCAGCAGTTGGCATAATACAGAGTATCTAGAACAGAGATAACGGCGGCAATAGTTTAATCAAGATATATTCCGTTCACGCAAAAATTTGCCGTGTGACTCTACTCTGTTGGTTCGGTGGGCTCTGCTGAGGTTGTTATCTGCTTTCACTCTGTTACCCTAGTGACCGGTGCTAATACAGCGTATCTAGAACAGAGACAACGGCGGCAATAGTTTGTTCAAGATATATTCACGTTTACTCAAAAATGTGTCGTGCGACTCTAGGGATACAGAGTATCTAGTGTTGTGATTGCACTTCGCCTGGGTTCCTACCTCTAGGTACGCGCCTGGAGCACGCGGTTGGTGCGTGGCAAGCGTGTGCCCTGTGGGATCATACGTTGAAGTTGGTCGAATGGAGTTATATGATTGGCTGATCCCAAATGATTGGCATGGTTAATGCCAGGGTCGGATTTGTGCATATCCAGTCCACATACAAAACTCTAGTGATTTTCGTCGCCAACGCCTATGACGAGTATAGGCGTTGCCGACGAAATGTATCTTCTGTGTATGGATTTACACGTGATTAGGAGGACTACGGAGGAAAGTAGAAAGGAGCTAGAAAATCAAGACAATAACAACTAACTCAATAAAACTCACTTTCGGATTTCATTTCTTCTTAACACTCGACTACTACAAGCCTCGAACGCATACTGCTCCGAGAGTAGTCTGCTCGACGCCTCGACCAGAACGATGAATACTGAGAACAAGATAAATACTCGGCTCGCGGAACTCGTACAAATCACATATCGGATATCAATGGTGCGAAAACGCATGGGATGGGAATTCAACGTTAGGAACTTGCAAATTTTGACCGCTCTGATTGGCCGAGCTCCGCCAATCGGTGGAGCACCTTATTCTGACGAATCAGCGACGCGGCTGCTGCGGCTCGACTCGTCTGCAAAACGCGGCAAAATGCCACGTTCTATAAGCAATTTACATGTATAGTGTTTTGAAACCGTCTGTTTTGAACGGAGTGTGCATCCCCACCTCAAAACGCGGCAAAATACCGCGTTTTTACAAAAGTTTGACATTGTCGCCAAGATTTGCGATGACGAAAGAGTTAAATGAAAACACCAAGAGAACTACTATGCTACAAGTGGTACCCTACGAAAAGAAAGTATAACCAGTATTTATTTCAGATACGCCCTATACGATGCTTTAGGCCTATTCCAGTCTTCAGCAAATCATCTTTACAGTTCTATACTGAAAATTGTAAAGGCCGTAACCTATTTCGATCACAATTGTCCGCGCATACACTTGTCTTTTGTTTTGTTAGTGCATCTATATCACTAGGCCATACCAACATTTATCGAACCGGATGACCTTATCGAACCTGTACCTCAAAGCTCGTACAAAGTAAAAAAAAAACAAGAGCCGTACGAACACTTCTGAATGTACATTTTACTGACAACTGCGGTACTGCGTGGGGATAGGGGAGACACGGAACGGCTACAGAGAGACTTTCAACCATGTTTAAAGACGAAAGGAAATGGTCTGAAACCGACTGTGGGCTGAGAAAAACAAAAAAATGCATTTTGCGACCAGGAGCCATGTGCTCTTAATCTGGCGAATTCAACAATGAACCCCCGATTTTCGTTGCGGGTCCACTATTAAGAGCACCAACGACAGCCAGTTACAGATGTACGCACTTATTGGTCGATTTTTCACCAATCCTGTCCTGCCATCTAAATATGTTTAGACTCGCACCCAACCTGTGGCTCACAGCCTAGCAGAACTCAAACACACACTAAACTGGTCCCGACAACGAGGCCTCAACGCTCAGTCTTAATCGCTTTCGCTCAACTACGCAGACCCCAACTCGACACTCAAGCCCCACAGCTCGGTCTGTCGGCCAATCAAGAATCGCTCCTCAGCCCCCCCCCCCCTCACCCAACGACGACGTAGCTCAGTAGAAGAGCACAGGGCTATGCCTTGAGGAAGCTGGTTCAAATCCAGCCGTCGCCATCTTTTTTATTGTGGGGTGGAGGCTCGCCACGGGCTAGTGGCTGAAGGCGTGGTGCTCTACCTGCTTATGTATCTGGGCTAAGTAAGATGTGGTTACGCTGTGTGAGTTATGGTAAACGTCTATTATGAATTTGCCACTTATGCGTTCCTGTTGCTAATCCTCAACTTCTAAAACGTCTTGGGTGTAGCCAGGAGCGGGGTCGCGAATGCCTGCAGACTGGAGGAGGTTTTGGTGGCTCTTGATTCTGTCGTTTAGGTATCCTTTGTTGCGCAGAGCCTGCAAGTAATTAAGGACGGCGCTCGACCCACGCGAGCTGATCTTCTTCTCGCCACACAGGAAGGTAAGCACGGCTTTCTCTGCTTTCTTGCCCACCTCAAGAACCCAGTCACGATAGTCGTCAGCCTCTTGGTCAAGAACGAAGCCGTCTTCAAGAAAAAGCTTCATGAAGGCCACCAGCAACCTTGCTCTCGATCGCTTTTGTTTTGGCGCCTGTGCGCACCGGCGTGGGTCGTGAGCGTACCCAAACCAGGTAGCTTGAAGGTGAGTTGGAGATCCCCGGCGTTGTTTCTTGCTAAGCGTGCTAACTTCATCATCTGGCCAGCTTCGTTATCTTGGTGTAGGTTTGCTGTTTTCCTTAGCTTCGCGTGCATCTATACGAGCGTCCTGTCGCTTCATGTGCTCCATAAAGTACTTAATCACAGCCGCGTGGTGGTCGATGGTCTTCTGGTTCTCGCTTGATTCTCTTGGCTGCTCATCGTCGTTGTGGGTGGGTGCATTACTTGTCTTGGTGTCTTCACAGGTAGTGGATGGGGTTGCCATGTGCGAGGACCATGCAAGCAGCTCGGCAGGTGAGCATCCTGCGTAAGCAACAGCCGCTTCGATGCACTTCCAGCTGGACTTGTGGGGTTCAGGTCCTTGAGTAGCGGGAAGTTACGGAAGACGGGTGCGGTGAGGACATCCATTACCTTCTTGTTGATGTTTAGACTGTCGGTCTTGAGCTGAAAGCAGGTAGCAAACACGACACGCTGCCCCGACCCATCGCTTCACGCGTCTGCGTGTCAAAACCAGTCAAGTCTTGCAGCGGACCGCGGTTCTGGGTTTGTATCCGCAGAGTACTTTCGCTATTTTGTGGTCTTCTTCGCTTATATTGAAAATGTAATTGGACCCTTTGTTCGTCATGCTTAGATTCCAGGAGCCTCTGTTAAAGGTCCAGCGTGCAGTCATCTTGTCGCAGCTGTTTGCGCGCTGAACGCCTCCTCCTCGAAACGAGTACGATGTCAATGCGACATCCACACCACCAGCAGGCCCCACACGGTCTAGCACCCGGTTAGCGTCCGCGTATACTGTAGGGGCTGTGGCAACGCGCGGCGGGGCTGCTGGAGCGGCAAGACCCGTGGTGACTTGCTGAGCGTTGAGCAGCTCGATCAGCGGGACGTCGGGAGAAAGCGTGGAGCTTGTGAGGCCTGCTTGTTCTAGGAGGTTGCTGACGAGGGCTGAGCCTGGGGTGGCTTGGGGAATCAAGGCGAGTGCAATGGGCAGCAAGGGGCACGTAGCCAATTCCGTGTCAGGAAAGAGTGACAGTCCCTGCTCCTCAGATGTCTTCACGCGAACCAAGCGCAGGAACAAGACGTCGCCTGCGTCCACTGACATGTTGTGTTTGCGGACCATGGCTAGGTCAGACGCGCGGCCGAACAAGTACCAGAGAAGACACAGCTAAGTTGCATCTTGATAGTCACTTTCTGAGCTAGCATAAGTGTACAAATACAATATCATTCTTTTCAAATCATCTTTCGTAAAGGTGGTGCTTTCGCTTCGAGCCCACCACCATCTCGCTTCAGATAGAAGCTATCTAGTGTCTTCCCCATATTCAGCAACCGGGCTTCCAATGAAGCTCGGTGCTTAGGGAGCTGGTCGAGCAGCCAAAGCTTGGCTTGCCGATAGTACTGCATGGCAGTGTTGCGAGCTATTGGTTTACCTTTCTTTCCTTCCTTAAATGTAAGATATACCAAATTTATCCATCACACACGAGCATTTTTCCGCTCTAGTCACTATCAATGCACTTCCTTATGTATTCATGTTCAACTTCCTCTTCTTTGAGGAATTTGACGAACGCACCGATGGCTGTTGTCTTAGCCCGCAAGGTGTTACCAGGCTGTAGTTCGTCTAAGTGTCACTTGTCCACTGGTCCGATAAAAGCAAAATATGCAAGTGATATGTCAATGACTTAGCGTTTGGATAGGCATACACATGTTTTGAATATCAATCGGATGTGATACGTCCGATCGGTTGACGTAGAGGACTCGCCTACCCCTATTCAATTTGATTGGTTAAATAACATTATCATCTTGAAAGCTATTGGTTAGTGCTACAACAAAATTATATCATTGGCTGTAAGATACCAATACAAAATTTAAGTGAGGTCCGATAAAAATTCATATTCTACCATATCTTCCGTCGATATGTGTATCCTAATAGGCTGGGTATACTTCGATGATATTATGATTCTCTCAACTGGTTTTGAGGAGCACTTAGAACACGTGAGGATTGGTTTGACTCGTCTGTGAGACTACGCCCCCCCCCCCCCCCCTTCCGGTCAAGTCAAAGATTGGTGCCACAGCTGTCGAGTATCTTGGCTACATCATCAGTCGAAACGGTATCTCTCCACTCATGTCGAAGGTGGATGCCATTTTGCGCATTGCTACTCCGCGCAATCGGCGCGGGTTACGTCGTTTTGTGGGTATGATTAATTACTACTGTACTTCTGGACGAGACGTGCGCACCTGCTTACTCTACTCACGGCGTTGACGTCTCAACAGCGACGATATGTATTGGGTCCAACTGAGCAAAGGCGATTGAGGATGTCAAAGCGGCTTTGGCACGGGCCATGAAACTGGCGTATCCGGACTATACGACGGCCTTCGACATCCATTCGAATGCATCTGAATATCAACTTGGTGCTGCTATCTCTTAACGAGGCCGAACTATTGCGTTCTGATCCAAGAAGTGCAACGATAGCCAGCGAAAGTATCCGTCTAACAAGTTGGGGTTGTTAAGCATTGTGTTGGTGCTGCGAGATTATCGCAGCAAGCTGCTGGGTCAGGATGTACGCATCCACACCGACATTTTTGGCTTAACGTACAGCACGTTCAATAACTGGCAGATGGTGCGGTGGCGTCTAGAAGTGGGGGACTTCGGACCGACGCTGTTGTACGTGAAAGGCGAAAAATAAACGTTCTTACCGCTGTCGCGATTGGACACCGACACCGACAGCGCCGATTGGAGGAGGAAGCGGCGACAGTACGCAACAAGCACCATATCGCAGCTGCTTCCACCACAGTGACGACGTCTGTTGTTCCGTTTTCGTTTGATTTTGGAGAGCTTGCTCGTGCGCAGCAACGGGATGAATCGCTCAAGGACTTTCATGTGGTTGAAATGAGTGGCATCCCGCTCAAGGTCGACCCACGCAGTAGTCGTATCAAGATCCCAAAGGAAATGCAGCAAGGTCTTGTCGACGCATTTCACTCGGAGCTGATGCACCCAGGTGCAAGCACCATAACAAGCACCATTGCCCACGTCTTTCACTGGAAGGCGATGAAAGCTGATGCAACACGATGTGTTCAAGCTTGCGCCATGTGTGCCAAGCGTAAGGACTGCACAGTGAAGTATGGCAAGGTGCCGTAGAAGACGGTGACTGTGCACCCGTGTTATGAAGTGGCCACCGCCCCCATTGGTCCCTTCAGCAAGCTGCAATTTCGCGCCGTCACTGCACTCGGCAAGTTCTCGAGCGTAGTATCCCATTGGTACATTCGGTGCAGTCACGTACTCTGCTTTGTGCAGTTGCCTCAAGATCTCTGAGGTCTTAGGCAAAGGATAAAAATGCCTTGTTAGTAGCTGATTGAGTCGACGGAAGTCACACACAAGTCGAATTGATCCATCCCTCTTAGGCACAGTAACCGCAGGTGACGCCCACGGCGAATCAGAGTCCAGTACCAGCACACCGAGATTGCAGCTTTCCTAAGAAGGAGGAAAGTAGTTTTCCGTCGAAGCCGACGGCACTTCATGCAAGATCTGCTTCAAATCGATCCTCGTATGAATTGCATAGGCAGGCCTGGACAAGCAACCACTGGTCACAACACATCGTAGGCGTTTTAGATAGAATAGTTGGTTGGTAGAGTTGCTCAGTTTTGTTTTACCCTCCACGCCACACCCCGGCTGGAGGCGGTGACCACCTAATGAAATGATCTGTCGTCCCCAAGTGTAGTAGGCGAAGGCGGAAACAATTAGTCATGCGATCCTTCTTTTGTGCCGGAAGATACGCTTAAGGGACATGAAATGGTCGGCAGGCAAATGGCACAGCTCCTTCCATTAGCGGTAGCACATACGTTTTGCCAGTGATCTTCCCCAGGCTTCCACGGCAAGCGATCGGAAACTCGCACAAAATGTTTGCCACAACACGCTGCTGCTCTTCTGTCAGTGCTGTGCACTGCAACAGCGTAGCCACTATTTCAGCATCTGGTACTTCTTCTACTGTTATCTCCACAGGACAATCATCGTCAGATGCAACTAGTACTGCAACTGCAGCACTTACATCACTGCGTGTGACCATTGGTACGGTGAGTTCATTCCACTCAAGCTGCTTGGACGCGAACATTAAATTGATAACTTGACGCGAAAGAAAATCCTTCCCCAGTATCACGGGGTACAACAGAGATGAAACCACACAAAAGACATGTACCACTGCAGAACTAGACGAGAACACCGGTAATGCAATCTGCATCGACGCTACATCCGTTGTTCGGCCAACCCTTCTGTCCGCTTGGCGATATGTCGCCTCTACTGCAGATGGTGAGCAACTAGTGTCGATCAGCGCACAAAAGCGGCGTGTACCAATCAGTACTTCAGTCTCCATCACTGGCTCTGACCGCGTAGTACTATCTTGCACCGGGCGGCCAACATGTAAAGGCACCTGCTCGTCCTCCACCACTCGCAGCGACGTTGACATGGGGTCTGCTATGACGAACAATCTTATCTCTTCTGGTCGGTAGAACCTCACCGCGTTGAGCTCATCGTCCTGCCACTTCGTCATGACCTCCATCGTCATTGCCGTCATCTGCGTCACCTGGTCTTGCATGGCGGCGAGCGCATTGCTCCCTTGTTGACCTACATGGCCTCTTCGGAGTTGTGAGAAGCCGACTTCGGGTTGCGATAGCCCTCCGTGTCGTTCTTGCTGCAGAATGTGCACTGCTTTATGTTTGGGCGGAGTGGGGTTCCTCCAGCTTCGACGAGGTGGCTGCGTGCCCTGCCGGTGTCCTCCGACGGGCTGCTTGGACTTGTCATGATGTTCCTGTCAGCGTTGTTCTGGCCGACTATCACGCATAAGCGCTGCCGCCTTCTCGTTGCGCTCGATTGCCTCAAACTGGCTCTCCAGACTCGAGAGATCCCAAGTCCTGGCATGGCGATTCAGCTCCAGTTGCCAATCGATCGGCATACATGTACCGGTCTTAAATACACAAGTCCGCCTCTGGGACAGGTTCGTTCTCCCCCACTAGGGGGATCACGCAGTAATTTTCAAAATTTACGTGCATGCTCACGCAAGATCACCGTGCGGGTCTTCTTCAGCTGCATCAGCTCGTTTACGATCGCGACCCAAGCTCCAGGTGGGCAGTGGACGCTAGGCAACCAACGCAAGGCTGTGAGAGCAAGATTGTTGACCGTCAATTGCTCTTCAGCAACGATCTCGTTGACCAACGAGCCAAAAGTCATCATCTTGTAGTAGCACCTGCACATCTTCATCGACGTCCAGTTGATCTTCTTCGCTGTGGCCGTACCCCATATACAGGAAGTACTCCGACAGCCGCAATAACCAGTCCAGCCACTCCTTCCAGTCACCATCGCGAATACGGAGACTTGTTTCCTCATTACGCTGCCGTTGCTCTTAACTTTCGCGAACGTCACTTGTTCGGGCGCGTCGGCGCGTCTTTGGAGGGCTGAAGGGTTTAGTAGCTTCACGCTACGTTTTGCTTAAACAAAATGTCACGTGGACTTGAAGGTAAAATGGGAATTGAGTAGATTTGGCCGACGAGTCAGAAGCTCGTCGCTAATGTGAGCGCTAGCTACTCTAAACTACTCGATTAGAGCTAGCACAGCTCTAACCCCACCGTTCCTCTTACTGCAAGCGCACTGCTCCGGTTAAACCGGTCTCGATCCAAGATCAGTGTGAACCAATTTGATGGACCACCGGAATCGTGTGCGCGCGTTACAGATCCGTGCTCTGCTGACAGTGATGTCGTTCTTTCAGCTTGTGCACCACATTCAAGTCCTCTTCGCTGCACTATAAATCCTAATTCTGGATACTGTGCTAAAAGGGATATACTTTCATCTGGGAGCCATAATGCCTGGGAGTGGCAGAGCGGTACTGCATGTGGGGTTGGTTTGAATAACACTTCCCTTCTCCGAAGTAACTTGATGGTGAGTAAATCCTGCACGGTTGTCTCCTCTGAAACAGCAACGAGTCTCTTGAACTCTGACTATCTTCGACTGCCTCCTCAAGAATCTTGCAGCATTACCGATTTTAAAGACAGTGTGTGTACTACAGTACTAATAAAAATTCCTCGATTCATTCTCCTTTCTTTTCTGTGTTGATAAAATACTCTAATTATGGAATTAACAAGAATACGCCGGTGTTCCCATCTTGTTGCAGCCCTCCTTTGGCGACCTTCCTATGTCAATTGCTCGACTTCCTCCTTTTATAAGCCAGTAGCTCCAGTATCCACCCCACGCCCATCGCTCACAAACCTGCAGCAAGAACGGCTGGAGTAAGGTGTCTTGATGTCAAACCTTTTTTACGCTGCAGAATTTTCCCGCGTCGATTTTTTTTCACTCAAGGGCCAACCTCCTCATGTCGAGGCGGCTAATGCAATCCATTCAGCTTCAAACTGGGTACCCCAACACCGCTATCGTGCAATCCAGTCTCCACAATTGCCGCACATTTCCAGCTACGAGAAGCTCGATTTGGTGCAGTATAAGTTGAGTACCAGATAAAATTCCTGATTCGTATATCAGCCCCTTTTTGATCACCTTATTTAGCCATGCATGGCGCTCTACGAAGAGCAGCTTGAGAATCATTATGGATGTGTCTATCTGTGCATAGTGTTCGTTTTCGTTTTCGCTTGTGCTAGCCTCAAGCTGATAGTTAGTACCACGAAAGCCCTTCTCCACGCCTTCTCCGTACGGTGTGTTTTGTTTGGCGTTTTTGAGGCGGCTCTAGAGCTGAGCAGGAGTTTGACAGATGAATCGGTTATGAAACTTCACCCGAAGGGTCTCGAAACGATCGATTCTCGAGTTGTACCACCACGCATGACCCACCTTACCCTTAAGGCACTGCTCGAACGCTGTCAGTCGCATCAGGCTGTCCATCCAATAGGTGCACCTCTCAAAGGAAGGCCAGAAAGCTGCCGCTCTCTCGTTCGTAGCCGTCTCCAAGTAGAATGGAACGATCACCTTTACGGCGTTACGCAACTCATTCTCGACGAGGGTAATTTGCGCGCTTAGGAACGCCCTCGCGTCGATACTCAGCACCTCGAGACCCGGCCCTTCCTTCAAGGTCTCGGTTCCTCATATACGACGGTGACGCTCCTCCTATACGACGGTGACGCTCCTCCTGCCGCTAGAGGTATATCTAGCGTAGGCAACTTCGGGTACTCATGAGTCGGTGTTACGAGAGCTGCGGGCCAAGCAGGCAGCGTTCCACTCTGGCCCCACCTGGCAGTAGACTGGGTCATCGACTGGTGCTGAGCTCCCATCCTGGGCGTTCCGCCAACCATTCCGCTCCCGTATTGACTAAACTCCTTCGGAGGTACGCCTCGATACGCGGGAACCGGTTCTAAGGGTATTCCCACTGACATCGAAGTCTTCGCGGGGGTCGGGGCTTTAGAAATCTGAGCCCTCTGGTTCTCGATTCGATGAGCGCTCGAAGGCCGTTCCAACTCCGTACATTCCATTCGGGCCGACCCAGGCGTGTAACGTGCTTCTGGTCCCATCATTCGTGAGCAAGGCGTTTCAGCGGTAGACTCACGAGACAACGTCAGTTTCCGGAGTACTCGCTCGACCGACTCTTCCACCTGCGCTTGCAACCTCGAGTCGTTGGAAGGCGTTCCAGACCGGGCGGACGCAGCTATCGAGCGAGCAGGGGTCGACGCAGACTTCGCAGGCGTGGTCATGGATCTCGCCGAGGCCGTCATCGATCGGGCAGCCGTCACCACTGACCGGGCCGGCGCTCCTCCTGATCGGGCAGGCGTGGACATCGACCTCGCAGGCGTAGCCACCGATCGAGCTTGCGTTGCCACTTGGCCTTCAGGTCGTCCCGAAAGGTACGTAGCCGTTTTCGGGGTCATCCTTCCCCCTGTGAGCCCTGCTTTCGTTGACATGTTCGTCGGGGTGGCTGTCTCCCTAGCGCTCTCAGTATCTCTGAGGGATGTCAGCGAGGGGCGCGAGGGGTCGAACGAGAACGCCACTTCTCAGGGTGCTCCCGACATTAGTGCTCTCAGCTTCTCACTCTGTCCTGACCGCCGGGCTAACTGCCCCAAGATGACATCTAACCGCTCTTGTCTCTCAGGCGTCTCAGGTTCTGACAGGACCTCTTTCACTGCCCCCATGAACTTGGCTCCGTAGCTAGACACTTCCCTTTCAGCGTCGCTCCGTCCTTCTGAATCGGCTGACCGAGGAGTTTCAGTTTCCGCGGGAGCGTCTCCACTCCTTCTAACTCGGGCATCTTCCTGTTCGCCACCGCCGGTGGTACTCGGTGCGCGCTTGCCTTCCTCGGAGATCTCGGCTTGGAATAGTGACTCGGGCAGAAGTGGAGACGACCATCCCCCACCTTCTTCTCTTGTCTCACCGCCGTGTCCCTCATCAGACCAATCGTGAGCGCATAGCATTCCCACTTCCTTTTTCCTCCTGCTTCCGCGTTCCGTTGTTAAAGGGGCGGCTCACTTCGCGTTTACGTTCCTACGATTCTTCGGCGTGAAGATACCCTGCTTCTCCACCAATACACCTCACAAATATAAAAAATTGACACCTGACTCGGCGCATCAGGGCTAGGTAAAGGTTCATTTTCTAGACACCACCAGTAAGGGGTCAGAGATCAAAAAATTAAATTACATGTTCATTATACGTACATCCTTCGTAATTTAAGAATAGTAATGCTAAACCATGATCTCGTCTGGGCCATACAAACTCGAACTCGCTACTTAACCTGCTTCTTTCTCCAACAACCCTAGCAGTCTTGGGTTGAGCGACTCCTCATGCCAATCAAAGTGACTGTTATGCTTGTCAAAATCCAAAGATCCGCGACCCTCCAGACGATATCTTCCAGCAATGAACGGCTCAGGAAGGCTGGCTCAAGTCGGATCAGGATATATCCTTTCTTCTTTGGTCCATGTTTCCTTTGTCATTCTCGGATTCGCTACTGCTCGACCACACCCACCGTCATCACAACCAAGTCCGTTCAACCCTCTAATGAAGCTGCTAGGGCTGCTCGCTGCGGGGCTGCCAGTCGGAGCACTGGCCGGTAGTGCCTCACTTGGTCTCAAGGACTCCTTGCTGGCCGAGAGCCGAGAACGCACTGTCTCGTTCGCGTCACTTCCCTACGATCTCCCAAGCAGCACTCTCATCTCCGAGGGGATTGCTACTACAGCTTTGAAAAACGTCAACGCGAACGAGTACGGTCACATCGGGTGCACGGAAACGAGCAAGTTCGAGGACAATGGCGAAGTTGCAGTGGTATTGGCCTTCTCCAAGTGTCTGAACGACTCGGCTTTAGACGTTGTGGGGCAATGGGTGAACCAAGTTAAGGCCACGATCGCTAACATCGCCTACGTGGACGACCTCAAGATCACGTTTCAGTCGACGATGGTGCCCGGTGCGTGTGAAGAACGCAGTGGAAAGACCAAACAAGATCTCGAAGACCCACACATGGTAAACCAGGGGGGCGCGCCAGCCGCGTTGCTTGCCGACGATGTCCTTCCAAGTGACCTGGAGCGACTAGAAGCGTTCCCTGTACTCGGTAACATTGTCAACTTGGCCAACGACGACGTGAAACTTTCCGTCAAGCCGATCGCTGTTATCTCTTTTGTGACTGGCGAGAAATCGTACACGGAGGTGGAGAAGTTTGAGGCGAATGCTCACGTGTCCAAGACGTTTAACTTCCATATCTGCAAGAGCGGCACCAGCTGTGGAGGCACTTTCAGCAACTTCATCGACCTGCCAGAAGTGGTGGATCTGTTCATGTACAACCCGTTCACAGTCACGCGGTCTTTGCAGTGCGCAGACCTGGACGACGGCGTTCCAGTCACGTATCTGGACGACTTTGGCGCCCGTCAATGCTTTTGCTATTGTCCTGCCGGCTTCGAGATCGGAGAGAACGAGTATGGCCATGCTGCTTGCAAGAAAGTAGTGGAAGACACTTGTCCTTGTGTCTGGGCCGAGTGCAATGGCTTCGAGCATAAAGTTACCACCAATGAGCCCGTGTGTTCTTTTAAAGAGGTGGCGTCCAAGTGGGGACTACCAGTTCCGTTCCCGACCGATGGGTACGTCGCCGATAAGCGTGATACTCTGTCGGAGGGGTACAAGGACCCACGTATTACCCTGACGGTAGAGCGTGAGCAAGATGCGGAATACAAGGGACGTGACATCCGTGGTGCTGTTGGAGTGGGGGCTTCGTATCCATTGACCTTCCATGATGTGGTTGGGCTCTACCCAAAAGCCTCGAGCTTCACTCCAGTGGTGGGCGCTGCGCACGACACTACAACTCACCACATAGTGGTCACCTGGAAGGACTACCAGGTAAACCGCGAAGCCCACATTAACGACTTGGAATTCACCTCCTACGGCAAGTATCATCTTGAAGTAAGCGCGTACGACTACTTCTCCAGTGCTACGTGCGAAGGTTGTCTGGTGATCGTGGACTACAACCGACCAAAGGCCACTACAACGTGCCCCAAGGGCTTCTGCGACACCTCTGATTCGGCTCAATGCTCAAATTCGGCGGAGCTAACGACAGATAATTTAGACAAGGCTAATGGTCTCGTCAACCAGTACTTCGACTTCGCAACCAAGGCCAAGAACGACGCGTGTAGTGTGGACAACCGCTGCGATAAGGAGTCTTTCAGTCGCCGAGATTTCTTTGAGAAGGACTACACAGACCACGACTGTAGTCAAGCTCATCAGTGCTTTAACAAGGATAAAGTGTTGCAAGATTTACTCGCGTCCCAAAGGACCAAGACGAACCCTCTCTTGACACAAGGCAATGGCTGCGATAACACTGATGCACCTGTTCCTATCGGCCAGTGTACGAGATGCTGCAAGATGGACACGGCGTTGAAGGAATGGTGGACGGACTACCGTTGTGGCGCGGACTACGACGTACGCTCGTGCGAGGGTGACAGTGATCAAACCTGCCAGTTTAGTCAGTGTTTGGTTATGAATGGATACACAATGGCGACGGTGACCGCGTCGATAACCGCTGATGCCAAGGCTGAGACAGAGTCTGTGCTCGCTCAAGTGGAGGACGAAGCCTACCAAACGGTAACTCAAGTCCATCGCTCATTGGACTGCACGTCGTTCGGTGGCACCGACGGAGAGTGTGAGTTCAGAGCCAAATTGTCGGAGCTTATCGACACGACGCAGACGCTTATGGTACCATCCACCGGTCAGGCTACAAATTACGTGTTCTGGCGCTACAAGCTCGTCTCGGACGGTGAGTCCTGGCAACTGTGGAAGACAGGCAAGCAGGAGAACTACGGAGAAGTGACGTACGATAACGACGATGTTTTGACGTTCTCGAACCCAGAGACGAAGATCACAATTGAAGCCTGGACGCAATGTGGTCTGGTCCGTCGCTTCTTCTTTTACGTTCATCTACACGTCAACAGCCCCGTGAGTGTGTGTGAGAAATTCAACAACATGTGGTACCAGACATCCGTGTCGAGACTACCGATCGGCGCGGGCATGTGTGCATACCCAGGTAGCGACTTTGCCGAGCTGACGTTCGACTTCCACCCGAACGCAGGTTTGCAGTACTCTCGCGAGGAGTTGAGAATGAAGGTGGCGAAGGTTGAGTGCACGGGTGCTTTGGAAGGACGTTTACCGATTGATATCTTAAGTGTGACCCAGGAATCCCCTGAAATTGTCACCCGGTTCGCTGTTACAATGCTGAACAAGGCCACAACCGAAGCCGCCACGGATTTCCACGTTGAATGTGTATTCACCTACACCAAGTACAGTGGAGCCACTGCCACCGAGACGTGCAAGCGGGATTTCTCGATATCAGACTGCAAGGGCCCGACTTTTTACACGCCAAACTCCGTGTGTGAGTACGAAGCATGCGCTGGAAATGACTTGGCTGGACTGTACGAAGCCTGTGGTGGTACCGTCGTGAAAGCCGATGATAAATGCACAATCGTGGAGTCCGGAGAGAAGTCGTGTTGCCAGGGCTGTGACTCGACGGAAGTGACGTGCACGGCGTTACTGGATCTACCGAATGCCAATGCGGACCTCATGCGATGCGAGCCGAGCGCGGGTGGTGGCGCCTACTCGAGTCCTAGTACGACCTATGGAGCTGTGCTGCTAACAGAGACTGCTCAGGAACACCCTGCAGCTACGGCATTGTTCGGAGCGACGGCGTTGATTGCAGTGGTGGCGCTGGTTGTCGTTCGCCGCCGGGCAGTTGCTGTCTATTCTGCGCAGACGGTTGACGATGCCTATTACCCGCTACTCCACTAGCATTGACTGGGTCTGGTTTTGCACTTCGCTCTGCGCTATCGTGGGCCGTGTAGTACAAAGATAACAAGAGAAAATAAATTGATTTTGATCGTGTTTTCGAATTTTGGTCCTGGGTTCGTATTATAAAAAGAACTGAAATTTGGTTAATAAATAAGGAGAGCATTTTCATTAATCGCGTGGGGACGTCGAGCATTGAAGAGAACTACAACTTTAGGTGTTATTGATATCAACACGGATACTGCCAGCGGAAACGCTCCGAATCTTGTTCGATATGTTGCCAGGAAACCTACCGACTGGTGACAGAGCGATCCAAAACGAACGCTTTGAAAAGAGACCCCTGACTAATGGCCCCCTGGCGTAAATGGCCCTTGAAATGAACGACAGAGAGAGAGGCAGACGATTCTATTTAGTCATTATTGACAACTAGATGTCTGTTTGATCCTAAGCCTGGTTATCAACGTCGGTTCCTTTGGGCACCGAGGATGTACGAAGCTTGTCCTGTGAGGGAACATCTCTTTGGGCTGGTTGTCTAACTCTTGTAAGCAGAGTAGGAGACGCGTCCCGTTTTCTAAACGTTCGGGGCACCGTCGTTCACGTATGACGACTGCTCGTATTTGCCTTTGTCCTGTAGCCCAGAACTCCTGCATACTTCCGTCTATTGTTACTTCTTCATGCTGAAAAACGACTCGATTGCGCTGTATCCATAGTGTTGTTATGCAGATACTGCAGAGTATTCTCCACAGCCGTTTCCAAACCATTGCGTACTGATCTGCCTCATCTGGGTATAGATTTCGTAGTTTTCCTGTGATCGTTTTGGACAGTTCTGGAGCTTGTCTACTTGCGCAGTTCTTTTGGAAGTTGTATAGAGCACCCTGGGTCCAACACTCCCCTGTCCATTGGCAGATGAGTTTCTGCCAGCAGAATTGGGCACATGCACAGTCCCAGACGATGTGCTTCAGTGTTTCCTTGGTACCTTGTCACCCTTCTAGGTTTTGGCAGCTATTGTTCACCAGCCGTGTCGGATGATGCAGATTTAATTGTCGGAGTGCTACTCGATAACAGACCCATACCTGATACTCTGTTAATTCGTTTTGGTGCGCCCATAATCGCTTTGGGTCCTGGTCCAGAGCCGCCGCTTGCCATTGACTCGTTTTTGCCGCTAGTTGTAACTTTTCCACGATCACATCAAGCGATTCTCCTTCCCTTCTGTACTTCTTAAATGCTAGTTTCTTGATTGCCTTTAGAACGTGTTTGTTGGCAACTGTCGGCGAGACCATCCACGGAAATTCATGAAGCTTCGGATGCGCTGCAAAGACGATACTCTTGTCTCGCTCTCGCTGCTGTAACGTCTTCATCGCTTTCGTGAGTTCCGATTGATGTATCGTCGAGTCTTGCAATCCCCAATTTATTCCATTGGGTTGCTGGATAAGCTCTATTGGAGCTTGCTTATGTCCGTCTGTGTCTGTTGCGGTGCCCCGAATTACCGCTCTCCCCACGACTTCCCACTTATAGTCGTACTCGAAGGACGGCGGGTGCCGCATTGTCACTGTATTTCCTGTGCGTAATGTTTTACCGATAAGAAGTGGAGGGATACTTCTTAATACCGCAATGCTCCACCTCCGAAGCTTCGCTGCTTGATGATGATTATCGTCTTTGCTTGGTATGGGCATCTTATATGCCCTTGCTTCAATTTTGGTGATATGGAGTTGTTCTAGCGTGCAAGGAGTAATTCTGTTATACTTCTTGCTCGTCAGTATGGATCCCGTCTGGTACACTATAATCGGGTTATCATTCCAATAGCAGGATGGCCAAAATATCATCTCCATTGTCATAACGGGTGCGAAAGGTTCCGTTAACTCCCGAGCCAGCTCTATCCTCCACTCGTCGTTATTCATCAGACGTACTGACGATACCTCCACTTCGTTTAGTTGCTGTCGTAACCGCTGCTTACTCTCTTCAGTTCGCTCTGCTAGCGCTATCCAACTGCCCAGTAGACTTTGTAATTCATTCCCAGGTGGCTTTTGTCGACGTCTGAGCTGCTTGATGTCCTGTCGGCGCGGTGATACTCCATTCTCCCATTGTAGATCAGCCCATCTGAAAGCCCAGGTTCGCCAAGCCTCTGAGTACTTGTCTTTCCGAAGGATAAGCCATTGTATTGCATGTTTGACTTTCTGAGTCTTGCATGCTATCGAGATAGATGCTAGACCGACTCCTCCTGCTAACTTGGGTGTAAAAAGCAGACTCGGTGTTATCTTGTGTCTTGCAGTATCCGTTTTTGTCGAATGATTCCACAGAAATTGTTTCTGGAGATTCCGAAGCTGTGTTGCGGCCCAGTGAGGTATCTCAAATACTGCTGCTGTAAATAATACCGATGGCAGCATGATAACGTTTAAGAGAAGGACTCGATTAGCCACGCTGTTTGACAGTTGAGCTGCTGTAGCCAGTCGTTTCTGGATAGCACGGATTCTGGCCGCCCAGTTAATATCCGTCAACGGCCCTGTGCCAACTTGATAACCAAGGTATCTAACTGTTTCCCCAACCTGTAAGACCGGGATGCCATGAGTGATCGTCGTTTCGACCGCCGTATTGAGATAAATCACTTGACTCTTGGTTGGTTGAACTTGGAGACCGGATAAGTCGCCAAATCGTTTTACTTTCTGCATTACCCGCGGAAGTTTATCAGCTTCTTGAAGAAATACTGTAGAGTCGTCGACGAACGCGGAGAACTTGTGTCTTTCTTCTGTATTTCCTGGTACCTCAATGCCTTGAATCTTGTCATCCTGCTGGATTGCCAATGCTAGCACTTCTGCTGCGATGATAAACAGCAAGGGTGCGAGGGGACAGCCTTGGCGAATCCCTGATGTTACTTGTAGCGGTTCTGACAATAGACCGTTGACAAGGAATTGGGCTGATGTTCCGACATGTAACTTCTTGATCATTTCAATGAAGTCAGACGAGAATCCAAATCGTGATAGCGTGAGAAACAGGAAATCGCGTGATACTGTGTCGTAAGCTTTTTTGAAGTCTAACAGTAGTATCACTCGACTAAATTCTGCTGCCAGCTCAGGTTCTGGTTTGGCTGTGGCTAGTATTGCCATCATCATCATCACAGTCTTCATCATTTGTCGACCATGTTTGAATCCTTGTTGAGAGCTTCCTATTGACTTGCCCATCACTTTTTGTGCCCTGGTTGCGATTACTTTCGTGAATATCTTGTAACCTGTTTGAAGCAACGAGATTGGTCTGTAGTCCATCGCGTCTTCCGAATCTCCTTTCTTTTTGAGCGGAATTATCAGAGCCTGTAGGAAGGAGGGTGGTGGAGTACTACCAGTAATCAGTTCGTTGCTGATTGCTGCCATTGCGGGCACTAAAATCGCCTCCGTGTCTTTGAAAAAATCGTTGTTGAGGCCATCTGGTCCGGCTGCTTTGTGACGGTTGAGTGCTGCTATTACTGTACATACTTCCGTTTCGGAGACAGGTGCCATCAGCGCTCTGTTGTCTTGCGTCGATAATAATCTGTCCTGGGGTATTTTTACGAACTTGTCAAATTCGCTCTGCATCTCCTTCGGTATCACTATACTATGTACAGTTCCTAAGACTGACGCCCATTCCAGCCCGAATTTGGTTGCTAGGCTCATATTTCGGGTGAAACCCGGCCCATGGATATGCTGGATGTTTACTATTGTTTGATCGCGTTCCCAGTTCGAGGCTCGTTTGAACACCCAACGAAGTCGTTCCGTAGTCCTTTCGAGTTGTTCTCCCAGTCGGATAAGATGCTGAGCTCGTTGTTCTTCGGCCGATACGGCCATGATTTCCGTCCGTGTTATCAAGTGAACTCTGTTTTGGATATTGCTCCGGTGTTTGAAGTCTTGTCGTCTGCACCGTTCCTTCTGAGTTATCACCCGAATACACTCTTGACACTGTTTTATAGTCGAATCCCATGTTGCGGTTGACGCGTCTTGAGCTACTCGATGCTCAACTAATTGCTCTAATAAAGTGTCCCTAACTCGGTCCGGTTGGGAAGTGCGAATTGGATACACGATTCCTCGTTTTTCCTGCCGCTTGGCTCTTTGTGGTGTTTCTCCAGCAAAATGAATGACGACACGTTGACGGTCTGACGGTGCTGATGGTTCCGTGACCTCTACCCATTGTACTTTTGTCGTCCATGTTGTTGGCGCGTACAATCTGTCGATTCTACTCGCTGCCTCTGGTCCCCAATACGTGTAGTACTCTGTTGGTAAGAGCGGGACCGCTTCATCATCCGCTCGTCCTGCTAAAGTTGTGACATCTTCTAATCGTAGAGTCTTTAGAAGCCCTTGTAACGCCGCACTTTCAGATCTTCCTGATCTTACTCCCCCCAGTCTATCTAATACAGGACTTAGTACGCAGTTAAAGTCACCTGCCAATAGTATCTCCCGCGTCGGCCATGTCCAGGATTGTATACTCCCAAAGAAGTGTTCTCTGTCCTTGTGCGTGTTTGGTGCATAGACATTTACCAGCACACTGTCCCGATACTTGACCGCTATCACTCGTTTCGTCCATTTATCTTGTTGCCATGGCTCCACCTGATGAGCTATACTTGGATGTACTATGATTGCTACTCCTCCTGTTCGACTGTCATCAATACTCCAATAGGACAGTCTTGCGCTGGTTTGAACGTGTTGTTGGCCCCATACACGTTTCCAGTGATCCATTAGATGTTGCGATTCATCGTCGGATTTAACGTGTGTTTCTTGAAGTAACCATAGTAGAGGCATATCCTGTCGACGCGTCCTTCTCCATCCATTCATCCACCGCCCTCTGTTGCCGGCTACAAACCCTCGTACATTCTGAGTCTCTATGCGCCATTGGTCCGTCGTTCCTGCGCGTCTTCTGTTCTTCTTCGTTGTGTAGTGACCTCCTTGCAAATACACATGACGTCCGTAGACGTCTCCTGTGGTTCTATTTGTTTCCTGCCGTGGAACCACAGGGGGTTGTCCACTGCAACCCTTAATCATGCCGTTCCCACCCTTCTGCTCCACGCTCAACTGCGTCAGAGAAGAAGTGTGCTATTGCTCCCCAGTCTACTGACCGTCGCGTAGCTGCGTACGCCGTCTTGTAGGTCTCGAACGTTTCGAGTGCGATGAGATGTCGTGTAAGCCGTACGATTGCTCCATGATCATCATCTTCTTCTCGATCTGTTAGTACTCGAATTTCCTTGTCGTAGATAAAAGCACATAGAAGATGTTGTGCCAGCCGGTATTTGTTACCAACATCACAAAGCTTCAGGATTTCGTCATTTCCATAGCCTTTGTTTCTGAGTCGGGTCCAGTTGTCCCGGTTATCAATTTGGGGTGCGATTGTTTGCGGAGGTGGTCTTAGTTGATTTCTCCAGGTTTCTATCCATGCTTGAGTACGCTTGTCGTCTGTTCTGGCTGTGAATGCGACCAAACTGTTGTACAAGCATTTATGTCGCCACCGCGCCGTCCAGACTTCCATGACTTGTGAGCCATGGGTTCTTGCTGGCCAGTATAACACCACTCTTCCACTGTACTCGTGAGTAATGGAAAGGCCGCTGTCGCTGCAGTCGGCCATATCTGTGCCAGCTTACCCCAATGGTTAGCCCACGCATCCGTTGTCTCCTTTGGAGATAATTTTTTCCCCGTAGTGTTGACTATGTCCATCGGCTCAGTTGTCATTTCTACCTTTTGATGTCCCCGTTTCGTTTTCAACTGACCTCGTATCCTTTCCGCTTCCATCGGGGTCAATGTGTGGGGTCGTTTGGTTTGTTTTCCAGGACGAGCGGACGCCCTTGATCCTTGTCTGCTGACATGCTGTTCTTCTTGGGACGAAGCTTCACTCGATCGGTTATAAGACGAGTCGGAATCTCCTACATTGCTAGTGGCTTGTGAGCTCTCCTGATTTAATTCTCGCTCCTCTTGTTGAGATTTCTGAATTACGTCTTGCCACTGACTCAGGATCGGTAAGGAGAGTTGATATTTTTGCAGCATTTGGGTTACTGCTGCATTTGGTTCCATCATTAAGTCCATCTCACGAAGCTGTTGCCTCTCCGATTCCGTCAATCTTGAAGCTGTATTTACCAAGAACGTTAGCAATTCTGCATACCTTGAAGGTTCTGCTTGTTCCAGGATTGTGTATATTTCACACTTGAGCTCGTGAGGGATTGTAAATCCCGTCAAGCGTTGCCGTAGCTCTCGTATATCTCCATTCCAGGATGCTGAAACCCATGGGTCGTTAGAGTCGTCTGCCATTTCGATTCCGGTTTGTTTCTCCGGCTTTGGGAGGGGCTCTGTCCTTGTGTTGTCGTTGTTGCTCACACCTTGACTGAGACTTTCTCTCTTGTGGATAAAAGCGGAGTAGTGCTCTCCCCAATAGCGGAGAATCAGGGGATGGGTGTTTTCTCTTAGTTTGGCTGACCTTAGTAATGCAGTACATCTCCCAAGCTGAAGCGGTATTTGTTGTCCAATTTCGTACGTCTGCTTGCCGCGTTGTACTGTATTCGGACGGTACATGGAACAGTACCATTGCTTTTTGTGGTCCGTATCATAGGCGAGGACATAAATTTCTCTTTGGAGGAAATTTGCTGCCATGGCTAATGTTTCACTGCAACCCCAATTATAGCGCGGTACAATCGCCTCTCTCTGAGAGGGAGAGGCCGCATACTCTTCCAGGTACCATTTAAATTGCTTCAAAGATTCGTGCGGTTCCATTGCATCCCAGCCGCGATCAACATTGAGCTGTGTCGCCTTGCGGGTGTAGTGATCGAACTGCTCATGCAAGTGTAGTTGACCGGTCCATTTAATCCCTTGCTTGAGGCTACTGGTTATAACCTCCAAGCTGTCGCTTTGTGCTGCTAAATCGCAGTCCGTCAGTGCTTGTGCAAGAGCCATTGCCAGACAATTGCCCGTCGCAGGAGTATTCACTTGTTGAAGTTCGAGACTAAGCTCAATGTCTTGAAAACTTTGGAGTGTTTGACCTGAAAATGTGGTTGGTCGGATGATTTGTCCGATCTGTCCATGAACCTTTCGAATTTCCTCCAAGAGGGCCTTTCTCTCCCGTTGTTTCAATCCAACAAGTTGCGGTGGTGGACGGAGTTTCGGCGCCTTGGCTCCGACCAAATGGAGCTTGGCCTTGGCAGCTGTCGAGATAGGTATCGGAGCTTTTTCTTCCAGTTCATCTTCTGAGTCTATTTCGATGGGCTTGCCTTTCGTCTCATTTAGGATTGGTTCACTAATGCCTTCTTCAAATTCCTTTGTATCTCCCTCGTCCAGTACAGAGAACTTTGACGGGTCGACCCGAAACTTGTCCTGGAGGGATGCTGCATGAGCATACAACGTCGTGCCATTTCTAAGTGGCTTGGTGACCCATTTCGTCTTTGGTTCAGGCTGCACCTCAATCTTTCTGCTGTCCCGATCAGAGTTGTCTTCTCTTGTAGAGGATTTCTTCTCTTGTTGTGAAGTAGTCGGCCTGCCTTTGATGTTTACCTCAGTATCAGGTGATAACGCTGCTTGAGCCGCCTGTAGTTCCACCTTTTGAATCTCCAATCTCTTGGCTGCAGCGGATTTGACCTCCTCCATTGTTGTAAATGGTTTAGTTCGATCTTCAAGCTGTTCTACTTCCTTGTCTTTTGCTACTCGACTCCCGGATCCTTTCAATTGAATGTCCGTGTATCGACATCGCCCCATTGTATGCCCGATGTTGCCACATCTTAAGCATTGTGGTCGACCTCGTACACTTGGGTGCTTCAATACCAAGGGTCTGCCAAACCAGATGATCCTTACGATACTTCTTAAAAATTCCGGGCATTCCGCTGTGTGCACCGTGAGGCGCCAGACTACTGATGTCCTTGACTCTGGTCGACAGGTGTCTAAGTCATCCAACTCGAACTTCGCAGTTATGTTTTGTTGGAGATAAGCTTCAATTCTCCCAATATCCGTGAAACGCGTGATATTGTAGATGTCCACTTCGTATTACCGCTGAGGGGATTTACGCGTACCGTCGTGTGCCAATTGTCTCATCCAGACTGAACCTGTATCAGGTCGATGGACATTGGCTAGCCGGTAGACATTTCTGTTGAACGGAACTTGTACATTCTGATATTGTCGAGCTGTGGCTCTGTCAAAGAAAAAGAAGTGCAAACTCCGATGAACATGATTGTAGCTGATCGTTTTGGCTAAGCTGAGCATTTTGCGTAAGTCTGGCGTGTTGGTGTGCATTGCTTCTGCTGCCACCCTTATGTCCTCTTGAATAGCTTGTGTATGTTGGCGGCTCTCTCGAATTATGGTTCCACCCCGTAGCTGCAACAGAAGCTCTCCTTCGACTTGACTTTGAATGGTTCTGTGTAGTCGTAGCCGTTCTTTAGAGTCAAGAATGCTTTTAAGGAAATCAGGCTTCCTTCTGCATACTATCGTTCCTTCTGCCATTCCCCCAATGATTCTCCACTCATCCGCCGTTCCGGATCTGAGTTGTCTGCCTGTTGTTGCTGCTGCTGGCTGTTCACATAGTTCGCGAAGTCACTCTATATCTTGCCGATTAAACATGGCTGGGTTAAACATAAAGTCCTGGTATGTTTCCACATTTGTCGTCGTTCCTGTATTCCCTTCTTGGATCTTGTCTGTCGCTTTAACCTTTGCTGCCCATTGATTGAGTGGTTTGGTGTTCGCCCACTTTACTTTGCTTATCGCTCCATACATGATCGTCTTGAACGATCTATTCGTGTTGTACAGCTCTTGAGTAGCTGCTAGTGCGTAACGCTCCCAGTCTTCATACTGCCCCGGAGTAAGTACACATGTTTCCTTAAACATCTTGAACAGTAATGTTTT
This sequence comes from Phytophthora betacei, assembly GCA_011320135.1. Taxonomy (NCBI): domain Eukaryota; phylum Oomycota; class Peronosporomycetes; order Peronosporales; family Peronosporaceae; genus Phytophthora; species Phytophthora betacei. Next base: position 187,820 of record JAANHX010000077.1, read on the forward strand.
CTCTTCGCTTTTCAACTTGGGGTATCTCTGTTTTCCGGCTGGGATTAAGTCCTCGTCCAGTTTTACTTTCCCATGGACTATGTTGTACAACTCACAAATCGTCATAATCCATGCCGTGCGTGGCTGGTCGCTGTCTGCTTTCTTCATCTCTTCTACAACAGCTTCAAACATTTCTTTGGGAGCGACTTCCTGTGATTCGAGCTTGCGGTCTGCTTGCATACCAGACTGCTTACTTGCTTCTTCCTTATGTGATTCTCCGTTGTCGTTCACTTTGTTGTTGCTGCTCGCTTGCGTCTCATTGCGTTGAGCTCCTGGTTCCTCTGCGCTGTCGCCCTCATCGTCATCAGGATACACTTCCTCGTCTTCATTAGGACGTTCTTCTTCGTCTTTCTTGCTGGCATTGTCCCTCTTGGACTCCTGATTTGCGTTGTTCATCGTTCCGTTCTGCTCGAGGTCCTCCATTTCCTTGTCGGATTGTTGAGTTTCTGGTACGATGGAGTCTTGGCTTAACTTTTCTTCTGTCAACTTATCTATCCCTCTAGACCCGTGAATGGAAGAGGGACTGATCTCCTGGACGCGCACGGTCATATCCGGCGGCTTGCCCTTCCCCGGGTCCTTGGGGGCTTTCATGCTGGAAGATCTTGGAAAAGATCTGTATAGAAAAACCTAGTGTTTCTAAGTTTGGGCTGGGTACACTTCGATCTTTCGAACGCCGACAGGTGGTACTGATCTGCCGGGGCTTTGCTGGGTGCGCTGCTGATTCGAAAGAGATTGAAATGAACGACGCTGTCACTTTTAAATTCGAGAAAAAGAGGTCAAGTGATCAAAGTATCCCTGCTAGAATCTGTTCAATTTCGTTAGTGATGAAGCTCCTTGGACTGCTTGCTGCAGGAGCTTTTCAGTTACCTCTCGAGGCACTGGCCATGAGAGCATCGCTGGGCGTTAAGGAGACTCTACTGGCTGAAAACAGGGAGCGCAGTGTCACGTTTGATTCGCTTCCTTTCGATCTTCCGAACAACACCCTCGTTCCTCAGGAGGAATTTCCGTTCGTATTTAAGCGGATAGAAGGGTTGTCGCATAGACTGAGGAAGTTCCTCATTCCAGAATCCGCCGGCTTGACGAAAGATGGTGACTGTTTCCTGTGCGATCGTTGGAGTTGCGGGAAGTGCTTTCCCTGTGGACATTGATGAGAACAAGTTGGTGGGCCACTTGAAGGAGGCGATCAAGGAGAAGAAGCCCGACACGATCAAGTGTGAAGCAGACAAGCTGAAGCTCTTCCTGGCGAAGAAGGGCGACGCGTGGCTGCCGGACGACGACCCTGCTGCACAAGATCTGGACAAAGGGATGATCCATCAGGATGTACAAGCCTTGATTGATGGAGAGAAAATGGTGGCGACGTGGACGGTCGAAGATGTTTTGATAGCCAACAAGATGACAGTACAGCAGTACGCCCCGAAGTCGAGACAAATTCACGTGCTGGTGGTGGTTCCTGACGTGGCTGGAGATGCCGTGGCGTCAGTTGAGCCCTCGGCTGCGCCAACGACAATTCATCGTCATCCAGAACGTCTCAAACGATGGGCTGCGATTAATGAAATAATCCGACAGAAGAATCGAAACGGAAACTTGAAGACGAGCAATCAAGAAACCAACAAGAAGCGAAAAAAGCACGATGTCGACAGGTCTGTGGGTTATTCGAGTCTTTGTTGGGAAGATATCAAATCTATATACAACTTTGAGTCTTACAAGCCTCAGCCAAGCGATGTACCTGACGCCGACATCGACCTACTCCTCGCTCGTATTGTTGACTTACGGAAACTGTATGGTGAAGTTACTGACGGGGAAGAGGCGAAGAGATTATTTTTCATCGCTCCAATCCTCGAGACAGTCAGTCGTCTGCTCGGTGATGTCCAGATATTAGTCGAAGAGGACGTGAATGGAAAGAACGTGCTTGTTAAAGGTCGATTCGAGTTTGTGTTGAAGCGTGGCAAGAAAAAGGTATTCATCGTCCAGGCAAAAAGAGAAGATATGGATCAAGGAGTTGTTCAAAATATGACGGGGCTCGAAGCGCTGGCTGATGTTGAACAACTTTCTGTGACTTATGGCATCGTGACAAATTACCTCGAGTGGAGGTTCTTAGTCGGCGAAGACGAGAGGGTCCGAAAGCATGTATGCTCTCTCTCTGTCTCGGATACGCTACCGTCGTTTGCAGGATTGAAAGAAATCGTCGGGAAGATTCATTGCATGCTCTCGAATAAACAATGAGTACGCATCAATCTAGAAGCCACTGCGATACAAGGGAATGAGCTCGAAAGCGTCGTGTCGCAAATTCTTGGATGCGTTGGCGCAGAAACTCACCGACTTGCTCGACTTTTTGAGTGGAGTATGGTGCTCCACCATCGGGAAGTCTTCTGAGTTCTCAGCAGCTCGCGTTCAAGCAGTGCTCATTCCGATGGCTCTTTTTGATTTCATCGTAGTTCTAACAGCTACAGATGTGTGTAAAAATATCATCCACACTCCTTCGATATGGTAAAAAAAATTGTCCTGAAAACATAAATAGAAAGATAGCGGCATACTCACCTGAGCAATACCCAGCTAACAAGGAGCGCATTAATGCAGCGCAGAAGCGCTACTACCAGCGCACACGCGAAGCGCGCTTGTCCTACCAAAAGAGCTACGACGATAACAATCGAGAGCAGATTCGTGCACGGAAGCGAAAGCCCAAAATCGAACTTAATGAGGATGGAAACGAACTCAGCGCTAGTAAGCCAAAGGCTTCACCTACTCCCTTACCATCAGCGTGGTCTTTTGTTCTCTTAAACGCACTACTTTTAATGAAAATTTACAAATTCGTAGTCATTTCCAATCAGCCGGTAGGGATTGAGTGTTTTTTCTTCTTGCTGCTTTACATTTTGCAGATTTTAACACCTTATTTTTAAAACTAGACTCGATCACTTGTAAATCGGTTGAATTTTACCGTATTTTGTAAATCTGTTTAAGAAGGTAATACGATCTGAGTGAGGTTATCATTTTCTATTATCGGAAATATTATTTCTTTCAAAAGCTCACAACCACAATTTCTCAGCGAGCTCACCGGCTGCGGCGACCACCGCCCGAGGGCATTTCGTCGCCGCGGCGTTGAGTGAGTGCTGCGGTTATCTTTGCTCTACCTTCATGATACTTTACTCTTCTGCTCGTCTACTTATCGTCCAGTTATTTACTTATCTCCGCTCTGCTCGGAGAAGTTTTGGGCCGGTCGAGTCCACCACTAGTGACGCCCGCGGCGGTTGGCCCGATACGGCCTAACGACACATACGAGCGGACTTATCACTTCGCGAAAAATACCGAGAGCTCCAAAATCACCATGTCCAGGATCCTAGCGTCTCGATGCTGCGTCAAGTGGCAGCACTAAGGCATTGAAACCACTGGAGCTTCTATCGAACAAGGGCTAGAGGTGGACGGGTAATGCTTCGAGAGCTTTGTTTATAGACCTCTTTATAGTTATTAAGATCTACAAATACGATAATAGTGATATTCTAGCACAACATCTAGCCGTGTAAGAAAACTGAAAAAAGTAAGGCCGTGTTCGGTTTGCAGGGGCAATCCAGCTTGTTTGAAAATACGCTAGAGCTCCGGGCTCTGGACTCAAGTGTTCAAGCTGAAGAACTTACTGTCCCTGTTCAGAACCAGACGTTTGGGTCTGTGTTGGTTACTGCCGATAAGAAGACCAAACTCCATTTAATGATCCGCACCGCGGCTGGGCAGGTTAAACCGATGAAGGCTGTGGATGTGTTGATTGTCGATATGGATGACGACGAGTTCATACTTGGCAATGACGTACTAAGAATGCTTGGGATTGATGTGGAGCGTCAACTGGAGCAACTAGCTGACCAAAATGTGGATGAAACAGGTGGCGACCCTGTTGGACTGGAAGCCGATGAATCTCCGGTCTGACTTGGAGAACCTAAATCTGAGAATGAGGACGTATTTGCTGCAGTTGAACGGTCGGTTGAGCAAGCAGTCGAGAACGGATTCCCAGCAGACAAGCTCGATCGACTTCGTACTATCATCCATGCCTACGATGTACGGCGTTTGACTCTGCACGATGACCCACCAGCACGTGTTCCACATATGGAGATACGACTACGGGAAGGGGCTCGTCCAACAAGGTGTAAGTGTGGTGTAGTGATTTCTCCGTAGTTGCGGATTATCACCCGTCGACAAAGACATGACACCGCCCAAGATGTTCAAGCAACGAACCCTCGGTCATGTGATGTACGGAGACGCCAAGGTGCAAGGGACTCGACGGCGTCACTCCCGAGCTTTCAGCGAGTATTGGATACGGCCATATGTCACTGAATCCAGGCTGTCCTTATTATTAATAATGGACTGGCCGGATTCGCATTCAGCGGACCATCTACGGTACGAACCCTCAGCGGCGGTTGGGATGAGTTCGCGGAAGGCTCAGCGACCTTTGGAAGGCACGTTCACCGTCTGGGACAGGGCGCGGGTCGTTAAAGATGCTCATGCGACGGTGCAGACGACGCTTGGCATGCAAGAAGATCCATAACGGATCATTGTTCACTTGATATTTGTATACTTGATTAGGACTTCTTATTAGGAATAGACCCGAAAGGGTAAGCTTAAATACAGAACAGAATTTCCACTCAAGCACACGGAGCGACGTCCGGCTTCAAGGTAAGCGTCAGGTCAAGCTTGTTTGAGTGTGTTATGCCTGTCGGTGAGCTCGAAGCTCTGTAGCGAGGGTTCATCCGGCAAGGCCAAGAGACTTTGTGTATTGGCCGATTATTATCGGGAGGTTTTACGTGACGGCTTATTGTTGCCTATTTGCACGACTGGGAGTGCTTGAATTGCATCCCTTTTATTCTTCCAGCCGAGTGTTGAACACTCGGTGATCTCGTAAAAGGCTTACCCGTGCCTGGTACCCTTCCGCTGTTGGGACCACGAGGATTCAAAACACCTGCTAGCTTTGCTCGTGCTAGTGACGTGTTCTTATTTTTACTGGTTGGCATATATAAGTAGTTTACAAGGTCCAGTTTGTCCCGGTGCAAGGGCAGAACTGGGGTCTTGAGGTCCGCCCGAACGATCGTTTACTATCCTAGTAGACGTATTGTTGTGGGAACGTCCTAACTACATTGTAGCTAGAGTTCACGTGGGAATTCCAACACCACAACTGGTGCCGCGACCCGGGAACAGATTGTGACCATTGTGGACTGTTTGTATGGCGTTCCAGTTTACGAGCTACCAAGAGAAGAGGAACAAGAAAACGAAACCAAGAAGCATGTCGAAAGGACAGCCGATGGTACCAGTTACGCCTGCCAAGTCTGGCGGGGCTCGCAACGAGAGTTCAAGCCCGGCCGCGCGCTTTGCATCCGCCACCGAGCTTTCGGTGAGCCTCGACGACGAAGCGGACATCGGTCCTCCCGCCCACGATTATGAAGATTACGAAGACAAGCCGCCGGCTTCAGAGCCAGGCGCAGCGACGCCGGAGACGGTCACGCTATCATCTGGGCTGAGCGGGGCGACCAGGCCCCTTTCGAGGAACCTCGCCGACGAGCTCGATGATGTTGCGTGACCGGAACCGGCCTACGAAGATTAAGATGATGGGACCAAGGGTTTTAAACCTTCGGTGGCGCGTGCAAAGCATTCAGCACTGCTGAAGGCACCTCGCCCATCTATCAACGGTGATACACCAGCCGCCAAGCGCGTTTTCGACCGCGTACAAGCGCTGATGTAGAATTATCAGTGGATGCAGCTGTTCAAGCCCATCCCCAAGAGAAAGGCCGACTGGCCTGCGCTTGCGCAGGAACTTCAATACCCAGTCAACTCGGTATCGACTAGCCAAGTTGCCGAGGATTCAGTTTCGCTACTGTTGTCGCTGGGCTTCGAGAACGAGACGTACCCATCGACGATGTCGCTCCAAGATTGGAGTCCACATGAAGCCGGAGCTACTCTCCAGAAATAGAAGAAGAAGCTTCGGAAGGCGTTTGGCGCTGTTGGCATCAACGCCGGAAAACAACCTGTGAGTCGAATGATCGTTCAAGATGAAGATCCGTCCATGATTCCACTGCCGCCGACACCCCCAACGACTCGTTCGTATTCCTCCGACCAAGCGTGGAGCTGAGCGTGGTGCCTTTGGCGCTACCGAAGCTTCACCGCACTTTCAAGACTCGCACATGGTTACGCCACGTTCGGAGAGCCATATGCAGCGTATTTACGCTGGCAACGAGGGTTCGTTCGGTCGCCGAGGTGGTCCGCGAGCTCCCAAAGGTGGTGTCAGACGTCGTCAAGTCGACAGCGATGGTTCGTCTAGTGACGATGACATTTTGGTGCGTACATTCGATGAGGAAGATCCTCAAGTCGAGTTGGTGCGTCAGATGAATGAGCTGGCGACGCTGAACGACGTGGACCCGACATCGAGGATTGAAATGGCTTCGCACCGACCGCTGGGTCGCATCACGCCGTTCTCAGGCTCTCGCAACAAGAGCGAGAACTGTATGCAGTGGCTCCGTGGGTTCGTCTATGAAATGACTGGAACCCACACAGATGCCGATAAATGGTGCATTCCATTTGAGCTAAGTCTCCGGGACGGAGCCATTCATTGGTTCCGTCAACTTCCGAAGAAGACGAAGCGCAAGTGGAAGCTGTTAAGCGACGCGTTCATCCGCTACTACTGCTAGCAGTTCACTCAGACGGCACTGTCGCGTTACTACTCCGCCAAGCGAGAGCGTAATGAACATCTGTGCGACTACATAAACAGGCTGAATGGCTACGCTCAGACCGCCCATCTACACTTTGAGAAGAGTGGTCGCGACGCGAAAGAACACGTACAGCGGTTCCTGGTAACATGCGGTGATGACAAACTAGCGGAGAGCCTCTACCATGCTCGGGTCGCCGACATTCACGAGCTCGAAGAGATCATCGAAGATGTTCTCTAGGGCAAGGAGAGAATGGCCAAGCGTGACAGTGTGTACCGATACTCGAAGAGTCGTGATACGCGACGCGACGATGGGTAGGCCCGCAACAACCGGCGTGATGACCGTCGCCGCGATGACAACCGAAACAAACCGAGAGTGACGCTCATTGAAGCCACGGCGGATGACCTACTAGCTGAATTAGAAGGTCGTGAAGCTGCTCAGGGAGGCAACGAGTATTCAAACGAAGATCCGAACGCTTACGACGATGTCCAAGATGAGTACAACGACTTTCAGCCTGATAATACGGGCGGTGATTTCTCATTGGATGAAAACGACCGATACATCGCCGCTGCTAACGAAAATGAGCGCCGTGCAGCTGCTGAAGGTACCTACGCACGTTCAGACAACCGTCAACCGCGTGGAAACACGCCTGATCGCGAGAATGGCTTCAATCAAGATCGCCGAGGTGGTGACCGTGGGCTCCATCAGGACCAACGCGGTCGACGTGACTTCAACCGCGACAACCGACGCCCACAGTACGGACCATGCGCGGTGTGCGGTGGCACGAGTCACTCCGCCCACCACTGTAACAAGCGATGCAAGTTCTGCAAACAACTCCACGATGCTGGACAATGCGAACTTTTCCGCAACTTCCAAGACCTTGCCAAATTCGTGCGCACTAAAGGCACGAAGGAGGAACTCCCGCCAGAGCTCAAGGCCGTCGTTCAAGAACGTCATTTAAACTAGGCAGCCCGCCAACTACAACTGGGTGGGTCCCTATCGGGCTGCCACAGCTAACCGAGCCTTCAATGGAAGCAGAGTGTATCTTTGCTTTCATAGGGCATAGTGAATGGCCTGATAATTACGTAACAAGTGTGAACACGACGGAAAATGAAAAGGAGAGGAGACGAATCCTCGGTGGAGGTGTTGGAGAGAGAGTGGAGTGTGCTGATGCTGATGAGGGCACGCGCGAGGGCTCGTTCGGCTTGGTTTCGAGTGCAGCGCGAGACGAGCCCAAGGGTCACTCCAAGATGATGAAGTTGAACCCTGGCGAGAGACAGGGGTGGTGGTCGGCCAAGAAATTCGACCGACGGATCAGAATGAGAGCTCTGGTGCAAGGCGCTGTGAACGACCAGCGAACGAGGATCCTCCTCGACACAGGAGCGAACGTTAGTGTGATCACTGACGCCTTTGCCAAGAAGTTGCGACTCCGAGATGTACCCGATCACGGACGCCGCATTGACATTCAAGGTATTAACGAAGGCAAGGTGTCTACAACGCGGCGAGCGTGCGTCAAGATTACGCTTGGATGGGAGATGGTGTACGAGTTCGAGATGTGGGTAATGGCGCATAGTGCAGGCGTCGACGTGGTACTCGGGACCGACTTTATGATCCCAGCTGGGATCCGGTTGGACCTGTTTCACGGCGCGGCGCAATTACCGCACGAAGTACAAATCCCGCTGATCAAGACTAAGAACATGATCGACAGCGAAGAGTACGGCTCTTATGTTAACGCCGGGCCACCCGAGCGTTTGGACATTCAAGCGCACGAGAGGCGAGAATATCGACTAGGGAAGCGTCAAGTCGGGCTGGAAGAACACGTACTGTGGGTTCGTCGAACGAACAAGTTAATCCCGTCAGTGACGAGGTTTCGGCGTGGACGGCCTCAGAGCATTCGGTTGACCAACGTGTCCGATCGAACTGTGTACCTACCAGCACACGACTCGATCGAGATGTGGATTCCAGATTGAGATTTGCCACGAGGTGACGGCTATGTGCGTCTGGAGTCCAAGAAGTACCAAGACTGGCAAGTGTTGGCCTACGAAGGTTGTAGAGGCCGCGAGCTCTTTCAGCGTGAATGTGAGATCTACGAACAATGGCTCGCAACTCAGCCTTCGGCAGTTGATCGACCGGACTATCCAGAACCCAGTGGGGTGCTAGCACGACCTCTAGAAGACTTGCTAGTGGATTCTAGTGATCGTCTGACGTGTGCAGAACGCTGGGCACTGATCCTGGAGGAACGTGAACTAGTGGAAGCCTGTCTGGCGTCTGGGGTGACAGCCGGGGATTCGGCCGACGGTCAGCCTTCCGAAGAACCTTTGGACACGTACACGACAACCCATGGCGGAGGCAATAATGCGAACGAAGCCTCGGTAGCGCGGACACACTAACCACAGAGGCCGGTAAACGTGGTACATACACCAACGGGTGTTAGTTTCAAGTCTGGGGTGACAACTGAAGCGACAAGTAACAGCACTGAATTAGATGGAGTAAACATTTCTGACGAAGCTGTCCCGGCCTTGTGTGCAACCAAATCTGCGAACGAGACATCGGTGGTTGACCCAGAGGATGCAGGCATCGCACTGAAGGTGTTGAGTACGGCACCGAGTGTTCATTGCAAGATTGGTGCGAATGCCGAACTGTCAAGACAGCGGCAGACCGAGGGGCTGAACAAAAGTCAACAACCCAATGTGTCGGTGGCCCGCGAATTCAATATTGCGATCGACGACTCGGCAGGGGGCCCAGAGATGGGAAACCAGGATAGGAAGGAGATGGACCCAGTACCGACTGTTGAAATCAAAGCGGATGCCGATGTTGAGTCAAGGGAAGAATCCGTAGCGACGTTGGACGGAACGTACATCTCGGTTGCTTGAGTGTTAACGACCGAAGGAAATGAAGCAACGGAGGATAGGAGAAATTATTTCTACGAACACCCAGTTAACAACATTGGCTTGGAAGACTACGCGAAGGAGCTGGCATTCCTGCCGGACCTGACCGAAGAGATCAACACAACAATAGACTACACTGCGTCTAATGTTGCTGATCCTCAGTTGTCGACTGATCGCCGAGAACGTCTGGTCGCGACGCTGAAGAACCACGAGCAGATTCTGATTGCTAGTGGCAACGCACTGCCGCCGCCAGCCTACGGCGCGGTATGCGATATCGACACACAGGGGCACGCCCCAATTAAACAGCGTGCCCGACGCGTGCCGTTACGATTCCTCGGCAAGCTGTACGAGCTGCTGCGCGCTCTGCTGCGAGCTGGACTGATCGTTTTTTTAGATAGTCCATGGGCATCGCCGATCGTGATTGTGATGAAAAAGAACGGGCTGGGCATCCGGCTCTGCATTGATTACAAGATGGTGAATGCTATCACCGCGATCATGGAGTATGCAATGCCGCTAGTCGACGACCTGTTAACAGATCTAGAGCGCTACCTGTGGTTCTGCTCGCTGGATGCGGCAAGCGGCTTCTGGGCGGTCATGATGACCTTGCGAGCACGTAAAGTGTCGGCGTTTGTCTGCGCACTCGGACATTTCGAGTGGTTACGCATGCCTTTCGGATTAAAGAACGCGCCGATGATCTACCAGCGTATGATTGACAACGCACTCTGGGGGTTCGTTCAACCTAAAGGAGGTTGGGTTGAATACTCGGAGCGGATGCGTTTAGCTGAAGAACATGCCAAGGAACGTCGTGGTCCAAGCGCCGAGGGTTCGTTTCAAACAAAGTTCGCGGCAGACCGCAAAGCACGGGTGGAGACCGACCCTGTACTACAACTCGTCAACAGCCCCGTCGCTGACATGTTTACGAACGGGGAACCGGACGAATCATCGCTGGTACCTGTATTTGGTCGACGGTCGTTTGTGGATGATATTTGCTTCGGTGGCGAGGATTTCGACAGCTGCCTGGCGACGCTGGACCGATTGCTGGCAAGATTTGCACAGTGTCGGATAAGCATTAGCTTTATCAAGAGCATCTTCTGCCAACCCAAGGTGGACTTTCTGTCGCATAAAATTTCGCCAGAAGGTATCAGAGCTGACCCCAAGAAGCTTGCGGCCATCACCGAGCTTTCGTTTCCAATGAGTAAGAAGGGCATGCAGTCGTTTCTTGGAGCGGTTAATTACTACAGTCGCTTCATTCAAGACTTCGCGGTCTACGGTGCCGCGCTGTACCAGCTCAAGGATGAAGACTTTGCCGTTGAAGGTGGCCTTTCTGTGGCACGTCGTTCCTTCGAAAAATTGAAGACGAGTGTTTCACATTCACCCATCCTCAGGCACTTCGATCGGTCGAAAGCAGTTCACGTCATGCTCTTTGCGAATGAATGGGCGTTGAGCACTACGTTAATGCAAGAACATGAAGGCAAGTTACACCCCGTACGGTTCCTCGGTCGGGTGCTCAAGGAGGCCGATATGAACTACCATCCTGCTGAGAAGGAAGTTTTGGCGTTACTTCTGCTGTTGAAGATCTGTTACGTCCAGCTGGCAGGAAAGACGCTACATGTCTATACACGATTCTCGACGTTAGAGTGGGTGCATAAGTCGAAGTCTCTCTTCGGACGCGCGGTCCAGTTCGCAGTGCTGCTATCGCAGTGGCACCTGAAGGTGCAGCGCGTGAAGGAGAAGGATGTCGCCTTCGCGCAGCTACTGCAGTCAAGCATCACGAGCTTCGTCGACGTGGAAGACTCGCTCGCGCCGGTGGCACCTCCAAACAAGGGCTCCCCGACTATTCGGATGGACCCCGCGTTGCTGTACGCCAAGCTTTCCCGTAATTACAGCGGATTCGTCATGTCTTTTGACGGATCAGCGAAGACAGAGAAGTACGGTGGCTACGGGAGTTGTTCATGGGTGCTGTGGAGCCTTCCTGAGTGGAAGGTAGTGATTGCTGCAACCGCTTACCTCTCGACCACCACGGTGAATGAGGCAGAGTACACAGGAATGATAAACGGTGTCAAGGCTGCTATTGCGCACGGTGCCGAGAATTTAGTCATCGTTGGTGACTCAAGGCTCGCGATTCAACAAGCACTAGGGGTGATCGCATGCAGGAAGGAAACTTTGCTAGCGCTGCTGAATACTCACAAGGAACTCACGGCCAAGCTTCGATCAGTTAAATATATCCACGTTGTACGAGAATACAACGCTGCCGCGGATTCGTTAGCCACTGAAGCGCTGGAATCAAAAGTCAGTCGGGTCATCTTGGCTGAAACTCGCAAGTCGGAATTGGCTTCGCTGAATCGCATCCAGGAAATGATCTACGAACCGGATGAAGACTCGGTAGATGTTTTGTCACGTGGAGCAGAGCGTCACGTACATGTACTGTCAGGCAGCGAGTCTTCAAAGTGAAATTTTTTCGAACATTTCGTGGTTGATTACAGCTCACCAAAGTGCGATTATGGTAATATGGCAGTGATGCCTCGGCGGCAGACGAAAGCCAAGAAACGCGTCAGGTTTGCAGATGAACACTCGGAGGAGGTCTCAAAAGCTCAAGAACAGCATGAAGAACGACGAGAGACGTCCACCGAAGATTCAATAGACGAAGATTTGCCAGACCATCCTCACAAGACTGTACCAGCGGCATTTCCCGATGCGGAAGATGTTGACCCGGTAGTGATACAGCGGGGACGACGCAGACGGATACTAGTGGCACAAGACGAGGAGCAGAAGTGGTTTAACATCAAGAAGGTGCTCCAGGCCAAGCACAAGAGCTGAGTTACAAAGAAGCTCGAGATGCCTGGAAGTACGCTGACCGGTTCGTGTTATCAGAAGATGGCGTGCTTCACTATCTTGGATTGAATTGTCGGTACGACCACGGTTGGCAAGAGGAGACCAAGCTACGGCTTGTGGTACCGACAACGATGATTCAAGAGGTCTTGCAGAACTGTCACGACTCGCTGGAAGGAGGACATCAAGGTGTGGTGAGAACGTTCCATCGCGTTAAGTCCGATTATTATTGGATCGGCTTGTACGCTGATGTGGAGAAGCATGTGAAGTCATGTCCAGATTGCAGCTCGAGTAAAAGCCATCCGCAGCTTCGTGGATACTCAGCTGGCAACGTACTAGCCAGAACGACCTTTCCAGATCGTCTCGATGGATTTTGTGATCCCACTACCGAAATCTCGCAGGGGCAACACGGCGTTGCTCCTATTTCAGTGCTCGTTTACGGGATTCGTTATTGCCATGGCTATGTCAGATACGACTGCACTGAGTGTTGCCCAAGTGTTCGAAGAATGTGTGTACCGACGGTTCGGGGCCCCATCATTAATAAGGCATGACCGCGACCCACGCTTCATGAGCGAGGTTTTCCAAGCGTTCGCAGAGATGATGCAGTCAAGATCACGAGCAACTTTGAGCTATCGGCCACAGGCTAGTGGACAGCGGGAACGCTCGGTGAAGTCGGTGATGGGCTCCGTACGGATGTACGCGGAAGACCCTCTACAACAAGACTGGGACGAAATCGCCGAAAAGCTGGTGCTCGCTATTAATACCTCTCAGGACACTACGAGGAAGGAAACACCGTTCTACCTCGTTAACGATTGAGATGCGCAGTCGACGTTGAGGGCAATGTCGTCATCACTCAAACGAGGACTCGGCAAGCAGTCTGACGCACTGGCGTGGCGGCGTGAGATCAATCGACAACATGAGGTCGCCCTCACTATGGCCAAAGATTATCAGGCTGTAGAAAAGGAGAGAAGGGCTAAAAAACATAATGATGCCCTGAGTCGACTGGAAAAAGCCGCTGTACCTCAACCAAGTGGAAACGAACACTCGGTGGACCCTCCAGAAGCTTCGGAAGAGATGGAAGATCCTGCGAGAGCCCCACCGAGAGCTCTTTTTGATATTGGGAGCCGGGCGTGGTTGTACATGGAACGCGTCAAACCGGGCTTGACGAAGAAATTAGCTCACCGGTGGCATGGACCGTTTCGGATCAAGCGCAAGGTGGAAGAGTTTGCGTACGAGCTGGAACTGCCTGACCGAAGTGGGTATCGCTTCTACCCAGTAGTGCATGTGTAGAGACTCAAGGCTGTCAACGAATTCAACAGTCGACCGAACACTCGGTTGGTACTAGACGCGACTAATGAAGCAAGACTCGACTTCGATGAGGAACTATTGCCTGAGGACAGCTGGGAACCAGATCAAGTTGCCGGTGAATATGAAGTCGAGGCCATCCTCGACGACAGAACACCACTGTCGACGAGCACGGAGCGTGCTGTACGCGAGTTCAAAGTCAAGTGGGTGGGTTATGAAGATCCATCTTGGGAACCAGCATCCAACTTGTCATGTGGAGGTCTGCTATACGACTATTTGCGAGCCAAGAAGAGCGAGAATCGGCTGCAGATGGCGCAAGTGGCGGACGAAGATTAGCGTGACTGGATCACGTGTGAACTGTCCACAGGGCGATGCAGCCTGTGGTAACAGACGAAAAACGTTACTGCAACAACAAATTGTATATGCATTTGAAGAACAACATGAACATGATTACGCTGTGGAAGTGGATTAAGAATAAGAAAACATGAATGCCGACCGGGGAGCGACCACTGAAAAAAACGAAGTCACGCGGAACACCTCAACAGTTAGCTGAGATGCTGGAGAACGTCGTGGAGCGTGCAGCGAGGATTCAAATCGATTCCAATTGCCTGGCCGCGGTGGCCAAGAGTGCTAACGAAGTCGAGTCACCACTCTCCTTCTCCTCTTCATCAGGACCTAAGCCTCGGAAGCTGGAGCTGCTGCCGGACTCTGCGTATCCTCGGTACCAGCTTCAACAGGAGCAGCAGCCGGAGCGGTACGTGGAGTACCCGGTGGCGAGTCAAACAACGAACGCCAGGTCGGAATAAGCTCAGTTGAATCGAGAGACGGGTCAACAATCACGCTTCGGTACACATCCACGAAACGCGTACCACGATGATTGAAGAGCTCCGGATTACGCTGGCACGGGAAGTACGTGGTGTTGTACGGGTGCTGATGCGGCGCATTCATCCATCCAGTACGCCAGGGCTGACGAGCGTCGAGAGCCGAAACTTCGGAAAGCCAGTCAGATGTCCGAGGTGCGAACGACAAGTTTTCAATGGGGTACCACGGCTTCGACGGCTCCAAAAGCAACTCGGGACGAATGAACGGCGCGCCGGAAGTACCAGAGGAAACCGAGTCACGACTCCACGCCATGTACTGCTCACGGTACTTGTTACGAAGACGATCCGCACGACGGTCGCTCTCACTGAAGAGCTTCTTCAACAGAGCTCTCAGTTCCTTCAAGCACTCCTTGTCGTGGCCAACCTTTTTAGCTTCTTCAGCAAGACCTCGTTCAATACCAGCCATCGGAATCCAGTGGAGACTCTCCCACAACGCGAACCCGAGGTCACCTTGCTTACCGCCATCACCCCGAAGGTTCGCCCAGATCATCTTGAGACGGGTCTCAATCGGAGCACGCTTTGAGATGGGGACGCTTGGATTGAAGTTGACAGTGTCGAAGAGACAGGCTTGAAGAGGATAGAGCTATAGGAGTTGCTGGTACGGGTGATCAGGATGCGAATAATCAAAGTACGCTTGGAGACCCTCCAACGTTGTACGCACGGTCACCTCACCAGTTGGTTCGGGAAGGGTTAAGCTCAAGAGTCGCTCAAAACACTTCTTGGCGCCTGCGTCAGTAAACGCCATGTCCACTTACGGAAGAACCCACGGTGGCAAGGTGGACGAAGCCGGCACCGTAGGGCGACCACCAGACAACACTCGGTGAGGCAACGGCTCAACCGACGGTGCACCACCACGACGCGGCACCGAAGTGTAGGTGGCCGTGATCATGCGCCCAGGTCCAGCATCGAGAGTCCAAATAGGCGGACGAGGAGACACTGGAACAAGAAGAGAAGATGCAGGTGCTGGGTGACTTGCTGGTGGCGAATGAGGCGGACCGGCAACTATGATTGGAGAAGTCATCATCGGCGAAGGATTTGGCCGAGGTGGAGTCGGAGGACGAGCTGGGCCAAGATTGCTCCAATTTCGCTCGGAATCTTCAATATCTTCGTCATCGAGTGTGCTTGAATGATCGGTAGGTGGCGGAACATCACCGCGACCACTGGGGGCATCAAGAGAATCATCCACCGAAGGTTCATTGTCATCCACGTCATCTCCACGATCGTCATCAGTATTTCCATCGTCATCAATCTCCATCGAAACGTCGGGCGAAGACACGCTTGGTACAACAGCCGTCGGAACAATCGGAGCCGGCTTCGAAGACACGGAGGCTAGTGGAGCAGCTTCAACAGGGGCAGGCCCTGCTGTAGAAACCACTCCCGAGACTTCAACTAACTTGGACGTCGCAACAGACGCCGAAGCAGACTTGCCTTGTGGGACAGTTTGGTCCGACTCGTCACCTTCATCACTTGAGCCGAACATGAGTCGCATTTCTTCGGCCTCACGCAGAGCTTCTTCAGCAGCACGTATGTCGGCTGGAGAAGGAGAGATCGTTGACGCTGGTGGTTTGGTCAAATCGGGTGGACCCTTAGGCGGGGGAAAAGGCGCGTCAGGAGGATCAAGAACATCGTTGTGATCCCCAGAGTCCACTTCTTTACTTGAAGGCTCTGTGGCAGTTTCTTGAACCGAAGGGACGCTGCTTGGACCAGCATTTCCCATGTCCACATCACTCTGGTCGCCGCTGAGGTCGACTACGGCGGGAGTTGAGGAAGACGCTAATGGCGACCATGAACTTGGAGAAGACGGTACAGACTTGGACCGAGTCTTCATATGACGTCGGGGCGATTTGGCAGAAAAATGAGTACGAGATTTCTTGCGCTTCTTCTGGGCCGCTTTCTTCCACGCCTTCGGGCCGAACAGCGATCTACGAGCAGACTTCGGAGTTGAAGTATCGGCAGGTGGCGCATCATCGAGACCGGCAGCTGCCATCGAAGTACTGGGCTTGTCCGTTGGGATTGGAGCCTTGTCTTTGTCAGAGTCGTCCGGCTCGTCGTCTGAATCCTCACCACCTGGTCTAAGACGCTTATGGGACTTCCCATGGGCCACTTGGTGAGCGGCCTTGGCCAAAGCTGCAGGAAGGGCTTGAGGATCGTCCGAAGACGCGGTGGCAGACTGGATGCGCCGCAAAGCGACTAACGTCTCCTGATCCAAGTCCAGCGCGTCCAGGTCCAGGTCACCCGCAGTCAGACCTATCACGAAGGATTGTGAGCGAACGTTAGTTGCTGAACACACGGTGGAAGGAGCGACATTAGGAACGTACCATCAACAGCCAGACGAAGTACCTCGGGATCCATCCCGGCCAGACTCACGTGGACACGGAGGGTACGCTTCGCTTGGAGGAGGCGAGTGTTACGGTCTTGCTGGTTCTCGAGGACCTTGAGCGTGTCGTTATCAACGTACTTGCCCTGGGCAAGCTTTACCAGAAGGAGGTGAAGCTTCCGAGTCTGCTCGGTATTCGCTCCAATAGAAGACTTGTACACCTCGCGTTCGCGAGCCAGCTTCTTCTGCAACGTGCTAATAAAAACGTCCCGCGCTTGGACCTCGCAGTGCAGACGATACAAGTCTTCTGCGTGTCGCTCCATAGTGGCTTGAACAGTGGCGAGCATGGCATCGTTCTTGGCGTTCGACTCGCGGAGGATCTTGACATTGTGGTGAAGGGCTTCAATCTCAGCGTTGGTAGCCTTAAGGAACGCCTCCGCGTTCTCACGAGTCATGATTTCGGGTGCCACCGAACGTACGGCGGCAGCAGCCTCGGACTGAGCAAACCGCAACTGACGCTCCAAGTCGGCGACTCGTTCGGGTAATGCCGACAGCGCGTCAGGAACAGGTTGTACCGCAGCGAGGACATCATCGAAACCAACAGCAGTCTCGAGGCGACGTTGAGTGTGTACATCGCCGTGGAGAGGAGGCGCAACGCTGAGCTGCACTTGGTGACGAGCCATTGCAGTCAAGTACGGAATTATCGACGTCATCATGTGATCGACCGATGCCTCCGTACTTTCAGCCAGCATGGCGCGCAGCGAATCTTCGGTGAGTGGTGGTGTACCACCGGCAGGCGCAGGAGGAGCAGCAGGAGCCATCTCCGCGGATTCAGCGGCGACGGGGAGTGCTGTAGGAGCTACCGCAGGGAGTGAAGAGTCCGGGGCAGGAAGCGCCGAAGGACCGGTTGATGACGCTGCTGTCGGAGGAAGTGTAACAGACTGAGGGACGTTTGAACCCTCGGTCTTGCTCTCCTGAGAAACAAAACACGTAATGCGTGGTGATGAGCAAGGCGCCGATGATTCAAGAGAAGGATGAGCTGAAGTACCTCCAGCTGTTCACGTTCGCAACGTCTGCGAGGATGGAGACGCTAACACACACGTCGGACACGGCTCGATTCAGACGCTTGGACATACGGTGGCGAGATGGTTTCAAGCAACGAACCCTCGGTCATGTGATGTACGGAGACGCCAAGGTGCAAGGGACTCGACGGCGTCACTCCCGAGCTTTCAACGAGTATTGGATACGGCCATATGTCACTGAATCCAGGCTTTCCTTATTATTAATAATGGACTGGCCGGATTCGCATTCAGCGGACCATCTACGGTACGAACCCTCAGCGGCGGTTAGGATGAGTTCGCGGAAGACTCAGCGACCCTTGGAAGGCACGTTCACCGTCTGGGACAGGGCGCGGACCGTTAAAGATGCTCATGCGACGGTGCAGACGACGCTTGGCATGCAAGAAGATCCATAACGGATCATTGTTCACTTGATATTTGTATACTTGATTAGGACTTCTTATTAGGAATAGACCCGAAAGGGTAAGCTTAAATACAGAACAGAATTTCCACTCAAGCACACGGAGCGACGTCCGGCTTCAAGGTAAGCGTCAGGTCAAGCTTGTTTGAGTGTGTTATGCCTGTCGGTGAGCTCGAAGCTCTGTAGCGAGGGTTCATCCGGCAAGGCCAAGAGACTTTGTGTATTGGCCGATTATTATCGGGAGGTTTTACGTGACGGCTTATTGTTGCCTATTTGCACGACTGGGAGTGCTTGAATTGCATCCCTTTTATTCTTCCAGCCGAGTGTTGAACACTCGGTGATCTCGTAAAAGGCTTACCCGTGCCTGGTACCCTTCCGCTGTTGGGACCACGAGGATTCAAAACACCTGCTAGCTTTGCTCGTGCTAGTGACGTGTTCTTATTTTTACTGGTTGGCATATATAAGTAGTTTACAAGGTCCAGTTTGTCCCGGTGCAAGGGCAGAACTGGGGTCTTGAGGTCCGCCCGAACGATCGTTTACTATCCTAGTAGACGTATTGTTTTGGGAACGTCCTAACTACATTGTAGCTAGAGTTCACGTGGGAATTCCAACACCACATAAGCCTCGACGGTATCCCCCTCACATTCGCAAATTTCTTCACGATTTCAACTCTCGTTTGGTGAAACTAGAACTCGCTTACGAGAATTCGGAAAGTCGATGGGCGAGTCCCGTTCTCCCTGTCAAGAAGTCAGCGGACCTTATGGATCTTAGACAAATCACAGACTATCGTGAGCTGAACGCATTGACTGAAGTCATGGCAGCAGTTATGCCGATTTTATCCGTGGTGATGGAGAACGCGAAGGGAATGAAACATTTCGGACTCTTTGATTTTTTGAAGGGCTTTTGGCAGCTTCCGTTGGCTTTAATGTGTCAAAAATTGCTTTCATACATGACCGATGAGAAGGTTTTTACCCCTCGCAGAGTGCCTCAGGGTAATAGTGATGCTGCGATATTCTTTCAGAAGACAATGGAGAATTGCTTTGCCAGTCTACTGTACGACCATTTACTGATTTGGATGGACGACTTACTCCTTTATGTCAAGGATATTGATGTATATTTGGACAAGTTGGAAGAAATGCTGTCACTAATGGACCACTTTGGCTTAAAGCTGAGTGCAAAGAAAACGGGCTTGTACGAGACTAATGTCAAGTGGTGCGGCAGGATCATAAGTGTGAAGGCATTAGACATGACCCAAACCGAATTGACTCGTTACGGGCTTTGTCATCCCCACGTACTGCCGGAGAACTTCAGCAATTTTCTGTGCGGTCAATTGGATGCGTCAAAGCATTATTGATTTTGCCAGGCAGATTGCCCCTCTACAACAGAAACTTGACGCGGCTCTCACGAAAACCAAGAGGGCCAAGAGGGCGGCTGCTGGGATTAACTTTGAGCTGAGCAGTGATGAACGCGTGGCATTTGACTGGATTAAAATCGCTCACCAAAGCTGCTACTCTCGATTTTCCTGATGACAACACTACCAAATGTCTCTTCACGGATGCCTCGAGCGTTGGATACGCCGTTATTGTGACTTAAGTTGTGGACTTCGACCCTCAGAAGCATGCTACAGAGCAACACATCGGCGCATTCACTGCACAAGTGGAACGTTTGCCGGTAGCCAGTTGAACTGGACTGTCATCGAGAAAGAGGCATTCCCCATTATTGTTGCCTGTGATAAACTGGATTACTTGTTACTATGGTCAAGACCCTTTCGGATGTATTGTGATCATCGTAACCTGATTCACATCTTCGCACCGGACGTTTCGATCAAGAAACATATTAAAGGGAAACTTTTACGATGGTCCATAAAGCTAATGAACTACCAGTATGTAGTGGGGCATGAGCCGGGATCTGATAATGTATGGGCCGATATGATTTCCCGTTGGGCTGATAACCATTCGCCAACTGTGAAACGACTGAAGGTTGCTCGGGCTCGCCCAAGCCAGAGGACCGAGATTGTGTCTGCTTTGCGCCCTCTGGATGATGATTATTTTGTGTGGCCTACACTGGTGGACCTCAAGGGAATACAAGCCAAGAACTCGGATCCTGCTCACGCTAATCGAAATGATGATGGTCTCGTGACCCTGGAGGACAAGCTGTGGATCCCGTATGAAGAAAAAGAGTTACTTCAGCGGCTGTGTATCATTGCACACTGGGACGCTCAAGGGCACCGCGGCCAACAAGCCATGATTGCACACCTGGGACGGCTTTTCGCTATCGAGCACCTCTCAGATGTGGTCGCAAATTTCTTTATGAAGTGTCTGCTTTGTCTGCATTCAAGAGGAAGGAAGGCTATCCCATGTCCATGGAGCGAGGTGATTGAGTGTCGTACACGTAATGGTGTTTTTCATTTTGACTTTCTTTACATGGGTGAAAGCTTTGGAGGCAGCAAATATCTTTTGGTTATGAAGGATCACGCCACACATTACTGCGAATTGATTGTTGCAGACTCAGCAGAAAGTAGTGTTGTGGTTGAAGCTTTACTGGATTGACACTCACGATTCGGTGTTCCTCCTGATTGGGTATCTGATTGTGGAACCCATTTCAAGAACGAGATTATCGCCGAGCTGAGTCGCCGTCTCCGGTCGAAGCCGTCATTCACACTTGCGTATAGTCCGTGGGTTAACGGATCAGCTGAACGTGTGAACCGGGATGTACTACAAGTGGTGAGAGCAATGATTTTAACGTACAAAATTGGATACAAAGTCTGGGTCTACTTGGTTCCGGTGGTGCAAGCCAATTTGAACCATACAGCACTCCCATCTCTTGGGAATCGAGCGCCAGGCGAGCTGTTCACTGGACTGCCACGGCCCACATCTCTCTGTGAATTTTATCTACCAGTGAAAAACGAGTTACAGCAGATTCCACAGAGCGAGCAGATTGACGACTACCTAGATCGGTTGAGAAGCAGTTTACAGAAGATGCATGATGAGGTTGAAGACAAGAAATTGAAGCAAAGACTTTTGAACAATAAGCGCGAACGAGGAGAGAATCTCGTAAGCTTTCACGTTGGAGATTACGTTTGCGATCTCGAACGGATGAGAAACGTGGCAACAAACACCAAGTAAATTGGGTTGGACCGTAGCCGATTCCCACTGCTTTCGTGTAGAGCACCTGATTGCAGAAGAAGAACAGGATGTGCACCTTTCACGGTTAAAGATGTACGCAGACAGCAGTTTAAATGTCACGGATGAGCTACTCGAACACGTAGCTGCTCAAGGAATCATCTTAGCAATTGATGAGCTGAAGGGCCACAAGTGGAATAATGCTACAAAGGACTTTGATATTTTAGTCAGTTGGAAGGGCCTACAGTCGATCGAAGACTCTTACGAACCAATGCAAGTTCTTAATAAGGACATCAATATTTTTATTGAAGAGATATGTGGACGCTGCTGAAGATCCCCGTCTCACGGATCACTGGAAGAAGATAGATCGTGAGAGCGGCAGCATGGCGTCAACACCTCCTGGATCAGCGAAGGGAAAGAAGCCTCGTGGCCGCCCTCGCGGCAGGAAGAAACGAAGTCACCCCGATGGAGAAACCTTCCGGCGTGACCTCGACGACGCGGATGAGGTACAACCTCGAAGTGTCCAGCGAACCGTTCAGCGTACTTTGGATGAGGACAGCCAGGGGCACACCGGTGCCGAGGACCCAGATCCTCAGTTTCCTCTAGGTCGTCGAACTCGATCAATGATGACCGCCACCGTGGGCCAAGTTCCGCATGTCCGCAGTCAGCAGAGATCTCGAGCACCCAGTCAGCGCCTCAAGAAACAGTCCGGTTGTAAGCGTCAGACTCTTGTCAGCCGTTGGTCATGCGCTGTGGGTGATGTCGCCACAGCCTTCGCAAGTCGAGCGGAGATGTAGTGGGGAAACCAAGCTTCGGGGGCTGTGTAGTGGATCCCGGGTATTTCACCTTGGTTTCCCTCATAGCTCTACGGAGACGACCCAAGGGCGCCTGGCAGCTTTGCCATCTTCAGGCAAATGGGTCTGCGTGTCTTCCCAGTCGGGCTAGTAATGCCCGACCCGGGTTTTATATTAGGAACCAGGCCAACTACATATCATCTTTCTTATAAATTCCCCAGCGAACTTTCTGAGGGACGCCTTAGAAAGTTGCTGATAATTGAGCTCGATCTGGTTACCATCAGACTCGAGACTCATTCTACGATTTATCCGATACAATACTCTTAGCTATAAGTTCCAGCGGGGTGGTTCCTGCTTTGTCGAGTGTTGATTGGTTTTTCGCCCGGGATCTACTACACCAGTCAATTTACACCAGACCTAATCCATTTCTGTTCCGCGATGACTTCAGAATGGATAAAAGCTCCTACGACGCGTTATTTGCTTTGTGTGAGCACACAAAACGAGAATACATCGTATTCGTACATCAGTCTTGAGTATTTAGTTTTGCATTGGTCTGCCAAATACAATAATACGGTCAGTACAATAGTGTCGGACAACTGAAACCACTAACCTTTGTCAGCAGGGATTCCCTCTTTCGCTAGGCGCGTTACGATAAGCGCCCAGCCCTTTGACTCGACCCCTTTGTCGCTTTTTAAGGAAGCATCGCTGCGTACTGCAAGGTAGCACTTAAGCAGCGCCTTTTCATCCACACGCCCCCAGGTCGCCCTTTGTTTCTTCGTCTGCTGCTCCATCCGTTGGTTTTAGAACTACTGCCACTGTTTTAAGGGGCAAAGGAGGACGAATCCAAATTCAACCCAGAGCTGAATTTTGAAACCAGTCGTTTGGACCTATCCTGCTGGGTGTCATTTTTTTTATGTTTCTTAGCGGAATAAAGCTGGTTGAGATATTCCAGCTCTTTAATAACAATTACAGCTGGTTTTAGCTTAGATCGAACACGGCCTAAATTTTCTAAAAAAAAACATTTCCAAGTATTTGTAAAGTAAGCAATATTTTCTTTCGTACACCAAGTTTTATAAGTTTATACTCATGCCAAACCTTTACTTGGAGTGAAACCTGTGAAGTTTATACAAATTGGTAGAAAAATAAAACCTTCTTATTTGAATTTTGTATCGAATCGATACCTACTATTGGTGTGCGCACATAATCTCGAATTAATCCCTATTGGGCTGTACGTACTACTACTCGTAGCACTACCAGGACTTAGCTAATTAAATAATTTGTTTTGAGATGAAAAAGTGATATAAAGTCGATCCTGATACAAGATCTCAATACTATAAAGTCATCCAACCGAGAATAATATAGCTGAAAATATATAACAAACATGTTCGCATACGAGCTTGAAGGACTAAAAAGATTAAATATTCGAGCAATTAAATGGGGTAGTAGCTACCGGGTGAAGGTTCGCGATAAGACTGGTAAGATGGTCTATGTTAGCAGCCTATCGCGCCCCAGCAATCTCAAGCTGGTGGCTATGCAGTACAAGATCAGCCTCAATAAGCTGGAGAAGCACTTGTCTTCGGACTATAAGGCTGATCCTCAATATCGCTTTTACAAGGGCAACCACATGGAGTCCCACATATACGGGGGGATTCAACCTGGTGAGTTCTACGACAAGCTCGAGAACGTTCTTGAGAGTCGGAAAAGTGCTTATAAGGTAAATGTTGCTCTTGGGTACGATCTTGTTAGCAAAACCGATGATTCCGACACGAGATACTTTCATCCAAATCTGAGCGATACCTCTGCATTCGACAAGCCGGTTGCCATCAACAGCAGGAGCGACATTCGTAAGGTTATTTCTGAAATTCGCTCAATGGAGCTGGCTGATAAACTCAGCTACCCAAGCTCTGGGTACATGGTTAAGACTATTACAGGGTTCAAGTTTTTCGTATATCACCGAGAGCATGCACTAGGAGATAGTGAAGCCGTTATCCCCAAAATCATTCGAGATAATAAGAGTGTTATCAACTTCCCTAAGCCCAACAACAAACGTGTCTTTCACTGTATCGCTTTCCACAAGCATGATGATCCCAAAAAGGATCCGCAGAAGATTCAGTCGTTGGTGAAGCAGGTTTTTAAGCAATACTGCGCATTCAAGGGTATTACCTACACCCTCGATTTATATCGAAGTTTGAAGCCTATTGATATTCTCCAGTTTGACGAGCTTGAGAAGTGCTTCAAACTAAGTATCAATGTCGATACTATGGATATTGACTCTGGAAAGGTCGATTGCATCCGTCCATCTGACAACGACTACCATTCGGTCAATATCCTTTCGCACGATAATCATGCTCTATACAACAAGAACCTGGACGTGCTTCAGCGTAAATATCAATCTGGAAAGTGTGAAATGGTATTCGTTAGCTCTGAAAAGCTTAGGAACCATGTTAGAAATAAGTGCGAGCTTGTCAATGTCGAATCATTCTTAGCTAGCCCTACGATTTATCGCCCTGCTCCGAACACCATTGGCTCCCTACTCAGGGAGTATTCTATTAAGATTACTGACCAGTACATCGATCAGTTCATCGTCTATGACTTTGAGGCTATTCTCAAGCCTACGGCTACTAAACATGGGGAAAATACTGTCTTCACAAACAAACACATTCCGGTGTCGGTATCAGTAGCCGATAGCTTAACGGAGGAGGTTCGTTGCTTCGTGAACGATGCCCCAAAGGCTTTGCTAACGGATATGTTCAACTACATCAGCGCTATTGGTGAAAATATCCAAAAATACAATGTCTCCAAGTATGAGTCATTGCTTCGCAAGATTATCAATGCTCATGGGTTGAGCGGTATGGAGATTCCAGGTGTTAAACTTGGTAAGAAGTACAGTACCAATGATGTAGATGATTGGATTACGGCCGGCGATTTTGCTAGTTTCTTCGATTTCCACATCAAGCTAGGCTTCGGGAAGCAGCGTTCTGATTATAGTAGAATCAAACAAACGATTGATCAGGTACCAGTATTTGGATTCAATTCTGGTCGATATGATATCAACCTAATCAAGAGCGACTTGTTTGCCGTTATTGGGGCAGAAAATATCAAATCAGTTATCAAGAACCCTTCTTACATGTGTATCGCAACATCGGACATGAAAATACTCGACATTAGTAACTACGTTCCAGCTGGAACTAGCTATAGCAGGTATCTGAGCACATATCTCGGAGAGTGCAGTTGTGATGACAAGGTTCGGTGTATGTGTGGGCTAGGTAAGGGTATATTCCCGTACGAGCACATCACTTCATTTGACGTTCTCAGTGAGAGTGGTATCCCACCTAAGTCAGCATTCGATAGTAAGCTTTGTGGCACCAGCATTAGTGTTGATGACTACAAGCGGGTACAGTTTGTGTGGGAGCACTATGGGATGAAGTCGATTAAGGAACTGCTAGTTTGGTACAATAACCTAGATGTCGTTCCATTCATTAAGGCAGTTAAGGTTCAACGCGAACTATTCAAGCGCTTTGACCTCGTTATGTTCACCGATGGTGTATCCTTACCAGGTCTTTCGGAGACGGTTATGTACCGGAATTAACGTATTTCTTGAAACAACTATATTTCATGCAACGACGCGTAAAAAGCTTGGAAGACGACAATTTCTTTATATCTTCACCCCTTCTTCCAACCAACTTCCATATTATAGCTGCAAAAACGTTTTATTGTAGTATCGAGTAGAATATAAGACATTCAAACCGCCTAAAAAAACCAGTTTATTGAGCTGGTTTAGCTACTCCAAACCGACCATTACTCTTCTGTGGTCCAAACGGAACAATACTCGCACGAATAAAACCCCTCTGAATGGTCTTAGCGGGAACTTCATTCCAAGCTTGGACAACGATGCGAGTTATGAGATCGCGGCGGGCGGCTGGGTCGGGAGAGAATCCGTTGTCGATGTGGTGGGCTACATAGAGCTCACGGCATCGCTTCTTAAACACTCGCATGGCAGAAACGTCCATCGGTTGCGCCACGTCCGTAATTCCAGGCGGGATGAACTCGACCTCAGTACTGCATTCACCTTCTAACTTCAGTCTTACAGAGTCCATCTTGTGTGATTTTAGGCTGTCTAAAAGTAGAAATCGAGTACCAGATACGGTGGGCTTCCAGCCCTAGATTTATAAAAAAAAAAGTACATTCAAATTAGAACTTCAGCAACAGTAAAAATGAAACTGTGGCTCACCTCGTCAATCCAATAGAGCATGCGTGACTCGTCACAATAAGCTTTTTTCTGAACTGTCAGAATTGCTTGGTGAAATGCAACGGATTTTGCTGCACTTCCTCCTCGACAGTAGCACCAACAATTCCCAGCGAAGATAATCATCGGTGGGAGCTTATCCCCGGTGGCGGACGCACAGAGAAAATTAGAAGCTCTAAAAGCAATTTCCGTCATCCCTAAACATAATAAAATGTTAGAAAAGGTTAAAATAATAAAAAGAAAACATGTTTTTACCTCGGACGACGTCGACGTGTTTGGCACCCACGAAGTCGATCGTCGTGTTGGGGTTCATGTCGATGTAGACTGCCGTATGATCCATGTTGAAGACAGACGCGAACTTAGCAGAACCAACATTGTGGGACACCACACTAGGCCCCTCTAAGCTGTATTGAACAGTTTTAGAAAACTCGTCAGCAATTTTCTAGAAACATTTATAAAATATGAAACATTAGAATGATAAAACCAAATTAGAGAGCTCTTACAATGCAAACACAGGTTACCTTCATTTCAATTCGTTTTTTTATGCCCCGGTGAGTAATGCGCCGAATGTACAAGTGGTATCGTCTGCGAAATCTGTGCAGGTACGTGATTGCCGCCATGTTAGAGCGACCAGAGAAAAACTCGGGTTCAAATCGGGCTGCCATGATAAGAAGACATTCGGTCGTCACACCTGTAAAATATACATAGAAAAAAAAGTTTTTAAATGTTTCCTAAATTCCACCAGCCATAAAGCTCAATTTGCTTACAGCGGGATTTGTTTGCGCGCATTTCAATAACCCAGTTAAGCAATCTGTGGTACATAAGTAAGAAGAATAACAATGTTAGCGATAAAACGTGATAGTTGATTATTCAAAGCTTTACCTTCGATCCATTGCCTAGCACCGAGGCCTTGGGCCCCGCTTGCCTTCGGTGACAAAGGTTTTGTTGGGCTTCTCCTTTGCAGCCACTTCGACACGCTTTGCGTCTTGAACCCAGCGCCACAATGTCGTCCTGCTAACGTCGTACTCGTCGGCGAGGGTTTGGCTGATTCCTTGAGCTTTTGCCGCTTGCACCGCTTCGTGCGTCTTGTGATTCTTGTTGGGTGATGTCCTGCCCATTTAGAAAATGAATATTTAAGCAATCTAGCTCGCCAGTGGTGCTGCCCGTCACCAGTACTTCCGGCGGAAAAATAAGTGCATGGTTATGAGTATTTACGTTTTTTTAGCTCTTACGATTATACATCAAAAGCGTTTGTACGATGTTGCAAAAAATACGTTAATTCCGGTATCAGACATGCTTCAATAATCTCCAGCACCCTAGTAAGAAGCCTGCAAGTGCGTTCCTATTCCCAGATAAACGTTTAGCCGGGTACAAGATCCAGAAGGCTAGTGCTAACCGCGAGTTCAATATGAGCCTCAAACACCTAGACAAGCTGCTACATCAGCAGAAATAATTTTGTGGGCTATGCTTTCAGCAATTAACTATCGAGACGGCCTCAGCCGATCGTATTAATAACAAGTTGGGGCATATCGATGGCAACATCTTGATCAGTTGTGTCGAGTGCAACGTTGCTCGTAAGGATATGTCGTTGAAGGGGTTTCGATACAAGAAGCTCCTTGAGTTCAACTCAGACAGGCTATATTAGCATTGATTAGGAGGAGAAAGACATCTACGCGAAGATGAAAGCTTATATCGCTGGCGGTCCATCAATTATCTTTAATCGATATGCCAAGCGCAACGAGACGAAGATTCGAGGTGGAAAGAATTGTAAGAAGATCATTGGTTATGACGCCAACGCACTATACCTTTGGGCGCTTGGTAATGAGATGCCATGCGGTCGATTGACTACGATCGACGCATATCCGGGTATTATTGAAGATACCAAGGCCGATAAGATCTTCGGTTTCCTTGAGTGTGATATTTGTACACCAGACCGCTTGAGAGATCATTTCAGTGAGATGGCCCCAGTCTTAAAAAATGTTTTGATCGATTGCACCGACGAGAAGGTTATTGGGTCTCATATGTTCAGCTACAATAACGCACGCAAACAAAGTCGATCCAAACCAGCTCGCAAGCTAATTGGAAGCTATTTCGGAGAGAAGATACGCATTTACACGCCATTACTGAAGTGGTATCTCTCCCGTGGGATGGAAATCACCAAGACGTACAGCTTCATCAAGGCCAGCTCTCATAAAGCCTTTGCGCCATTCATGGAAGCTGTATCTAATGCTCGACGGGAGGGTGATGCTGATAAGTCTAAGGCTATGATTGCCGAGATGATGAGATTGGTAGGAAACAGTGCTTTTGAGCGTAGTGGCATGGATATGAGTAAGCATAAAGAAGTCAAATACGAATCAGATGATAAGGTAGTAAAGTCAAAGATTGAGCACTTCACATTCCACGGATTAGAGGAGCGCAATGGTTCCTGTGAGATTACTTTAAAGAAACGTCGTCTCAAGAACAAGAACCCCATTCATCTCAGTATTACTATCTATCAGCGAGCCAAGCTCCGAATGCTACAATTCTACTACGACTGCATCGACTTCTACTTCGATCGATCCGATTTCCAGTATCAGGAAATGGATACTGACTCAGCATACATGGCTTTCAGTTGTGAGAAACCTTTTTAGAACTGTATTAAGCCTGAGCTACGAGAGCACTTCTGTGACGGGGTCACACAGCACCTTGCGCTAGAGGAAGTTATCTTCCGAGAGTATACAAACTCTCAGTGAACGGCAGTTCACAGGTCCCCTCTTTAATTAAAGAGAACGAAGTGACCTAAATAAGGTAGATTGTAAACTGAGTATATTTATAGGTAGGTTAAGTTTTGGGTTTAATACAAACTATTAGTTACCTATAGAAATGCAATGTCGTTTGTCCAATGGTTGGCTTTGAACGACCTTGGTACCTTGTACCAAATATCCCGGAGTATGACGTGTCATACACCTGAAGTGTGAAGTGTCACACTTCATGTAACCAGGGTACACTTAGGGCTACGTACCCCGTTACATCCTCCCCCACTTAGGTTCGGTTTACCGACCAATCAGAATGAAGAGGTGTTCGTCACAAACTCTCATTCTCAAAAGTCGAAAACCATCGAATTGGCCGCGCGAGCGCGGCGGAGGCTCACTTCACAGTTAGAGCCTCGAGCAACAACCTGTGCGCTCTTCGTCTAGGTCTCCACTTCGACCGTTATCATGCCTTGTGGCACTGCAAAGAGCGGTGCTAAGACACGCTCTAAGGCTGCTGCCGGTAAGGCGCAAGCCAAGAGCACTAAGCCTCACGGCAAAGGCTCTGCACTCAAGGAGGCTACTCAGGTGGTCCCCGAGGCGATCGGTTCCTCGGGCGACACGGCTGTGGACAAGCGCGCAAGCAAGCGCCGCAGCCCGTCGCCCTCATCTTCAGACAATCGTCCGGACCCTCGGTTCGTGGAACATGAGTTCAACTCGGGCAGTGAGGACGATGCCGAGTCCGAGAGCACTCACGATGCTCCTGCGGACTCTGTGGGAGGGCAAAGCCCAGTGCCCAGTGAACACAAAGATGACAGCGTGCAGTCGCTCGCTAGTGATCAAGGTGATCACAGTCCTATGACCTCTGTGCGCTCTGAGAGTCCGGCCGTCAAGGCTAAGGACGCTCCCAAAGCTGGTGGCGATGAGGAAGAGAATCCTCGCAAACGTCTCTCGCTTGCCGAGGGTCTTGCGCGTGCTAAGGCCTCTAAAGCCGAAGGCACCAAGCCCTCAAAGAAGCGTACTGCCTCTAAGTCTCCACTCCGCGAGGAGAAGGAGACTCGTCGCTCCTATCGGAGTATCTTCGGCTCCTCGGATGAAGAGGAGGAGAATGAGGACGAAGAGGAAGAGGAGGGTGCTATCGTTGAGCCCCGGGAGGTCTCGAATGACCTCGACCAGCCGCAGGAGGAATTCCAAGCTGCCCAGCGTGTGCGTGGGGGTTCGGTGGCGGCACCCGTCACCCAGGGAGCTGCCATCAACTCAAGAGGGTTTTGGCCTCCCGAGGAGAGCTCTGGGGCTAACCTCTTCTTAGAGGTCCTCGTCGCTCCTCGTGGCCTTGTGGGCGGCCACACTTCTAGGGGCATCTATGAACGAGCCCTTGTTCAGAAAGAACAGTTGTTCGTCGACAACTTGGAGGCTGCTCGGTGTGTGCTTCTCGCGCCACACCGCATTCCCCTTAAGGACTTCACGACTTGTCGTAAGAAGCCCGAGACCCGGGGTGGTCTCTATCCTCTTTGGGGATACCCCTGGGTTATGCCCGAGAACTGTCCCACGTGGAGTTCTTGTGAGGACATGTTCTGGGCATGGGTGGAGTCTCTTAAGTACTCACCCACGGAGTTACGGGAACTCCATGAAGATCAGCTGCTGTCCCGCATCCTGGACCAGCGTGATCTTCGTGTGCGGTTTGCCCACTTGATCAGCAAGCGCATGCTGCCAAGGGACATCCTGAACGCGCGACTTCCAGCGCTCACGATGAGCGTGGGTACGGAGTGTCTTCAACGTCCGTACCCCGTTCGGGCAAGAAGCCCCGGACTACTTATGAAGCTGCCGCAGCTTCTGTTCCCAGATTGCGACAGCCTTCGGGCAGTCAATCAGGAGCCGTTCAATCGGCTCCCACGAGTTCTCGGAGTGGGCATAACCCCTCCACTTCACGAGGAGCTGTCGCTTACCGCGACGCCGTTGCTCCTGGAGGATCCGCTCCACGTGGAAGTGGACCTCTCCATTCCGGTCAAGCAGGGGAGGAGGTGCCCCCGTACGAGTACGAGTACTCGGCGCCTCCCGAAAGCCACTCTCGTTCGAGTGCTCCGACTGCGGGTCCGACACAGGGTCCTGAGGTTGACCGCCTCCGTCAACGTGTCCTCGTGCTTGAAATTTCACTTGGCCTTGGGACTGGCGGTGATGTTGCCGCCCAGGCCGGGAATCAGGGCGAGCTCGCTCGTCTTGCGGGCCGCCTGGACCTGGTGGAGCGAGAGGTCGCGAGCCTGCACCTGCGGGTGGATCGCCGGGCCTCTTCGTCCGATCTGGACGAGGCCTTTCGCATGATCCGACGGATCGAGGCTTTGTTGCCACGTCCGGAGCCGCCTGCGGCACACTCCCAGACGTACGCGTATGGTGCGTACCCGGCGTACTCAGCGTACTCGGCGTATGGCGCCGGGGTTCGTTCGTATGGAGCCCCTCCGGCGTACGGTCTTGACCGCAGCCTTGCCGTCCCGACCGAGGCTTGGGTGCCTGCTCCGACGCCCTCGTCGACGACTGTGACCGGCCCTCGCTTCGAGAAGCTGGGTCAGGGGGGGTCTGCGAGTCAGCAACCCCCTGCGGGTCAAAGTACCGCTTAAGACGTCCGACATAGAACGTCGGGTGCGTCGTCATTGACTTTGGAAGGTCGATGGTGTACGACGCACCATGTCTGGCCAGGACTGCAAAAGGTCCGATGAAGCGGTGCTCCAGCTTGTTGCTGCCGACAGAGCTGACAGTGTCAAGAGGTAGGTTCCTCGTGTCTAGCAACACTAAGTCCCCAACCTCAAATATACTTAAGTTTCCTCTTCCATGTTTGTCTGAGTACTCCTTTTGTTTATCTTGGACCGCTGCCATGGCATCGCGGACCCTGCTGAAAATGTTCAGCTTGGTATCCATAAAGGATTCCACCTGTTTCCACAGCGAAACTGGTCTCACATCCGAGACCTGGGAGGAAAGGGCTTTCCGAGCCTCTCCCCCACTTAGAATAGAGGGGTCAGTGTCTCCTCGAAGAGTGAGAGGCACTCTGGGGTGGCGGAAGCCGTTCAAGTAGAACGGCGTGAACCCCGTGGACGCGTGCACCGCGTTGTTGAGCGCAAACTCAACAACTGGAAGCTGCGTCGACCACGTATGTGGTGCTGCCGCGCACACACTGCGCAGAGTGTCCTCGAGCACTCGATTGACGCGCTCTGTTTGGCCGTCTGTCTGCGGATGGTCCGCAGTGGACATCCGCAGACGAGTTCCCAGTAAAGGGAACAGCGTTTTCCAAAACGCAGCAGTGAACCGCGTGTCTCGGTCCGAGACAATCGTCTCCACGAGACCGTGATAGCGGAACACGCCATCGACGAACAACCTTGCGGTTTGTTCGCCCGTAATAGTGACGGGAACTGGAGCAAGATGTACCATCTTGCTCAGCCGACACACGAACACAAAAAATCCGGTGTTGCCGTGTCCGTCGGCGGGAAGCCCAAAGATGAAGTCAAGACTCATCGACTTCCAGCAGTCAGCCGGTACGGGCAGGCTCTGTAGTGGAGCCGAAGAGTGCCCGGCGGGTTTGACCCGCTGACATGTTTCACATGTCTTGACGTACCGGGCGACCCACTTGTACATGTGGGTCCACCAGAAGGACTGAGAGACCGACAGAAAGGTCTTCTCGCGGCCCAAGTGGCCGCTGGAGGGCGCGTCATGCGCCTCCGCGAGGATGTCGAACTTCAGATCCTCGTCGTTGGGTACGACCACCCGTGGAGGATCAGTGGGCTCCACCCGGTAATAGAGGAGGCCCTCCTTCAACTCATATCGGTGGAGCCGTGAGCGCTGTCGCGACGAGAGCCAGTCGGACTTCGCGCTCGTTCCGGTCTTAAGGAACTTGACGATAGGCGCGACAGCCTCATCGTCCCGATACGCCATGCGTATCCGATCATATAGATCCGTTGTCACCTGCGTGATGTGGGCCAACTCATAGTCGGGACGTCGAGAGAGAGCGTCCGCAAGCATGTTGAGTTTGCCCGGCTTGTATTCGACGCGATAGTTGTATTCCGCGAAGAAGGACAGCCACCTCGCCATCCTTTGAGAGAGGTGAGGCGAGTTAGTCGCCTTCCTCAAGGACGCGTGGTCTGTGTAGATCACAAAGGGCCTAGAGCCCAGAAGGTGAACACGGAACTTCACAAGGGCATATTTCATTGCCAGGAGCTCCTTGTCATGGACAGGGTAGTTCCGCTCGGCGGCTTTGAGCTGCCTGGACTGGAACGAGATGACTCGTTCGTGTCCAGCCGTGTCGGCCTGCAGCAATGCACATCCGATGGCGTAATCGGAGGCATCGCAGACGACGCTAAACGGCTTCGTCTCGTCTGGCAGGGCCAGGACAGGAGCCTCTTGGAGACTGGCCTTGATACTATCAAAAGCATCCTGGTGCTCTTGCTCCCAGCGCCAGTCGACGTCCTTCTGAAGGAGACTCGACAAGGGCTTAGCGAAGCCCGCGTACCCTGCACTGTACTTGTGAAGGTAGTTCGCCAAGCCCAACCACTTTCGAAGATCCTTCTAGGATCGGGGCGTCGGCCATGCTGCTATGGCCTTGACCTTGTCTGGGTCAGCCCGAACGCCCACGTTGCTTACAAAGCAACCGAGAACTTTAATCTCTGGTGACGCGAAAACGCACTTGTCGATGTTGGCGTAGAGCTGGTTCGCTCGCATTACGTCCAACACTCGACGGAGGTGTCCTAGATGCACCTCCATGGCCTTTTTGCCTCCTTCGGCACGGCTATGGACGAATATGTCGTCGAAGTACGTCTGTACGAAGGTACGCAAAGGGCGGAACAGCTGCGTCACCAGGCGATTGAACGTCGCCGGGGCGTTAGACAAGCCCTGCGGCATGACGAGCTACTCCCAAAGCATGCCGCTTGGAGTGCTTACCGCGGTGAGCGGGATGTCGCTCTCTCGCATCAGGATTTGGTAGTATCCGTCTACTAAATCCAGCGCACTGTACAGTACGCTCCCGGCCATGTTGTTCAACAACACATCCTTTCGTGGGATCGGTGTTTGGGCCGGCACCGTTGCGTTGTTCAGCTTGTTATAAGCGTGAACCAGACGCCACTTTCCGTTCGGCTTACGAACGCAGAAAGTCGGCGTCGAGTGCGGGGATTTCGACTCCCGCACCATGCCTGCCTTCGCTTTCGCGGCGAAGAAGGCATCAATGACCTCGCACTGTTCGCGCGGGAGAGGCCATTGCCTCGTGACACAATACTTTGTGCCGGGCACGAGATCAATCTCGTGCCGTACGCCTCGATCCGGTGGGAGTTGGGTCGGTGGGTGTTTGTTCACCACGTCCGCATACTCCGTCACCAAAGGATACACCGGATCCTTGGGGTTCTTGAGAATCTCAGAACCCAAGCGCGCCTGACGCTGCTTGTTCATGTCTTCCAGGACGTTCTCGTCCAAGACAGAGGAGGCGTTCAGCTCCTCCTGAGTGGTCTCATGTCTCATGAGTACCATCTCAGCAATCTCTCCAGCCTTGTGGTGTGTCAGGAAAGACTCAGCCGTCATTTCCTCGAGGTGCAGTATCTCTGCAACCTCTGGCAACGGTTCCAAGTGGACACCAGATGCCTTGACGGGTAAACCAGTCTCGCCATCGAAGATGTGATAACACTCTTCCACCGGCCTTGTCGGAGGAGCCCGGGCCCTGGACTCCGAGTCGCTTGAAGCGACGTCGATCGGAACGAAGTTCGGATCCGACTTGAGGCGGCGGCGGCGTCTTTGCCGACGGCGTCTGTGACGAGGAGCTTTGCTGCCCACGTCTAGGGATGTCGTTGCTACGACATCCGAGGCACTCGTGGCCTCGTGTGGTACTGTTGTACCCACACAGGAAGCGTGTTCAACGCCTTCCTCTTCGGTTAAGGTCTGGGCGACCGTGAGTGGAACTCTGTTACCCACTCTGAACACGCTGTTCTCAGTGTTCATGACAGCTGCAGCTGTCTGCGGAACTAAGTTACCCGCCTGTGGACCTAAGTTACCCAGTTGGCCGACGCCTCTTCTGGGCGCGGCCACCATCAAAACATCCTCGGAGTCGTCATATACGTCGACGACTCCCAAGCATCTGCCGGATGCTTTGGTACCCTGGCAGCCCTCGCGGGCGCCCCGGGTCCTGACAGAGGTGGGAACATGACTCACCAATGCTCTGTCGGACTGCGCAGGGCGGCTGGCACCGATTGCCTTGCCTCGCCAGTCGATCCAGGGCTCGTGCTTCTCAAGCCAGGGCATGCCCAGGATCATATCATATGGATCCATATCGAGAACAGTGAACTGTTCGAGGCTGTCAAAGTCTTCAAACTTGACGGCCAGATCCACTTGGACGTTGGGGACAGTGACGACCTTCCCGTCGGCCAGTCGCACTGACACCGTCCCGTTGCCCTTGCTTTCTCTTAAAGCATCGGACAACTTGTTGCTGTTACGAGCAACCGTCTGGCGGCGTGCGAAATTTTTCGACGCCCCAGAGTCGATCAAGATTCTAAAGGGATGATCGTATCCCCGTACACATCCGTGTACTACGAGCAACCCGCCGCTGCTCTTCGCCGATTCGAGAGTGCGAAGACTCTCAGGGGCTAAGTCCCCGTGGTACGCGCCACCCGCGCACCCATCACGAAGACTTAGTTCTTCCCCAGTAGGGCGCCCCGCCCCTACTGGTTCCCGGCGTTCCCCTGTCCCCGGGATCCTGGCTTCTGCCAGCGACCCTTGAGGACGGGCTTGGGGAAGGACCGTCTGCGGAGTCTTTCCGCGGGACAGTCGCGCTTGAAGTGGCCCATCTTCCCACAGCCGAAGCAGCGGATGTCACGCTGTTCGGTGGACCCGAGTTCCATGGGAACTGGTCCGTTGGGGCTTGTTCGACCGGGAGCCGACAAGGAACTCCCAGGCCACGCTGAGGCCGGCGTACGCGCCTGGCGATGGCTGTACTCTTCTTGAAGAGCCACTTGAATCGCCTCTTCAAGGGTGCTTGACTGCACCCGGAACAGCTGAGTGCGTGCGGGACCCACTCGAAGGCCGTCCATGAACACAGTCATCTTGATGTGTTCGTTGAGTGGGTTTCCCACTAGGGACGCCGTGAGCTCCCGTATCTCTTGCACATACTCGTGCAGTTCGCGCCTTCCTTGCTTACACGCGAGGAAGCGCGAACGCTGGCGGTACTCGTAGTTCGCCGGGAGGAACGCGGCTCGGAGCTGTTCGCACAGCTGAGCCCAGGATGTGAAACATCCAGGGGATGTTGCTTCCCGAGTGTACACCCAACTCTTAGCACGACCGCTAAGGTTGGAGAGTGCAAAAGCAACACGCAGTTGCTCGGTCGAGATCAGAGCCGCGTCCATCGCGAGCTCTACTTCTCGGACCCAGAAGTGAAGGTTCTCGCCTTCCTTCCCTTCATACGGCTTAACCTTCAGCCGTATTGGCTTCGGGTGAGGCGGATTTGCTTCCGCCGCCGGAGCCTGCAGGTTCTCCCGCACATGCGCAATGAGGCCCTACTCGTACGCGTCGAATGCATTGACGCGCTCGAGCTGCTCAGCCGGTGTTGACACCACCAGGCTCTGCAGGGCCTCCACCCCGAAGATGCCTGCCATCTTCCGAACCGACTCGAACTGAGAGTCGTTCATATGGGAGAAGTCGTTCCTATCAATGGCAACGAACTTCGGAGAGGTTCAGGTAGTCTACCCGTGATGGCGTGGATTGACTACGAGTGCTACCAAGTGTGACGGGGTCACACAGCACCTTGCGCTAGAGGAAGTTATCTTCCGAGAGTATACAAACTCTCAGTGAACGGCAGTTCACAGGTCCCCTCTTTAATTAAAGAGAGCGAAGTGACCTAAATAAGGTAGATTGTAAACTGAGTATATTTATAGGTAGGTTAAGTTTGGGTTTAATACAAACTATAAGTTACCTATAGAAATGCAATGTCGTTTGTCCAATGGTTGGCTTTGAACGACCTTGGTACCTTGTACCAAATATCCCGGTGTATGACGTGTCATACTCCTGAAGTGTGAAGTGTCACACTTCATGTAACCAGGGTACACTTAGGGCTACGTACCCCGTTACAACTTCTAAAGCATAAATACGAGTGGTTCCCACGCGACTACAACGATGAGGTAGCGAAGCTCGATCGACGTACACTAGGATTATTCAAAGATGAATGGACAGGTAATGCGATGGTCTCTCTCTCATCCAAGAACTACATCTGCCTGACGAGTCGTACTAGGTCAAGGTTTCAGCAAAGGGAGTTCAGCAAGGTCGTGGTCGCAATGAGGATGTTCTAAACCCAAAAGGTGTCGAGACTGTTGTCCGAGACCGTATCACGCTACAAGGTACCAACAAGGGATTTCGCTTAGTAAGGAGACAAAGTCAATTATTTCGTATAGTCAGACGAAGACGGCCTTGTCATATTATTACGATAAGCGCTAAGTCCTCGAAGATGCATCACGACTGCTCCATTGGAGATATAACTCATATGCTTCTGGGAGGAAAGCATATTTTTATGACATCTCATATAGAAATAGCTCAAACATGGATGATCTATTACACAAGTTGTACTATGATCCCAAAACGGGTTATATTGGAGCTCAAGCGCTATATCAAAAGGCAAAAGATTTAAACCATAAAATTACGTTAAAAATAGTCAAAGACTGGTACCAGGGCCAAGCTGAGATACAACGTTTCAAGAGCAGAAAAAACGGTTCGATGGGTTCAGGATTGTTTCTCATAACCCCAACTCGTGGCAAATCGATCTAGCGTTTCGGGAGAAGAAACCAATTTCGACAGCAGTCAACATCAATTCTCGGGTTGGCTACGCAAAGCTTCTATCAAACAAGACCGCGCCGGTAGTATTAGCGTCTATTAAGGCTTTCTTACGGATTCACAAAGTTAACATCACCACAAGTGATAATGGAAGCGAATTTATGAATGCATAGCTTCAAGCGTTTCTCAAAAGCAAACATATCGACCATTTCAACAACGAACCTGGAGATCACGGAACTATGGGAAAAATTGAACGATTTAATAGGACCATCAAGCAGAGCCTAACGAAGATGTCACCAAAGCGTATATCCCAGAAGCTGAAGCGATGTCATTGAAAACTACAATTCTACTTTCACTCAGTCCATCGGTATGACCCCAAACGAAGCCATAGGAAAGGTAATGGAATCAGAGCTTACACATAACCAGGAAGAAGCTGACAAGGTCGAGAACGAGTTTGAGGTTGGCTCACACGTTATGTATCGTCTAAAAAGCAGACGTTTGATAAAGAAGCTGCTAGATGGAGTAAAGCCGTCTACACTGTAGTTGGTATCGATGGATATCGAGTAGAAATCAAATCTAATAATGGGCACACGCTCTACAAAGCTCCAAATGATCTCAAAGTGGTTCAATCTGAAGCAACGGACGCAACTATAAATCGAGGGGATATTATCGAGGCGGAGAGGATATTGGATGCCAAAAAAATGCGGAAGGGGAAGTATAAATACCTAATCAAATGGGTCGGAAATGAGCCAGACTCCTGGGAGCCACAAGATAATCTCAGACTTATTAATAAGAACAAGATGAGTACTTTGGAAAATAATTACTTCACGACGGTAGGAGCCAGTAATTAAGCCTCAATATCAAGTGACTTAAGATCATTAGGTAGCTTTATCGCTAGAGGCTTCATTTCCTCTTTTAGCACAAAGTGGTATGGTTCATTTTTTTTTGCAGGGTTCCTTACTATAATACTTAAGAATGGTAGAGTACTCGCTGTTATCAATAACATAAACGATATCATCAATATATTCAACGTCATCGAGACAGATGTCCATAGGACAATCTGTCGAATCGCAATAATACTGCTCCATGCTTTCGCTATACTAATATAGAGCAAACTTTGTTTGCAATTCGACGACATAAGTCAAAAGTCCTGATGACGCGGATGAAACCCCGTCCGAGCGGACTCTGCCTTGCCATGACTTGCCGCGCAACGACCAAATCTGACGAGCATTGCTCGCGAGAGGCTCTACCCTCCGGATATTGCTTCCAACATAAAAAATATTACAAGATCCAGATGCTCAAAAAGGAGCTCAAGAAGATGCATCAACGTGTTCGTACTTTCAGTGAGAAGCTTAACGCTTATCATCGAATGATAGTAGATATCAATCGCTGCGATTATATCAAATATCGACTGGATCAGCTGGAACAACACAGACCATATCGATTCATTTGCAACGATCCCCGTTTCAAAGAGGAGCTCGAAGCGATTATTTATCTCCCCTTTGATGAGTGCCAACGATCGTATATCTCCTTGCTCGAGAGAAGGAATGCAATAGTTTATAAATACACGATGCAGAACTGGGAGGAGCAACACGCCGAGCGATCAGCTCAACCAGGGAAGATTGAATATAAACCACGATTCAGGAATTATTTTCGAGATTGGTATATAGCATCATCGGAAAATGTTCCCAGACTTTACTTCACTAGCTCAACGCGAGCAAAAACGCCTCGATCTGCTTGAACGCGTCAAGCGCCGTGTAAGACAAGAGGAGCAGAAGCGAGGAATGTACGCAGATGCTCAATGGGCATCAGATGTCATCAATACCATCTCAGTCTCTAAACAATCCACTCAGGATTCGTCTATTCAGACTGATGATGGTCTTTTAAAAAAGGCCTATAGTAGTAGTTGATACCACGGTAGGCTCACAAGACGAAACTCAAACACCATTAAAGAAAATTGTGCAAGAACATGTGGCTAATGAGGACATTGAGAGCCAAGGCTCTCGGGCATCGCCCGTCAACTAACTTTCAAGAAATCCCTGAAGATAAAAGACGAACGACGTTCGAGGTCGGAGACTCTCGGACCGAGTTCCGAGAGCCCCCTCTCCCATCTTCAGTAGAAGAAAAAAACTGAGGAAACGATCGAACCACTAGTGGCTGCTGAAAGTGAATCTCACGAACATCTCATTGGGTTGTATCAGCGTAATCCAGTACTATCAAGATTTAAGTTCCTCCCTCGCGATATGAATGCGCGACCAATGAGCAAATATTACATCGGAAAAGATGGTGATATCTTTAGATTTTCATCTAATCGCAAAGTTAAGTCGATTCCATCCAAACTTAGTTGGATTGTGTCTGAAAGCTATGTAAGAGATATGATTCGAGATGATGAGGGTGTTAGAGATGCTATACCATTATACTTCAAGGGTAAAGAGGATGAAGAAAAGCGAAAGAAGTCTGGTATTGAGCAATCCACTAAGAGTGCTGATACTGGAGAAGATCAAAACCTAAGTCGAGAACGTCTCTATTGGTTCTTGTCGTTCTATGGAAAGCTACTTCAATAGAATCGTATCCCTATTGAACCTATTTTTAAGCATGGAGGTTATAAATCAGACAATTATTATCTCAAGCAAGACGTTCGCGAAGGTGAGTTCAAAGTAATTAATTATCGCTCGAAACGTGAGGCTATCAGCTTGAAAAAGGATATTGATTATGTTGCCACGCTAAGCTCGATATTGCAGAAGGTTAAAGCTTAACATCTTGATGTTGGAACAACGGAGATGGATAAAATCATTCATGCGAACAATCGTAAGATCTTAAGAGAGTCCGAGCTATTAGATACCGAACTACTAAGGCAGACGAAACCTGGTGATAAACAGGTGGGTAGTGATCGTCCATATGCAAGGTTAAGTATGCCAGATCAAGAGGCAAGGTCAATTCTTGAGGACTACGTTGAGAAAGCATATTATGATCATTCAGTTATTGACCTGAGAGTAATGTTATATATCCGGGGACAAGGCGCTTATACTCACTTCCTAGATTGGTACAAAGCAAAGGGTGATAGCCATCAGTTTGGTATTAGAGCCATAAATCAACATGATGCTAATAACGAAAGACGTAGTACCCACCCCCTTGCAACTGGAAAATATAAAACAGACTTAATGTCTAAGATTGAGTGATTCTGTATGATGCTATGTTCATGTTGCACGAACAAGGTGATCTTCTTGATGAGGTCAAACCACAACTACGTCCACAAAATCTTATCGAAGAGAAGCGTATTAACAACACCGTTAATCTATTCTGTAGCATTATGGATGCTCATGGTGCTAAGAAGTTTAAATTCCCTAAACTAAAACACTCTGATGATGAAATTGATGAATTCAGAAGCAAGCGGGGGGCTATATCTAAACCGAAAATTAAAAAATAAATCTAAGAAGACGTGGACTTATGGAAGCTGGCGTGGCACATCTCGAAGAAGCTACTAGACGCAAAGGTCAGACATAAAACCTAAACGATATTCAGAACTTAGCTACTCCATCTGCATACATCTACCGCAAGCTTGATTCTAAGCTTATTCGACTACCTTATCTTGATAAGAAGAGACTGACCATCTGCCAGCCAAATCGACGAAAATGTGGTCCGATGCGAGAGATCAGCGACTCTCTACAAAGCATGATCAAGGATCTTGTATTCAACAACGAATTGAGTCAAGATAAATACGATAAACTATCGATAGACGATAAGAAGCTATATAAGGAAGTATTGTCAATCACACATCTACAATATAACTTCTCGGAGCAGCTAGAGGATCCGCTCGAGTCTCTTCGCATGGAGTATGATAAGCTTAAGGGAGAGCTAATGTTAGGCAACGATAATTCCTCGATCTTGTAACAGCATAAGGTAGTTTGCGTAGATATGTACTCGAATAAGCTAATTTCCGATTCTGAGTTCAAAAGCATTTTAACGCGTCTATTATAAGTATTTTAGTTCTCGATCCACGCATCATCTCCAAGACCTCGGGTCTCTACCCGTTCCAAGCTGATAAGAACCTTGCTGAACTCAAAAGCTTGATGAAGGATCTCATCATCAAGGAATCTCCGCATCAAGAACGTCCAACAGTATGGGCATCTGACTCGATACGAAGTCAGTATCGACTCAGATAGATGCCGTAGCTGGTGGGCGTATCAACCGAAGCGAAAAAAAAACAAAGACATTTGCTCTGTAAGCAAGCCTAGCTACATTTTTTTGGCGCGGGGCGAAGCCCCCGCCTGGAGCCCGAAGGGCTCTTTTACCTCATTTACTTGCTCAATGAGGTCATTTATTTGCCTTTGCTGACGGAACGCGAGCTTATGGAGTAGACAGCTCATCTTGCTATAATCGACACAGAATTGTTTTCCAGGTAAATCTACAGTATTGTCCTCTACTTCTATATGAGGATTATCCACGATGTTAATGCAATGGTATAGGCCTGCCTTTAGCAAAGACTGAGCGCAGTACCCAATTTTCATTTGAGCCCCCTCTTCATCACTTTTGTAGCTAAAATAAGAAGGCTCTCCTGCTAATAAAGCTTCACAAACACTTTCTTCAATTGGTTCAAAGTTTTTTTAAACGAGCATCGGAGTATGTGTAGTAAGCTGTGGAGCTAACATGTAAGCATACTACCAGCACATGCTATTGCGATTGGAACTGATGAGATAGGTCCTACAGTACTGACGATACCTCCTGATTGCCTGAAATAAGCAACTCCTGTAGCTCTAGCATCAAGGGTTGTAGATACTGTTAATCCAACATTTAATCCATACAAACTAGTATGGATTAAATGTTGGATTAGTAGGTAATAGCACGAAGATGACTATTTTCGAGGTTCGACGACCGTATCAATAGGCTCAACTATAGGCTCAACTATTGATACGGTCGTCGAACCTCCGAAAATAGTCATCTTCGTGCTATTACCTACTCCAAATTTGAGTTCATTTGATGTATCTGTACCTATAAACATGGCATTGCTAGAGGTTGCATTGGTTCCTTTATGAATTTCAACGATGCCTGATACTGGCGTAGCGTTGCTGCCAGTGAATCGGCAACATCTCGTATATGATCCATCTAAATTATCTATACCAGAACCAGCGATAAGCAGATATGAATCAACTGGATACGAAGTACCAACTCCACAAGCAGTAAGGGTACCTACGGTGGTTATTCCACTCTGAGTTCCATAACCAATAAAGGCATTCACTTTATGTGATGTATCTACTGTGATATCACCACCTGATACATTGACAGCTCCGGTGGATTGTACGAAGCCTGCGGTGGTACTGTCGTGAAGGCCGATGATAAATGCACAATCGTGGAGTCCGCAGAGAAGTCGTGTTGCCAGGGCTGTGACTCGACGGAAGTGACGTGCACGGCGTTACTGGATCTACCGAATGCCAATGCGGATATCATGCGATGCGAGCCGAGCGCGGGTGGTGGCGCCTACTCGAGTCCTAGTACCAGTTATAGAGCTGTGCTGCTAACAGAGACTGCTCAGGAACACCCTGCAGCTACGGCATTATTCGGAGCGACGGCGTAGATTGCAGTGGTGGCGCTGGTTGTCGTTCGCCGCCGGGCAGTTGCTGTCTATTCTGCGCAGACGGTTGACGATGCCTATTACCCGTTACTCCACTAGCATTGACTGGGACTGGTTTTGCTTCTTCGCTCTTGGAAACACTCCTGCGCTTTCGAGGGTCGTGTAGTACAAAGATAACAAGAGAAAATAAATTGATTTTGATCGTGTTTTCGAGTTTGGGTCCTGGTTTCGTAGAGCTGGAATTTGCTTAATAAATAAGGAAAACATTTTCATTAATCGCGTGGGGGCGTCGAGCATTCTCTTCGTTGGTCTGCTCAAAACTTAAAGAGAACTACACCTTGAGATGTTATCGATTTCAACACGGATATTGCCAGCACGGAAACGCTCCGAATCTTGCTCGATATGTTGCCAGGAAACCTACCGACTGGTGACAGAGCGATCCAAAACGAACGCTTTGAAAAGAGACCCCTGGCGAATGGCCCCTGGCGTAAATGGCTCTTGGAATGAACGACGCTGTCACTTTTAAATTCGAGAAAAAGTGGTCAAGTGATCAAGTATCCCTGCTAAAATCTGTTCAATTTCGTTGGTGATGAGGCTCCTTGGACTGCTTGCTGCAGGAGCTTTCCAGTTACCTCTCGAGGCACTGGCCATGAGAGCATCGCTCGGCGTTAAGGAGACTCTACTGGCTGAAAACAGGGAGCGCAGTGTCACGTTTGGTTCACTTCCTTTCGATCTTCCGAACAACACCCTCATTTCTCAAGATGTTTTAGCGAATAACGACCACTACTCAGGCATTCACAGCCCCGACGGTCGCATCGGGTGCACGGAATCTTATGCTAGTGAACAAGACCAGGAAGTGGCCGTGGTTCTAGCATTCTCTAAGTGTCTTGATGACACCTCTTTGAGCATGGTCGAGGAGTGGGTAAACCAAGTCAAGGCCGGGATCATTTCAACTCCCTACGCGGAGGACCTGCAGATCACATTCCAGTCGACGATGGTGCCAGGTGCTTGCGAAGAACGCAGTGAGAAGACTAAACAAGGACTTCACGACCCCGCCATGGAGAACCAGGGGAGCTCTTCGCCTCCGAAGAATCCGGAGACGACTGAACCACCAGTTCTTTTGGCTGACGGCGTTCTACCAACTGACCTTAAACGCCTGGAAGCATTCCCTGGACTCGGCAAAGCTGTCAATCTGGCTGATGATGAAGTCAAGCTGGATGTCAAGCCGATCGCTGTCATCTCCTTCGTAACCGGAGAGAAATCTTACGGGGAGGTGATGAAGTACGAGGCCAGTGTT
Source organism: Phytophthora betacei (assembly GCA_011320135.1). Taxonomy (NCBI): domain Eukaryota; phylum Oomycota; class Peronosporomycetes; order Peronosporales; family Peronosporaceae; genus Phytophthora; species Phytophthora betacei. The sequence continues at coordinate 232,770 of JAANHX010000077.1, forward strand.
CAAGTGTCCAAGACTTTCAACTTCCATATCTGCAAGAGCGGTACCAACTGTGAAGGCACATTCGAGAACTGTATCGACCTGCCGGAGGTGGTGGATCTGTTCATGTACAACCCGTTCACAATCACGCGCTCTATTGAGTGTGCCAACTTGGACGGCGGCGTGCCCGTCACGTATCTGGACGACTATGGTGCTCGTCAATGCTTCTGCAACTGTCCTGCTGGCCACGTGCTCGAAGAGGACGACTACGGAGGTCTATCTTGCAAACAAACTGACGAAGACGTCTGCCCCTGTGTTTGGGCTCAAGTAAACGGGTTCAAGTACGAGGTGGATATCAACAAGGCCACTTGTTCAATCAAAGACTTAGCCTCCGCCTCCGTACTATCTGTACCATTCCCGTCCGACGGCTACGTCGCAGACAAGCGTGATACACTGAAAGAAGGGTACCAGAACCCTCGGATTACGGTGACGGTAGACCGGCAGCAACTGGCTGAGTACAAGGGATCCGATATTCAAAGTGTTGTCGGCGCCGGTGCGTCGTTGCCACTAACGTTTGAGGAGGTTGTGGGGCTGTCTTCAACGGCCTCAGATCTTAAACCCCTTGTGGCTCCTACGTACGGCACAAACACATACACAACGGAACACCCGTGGAAGGAGTACCAGGTGAACCGAGTTGCCCACATCGACGACTTGGAGCTGACATCCTACGGTAAATACAAGCTTGAAATGAGCGCCTACGACTACTTCTCCAGTGCCACTTGCGAGGGATGCCTGCTCATCGTGGATAAATACCGTCCGAAGGCGACAACGGTCTGTCCGTCCAGCTTCTGTGACGACGTCGCTGACCCCGTTCATTGCACGGAATCTGCTGAGCTCACGACCAATAATTTGGAGAAGGCTAGCGGCCTGGTTAACCAATATTTCGACTTCGCTAAGAAGGTCCAGAACGATGCGTGCAGTGTGGATAACCGGTGCGACTCGGAGTCGTTCAGTCGCCGCGATTTCTTCGAGACGGACTACACGGATCATGACTGTAGCCAAGCTCACCAATGCTTCGACAAGGATAAAGTAGTGGAGGACCTTATCACTTCCGACAAAGCCAAGACGAACCCTCTTGCAAGAGATGACAATGGCTGTGACAACACAGCTGTACCAGTACCAATCGGACAGTGTACTAGGTGCTGCAAGATGCACACTGCACTAAAGGAGTGGTGGACAGACTACCGTTGCGGATCAGACTACGACGCTCGCTACTGCGAGGGAGACAGTGACCAGACCTGTGATTTCAAGCAATGTCTCGTGATGAATGGTGATACGTTGGCGACGGCGACTGCTTCGATCACGGGGGAGGCCAAGAAAGAATCGGAGTCTGTGCTGGCTGACGTGGAAGATGAAGCTTACCAAACAGTGACTCAAATCCATCGCTCACTGGATTGCACGTCGTTCGGTGGTACGGACGGAGAATGCGAGCTCAGAACTAAATTGTCCGATCTGATCGACACCACGGAATCTCTCAACTTTGTCTCGTACGGAAGTCGAGAAGCCACTGACTACGTGTTCTGGCGCTACAAGCTCGTGTCGGAGGACGAATCCTGGCAACTGTGGAAGACTACCAAGCACGTCGATGACTACGGAGGTGTAACTTACGACAACGATGGTCTGGTGACGTTCTCGAACCCAGAGACAAAGATCACAATCGAAGCCTGGACGCAATGTGGCCTGGTCCGTCGCTTCTTCTTCTACGTCCACCTACACGTCAACAGCCCCGTGAGTGTGTGTGAGAAATTCAAGGACATGTGGTACCAGACATCCGTGTCGAGACTACCGATCGGCGTGGGCATGTGTGCATATCCAGGTAGCGACTTTGCCGAGCTGACGTTCGACTTCCACCCGAACGCAGGTCTGCAGTACTCTCGCGAGGAGTTGAGGATGAAGGTGTCGAAGGTTGAGTGCACGGGTGCTCTAGAAGGCCGCAAGCCGATAACAATCTTAAGTGTAGCAGAAGATTCCCCTGAAATTGTGACCCGATTCGCTGTCGAGATGCTGAACAAGGCCACAACCGAAGCCGCCACAGATTTCCACGTGGAGTGTGCATTCACGTACACGAAACGCAGCGGAGCGAAAGCCACCGAGACGTGCAAACGTGATTTCTCTATATCAGACTGTAAGGGTCCCGCGTTTGACAAGCCTGACAGTGAGTGTGAGTACGAGGCATGTGCTGGTCAAGCTGAAGTCGGTCTGTATGAGGCGTGCGGTGGCACCGTTGTGAGGGCCGATGAAACCTGTACGATTGTCGAGACGGACGAGAAACCTTGCTGCCAGGGCTGTGAGAGCACGGAAGTCACGTGTGTAGCTCTACTGGATCTGCCGAATAGCAATGCTGACATCATGCGATGTGAACCGAGCTCCGGTGGGGCTTACTCGAGCTACAGCAGCTATGCAGCTGTGCTGCTAACGGAGACTGCGCATGGCCATCCTGCAGTCATGACGCTGCTGGGAGCAACCACGTTGATTGCTGTGGTGGCGCTGGTTGTTGTTCGTCGTCGGGCGGTTGCTTCGCACTCGGCCCAGATGGCTGACGACGCTTATTATCCGTTGCTTCACTAAGCTCGCGAGTCTGAAGAGCAGTCCTTGCTCTTCAGCGCTTGTCCTAGGGTCTTAACATGATGCATTCTTGATGACTACGATAAAGAAAAGTTTTTTTTTAGTTAAAGATTACAATTATTAAAGAAGACGGTAGTAGTCGCCTTGCTCGATATCAGCAACACGATGCTTGAGGTTGATAGCCACCACAGCTATGAGTGTGATAGTCGCCCCTAGAAGCAATAAGCTGGTCAGACTCATGGAATTCGAACCATCCGTCGTGGCCGCTTCGAGTTTCAATAGCGGGTTTGGCTGAGGTTCACATCGCTTAATGTCTGTCGTACTGACACTCGTGCAAACCAGCGGTTTGTTACACTTGTTACAGCAGGTTGGCGCTGTCGGCGTCTTCAGAAACGTATTCGTCGCTGACGATGTAACAATTGCCCCACCACAAGCCTCATATATCCCCGGTGCTGAGTCACCCGCGCATCTGACGGAACACATCTCCTCCTTCTTCTCACACTTCAATTCGGGCTTTTCACAGTCGGTTATGGTGAATGTGTGTCGGCAATCGAGCGCGTTGACATCCGTGGAGGTTTGTACCCGTGTGCTGGTCTGACTTATACGTGTGAACTTGCAGCGAACAACTCCGGTTGTTTTCTGCGCAGTAGTCGGGTTATTCACCAGTTCAACACCGTAATATTTGCTAATGCGAGTGGAGATTTGGTCGTCTACCAGCGTGACAATTTGTGTGTCCTTCGCACCCGCCTCCTTCACCATAATATCACATTTGACTGCGACCGTGCTGCCCACTTGCCCTAAGACATCCGCAGCTGCCATGTCAAATTTCAGGATAGCGAAATCGCTTCCTCCATACGCACAATACGCGCCCTCGCTACCTTGAATCCCATATTTTTCGACAACATTCCACATTGAGGCGAACTTAGAGCACGTTATGGCGCTCTGCACGAAAAGGTTGACAGTAAGAGCAAACTGATTCACCCTACCACATGCTGTCCACGCCTCCAGCACGAGCGTCGTGCTTGCATCCACGAACGAAATTGCACTTTCACTGAGCGGATCCCACTTGACGAACGTCGAGCCATCAGTGTTGTACCGCCAGGACACGTACTCTTTGCTGTTTGCGGCCTCGGACGGCGGAGTTGGAAGCAATGCAGCAAACCCCGTTGTGACGTCAAGAAGATCCGACAACTTGACAGAGTAGCGACATTTGGCGTTAGTTTTGTCGAAGCTGGTGCACGGAATAGTGTAGTAAATGTTTTTTGTAACATCGACTGCTGCCGGCTTGGTTGTCAGCGAGTTGAGCGCTGCGGTTGAAGCTGTCTGGATGGAATTCTTGATAGCGGTCGTCGCTGTTGCCACGTCAGAGCCTTTGGCTTGGAGACACACGTCGATGGAACACAAACTGGGGACCGCGGTGTCGCCAACACAGCTTGGAGCCTGGCTGCTGTAGGCGGAGCAATCGTAGGGCGTAAATTGTTCCTTGAGTTTCCTGGTCTTACGGCAGCACCAAGTGCACTGAGTGTTAAGTGCGACCTCCAAGACAGCAAGCGGGGTCTGCAATGCGTTATAAAACGGAGTTGATTTGAGCTTTGCCATGTTTGTCGCCAAGGCGGCATCGTCAAAGCAAGCCCCCGTGCAATCTTTCTCGCTCTCGTAGAAAAGTTTGAATTTGGCCAGCTTGTCGACACCAGGGACGCCACACAGCACATCACTGTTGGCGTTATTCACTACGTTGCTGTCGGCTGTGTAGGTCCTGTAAGAAGCATCGTAGCTTTGAAATGTAGCCAATGTCGTCTTCGTTAGTCGCTGGGGACTTGTGATACCGGCCGTCAATGGGCAACTGCCACTGGACCCGAATCGTGGACGAAACTTGTCAAGAATTGCAACACAGCCCGTGCAAACAGCTTTACGATTGTACCCAGTGCCGATAGTTTCCAGATCGTACAGCCCCGGCGCCTCAAACTTAATTTCGTTCTGTACCAACGTTGGATTTGCCAGATATTGACTCCACAAGGTTTGCCTGGTGGACAGCGACGTTGAAGACCCTCGTTTGGTGGACGTGAGCTGGATGTACTGTGGCTTTAGGTTTTTCAATAGAAATACGCGTGCGAAACGCTGAAAGTCGTTCTCGAAGATCTTTAAGGGGTCTGGCACGGGTAGATCGCACTTGTAAGGTTCTCCAAGTTTCAAAGTGCTCGTAACAGTGTCCAAGATGCACGATAACCCGTTCTGCCACGAGCAAAAGAGATCCGGATCGTCCTCCGCCATGAGGAGGAGTTCGGTCTTCTGTTCCGTGTCCAACGTGAGATTTTCAGACCCATTTAGACTCAACGCACTGACGAATACAGCCCAGAAGTTTAAAGCCACAAGGAGACCAGTGAGAGCTGACATGCTCCACGAGACTTGAAGAAAGATCCAATTGTGGCCGAATGATGCGAATACTGAAATGATCAACACCCATGATGTGTTTCAATGGTTACGAGACGCTGGTAAGAGTCGCGACCTTACGTAAAGTGAACTGACGCAACTAATCGATCTTTGCGGATACCTTTTATTTAGACATTTATTTAAAGTCATTGTGCGACCCAATTAGATTTACATTTTTGTCAATTTGCTTAGCTACTCTAGCAGAGCACGTTTCTCACCAGTTATAAAAAAAAATACTTTAAAAAAGCTTTTCTTAAAAGAAACAATCATTAATTTGTTCATCACTTTGCATGACAGAAAATAGTACTTCGAAGTAATATTAACCAAGTAACCAGTTATACCGAATAATAACCCCCTTGTTGTGTCCTCGTTAACCATCAAGACAAGAGCTCCATTTTGATGAATCCAACATCTCGAGACAGTATTTCATCTTGCGCGGTTGCTGGTACGACATATAAGGATCCACGCTAGTTCGACTTGGCAAGGCAACCTCTGCGGATACAGACTGCACCGAATCGCATAAACCCACACGTGAGATCACCGTACGAATGCGTAGCCACTCAATAATAGCCAACCTCTTTCGCCTTGACGCGGTACCTCGCAAACTGACGGAAGCGCTCTTCCGTTGGACAATCGTTGTCACTTGGAGACTCGAGCTGATCACTGCGAGGATTGGAAGCACCGGGTTCCATCTCTTGAAAATACAATCTTCCTTCGATTTTTAGCGTGGTGTGGACGTTCTTTCCCACGCGAAATATTTCCTCCTCATTTGCCGCGCATGGAAGAATCAAACAGCACTTAAGCTCTGACAAGGGGGAGAAACCGAGTGTTGCAGCGCGAGATGCCAATGCAGAGCTTTGGACGTGCATCAGCTCGTCAAACTCCCGCTTGCTGAACCTTACCAGATGCAGACACAAATTAGTACAGTAAACCACCTTCAACGACGTTTTAGCTGCACTCACGAGCCACTTGCTGCTGTGTGGAACTCGATCTTCTCTCCAAATCGTCCCTTAAACAAGTGTGCGTGCATTACAGTGCGCCACACCATGTCCAGTTCCTTAACTGGGAAGAAGTAAGCCTACAATTTACAGCAAAGAATGTCATACAAAAGATACGAATTTCACTTGTACGAAATCACGAACAAAGTAACCAAGACGAGAAGACTCTTCAGGCGCAATGTCTCTCTTCCGCTTTTGACCGGCAGACTCCATAGGCACCGTGATTGCCGCTGTAGAACTCGATATTTTCCCAGACTCTCCCCCGTTGAGCAGATTCGCAAGCGCAATTCGATTTCTAGTTTCCCGACGAGATTGCAGCTGCTCTCCAGACACGTCTGCGTCATCCACTTTGCACTCTTTTGTAGTCAGTATCGACTCGAGCCTCGCTCTTGCTGCTGCCTTTACAATCGCCGTGGTAACCAGTCAGAACATACCACAAATTTGCACTCTATCCAACAACACAGTGTACCTCGTCCAGCTCCCTCGCTGGTATATTCAGCAATACCACGTTTCTATGAGCCAGCTTGCTCAACGTCGTATTAAGCAGCTCTGGTTTTCACCACAAAGAAACAATTTTCAGCAGGTATTTTCTTCAAATCAGCCCGATATTGCCACGAAAAAACACACCGATCATGCTCTTGATCACCACTTGGCCGTCAAAGGCGACCCAGAAGTCATCAGCTTTGATTACCTCCCCCTTCTCTCTCAAGGTGGCAGTGATCTTGATCCTCTTATCCAGAGGTGGTATTCTCTCCAACGTAAACTCCCCTTCGTCGCCCGAGTCATCGTACATTTCATCTTCATCCTCTTCTTCGTCCTCTTCACTCTCTAAATCTTCTTGGTATTGGTAGCCATCGGTTGGACGACGAGCCAAGATCGGACCCAGTGTTTGTTGTTCCTGTCTGGCTCCATCTGCAGCCTGCGCTTCCGTGGAAACCACCATAATTCTGCCTTGTTGAGCATTTGGTGCAACATTATTGAGAGCCCGATCTTCCTCCTCTTCTCTCTCGTCCTCCGCGGCATCAAGGAGATCTTGCCACTCGTTCTCCAGGAGCCAGGTGGACGCCACTGTCACACTTTGGTCGCAGATCTCCAGCTGCTCAATGACACATTTTACGTCACGACGAATGTTACAAATTCACCCAGACACATTTATGCCATACGCACCACGCGCAAAAGCGCCTCCGTCGGCACCACAGGGAAGACTCCACGTAGGGTCTCCATCGAATGAACTGTTATTTTCTTATCCTGGAACTTGAAGCAAAGCTACACTTTGTACTATCAGATTGCGCAGGTAACTCAGACCCATCAGCTCCTTTCAATACCGGTATTAAACCGCAGCGACGGTCGGTACTGCATCAGATTTCACAGTTCCCAAAATGAGCGAAGCTTATTAATAGATGGCATGCAAGAAGTAAATGTATTTGTCATTATGCTTTGATCACTCCTATCCAATAACTAAAACCAAACTGACAAAGTTTCAAGCATATGAAGAACCACGTCATAATGACCCAAAGTAAAACAGCTGAAGCAGCGCTCTTCAAAGTAGCAACTGCCTAACTAGACTCCAGCTTACTCGAGTAGTGGGTAGTAAGCATCGTCGACCTCTTGAGGACGAGAAGTACGACGCTTCACGACAACAAGTGCCACAACAGCAACCATAGCACTTGCTCCGAGCAGCGCCATCATCGTTGTCGTCTTCCCACTGGCAAACACTGCTTGCTCAGCTGCCTCCAGCCTCGAGTAATACGGATACGCAGATGGAACTTCACAGCGCTTGACATCCGTTGATCCAAAGGCAACACAGTTGAGATCAGGATCACAGTCGGCGCAACAAGATTCGTCAGCGGAAGTCTTGACGAAAGTCTGAGTCCCCTTCGAGGAAACGACAGTTCCACCGCAGGCCTCATAGGCACCGGGCTGTGCCTTGTCTGCACAGTCGTAGGCGCACACGTCCTCCTCTTCAACACCAGGCTCGATACGTGGCTTGTCACAGTCGGTAATGGTGAAGCTGTGAAAGCACGTGATGAAATTCTCAGGTGCAGTAACAGTAACGGAGCCTCCGTTGTTGCCATTGTTGCCATTGTTGCCATTGTTGCCGTTGTTGCCATTGTTGCCATTGTTGCCGTTGTTGCCGTTGTTGCCGTTGTTGCCATTGTTGCCATTGTTGCCATTGTTGCCATTGTTGCCATTGTTGCCATTGTTGCCATTGTTGCCATTGTTGCCATTGTTGCCGTTGTTGCCGTTGTTGCCGTAGGAATCGCGGGAAAAAGTACACTCAACGCGGAAAACTGACTTCGGGGCAGTGTGGGGATCATGCACAAGCTCAACAGCAAAGTTCTTGTCGATTTTGTTCTGGCTCGTTTCGCTCACGAGTATAGCTGGATTCACCGAGTATTCTGCCGCGGTGCTTTCGCGGACTCGAATATCGCACTTGACGTGTTTGTACGTTCCCTTCAGCAAGTCTTGACCTGACACAGGTGGGATGATGACATCGTAGTCGTAGTTGAGATTGAAGAGACTGAAGTCACTGTCCGGGACGTTGCAGTACGTGTCCTCGCCGTAGACTTTCGTAACCAGAGGGGTCCACATTTCCACAAACTTATCGCAAGTCAGCGAACGGTGGAGGTAGAGCTTGACGACGATCTCAATCGATGAAATCTGTCCACAGGCTGTCCACGCTTCAACATTGACAGTCGTACTGGATGCTTTGAACGAATACTCGGCGTCACTGTTCGGGTTCCAGGTGGCCCAATCTTTACTTCCGACTTTGACTCGCCAGAACACGTAGTCGGACGGCTTCTCCGAGTTAAGCGTGAGATCCGTCACAAACTTGGGGCCGCCACCAGCTTTCGGTCCGACGTCGAGGACATCCGAGAGCTTGACGTTGTAATGACACTTGTCGTTGGTGCCAACTTCGTCGTATGACGTGCACGGGAGACTGTAGTGGATGGTGTTGGCGACGTCGGTGTTTGCGGGCTTCTCCAACTCCTTGATGATCTTCTTCGAGGCCTCCTGCACCGAATCTTTCAGCTTGATGGTCGCTTCCGCAATGTCGTGTCCCGTCGCCTTGATGCTCGCCTCGAAGCTGCAAGTGCTACTTGGGAGACCCTCACAAGTGCTTGGGGGCTGGGAAGCATCTGGTGGGCAAGTATACGGAGTATACTTCTCCTTGAGCGCAATCGACTTGGAGCAGGTCCACACGCACTTGTCGTTCAGACTCTTCTCGAGCTCCAGATTCGGACGCTTGACGCTCTCGACGGTAGTGAACGGGTTATTCTTCAGCTTGTCCAGGTTGCACTTGACACCATCGGAGCTAAAGCACATGCCCGCGGAGGGAGCAGATGTCGTGTCGTAGAAAATCTGCTGCGTTTGCGACTCAACATTACAGGCTGCGTCACTTTCAGGGTTGTTCAGGTGGTTGCTGGGCGAAGTGAACATGGCATAGCGCGTCTCCAGTATGGTGAGAACTCGAATCCCTTCCTGCTTCAGTGGAACCGAACTGGAAGCCGAGGAGGGACACGTCCCCTCCTTGAAACGAGGTCGATACGTGTCTCGAACGGCAACGCACCCATCGCAAGTAGCGAAGCGGTCGTAGTCGTACGCGGAGATGGCCAAGTCGTACACACCAACCCCTGGAAACTTGATGTTGTTCTGCGATTTCGTCGGGTCTTTCATGTACCCAGCCCACGCGAGATGTCCTGTAGACGCCTCAGTCGAGCCACCCAAACCTGGGGTTGGGCCCGTCGACGTGATCTCGATGTATGGATAATCGGTCGAGGCGAGACCAGAGTCAAACTTGTTGACTCGCTTGTCACCCACATAGTTATCCGACGGAACGGGGACATCGGCGGAGCACGTGGATCCGAGTTTCAGGTCGTTCTTCGCTGCGTTCAACTCGCACACCTCCGGGCCCCACGAGCACGTCGCGTACGGGTCCGGATTGTAGGCGTACGCGGAGAGGAAGGATAGGGGCGTGACCTGGGACAGATTTTCATTTCCTGTCGTAGCGAGGTCGCGTAGCATCGCATGGTCGGCACCCTCTTGGTTCAGCGCGTCGACGACTGCGCCGTAGGCAGACACCACTGCAAGTACAGTGGCGATTCGCATGGTTGCGGAAAGGAGGCCGCGAACTGACGGCCTTGCTTTGACGTCGAGGCGTTTGAGGCTTGCAAGGAGAATTGCAAAGTGGTTCTTATATACTGGCACGTTTGTTGAGCAATTCACATGGCGACGGATCGAGAGAGGAATGTGCGGACGGGAGTTGATGGCGTCGCCTTGGGGCGGCTCTCTAACCAAGATCGCGGTGCGAAGGTGACCATTTGCAGAGCTCGTTGTGCCGTCGGTTTTAGATATCGCGTAAGATTTGGATCGACCTGTGTCTGCTCAACTCAAGGTGTCGGTTTGAAAAGTCGGGGGTTTCTTGAAATCTAAACTTTTTGCGATGTGTCTTCGCGAAAAAAATGGCTGATCGGACCCTTTTTTAATATTGTTGCTGTAAAATAATCCACCATAACCAACGGAAAAACGCTGGCTCCGAACACGTCGGTATAATAGCTCAGCGATCTTTTTCACGATAGTACCTTTGCTGCTGCAACGTGCTATGCCCAAACAGAAACATGGAGCCGTCCACAGACTTATGGATTCCACGAAATCTACGTCGACTTAGTAAAGCACAGTCTGGAATAATCAAAAGAGCGTGTGGCATTCTCCAGGTTGCGCAACAATAATGGGCTTACAACACATGATTGGGTTTGCTACCTTTTCTTGTGATGCAACACATGGAGAAATACAAAAAGATACGCGAAATGAGAAGCTAATTATTCAAAAATGAGTTAGCTTAGTAACGCAATGAATTGCGGAACAGGTCCATAGCTAACTTCAATTGCTGAACTCATCGTGATCAATGGATTTGCGTGCTAACATGGAGTTCTATCAATGAGATTTCCGACCTCTGTACATCTTGACTGCAGTAAAGTAGGCTCCAATTGCAAAAACATTAAACAAAAATCAAATTGAAAGTCATAGTTTTTATCACAACCGCATCATGGCGTCGCAATAGCGCATGAGAGGTCGCTAACGTAAAGAGGTGGCCTACAGTAGTTACCTAAGCATTTCTTCGTTATCAGCATGAAGACTTTGCAAATTTGCTACAGCAACTTCATGCAGTAGTAGAGTCTTAAGCGGAAGCTGTGGCAAATGCTGTGGCAGCCTTAGCGAAATCGGACAAGAGAGGCTTCTTCTTCGTGTACGCGGCGCACGGCACAAAGCGGCTCGTGATGTCTTTCCACTTGGGGATACCAATTACTAGATCTCCCGTCTTTAAACCCGCCACGATGTTGTAACATCGCGTATGCCCATCGACATGAAAGTTGGCTCGAAAGATGTCCGAGTAGTCTTCAACGCCGCCCAGACAGTCGGCTTGGTATTGACACAGCACCATTTCCATCTGCTCTCTGGCCGCCATCTCTTCATATCCAACAATGCGAGCAGATTCGTACAGCGCAACATTCCAACGCTTCACTTTCTCGTCGTAACTCGTTCCCGGCTCGATTATTGGAGAAGGACGGTCGCGTGTTTTGCTCCGACTCGCTAGTAAAGTCGTGATAGTACCGTTAACCGCAGCCATATTGGTAGCATTTTTGCAGTTTTGATACATGTTGGCCAGTCCTCCACTGATCGCGTAGCTGTAGCTGTAGCTCCCCAGGTCTTTAGCATCGACATAATCCGCATACTTGCTGGGTAAATCCTTGAAAAATGGGTAAAGGATGTTGTTGGAGTCCTCCCACACATTGACAAGAGTTTTCCCATCCGTTGCATTGGCGCGCATCGTGATGGTGTCATCGCTCGTATAATTGCCAGTAGTTCTTTTTGCACATGTGCTAAACCACCGAGGGTCGCTACCTTTGTCTGCTGCTGAGAGCACCACGTTTGTACCGCCCACTTGGCACTTGAGATAAATTACTTGCAGCAAGTCGATCAACGAGTGGTGGAGGTAGAAAATCGGATCTGCCGGAGACTGAAACCACGCCATAACGCCGTTAAGAACGCTGTGGATGGTGTCTAATCACATTACGAGAACAGCCACACTGGTAAGGCATTAAATACTCTACAGAATTTGCACCAAAACTTACTGTGAACGCCCCCTTCGACTGCTTGTGTAAACCTGGCTGAATCGCTGTAAGTGAAGACCTGCTGAACCATCGAACCTAGTGAAGCCTCTCCAGGGTAACGAGTACTTGCCAGATAGTTCTTAGATCCGCGAGTGACACACTGAGCGCAGACCGAGTTGTTGCCGCAGAAGTGAGACAGGATGCCTTGATTGACGCATGTAGAGTACGAAGCCGCAATGGACACGTTGTATATGATCAACCGCGCGCTGACGCCCGTCATGGCACCACCAGAGTCCGTGAGAAAAGGTGTACAGCCCAGTAGATAGTTGCATTGGCCAGCAGCTTGTCGAGCGTACGCCGAGAGGTGATCCCAGTACGGGAGTGTCAAGCAACGGTACTTCGCATCCAAGCTTCGCAGCATATTCTCGTAGCCCAATAGCAGCATGCGGTGCCAGTAGATGAACATGCAGTTTTGATGCGCCTGTTTCTCCGACATGAACTCGACGTGCACTTGGACGAATTTTTGGTGAAATCCCAAGTCCATGGCAACGCCTACCGCTTCCAGATACAGAGCCTTCTCCGTCGTACTGTACGTATCCCAGGATCGACGAATACGAGCATCCGAACAGTTGGTGCCCACTTGTTGCCCACTGGCAGTGGAAATCGCAAAAGCAATCACCAGCCATGACGTAAATGAAGACTTGAAGTTGAAACGTCCCATCTCTTGACTACGTTTCCACCGACTTGACTGCAAACGAGAAGATCCTGAAATGACGCGAGTCTATGCTGGGCACACATACTAGTCTAGTAGTTATCCTGTGGAGGAGAGTTGTTGCTGACAACAAGATCTTGGATCCTATCGTGAAGAGTCGCATGGTTGATAAGCATGAGTTCATGGCGATACAATTGGTCAAAAATCAGCTCAACTAATAAATGACCGCCGCCGAGGGATTAATTCAATATATCGGAAAATGGAGAACGGGCAGGGGCCTGTTTTAAGTTTGCTTCACGCCGAACTGCCTGAGTGCTCAAGAATGTGGTGTTATGTCACATCAAAATCTTTCTTGTAAGAAAGAAGGGCTGAGCTAGAAATCTTTATTTTACTTTACCGTAAATCATCTCGTAAATTCACATTAATTTAAATATGTCTAAAAATATCTAGACACTCAGCTGCATAATGCTGAGTGTCTAGATATTTTTAGACATATTTAAATTAAGGGCAACGTTCACGTCCGGGTATTTCGAAGCAGGTATTTTCCAAATATTACATCAGGTATCAACCAGGTTTTTTTTATTACCGATTTTCGTTCGGTATTTTATTTTCGTCGATCTTCCAGCCACTCATCCGGGGAGAAGAAGCCACGCGGCAGTTCTTCCTCTCGCGGCGAACGCCTACAGCGCCATGGCTCGCACCCACAAGACCGCGCATATCAAGCAGCAAATGGCGGAGGAGGCGCTAAGAGAAGAGGAGGCCCGCGCGGCAGCGGCAGTCCGAGAGGAAGCTGCTGCCGAGGATACCATGCATCGTGTTAACATCGGAAACGCCCGCACTAGGTCCGAGAAAGCAGTAGCCATTCAACGCGCAAGGGAGAGCCGAGCAGAGACAACGACGCCGTTATTTGGCCCCCATGGAGTCGGTCAAGATGACCAAGAAGTTAATGAGCTGGAAGGCGACGGTGATGAAGGCCAAGCAGACGATGACGACGAAGCAGGCGATAACGAGGGCGCCACCGCTTCACAGCCGGAGGCTGTGCAGAAAGGGGTAGAGAAGCCTGAACAAGAAGTCACTGCTAATAGGCGGAGCAATGTGGCGATGAGCGTCAAGCCGTCTCCACGGCAAGGAAAGAAGCGGTCGGTTGCAGACGTTGATGACGATTTGTTCGCTTCCGTTCCGCCGTTTGAGGAGGAGCATACTACCTGGGCAGCATTCGAGCAAGGGCTCAAGATGTATATGCGGGCGACACGACAAGTGCTTGTCGTGAAGGAGGTGATAAGTGTCGCTCGGCGCAACTCAGCACTCAAGAACCAGCTCCAGTACAAAGATCTCCCGGAAGAGGAGATCCCACTCGTCCCAGAGGACATGGGTCCGTATCAGCGCAAGTACATTTGTACTCACGGGTGGCCTACGCGTGAGCGGTCGACAGGCAAGCGCACGTCGCACAACCTTCGGCGGACCGAATGTCCTTTCCAGTTTCTTGCGCAGATTAATCGCATGGATAATGGTTCGTGGGGAATAGCTCTCAAGCGCGAAATTTACTCTCACAACCACCAGGTTTCTCCAGAGATTTACCAGCACTACCCAGGTATTTGACAGGTATCTACGCAGTCCCCGTTGGTTCCTGGCGTTGAGCTACTGATGCAATCGCAGGCCACGAGATCAAGTATCTACGAATACATTCGCGAAAACTCAGAGCACCGCGTGACAATGACAGACGTCCAAAATTTGATCGCCCGCTTGCGTCGCTCCGGTAAGTGTTTGGTGTGTTCGTAAGTTTGATTGCTTTATGGTGATCACGTACTAATGATTACTTTGATTACCTTAGGTGTAGAGCTGTCCGATGATGACGCAGTAGCTGAAGCCATCGTGAACTTTAACATGGAGTCTCCGCAGAACGTGTCGTCGGTATACCAGAGTGCGCGTGGAAACACCGGGGTCATTTCAATCACGACGGGGCACATGCGATCCATGTTGGACAGCTTTCGTGAGGTCCTTCAAATGGACTGCACGCACAAGACGAACAAGTAAGTCTTAGCTGTTTTTTTAGTTCCATGTATTGTCCATGTTTTTTCCAGGTATTTATCTTTTTTTCTTCCATTACTAGATACAACTATCAGTTACTCTCGATGGTTGCGATGGACCAGTTTGGCAATGGACAGCCTGTCCAGTATTCTTTGTTAGAGACGAACGGCGACTGGCAGATGGCAAAGAGCATTGACCATTTCAAGCGTGCAAATGAGCACTGGCGTTTCGTGCGGATTGTGATTGTGGATAAGGATATGCGAGAGGTGGAAGTTCTGCGGCAGAAGTTGCCGGAGGCGCGCATTTTGCTATGCCACTTTCACGTAATCAAATGGCTACATGACACGATTCGGATGTCGAGTAAATACGGAGCTTATGAAGCGGACGTGCTGGCCTAAATGAAACACACGATCACGAACATGACATACGCTAGGACGGAAGCAGATTACGTGACTCACCGTGACGAGCTTAAGTGTATGTCGCTTAGAGGAGGACGGCAAGATTTGTGGGATTATTTTCAAAAGAATTGGGAAAATTACAAGGACATGTGGGTCATGTCGTATCGTGTTGCTTTGCCTCACTTCCAGAATCACACAAACAACCGTGTAGAGAGCTTGTTCGGCAAAGTGAAGCAGCAGATCAAGGGCCATTTCTCTATGAATTCCAGCTTAAAAGCGCTACTATCATACCAGCGGCGAAAGGAGGAGGAATACTACGCCAAGGTAGAGATGCCAGGAACGTTACGTGATACTACATACACGGAGGAGATGAACATTGTGCTGGGCATGACGACGCGATGGGTAGCTACTGCTATAAAGACACAATATGATGTTGCCGTGAACAAAGACGTGGCGAGCAGCTACGCTATTGTAGACAACGGAGATACGGTGACTTTACGGCGGGAGAAGCAAGAAAACATGCTGGAAAAGAAGTCCTGGCAGTGTTACTGCGAGTTCGCGCAGACTATGAAGCTTCCGTGCCGATATGCAATGGTCTACAAGAAGTCAACAGGAAGTCCGTTCGTGGTTCCCTACGCTGCAATTGGTTTCAGGTATGTCCATGTATTTCCATGCTTCATACAGGTTTTGAATGAAATGTACAGGTATTATCCAGATATTAGCCATGTTTTATTGGCTGTGACTGTATTTCTCTTTCTAGATGGTATGGACAGAGTCGTTTGTCTATGCGAGATTTATCGACAGTGGCCAAACCGTTCGTGGCCAAGGTTTTTAAGCAGCCACATGTCTCTGCAGAGAAACGATCTGAGCAAGAGAAGTATCGGCGTGCCCAGCAAGCATTTAGTCGGATCAGTGGAGAGCTAGCACAGTTTGACGACGTCGAGTTTGACAGTGCAATGTCTCAGTTTGACGAATGGTGGCATAATTTGCGGCAAGGACATGTTGATATTCCGCCACCTCAATCCCGTGGCAATATTGAGCACCATGGTCAAAATGAAGGAGATGGAGATAGAGGTGGAGATGCATGTAAATGTGCTGGCCGTAGCGGTGACCCAAGCTGTGGGGAATTTTGTGAAGATGGTTCCGGTGCTGGTAATTCTGGTGCTGGTGATTCCGGTGGTGGTATTTCCGATGTCGGTGGTAATGATGCTGTCAGTGAAAGAGCTGATGATCATGATGAAGTACCGCCTACTCAACAATCGCTCGAACAGCCAGTTGTAGCGGCTGAACGAGTTTCGCGCGCGTCAGGAGATAGTGCTCCTCTGAATATCAAGTTGAACGAAACGATTGTGCCAGTCGGGCGCCCTCGACTGAATCGTAAGAAAGTGCGAGCGAAAGCTAAGTCTGACTTGAAAGAATACAATCAAGGTATCAAGTTGCGTGGTTTGCTGCGCGAAAGAGATGTGTGTGAAGTGGTTGCTTCGCTGAAGGAGATCCAGCCGGGCCTGCGTGAGATCGGGTCGTTCCTTGCGACTTTTCAGGCGCTCGGAAAAGCCGTTGGGAAACCACTTTCGTGGTCTGTGGACCTAAATTTTGTTCCCGATAATGTGCGCTACAGGCTTCCTGAGCCGACGATCGACCGTGCACTTGAACAACTGCGTGAAAGGTTACGTGGAGAGCAGATTGAGATTCAGATCGATAGTGACGGGGAAAGTGGAGATTCAGATGACTATGTGGTGGCAATTGAGACTATAGGTGCCTACACCAGAGAGCAGGTGGAAAACATGAAGTGGTTGTGGAACTTGCAGACCACGTGCCAACGTGGCGTTGCATTATGCACTTGGTTTAATAACGAGGTGAAACAACTTGTGGACGAAACACCTCCAGTGGTTGCTGCAGTTGATGAAATTCTGAATACCTGGCCATACAAAACTTTGCCAGGTTTCGAAATTGACATCACAATGGCCGACATCTATTGTGTTCGAGGATCCATGTGGCTCAACGATGGCGCCATGCACGCCTTTTCGGTCTTTCTACAGCACTACAAGAACAATGCCACCGTGACGATGCCTACACTTAAGAAGCAACCACGAAAAAACCCAGCTAATGTGGAGCCGGTGCTTCCGGAGAAGAAACGTTTGGAGATTTGCGCTTCTGTAGCCGTTTGTCAGTTTGTGTTGGTGCCTGTCAATTTTGAGGGAGTTCATTGGGGCTGCTTAGTGACCGACGGCAGCTCGAAGGTGATTCACCTGTACGACAGCATGAATTCTGCCAAGAACGTTAAACGTCTTGAAGGCATTACGAGCGAGGTTGCATCGGCAATGCAGGAAGTGTTCCAGGTGAATCGCGTTAAAGAACCTGTTCAGAAAGATGGTGATAGTTGTGGAGCTCTTGTGTGTCTCCACATGTGGAAGTGCGTGTCCAGCGAGGCGCCAAGTGATGTAACCTCTTCTGGCATTACGAAGCTACGTTGGGCAATGCTACTCGAAATTCTGAGATCAAACGTCGTTCGTAGCTGCAGCATGTGTCGTGGTAAGAGGTAACTTGACAAATACATGGCATTTACCTGGCCAATACCTGGCTGCTGACAAGAAGATACCCATTCAAGCTCTTGACTCCCCGTGGGTTTGCCATGCCGACAAGACAAGTTTTTCATCACTTCGACTTTTGCCCAAGTAGCGCACACATGACTATTCCAGGTATCCCGGCTCTCGATACCTGCGTAATATTTAGAAGGGAATTTATTTCATAAATTACCTGCCAGAAGTCGAAACCTGAAGGAGTACCGGACGTGAACCTGGAGATACCTGCATCTGAGTAAACCTAATCACTAAATAGATATCTGGGAAACCTGGACTCTAACGCCGTCCTTATATTAATGTGCTTTATATCATCGATTTTTAATAAAATGATGTCGTTTTATATTTCGAGGTCCACAAAAAACGGCAAATCGGAAGGCCAATAAATCGAGCGCCCAAGTTGGATTTCCGGGCAAATCACACCATGTAAATCTACCGTTTTTGCGCGCTTGAAAACGCAATTCGAGCGCATAGAAATACCTACTCTTATCTCATTTTAATGCATGGTTTATATGCCGATCTAAGCCATAAAACGGAGCAATACTTCCATCTGGAAATCCCAATAATACTTCTACTTCACATTTCCGTATACCCAAGACACGCATTAGTGTTTCTATTGATCTAGCAAGAATTAAAGCGTGTTAATCTAGATTCAAACTTCAAGTGAAGGCATGTGTGCACGGAATCGGTTAATTAGTATTTGTGCGAAATTTCCGCGATAGTCTGAGTGCCAAACGCGTAAAACCTATCTTACAGAATAAACCTCTGGTTTCATTGGGCACCATTACTCTGGCACTTTGACATGCATATATTTCGGGGTTATTGTAGCCAATAGGATGACCTAAGATTGCAGTTTGAGTCACTCATAGCGTCGTGTCGATGAGTTGTGGATTGCTGCCTTCTCTAACTCACCCCGCATCGGCAATTTTGGACGGAGCTGACAATAGTGCATAAGGTGTGTAAACACTCAATTATTATGCATCATCAACATACCTTTGATTGGATTTACAAAACTACTTTAGTGTACAGGAACTTGATAATGGATATTGCACTCAATCCGAGGCAGAAAAAAAAGTACAAGTAAAAAAGTTATTATAGTTGCCTTAGCACTCTCTATCCGGTTCTCACAACCAGTGAAGGATCTAAGTCCTTCTCCCGTACTGAGACCCTTGTCTCTCAGCATCTTCGACAGCTTGGTCGGACTCCTTGGCTAAGTCTCACATTGCTCTTCAATTTTGCTCCGACATTGACTCTTCAATACGCAATCCAAAACTTGAATGTGATTTCAATGTGAGTCTTGCAATAACAGATAATGCCAATGATAGTGGGAGCTCCGCTGAAAATACTTCTCTTAATTGTCACTTGTTGGTTAAACATCTACTGTTGGTCGCCCACATGCACTCTGTGGAATGTTGAAGGAATCCACAACATCTAGTTTGGATGGCTATACAAACTGGATCCACTTCCTGGAACATGCAGTATGGCCAGTAGAGTAAGCCCACGGGGGGTTGTGGCCATCGCCTCCCTCCTTTTCACAGACGCAGAAGCTTGATGAAGCATAACATGAATCACTTTGCCGTTTACTTGCTTACACTCAAACACTCGTCTCCTGCTATTCAGCCCTCGACTCGCTCGACTCTAAATGATCAAGAGTGCTAGTACTTCCTGCACTTAGCACACACTTAGTTCTTTAGGCTTAAATACGAAGTTTCAGGGGGATAATGTTAAGGCTGGTCTGCGACAGTTCTTGACGATTGGTCCAATGGTTCTTAGCTCTTTAGGCTTCTTGAAGCTTCAGAAGGGATGGGTGATGACCGTGTAATAGCAGCGAGTGTCTACCCCTCGTACGCTCTGCTTAAAGCTTCTGTCATATTTCCTCTTATTTAGTACGCGAGCGGTTTCACCATGCTTATGACTTGGTCTGTCGAGTTTTGAGAAAGAGATAATGCACGGCGTTTCCTACTTGAAGCAGTAATATCACCTTTGTCCGATTCAACTCCTGCCCTTACAGTGTCATCATCATCCGAAAGTCGCTCAGGAATATGTACAGAGTCAAGTACTGCATTGAAAGGTAGATGAATGTAGGATTCACTATCTGGGAGCTCAGCACGACTGCCTCGGTAACGTCGACCAATAATTTTGTCACATAAGCGCTCACCACTGCGATGTCTTCCCGAAATGACACATCTCGTCGCATGATATGATCTCCTATCTCTAGATCCAGCAATCTGTATCCTCGAGATTTACTCGCATAGCCAAAACGAGAACGTCGGGGTGACTTTAACACTCAGTTTACGGTGCCTGAGCTTCAAGGGGACGTGCTCTAACGCAACACAGCCGCACACACGAAGATCTACCACAACAGGCTTGATTCGTGTAAGATGCGCATCGGGTGTTACACCAGTCAACGCCTTCGTCAGGCTCACATTGTCTACCTCGACTACATTCACCAGCATTTCCCCCCACAATGACGACAGAAACCCAGTGCTTTCGCGGATAGCACGGGTCTTATTGAGCAAGTTGCCGTTGCGTTCTCCACCAGACTGTTTTCCTCCGGCGTATAGGCACTAGTCATCAGCAGTTTCACTACATGATCGGCCAGAGAGGTCTTCAAGCGCTTGTTGACAAACTCCTTACCCTTGTCACACGAGAATCGCTTTATGTTGTTTTTCGTTTTAGTTCCAGAACTAGATTCATCACATTTTGCGCCGCCTCACTCATGTGACGGAGCAGATAGCACCACTTGTATCAAAAGGTTTCATCCTGAACAAGTTGGAGGTACCTGTTTCCACCGGTTGTCTCCACACCAACATAGCAAACATCATACACAAGACTCTCAAAACACACATTGCTCCGCTTGTTGTGCCGTTTGTACGACCTGCGTCTTTGCTTTGCTGTGGTACGCGCGATGCAGTTAAGGCTCGTCAAAACCCTTTAGCTTTAGCGACGTCATGCCTTCTGCCAAGTCCTTCAGCACCAGCTGCTTCAATGCTTGAGCATGTGAGTGACCTTCATGTGCCAGTGCATGAGCTAATATTGTCGCTACGTTCTCGTCACCTTGCACATATCTGTGCTATCCTACACTCTGTGCTATGTCCGGAGCCAATGGTGATCATCGCGTTTGACCAACGCGAGCTGCACACCACTCCAACTCAGGTACATCACTCGTAGTGCTAGATCAACCGCATTCAAGTAGGAGAGGACCCGTTCCAGATTGGGCAGATTAGTGACACCACCACTAGCATCCTCGAGCTCCTTGGTCACATGATTTCCGGACACTACTATTGCTCCGCAAATGCTCATTTGCACATATGCATCGCTTTTGCTGATGTAGTCTGTCCAACCAATGAACGTTAGCGAGTCCTCCTTCAAACTAGAGAAATCTGTCCAGTCAGTACAGACATGCACACCAGCACCTGTGTCAATCATCTACTCGTCATAGGCCGATTCACAGTCCCGGATAGTTGTCGCAATCGCATTTTGCCCTTTACGATCATCACCAAGGGTGGGGAATTTTGGACAATGAACAGAAGCTTGATCCAGCAATACCGAGTGAGTGATGAAGGCTAATTAGGTTGTAAAGTTCTTTCATTAAGGAGGAAAATGACAGTACTTAAAAAGAAGTTCCGGCTAATACCCGTGCCAGCAGCCGCGGTAATATGGGGGGAGCGAACATTATTCGGAATGATTAGGCGTAAAGGGTTTGTAGGTGGGGTTTTAAACCATTTAAACCAACAATGTCAATAGAAGATGGTTAACTGCCACCAGCATCACTCCAGCAAGCTAGCGACATGGACGAGGGCGTTTTCTTCTTCCCTTCCGACTTCCGTGTGTTGTTGTTCGACTTCTGTGTCTGCTTCTGCCGCTTCACCTCCACATATTTTCTGCAGTTTCACTTCAGATGACCGGGTTGGTTGCATGCGAAGGTAGGTTCGGGTTTCCTCATCTGCCTGCCCGCTCTTTCTCTTGAATAGTTTCCTTTTCTGACGTTGTTCTGCTATCACCGACGTTTCCCTTTGTCACTAAGGAGTTGCTGCTGCTCATTCACCTGTGAGATCTTGGCACCATCAGACGACTTAGCAGTTTTATTGGTCATGCCACCCCGCTGCTTATCCACATCAGCCTCACTGCGCAGAGTACTCAGAACCTCAGACAGCACCGACATGCTACCGTCGAACACATCTTGGTCGAACATTCTCACGCCTTCACGGTACTCGAAAGCAACTCCTTGAAGAATCAGTTTTACTATGTCATTGTCCGAGACTTCGTCGTTCTTGTCGCGCAGCTGGCGCCGCATGGACTCCGTTTTATCGAAGTACTTCTCCATGTTCATACCCTGCGTGAAACTGTACCCATACAATAATTTGCACAAGTGCAGCGCATTCGAGAATACACGCTTGTCCTGTTCGAAGGCCACCCACGTCTCACGTGTACTCGTTAGTATGCAAAATTTCGTTGCATCCTTGATAAGCACACCGCGAAAGTAGCGCATTTCGTGCGATTGCTCCTCTATAAAAAGATCTGTCTCTCTGCATCCGTCGCGTTGGGATCTAGCACAACCGTCCCGTCCGGAACGCCCCAGCACTTTCGCTGTACCAGGTAGGATTGCATCATCGCCAAGTAGAGATCGAAGCTGCCCTCGTCGTCATACTTAGGAGGCTTGCTGCTGCCGAATCGAGGCGCCGCCAGCGCTTTGCTACCGTCCGCCATTCTTGATCAGTGTCGAAGTAGTTAAGCTCAGCATCCTAAGAGCGTGCTAAGTGTAGGAAGCACTAGCGCTCTTGTGCATTCAAACATTCGTCTCCCGCTATTCAGCTCTCGACTCACCCGACTCTAAGCAAGTAAAGCTTTATCGAGCTTCTGTGTCTGTGAAAAGAAGGAAAGTGATGGTCACAAAACCCCCACGGGCTTATTCTTCTGGCCACACTGCACGTTCCTGGAAGTGGTTCCTGTTTGTATAGTCATCCAAACTGGATGTTGTGGATTCCTTCAATTCCAACGAGTGCATGTGGGCGACCAACAGTAGATGTGCAGCCAAAAACACAGCCTAACACAGGCCTCATCCCCGCAGAGCAAAGTGACCGCCATCATCGTGTGGTGTGGTCGACACCATCAAGCAAGATTCTCATTAGAGCAAGTATGATGATACTGGCCAGACCAGCTGGAAAGCTAAGAAAATAACCTAGGATATTCCTTATTACAATTTGTTGCTGTCGCATTTCAAATTGCCAGCTTGTAACGGGGTACGTAGCCCTAAGTGTACCCTGGTTACATGAAGTGTGACACTTCACACTTCAGGTGTATGACACGTCATACACCGGGATATTTGGTACAAGGTACCAAGGTCGTTCAAAGCCAACCATTGGACAAACGACATTGCATTTCTATAGGTAACTTATAGTTTGTATTAAACCCAAACTTAACCTACCTATAAATATACTCAGTTTACAATCTACCTTATTTAGGTCACTTCGCTCTCTTTAATTAAAGAGGGGACCTGTGAACTGCCGTTCACTGAGAGTTTGTATACTCTCGGAAGATAACTTCCTCTAGCGCAAGGTGCTGTGTGACCCCGTCACACTTGGTAGCACTCGTAGTCAATCCACGCCATCGCGGGTAGACTACCTGAACCTCTCCGAAGTTCGTTGCCATTGATAGGAACGACTTCTCCCATATGAACGACTCTCAGTTCGAGTCGGTTCGGAAGATGGCAGGCATCTTCGGGGTGGAGGCCCTGCAGAGCCTGGTGGTGTCAACACCGGCTGAGCAGCTCGAGCGCGTCAATGCATTCGACGCGTACGAGCAGGGCCTCATCGCGCATGTGCGGGAGAACCTGCAGGCTCCGGCGGCGGAAGCAAATCCGCCTCACCCGAAGCCAATACGGCTGAAGGTTAAGCCGTATGAAGGGAAGGAAGGCGAGAACCTTCACTTCTGGGTCCGAGAAGTAGAGCTCGCGATGGACGCGGCTCTGATCTCGACCAAGCAACTGCGTGTTGCTTTTGCACTCTCCAACCTTAGCGGCCGTGCTAAGAGTTGGGTGTACACACGGGAAGCAACATCCCCTGGATGTTTCACATCCTGGGCTCAGCTGTGCGAGCAGCTCCGAGCCGCGTTCCTCCCGGCGAACTACGAGTACCGCCAGCGTTCGCGCTTCCTCGCGTGTAACCAAGGAAGGCGCGAACTGCACGAGTATGTGCAAGAGATACGGGAGCTCACGGCGCCCCTAGTGGGAAACCCACTCAACGAACACATCAAGATGAATGTGTTCATGGACGGCCTTCGAGTGGGCTCCGCACGCACTCAGCTGTTCCGGGTGCAGTCAAGCACCCTTGAAGAGGCGATTCAAGTGACTCTTCAAGAAGAGTACAGCCATCGCCAGGCGCGTACGCCGGCCTCAGCGTGGCCTGGGAGTTCCTTGTCGGCTCCCGGTCGAACAAGCCCCAACAGACCAGTTCCCATGGAACTCGGGTCCGCCGAACAGCGTGACATCCGCTGCTTCGGCTGCGGGAAGATGGGCCACTTCAAGCGCGACTGTCCCGCGGAAAGACTCCGCAGACGGTCCTTCCCCAAGCCCGTCCTCAAGGGTCGCTGGCAGAAGCCAGAATCCCGGGGACAGGGGAACGCCTGGAACCAGTAGGGGCGGGGCGCCCTACTGGGGAAGAACTAAGTCTTCGTGATGGGTGCGCGGGTGGCGCGTACCACGGGGACTTAGCCCCTGAGAGTCTTCGCACTCTCGAATCGGCGAAGAGCAGCGGCGGGTTGCTCGTAGTACACGGATGTGTACGGGGATACGATCATCCCTTTAGAATCTTGATCGATTCTGGGGCGTCGAAGAATTTCGCACGCCGCCAGACGGCTGCTCGCAACAGCAACAAAATGTCCGATGCTTTGAGAGAAAGCAAGGGCAACGGGACGGTGTCAGTACGACTAGCCGACGGGAAGGTCGTCACTGTCCCCGACGTCCAAGTGGATCTGGCCGTCAAGTTTGAAGACTTTGACAGCCTCGAACAGTTCACTGTTCTCGATATGGATCCATATGATATGATCCTGGGCATGCCCTGGCTTGAGAAGCACGAGCCCTGGATCGACTGGCGAGGCAAGGCAATCGGTGCCAGCCGCCCTGCGCACTCCGACAGAGCATTGGTGAGTCATGTTCCTACCTCTGTCAGGACCCGGGGCGCCCGCAAGGGCTGCCAGGGTACCAAAGCATTCGGCAAATGCTTGGGAGTCGTCGACGTATATGACGACTCCGAGGATGCTTTGATGGTGGCAGCGCCCAGAAGAGGCGCTGACCAAGTGGGTAACTTAGGTCCACAGGCGGGTAGCTTAGTTCCGCAGACAGCTGCAGCTGTCACGAACACTGAGAACAGCGTGTTCAGAGTGGGTAACAGAGCTCCACTCAAGGTCGCCCAGACCTTAACTGAAGAGGAAGACGTCGGAAACGCTTCCTGTGTGGGTAACACAGTGCCACACGCGGTCGCCCAGACCTTAACTGAAGAGGAAGGCGTCGAACACGCTTCCTGTGTGGGTACCACAGTACCACACGAGGCCACGAGTGCCTCGGATGTCGTAGCGACGACATCCCTAGACGTGGGCAGCAAAGCTCCCCGTCACAGTCTCCGTCGTCAACGACGCCGCCGCCGCCTCAAGTCGGATCCGAACTTCGTTCCGATCGACGTCGCTTCAAGCGACTCGGAGTCCAGGGCCCGGGCTCCTCCGACAAGGCCGGTGGAAGAGTGTTATCACATCTTCGATGGCGAGACCGGTTTACCCGTCCAGGCATCTGGTGTCCACTTGGAACCGTTGCCAGAGGTTGCAGAGATACTGCACCTCGAGGAAATGACGGCTGAGTCTTTCCTGGTCAACCTCAAGGCTGGAGAGATTGCTGAGATGGTACTCATGAGACCTGAGACCACTTGGGATGAGCTGAACTCCTCCTCTGTTTTGGACGAGAACGTGCTGGAAGATCTGAACAAGCAGCGTCAGGCGCGCTTGGGTTCTGAGATTCTTAAGAACCCCAAGGATCCGGTGTATCCTTTGGTGAAGGAGTATGCGGACGTGGTGAACAAACACCCACCGACCCAACTCCCACCGGATCGAGGCGTACGGCACAAAGTATTGTGTCACAAGGCAATGGCCTCTCCCGCGCGAACAGTGCGAGGTCATTGATGCCTTCTTCGCCGCGAAAGCGAAGGCAGGCATGGTGCGGGAGTCGAAATCCCCGCACTCGACACCGACTTTCTGCGTTCGGAAGCCGAACGGAAAGTGGCGTCTGGTTCACGCTTATAACAAGCTGAACAACGCAACGGTGCCGGCCCAAACATTAATCCCACGAAAGGATGTGTTGTTGAACAACATGGCCGGGAGCGTACTGTACAGTGCGCTGGATTTGGTAGACGGATACTACCAAATCCTGATGCGAGAGAGCGACATCCCGCTCACCGCGGTAAGCACTCCAAGCGGCATGTTTTGGGAGTGGCTCGTCATGCCGCAGGGCTTGTCTAACGCCCCGGCGACGTTCAATCGCCTGATGACGCAATTGTTCCGTCCTTTGCGTACCTTCGTACAGACGTACTTCGACGACATATTCGTCCATAGCCGTGCCGAGGGAGGCAAGACGGCCATGGAGGTGCATCTAAAACAACTCCGTCGAGTGTTGGACGTAATGTGAGCGAACAAGCTCTACGCCAATATCGACAAGTGCGTTTTCGCGTCACCAGCGATTAAAGTTCTCGGTTGCTTCGTAAGCAACGTGGGCGTTCGGGCTGACCCAGACAAGGTGAAGGCCATAGCAGCATGGCCGACGCCCCGATCCCAGAAGGATCTTCGAAAGTGGTTGGGCTTGGCCAACTACCTTCACAAGTACAGCGCAGGGTACGCGGGCTTCGCTAAGCCCTTGTCGAGTCTCCTTCAGAAGGACGTCGACTGGCGCTGGGAGCAAGAGCACCAGGATGCTTTTGATAGTATCAAGGCCAGTCTCCAAGAGGCTCCTGTCCTGGCCCTGCCAGACGAGACGAAGCCGTTTAGCGTCGTCTGCGATGCCTCCGATTACGCCATCGGATGTGCATTGATGCAGGCCGACACGGCTGGACACGAACGAGTCATCTCGTTCCAGTCCAGGCAGCTCAAAGCCGCCGAGCGGAACTACCCTGTCCATGACAAGGAGCTCCTGGCAATGAAATATGCCCTTGTGAAGTTCCGTGTTCACCTTCTGGGCTCTAGGCCCTTTGTGATCTACACAGACCACGCGTCCTTGAGGAAGGCGACTAACTCGCCTCACCTCTCTCAAAGGATGGCGAGGTGGCTGTCCTTCTTCGCGGAATACAACTATCGCGTCGAATACAAGCCGGGCAAACTCAACATGCTTGCGGACGCTCTCTCTCGACGTCCCGACTATGAGTTGGCCCACATCACGCAGGTGACAACGGATCTATATGATCGGATACGCATGGCGTATCGGGACGATGAGGCTGTCGCGCCTATCGTCAAGTTCCTTAAGACCGGAACGAGCGCGAAGTCCGACTGGCTCTCGTCGCGACAGCGCTCACGGCTCCACCGATATGAGTTGAAGGAGGGCCTCCTCTATTACCGGGTGGAACCCACTGATCCTCCACGGGTGGTCGTACCCAACGACGAGGATCTGAAGTTCGACATCCTCGCGGAGGCGCATGACGCGCCCTCCAGCGGCCACTTGGGCCGCGAGAAGACCTTTCTGTCGGTCTCTCAGTCCTTCTGGTGGACCCACATGTACAAGTGGGTCGCCCGGTACGCTAAGACATGCGAAACATGTCAGCGGGTCAAACCCGCAGGGCACTCTTCGGCTCCACTACAGAGCCTGCCCGTACCGGCTGACTGTTGGAAGTCGATGAGTCTTGACTTCATCTTTGGGCTTCCCGCCGACGGACACGGCAACACCGGAATTTTGGTGTTCGTGTGTCGGCTGAGCAAGATGGTACATCTTGCTCCAGTTCCCGTCACTATTACGGGCGAACAAACCGCAAGGTTGTTCGTCGATGGCGTGTTCCGCTATCACGGTCTCGTGGAGACGATTGTCTCGGACCGAGACACGCGGTTCACTGCTGCGTTTTGGAAAACGCTGTTCCCTTTACTGGGAACTCGTCTGCGGATGTCCACTGCGGACCATCCGCAGACAGACGGCCAAACAGAGCGCGTCAATCGAGTGCTCGAGGACACTCTGCGCAGTGTGTGCGCGGCAGCACCACATACGTGGTCGACGCAGCTTCCAGTTGTTGAGTTTGCGCTCAACAACGCGGTGCACGCGTCCACGGGGTTCACGCCGTTCTACTTGAACGGCTTCCGCCACCCCAGAGTGCCTCTCACTCTTCGAGGAGACACTGACCCCTCTATTCTAAGTGGGGGAGAGGCTCGGAAAGCCCTTTCCTCCCAGGTCTCGGATGTGAGACCAGTTTCGCTGTGGAAACAGGTGGAATCCTTTATGGATACCAAGCTGAACATTTTCAGCAGGGTCCGCGATGCCATGGCAGCGGTCCAAGATAAACAAAAGGAGTACTCAGACAAACATGGAAGAGGAAACTTAAGTATATTTGAGGTTGGGGACTTAGTGTTGCTAGACACGAGGAACCTACCTCTTGACACTGTCAGCTCTGTCGGCAGCAACAAGCTGGAGCACCGCTTCATCGGACCTTTTGCAGTCCTGGCCAGACATGGTGCGTCGTACACCATCGACCTTCCAAAGTCAATGACGACGCACCCGACGTTCTATGTCGGACGTCTTAAGCGGTACTTTGACCCGCAGGGGGTTGCTGACTCGCAGACCCCCCCTGACCCAGCTCCTCGAAGCGAGGGCCGGTCACAGTCGTCGACGAGGGCGTCGGAGCAGGCACCCAAGCCTCGGTCGGGACGGCAAGGCTGCGGTCAAGACCGTACGCCGGAGGGGCTCCATACGAACGAACCCCGGCGCCATACGCCGAGTACGCTGAGTACGCCGGGTACGCACCATACGCGTACGCCTGGGAGTGTGCCGCAGGCGGCTCCGGACGTGGCAACAGAGCCTCGATCCGTCGGATCATGCGAAAGGCCTCGGCCAGATCGGACGAAGAGGCCCGGCGATCCACCCGCAGGTGCAGGCTCGCGACCTCTCGCTCCAACAGGTCCAGGCGGCCCGCAAGACGAGCGAGCTCGCCCTGATTCCCGGCCTGGGCGGCAGCATCACCGCCAGTCCCAAGGCCAAGTGCAATCTCAAGCACGAGGACACGTTGACGGAGGCGGTCAACCTCAGGGCCTGTGTCGGACCCGCAGTCGGAGCACTCGAACGAGAGTGGCTTTCGGGAGGCGCCGAGTTCTCGTACTCGTACGAGGGCACCTCCGCCCCTGCTTGACCGGAATGGGGAGGTCCACTTCCACGTGGAGCGGATCCTCCAGGAGCAACGGCGTCGCGGTAAGCGACAGCTCCTCGTGAAGTGGAGGGGTTATGCTCACCCCGAGAGCTCGTGGGAGCCGATTGAACGGCTCCTGATTGACTGCCCGAAGGCTGTCGCAATCTGAGAACAGAAGCGGCGGCAGCTTCATAAATAGTCCGGGGCTTCTTGCCCGAACGGGGTACGGACGATGAATACATTCCGTACCCGCGCTCATCGTGAGCGCTAGAAGCCGCGCGCTTCAGGATGTCCCTTGGCAGCATGCGCTTGCTGATCAAGTGGGCAAACCTCACACGAAGATCACGCTGATCCAGGATGCGGGACTGCAGCTGATCTTCATGGAGTTCCCGTAACTCCGTGGGTGAGTACTTAAGCGTCTCCACCCACGCCCAGAACATGTCCTCACAAGAACTCCACGTGGGACAGTTCTCGGGCATAACCCAGGGGTATCCCCAAAGAGGATAGAGACCACCCCGGGTCTCGGGCTTCTTACGACAAGTCGTGAAGTCCTTAAGGGGAATGCGGTGTGGCGCGAGAAGCACACACCGAGCAGCCTCCAAGTTGTCGACGAACAACTGTTCTTTCTGAACAAGGGCTCGTTCATAGATGCCCCTAGAAGTGTGGCCGCCCACAAGGCCACGAGGAGCGACGAGAAGCTCTAAGAAGAGGTCAGCCCCAGAGCTCTCCTCGGGAGGTCAATACCCTCTTGAGTTGATGGCAGCTTCCTGGCTGACGGGTGCCACCACCGAACCCCCACGCACACGCTGGGCAGCTTGGAATTCCTCCTGCTGCTGGTCGAGGTCATTCGAGACCTCCCGGGGCTCAACGATAGCACCCTCCTCCTCTTCTTCTTCCTCCTTCTCCTCCTCTTCATCCGAGGAGTCGAAGATACTCTGATAGGAGCGTCGAGTCTCCTCCCCCTCGCGGAGTGGAGACTTAGAGGCTGTACGCTTCTTTGAGGGCTTGGCGCTTTCGGCTTTAGAGGCCTTAGCACGCGCAAGACCCTCGGCAAGCGAGAGACGTTTGCGAGGATTCTCTTCCTCATCGCCACCGGCTTTGGGAGCGCCCTTAGCCTTGACGGCCGGACTCTCAGAGCGCACAGAAGTCCTGGGACTGTGATCACCTTGATCACTAGCGAGCGACTGCACGCTGTCATCTTTGTGCTCACTGGGCACTGGGCTGTGCCCTCCCACAAAGCCCACAGGAGCAATGTGAGTGCTCTCGGACTCGGCATCGTCCTCACTGCCCGAGTTGAACTCACGTTCCACGAACCGAGGGTTCGGACGATTGTCTGAAGACGAGGGCGACGGACTGCGGCGCTTGCTTGCGCGCTTGTCCACAGCCGCGTCACCCGAGGAACCGATCGCCTCGGAGGCCACCTGAGTAGCCTCCTTGAGTGCAGAGCCTTTGCCGTGAGGCTTAGTGCTCTTGGCTTGCGCCTTACCGGCAGCAGCCTTGAAGCGTGTCTTAGCACCGCTCTTTGCAGTGCCACGAGCCATGGTAACGGTCGAATTGGAGACCTAGACGAAGAGCGCACAGGTTGCTGCTCGAGGCTCTAACTGTGAAGTGAGCCTCCGCCGCGCTCGCGCGGCCAAGTCGATAGTTTTCGACTTTGAGAATGAGAGTTTGTGACGAACACCTCTTCATTCTGATTGGTCGGTAAACCGAACCAAAGTGGGGGAGGATGTAACGGGGTACGTAGCCCTAAGTGTACCCTGGTTACATGAAGTGTGACACTTCACACTTCAGGTGTATGACACGTCATACACCGGGATATTTGGTACAAGGTACCAAGGTCGTTCAAAGCCAACCATTGGACAAACGACATTGCATTTCTATAAGTAACTTATAGTTTGTATTAAACCCAAGCTTAACCTACCTATAAATATACTCAGTTTACAATCTACCTTATTTAGGTCACTTCGCTCGCTTTAATTAAAGAGGGGACCTGTGAACTGCCGTTCACTGAGAGTTTGTACACTCTCGGAAGATAACTTCCTCTAGCGCAAGGTGCTGTGTGACCCCGTCACACAGCTGATGTCAAATACAATTGTTTAATGGCCTGGGCTTAGACACCGGTAAGCTAGCGCTGAGGAATGACCCTGCAAGCGCTACGTAAGAAGCTTT
This sequence comes from Phytophthora betacei, assembly GCA_011320135.1. NCBI lineage: Eukaryota > Oomycota > Peronosporomycetes > Peronosporales > Peronosporaceae > Phytophthora > Phytophthora betacei. The sequence continues at coordinate 264,155 of JAANHX010000077.1, forward strand.
TAGATCGATTGGATACCATAAGCTCTTCTGTTTACAGATTTTGTAATTGCAGGAAAAAAAATATTCTCAGTGCAAACAGGAAAACATATCCCACAAAATATTTAACGAAATTAGTTTTCTCGCTTAAAAATTACACAAAAGAAATCAAAGTTTCCATAAAACTTGTCTTCTCTAAATCCATCTGTCCGGAAAACGCGGTCCCCTCCCACCCAGTCTCCATAATCGAAGTCAATCAGCCGAGACGATGAAGTCCAAGCAGCCCAAGTGGAAGAAATTCCACTGCCCGCCCCTGTCATCGTCGCGAAAGAAGCAGATCACACACGAGGCCAATCGCGCGTGCGACGAGCTGCTGCGTTTCTCGGCTGGCGAGGCCTTCAGCAGCAGCACAAGCTCGAGTCTGGACAGCGACGAGGACCAGTTCCAGGACGGTCTCAAATGGGAGTACACTGAACAACTAGAGAGCATCCGCGTGGAGAAGGTCAAGGTCAAGTCCGAGACTAAAAAGAGCGTATATTACTTTCGGGGTATCACTCAAGTGGAGGGCACTATTGAGGAGGTGATGGAGCTGTACCACGTCGACATGACCCACCCGAATATGCAGCTCGAGAAAAAATTATCCCCCGACATTCTACACTCGGTAGTGCTCTACGAGATCCTGCCCTACCGACCAGAGGAGAGCACAGTCTTCATCGGCATCCGTTGGTCAGCCGTACGCTCGCCCTACGTCATGGTGCGCAACCGAGACTACTGCTATCTGGAAATCCAGCGCCGCTTTACGCTACCCGACGGCCGGCGAGGCTTCGCTCGCTGTCTACATTCGGTTAAAATTAAGAGCTGTCCAGATATGGAAAAGTCTCACGGCTTCGTGAGAGGCAGCATGTACCGCTCGGGCATCGTGTTCATCGAGAGCAAGCGGGACCGCAAGACGCTGGACATTGTCCAGGCGGTGTATACAGACTTGAAAGGTAACGTACCGCAATGGGTGGCGGCCAAGGGACTGCGGCAGAGACTCATGAGTCTGGAACATCTCAAGAAATACGTCAACATGAAATGCGTGGCTAACCAGACATTCGCCCGTCGAAGCCAACTGATGGCACCGGGGAAGGTCAAGTCGTGCTTTGTGTGTGTGGACGACATCGGCACGTTTAAGAGGAGATACAACTGCCAGAAATGTGGAGAGGTACGGCGGAATGCGAGGAGAAGAGTGAAGATGGCTGAAGGGACATTGGAGACCAGGACAGCTTCTTGTATTCAGCAACGCTTGCTGTTCCTGGCTCTCTTTCTCGTCGTGCTACTTGGCTTGGGTGAATAGTAATTTAACGCTGGCTCTGTTGTTCGTGTCTCTTTTAGGTCATTTGTGGCCGCTGTAAGTTAACTATCAACGCGGACATTCCAGTTGTGGGCAAGATGAAGCTGACGATATGCAGCCTCTGCTCACTGGCCATCAACCGGAGCGCGCTGCCCGACAACAACAACAACAACGACGACAGCGGAGGACTAGGACATCGACCGTTCTCGGCGACGCAGCAGCCGACGTATCAACACCGCGACTGTGACGACGAGGCGCCCATGCGCAAACGCGCGCTGAGTCTGAACTCGTTCCACACGGCCAACTTCGACCACACGTCACTGCAGAGTTCGGTCTTGGCTCGCGAGTTCTAAGCAAAGAATCCTGGCAAGCAGCAAGAGTTGAAGCCCTGAGGTGGGAATCCTGCATTCAATGAGTCCAGAACGCGTGTGCTCCCAGGTGTTCAGCACTCTGTGCATTCAACTGTTCATCGAGATGTAAGAAAAGTGCTTTGCCGCAGTTTTGCGGGGAAGATGTCGAAATACACGTCAACCATGTACAAATAAATACAACAAAAATAATGTGTGGAAAGTAAAATGATTGAGAAAAAAACACGCCGTTCAGCTAGTGGCCACCTCACTCGAGTAGTGGATAGTAGGCATCGTACTCTTCCCTAGCACGAGCTGCTCCGGCATTCCGACGCTTAACCGCCACCAACGCCACCACAGCAACCAGAGCAGTGACGCCCATAAGCGCCACCACCATCGACGGCGTCGCTGCGTTCTTCCACTCGCCTTCGCCTCGCAGCGCCATGACCAGGAATTCACCCGTTGTAGCTGGCTCACAGCGCTGTACGCCATCCTCAGGGTTCGACTCGGTCAGTGCTGTACACGCCAACGTAGAGCTGCACTCCTTGCAACATTCACCCGACAGCGTCTTCTGCTTGGTCACATAGTTCTCGGTGGCAAACACACTACCGCCACACGCTTCAAACGGGCCCGGAGTCCCGGACGGCGACAAACACTCGCCAGCCCTGCACACCGCTTCAGTCCCGTAGGTCTCGATCTCCGCGTGGTCACAGTCCGTGATCGTGAACGAGTGGGAACACGCATCTGTCTCCGTGGTAGACGCGTCGTAGTTCGTGAACGTGAAGGCGCACTCCACCTGAACGTCCGTATTCTCGACTGTCTCGGGGTCGTGCACCAGTTCTAGCGCGAGTTGCTTGGACACTTGGATGCGGCCGTTCTGGTCTGGAGCGAACGTCAAGGGCACTTCGCCGTGCGTAACTTCGGCCAGTGAGCCCGACGCCGCCAGCTTCACATAACACTTGACGTCTGTGAACTTGCCCTTCACTGTGTTGGCGTCGTGTGGCAGACCAGATTCGCTATCGTACGCGAACTGCATCAGTACAAAGTCGCTGCCAGGGTAAGCGCACATGTGCGAGTCCACCGTGCGTGGGTATGCAGTGAGCTCTGTCCTGTCCGCGAGGACAAGGGCGATGCAACCAGTGCAATGAGCTGGGTCACTTTTCTATGGAGTGTAACTGGCCGAGGCCCCAAGGATCCTATCGGAGCGGGGAACGCCGTCGCATGGAGTGCTTTCTCTGTGGTGAGAAGAACCACTCGGTGGCAAATTGCCCTAGCCTGGACCGACTGCGTAGCCTGACGCAGAACGTGACCGCTGGGAACGCCACCGCGGTATCCGGAACGCCTCAACAATGAAGGGGGCAGGAGGGAGGGGAAGGAAGTGTCGCTCCTTCCTCTTGCCTAAAGGGCGACACGCCGAGAGGAGAGGGTCCACCTAGACTAACTACTAGTGGATCCGAGAAGACTCTCGAGGGAAGTGTGACGGATGAGGGTGCAGGAACACCGAGAACGTATCGTGGAGCACCTGGCCGCAATGCGTCCAAGCCTCCACAAACACGTCCGTCTGTGCCTCAGTGAAGGTCAATGTAGCCAAGTCATCCCATGAGTTCCAGGACTCCGTGCCGACCGAGTAACGCCAGTAAACAAAGTCGTCGACATTGTACGAGTCAGGCACCGACACGCCCCAGTGTGACGAATGCTTGAACAGCTCACCCAGCTTCGACGTGTACGAGCAGCCAGCGTTAAAGGATGAGCATGTGATGCTACGATGGATGTCCTTAACGCCAGGGGTGATTGGTGTGGGTAGTCCTGCAACAATCTTGGTCGTCTTGGCGTTGGCTTCCGTCGTGATGTCTGCAGTCGAAGTGACGAGAGTGCTACTCGACATCTGGAGGCAATGGCCGAACGAACACGAGTCCGAAGTGGCCGTCTTCTTCTCCGTATTAGCGGCCTCGGTGCTGCAGTCGTACGCGTAGTAGTACTCTCGCAGCGTTAGTGACTTGGAGCAGCAACGAGTGCACTGCAGCGTGTTCATCTCTACATCCGACAGCAACAACGGACTCGTCTTTGGCGTAGCATCAAGCAAATCGGTGACGAAGTCGCTGTTGAAGCAGGTGGAGTCGACGGATCTTAGCGGGGACGGCGTTGTCTCGAAGAAGTCCTTTACTGAGGCCAAGCTATCATCGCACCGCTCATTGGCGCCAGTGACTGGGTCGTACGCACCGTTATTGACAACATTGTCAGGACTGTAGAAGGCCTTAAACTTGGCCTCTTCTGCGATGGCATCGTCAAGGGTGGAGGTTGAATACAGCACCCTCGTTTCTGGGTCGCTGCTGGTCTTGCACTGGTCCTTGGCAGTTGGAGGAAATTTATCAACGACAGCAATACAGCCCCTGCACGTGGCCTCGTAGTGGTAGTCCGTCGCGGTTAGTGCTAAGTCGAAGACGCCAAACGAGCTGAAAGTAACCTCGTTCTCGAGATTCTGTGGCGTGAGAGCGTAATCAATCCAAGGCGCCTTGTGGGTCACACCGGTTGCATCCCCCTCTCTGGTGGCGGTGATGGCAATTACTGGGTCGATCTTAGCCGCGTCGTTCTGGTTTTTACGTCCATCGTTCACGTAACTATCCTTGGGCACGGGTGCATCCACCTTACAGTCGTCCTTGAGCTTGAGAGAAGATTTCTCTGAATCCGTCCACATACAGCTCAAACCAACGTTGTTTGCCTTCCAGTAGCACGAAGGTACGCATACACCGTACTCGTCATGCTCGCCGTATGGACACGAGCACTCGCCCCGAACCATCGACATTCCGGTTGGGCACTCACACTTCCCGTCAACGAACAATTGGTTACCGGCACATTGACATTTTCCGTCAACGAGAGATCGATCGCCGGTGCATTGGCATTTCCCTTCAATGAACGACAGACCATCGGCACACTGGCATTTACCGTCAACGAGAGATTGATCGCCAGGGCACTGGCAATTGCCGTCAACGAAAGAATGGTCACCGGGACACTGGCACTTGTTGTCAACGAGCGATTGATCCCCGCTGCATTGGCATTTACCGTCAGCAAACAACTGGTCTCCGGCACACTGGCACTAATTGTCAACGAGTGATTGATCGCCGGGACACTGGCACTTATCGCCAACAAGTGATTGGTCACCGGGACACTGGCATTTGTTGTCAACGAGCGATTGATCTCCGGCACACTGGCACTTATTGTCAACGAATAGCTGATCGCCGGGGCATTGACACTTGTTGTCAACGAGCGATTGGTCACCGGGACATTGGCACTAGTCATCGACGAAGGATTGATCACCGGGACATCGGCATTTGCCGTCGACAAACAACTGGTCACCGGCACACCGGCACTTGCCGTCAACGAACACTTGATCGCCAGGGCACTGGCATTTGTTGCCTACGAGGGATTGGTCACCGGGGCACTGACATTTGCCGTCAACAAAGGATTAGTCGCCAGGGCATTGGCACTTGTTGCCAACGAGAAATTGGTCGCCGGGACATTGGCACTTGTTGTCGACCAGAGACTGAGTGCCGGGACACTGGCACTTGCCATCAATAAAGGATTGGTCGCCGGCACATTGGCATTTGTTGTCAATGAACAACTGATTGCCGGCACAGCGGCACTTGCCATCAGCAAAGGATTGATCCCCGCTGCATTGGCATTTACCGTCAGCAAACAACTGGTCTCCGGCACACTGGCACTTATTGTCAACGAGTGATTGATCGCCGGGACACTGGCACTTATCGCCAACAAGTGATTGGTCACCGGGACACTGGCATTTGTTGTCAACGAGCGATTGATCTCCGGCACACTGGCACTTATTGTCAACGAATAGCTGATCGCCGGGGCATTGACACTTGTTGTCAACGAGCGATTGGTCACCGGGACATTGGCACTAGTCATCGACGAAGGATTGATCACCGGGACATCGGCATTTGCCGTCGACAAACAACTGGTCACCGGCACACCGGCACTTGCCGTCAACGAACACTTGATCGCCAGGGCACTGGCATTTGTTGCCTACGAGGGATTGGTCACCGGGGCACTGACATTTGCCGTCAACAAAGGATTAGTCGCCAGGGCATTGGCACTTGTTGCCAACGAGAAATTGGTCGCCGGGACATTGGCACTTGTTGTCCACAAGAGATTGATCGCCAGGACATTGGCAATTGCCATCGACGAAGGATTGGTCACCAGGACATTGGCACTTGTTGTCGACCAGAGACTGAGTGCCGGGACACTGGCACTTGCCATCAATAAAGGATTGGTCGCCGGCACATTGGCATTTGTTGTCAATGAACAACTGATTGCCGGCACAGCGGCACTTGCCATCAGCAAAGGATTGATCCCCGCTGCATTGGCATTTACCGTCAGCAAACAACTGGTCTCCGGCACACTGGCACTTATTGTCAACGAGTGATTGATCGCCGGGACACTGGCACTTATCGCCAACAAGTGATTGGTCACCGGGACACTGGCATTTGTTGTCAACGAGCGATTGATCTCCGGCACACTGGCACTTATTGTCAACGAATAGCTGATCGCCGGGGCATTGACACTTGTTGTCAACGAGCGATTGGTCACCGGGACATTGGCACTAGTCATCGACGAAGGATTGATCACCGGGACATCGGCATTTGCCGTCGACAAACAACTGGTCACCGGCACACCGGCACTTGCCGTCAACGAACACTTGATCGCCAGGGCACTGGCATTTGTTGCCTACGAGGGATTGGTCACCGGGGCACTGACATTTGCCGTCAACAAAGGATTAGTCGCCAGGGCATTGGCACTTGTTGCCAACGAGAAATTGGTCGCCGGGACATTGGCACTTGTTGTCCACAAGAGATTGATCGCCAGGACATTGGCAATTGCCATCGACGAAGGATTGGTCACCAGGACATTGGCACTTGTTGTCGACCAGAGACTGAGTGCCGGGACACTGGCACTTGCCATCAATAAAGGATTGGTCGCCGGCACATTGGCATTTGTTGTCAATGAACAACTGATTGCCGGCACAGCGGCACTTGCCATCAGCAAAGGATTGATCCCCGCTGCATTGGCATTTACCGTCAGCAAACAACTGGTCTCCGGCACACTGGCACTTATTGTCGACGAGTGATTGATCGCCGGGACACTGGCACTTATCGCCAACAAGTGATTGGTCACCGGGACACTGGCATTTGTTGTCAACGAGCGATTGATCTCCGGCACACTGGCACTTATTGTCAACGAATAGCTGATCGCCGGGGCATTGACACTTGTTGTCAACGAGCGATTGGTCACCGGGACATTGGCACTAGTCATCGACGAAGGATTGATCACCGGGACATCGGCATTTGCCGTCGACAAACAACTGGTCACCGGCACACCGGCACTTGCCGTCAACGAACACTTGATCGCCAGGGCACTGGCATTTGTTGCCTACGAGGGATTGGTCACCGGGGCACTGACATTTGCCGTCAACAAAGGATTAGTCGCCAGGGCATTGGCACTTGTTGCCAACGAGAAATTGGTCGCCGGGACATTGGCACTTGTTGTCCACAAGAGATTGATCGCCAGGACATTGGCAATTGCCATCGACGAAGGATTGGTCACCAGGACATTGGCACTTGTTGTCGACCAGAGACTGAGTGCCGGGACACTGGCACTTGCCATCAATAAAGGATTGGTCGCCGGCACATTGGCATTTGTTGTCAATGAACAACTGATTGCCGGCACAGCGGCACTTGCCATCAGCAAAGGATTGATCCCCGCTGCATTGGCATTTACCGTCAGCAAACAACTGGTCTCCGGCACACTGGCACTTATTGTCAACGAGTGATTGATCGCCGGGACACTGGCACTTATCGCCAACAAGTGATTGGTCACCGGGACACTGGCATTTGTTGTCAACGAGCGATTGATCTCCGGCACACTGGCACTTATTGTCAACGAATAGCTGATCGCCGGGGCATTGACACTTGTTGTCAACGAGCGATTGGTCACCGGGACATTGGCACTAGTCATCGACGAAGGATTGATCACCGGGACATCGGCATTTGCCGTCGACAAACAACTGGTCACCGGCACACCGGCACTTGCCGTCAACGAACACTTGATCGCCAGGGCACTGGCATTTGTTGCCTACGAGGGATTGGTCACCGGGGCACTGACATTTGCCGTCAACAAAGGATTAGTCGCCAGGGCATTGGCACTTGTTGCCAACGAGAAATTGGTCGCCGGGACATTGGCACTTGTTGTCCACAAGAGATTGATCGCCAGGACATTGGCAATTGCCATCGACGAAGGATTGGTCACCAGGACATTGGCACTTGTTGTCGACCAGAGACTGAGTGCCGGGACACTGGCACTTGCCATCAATAAAGGATTGGTCGCCGGCACATTGGCATTTGTTGTCAATGAACAACTGATTGCCGGCACAGCGGCACTTGCCATCAGCAAAGGATTGATCCCCGCTGCATTGGCATTTACCGTCAGCAAACAACTGGTCTCCGGCACACTGGCACTTATTGTCAACGAGTGATTGATCGCCGGGACACTGGCACTTATCGCCAACAAGTGATTGGTCACCGGGACACTGGCATTTGTTGTCAACGAGCGATTGATCTCCGGCACACTGGCACTTATTGTCAACGAATAGCTGATCGCCGGGGCATTGACACTTGTTGTCAACGAGCGATTGGTCACCGGGACATTGGCACTAGTCATCGACGAAGGATTGATCACCGGGACATCGGCATTTGCCGTCGACAAACAACTGGTCACCGGCACACCGGCACTTGCCGTCAACGAACACTTGATCGCCAGGGCACTGGCATTTGTTGCCTACGAGGGATTGGTCACCGGGGCACTGACATTTGCCGTCAACAAAGGATTAGTCGCCAGGGCATTGGCACTTGTTGCCAACGAGAAATTGGTCGCCGGGACATTGGCACTTGTTGTCCACAAGAGATTGATCGCCAGGACATTGGCAATTGCCATCGACGAAGGATTGGTCACCAGGACATTGGCACTTGTTGTCGACCAGAGACTGAGTGCCGGGACACTGGCACTTGCCATCAATAAAGGATTGGTCGCCGGCACATTGGCATTTGTTGTCAATGAACAACTGATTGCCGGCACAGCGGCACTTGCCATCAGCAAAGGATTGATCCCCGCTGCATTGGCATTTACCGTCAGCAAACAACTGGTCTCCGGCACACTGGCACTTATTGTCAACGAGTGATTGATCGCCGGGACACTGGCACTTATCGCCAACAAGTGATTGGTCACCGGGACACTGGCATTTGTTGTCAACGAGCGATTGATCTCCGGCACACTGGCACTTATTGTCAACGAATAGCTGATCGCCGGGGCATTGACACTTGTTGTCAACGAGCGATTGGTCACCGGGACATTGGCACTAGTCATCGACGAAGGATTGATCACCGGGACATCGGCATTTGCCGTCGACAAACAACTGGTCACCGGCACACCGGCACTTGCCGTCAACGAACACTTGATCGCCAGGGCACTGGCATTTGTTGCCTACGAGGGATTGGTCACCGGGGCACTGACATTTGCCGTCAACAAAGGATTAGTCGCCAGGGCATTGGCACTTGTTGCCAACGAGAAATTGGTCGCCGGGACATTGGCACTTGTTGTCCACAAGAGATTGATCGCCAGGACATTGGCAATTGCCATCGACGAAGGATTGGTCACCAGGACATTGGCACTTGTTGTCGACCAGAGACTGAGTGCCGGGACACTGGCACTTGCCATCAATAAAGGATTGGTCGCCGGCACATCGGCATTTGTTGTCAATGAACAACTGATTGCCGGCACAGCGGCACTTGCCATCAGCAAAGGATTGATCCCCGCTGCATTGGCATTTACCGTCAGCAAACAACTGGTCTCCGGCACACTGGCACTTATTGTCAACGAGTGATTGATCGCCGGGACACTGGCACTTATCGCCAACAAGTGATTGGTCACCGGGACACTGGCATTTGTTGTCAACGAGCGATTGATCTCCGGCACACTGGCACTTATTGTCAACGAATAGCTGATCGCCGGGGCATTGACACTTGTTGTCAACGAGCGATTGGTCACCGGGACATTGGCACTAGTCATCGACGAAGGATTGATCACCGGGACATCGGCATTTGCCGTCGACAAACAACTGGTCACCGGCACACCGGCACTTGCCGTCAACGAACACTTGATCGCCAGGGCACTGGCATTTGTTGCCTACGAGGGATTGGTCACCGGGGCACTGACATTTGCCGTCAACAAAGGATTAGTCGCCAGGGCATTGGCACTTGTTGCCAACGAGAAATTGGTCGCCGGGACATTGGCACTTGTTGTCCACAAGAGATTGATCGCCAGGACATTGGCAATTGCCATCGACGAAGGATTGGTCACCAGGACATTGGCACTTGTTGTCGACCAGAGACTGAGTGCCGGGACACTGGCACTTGCCATCAATAAAGGATTGGTCGCCGGCACATTGGCATTTGTTGTCAATGAACAACTGATTGCCGGCACAGCGGCACTTGCCATCAGCAAAGGATTGATCCCCGCTGCATTGGCATTTACCGTCAGCAAACAACTGGTCTCCGGCACACTGGCACTTATTGTCAACGAGTGATTGATCGCCGGGACACTGGCACTTATCGCCAACAAGTGATTGGTCACCGGGACACTGGCATTTGTTGTCAACGAGCGATTGATCTCCGGCACACTGGCACTTATTGTCAACGAATAGCTGATCGCCGGGGCATTGACACTTGTTGTCAACGAGCGATTGGTCACCGGGACATTGGCACTAGTCATCGACGAAGGATTGATCACCGGGACATCGGCATTTGCCGTCGACAAACAACTGGTCACCGGCACACCGGCACTTGCCGTCAACGAACACTTGATCGCCAGGGCACTGGCATTTGTTGCCTACGAGGGATTGGTCACCGGGGCACTGACATTTGCCGTCAACAAAGGATTAGTCGCCAGGGCATTGGCACTTGTTGCCAACGAGAAATTGGTCGCCGGGACATTGGCACTTGTTGTCCACAAGAGATTGATCGCCAGGACATTGGCAATTGCCATCGACGAAGGATTGGTCACCAGGACATTGGCACTTGTTGTCGACCAGAGACTGAGTGCCGGGACACTGGCACTTGCCATCAATAAAGGATTGGTCGCCGGCACATTCGGCATTTGTTGTCAATGAACAACTGATTGCCGGCACAGCGGCACTTGCCATCAGCAAAGGATTGATCCCCGCTGCATTGGCATTTACCGTCAGCAAACAACTGGTCTCCGGCACACTGGCACTTATTGTCAACGAGTGATTGATCGCCGGGACACTGGCACTTATCGCCAACAAGTGATTGGTCACCGGGACACTGGCATTTGTTGTCAACGAGCGATTGATCTCCGGCACACTGGCACTTATTGTCAACGAATAGCTGATCGCCGGGGCATTGACACTTGTTGTCAACGAGCGATTGGTCACCGGGACATTGGCACTAGTCATCGACGAAGGATTGATCACCGGGACATCGGCATTTGCCGTCGACAAACAACTGGTCACCGGCACACCGGCACTTGCCGTCAACGAACACTTGATCAGCCAGGGCACTGGCATTTGTTGCCTACGAGGGATTGGTCACCGGGGCACTGACATTTGCCGTCAACAAAGGATTAGTCGCCAGGGCATTGGCACTTGTTGCCAACGAGAAATTGGTCGCCGGGACATTGGCACTTGTTGTCCACAAGAGATTGATCGCCAGGACATTGGCAATTGCCATCGACGAAGGATTGGTCACCAGGACATTGGCACTTGTTGTCGACCAGAGACTGAGTGCCGGGACACTGGCACTTGCCATCAATAAAGGATTGGTCGCCGGCACATTGGCATTTGTTGTCAATGAACAACTGATTGCCGGCACAGCGGCACTTGCCATCAGCAAAGGATTGATCCCCGCTGCATTGGCATTTACCGTCAGCAAACAACTGGTCTCCGGCACACTGGCACTTATTGTCAACGAGTGATTGATCGCCGGGACACTGGCACTTATCGCCAACAAGTGATTGGTCACCGGGACACTGGCATTTGTTGTCAACGAGCGATTGATCTCCGGCACACTGGCACTTATTGTCAACGAATAGCTGATCGCCGGGGCATTGACACTTGTTGTCAACGAGCGATTGGTCACCGGGACATTGGCACTAGTCATCGACGAAGGATTGATCACCGGGACATCGGCATTTGCCGTCGACAAACAACTGGTCACCGGCACACCGGCACTTGCCGTCAACGAACACTTGATCGCCAGGGCACTGGCATTTGTTGCCTACGAGGGATTGGTCACCGGGGCACTGACATTTGCCGTCAACAAAGGATTAGTCGCCAGGGCATTGGCACTTGTTGCCAACGAGAAATTGGTCGCCGGGACATTGGCACTTGTTGTCCACAAGAGATTGATCGCCAGGACATTGGCAATTGCCATCGACGAAGGATTGGTCACCAGGACATTGGCACTTGTTGTCGACCAGAGACTGAGTGCCGGGACACTGGCACTTGCCATCAATAAAGGATTGGTCGCCGGCACATTGGCATTTGTTGTCAATGAACAACTGATTGCCGGCACAGCGGCACTTGCCATCAGCAAAGGATTGATCCCCGCTGCATTGGCATTTACCGTCAGCAAACAACTGGTCTCCGGCACACTGGCACTTATTGTCAACGAGTGATTGATCGCCGGGACACTGGCACTTATCGCCAACAAGTGATTGGTCACCGGGACACTGGCATTTGTTGTCAACGAGCGATTGATCTCCGGCACACTGGCACTTATTGTCAACGAATAGCTGATCGCCGGGGCATTGACACTTGTTGTCAACGAGCGATTGGTCACCGGGACATTGGCACTAGTCATCGACGAAGGATTGATCACCGGGACATCGGCATTTGCCGTCGACAAACAACTGGTCACCGGCACACCGGCACTTGCCGTCAACGAACACTTGATCGCCAGGGCACTGGCATTTGTTGCCTACGAGGGATTGGTCACCGGGGCACTGACATTTGCCGTCAACAAAGGATTAGTCGCCAGGGCATTGGCACTTGTTGCCAACGAGAAATTGGTCGCCGGGACATTGGCACTTGTTGTCCACAAGAGATTGATCGCCAGGACATTGGCAATTGCCATCGACGAAGGATTGGTCACCAGGACATTGGCACTTGTTGTCGACCAGAGACTGAGTGCCGGGACACTGGCACTTGCCATCAATAAAGGATTGGTCGCCGGCACATTGGCATTTGTTGTCAATGAACAACTGATTGCCGGCACAGCGGCACTTGCCATCAGCAAAGGATTGATCCCCGCTGCATTGGCATTTACCGTCAGCAAACAACTGGTCTCCGGCACACTGGCACTTATTGTCAACGAGTGATTGATCGCCGGGACACTGGCACTTATCGCCAACAAGTGATTGGTCACCGGGACACTGGCATTTGTTGTCAACGAGCGATTGATCTCCGGCACACTGGCACTTATTGTCAACGAATAGCTGATCGCCGGGGCATTGACACTTGTTGTCAACGAGCGATTGGTCACCGGGACATTGGCACTAGTCATCGACGAAGGATTGATCACCGGGACATCGGCATTTGCCGTCGACAAACAACTGGTCACCGGCACACCGGCACTTGCCGTCAACGAACACTTGATCGCCAGGGCACTGGCATTTGTTGCCTACGAGGGATTGGTCACCGGGGCACTGACATTTGCCGTCAACAAAGGATTAGTCGCCAGGGCATTGGCACTTGTTGCCAACGAGAAATTGGTCGCCGGGACATTGGCACTTGTTGTCCACAAGAGATTGATCGCCAGGACATTGGCAATTGCCATCGACGAAGGATTGGTCACCAGGACATTGGCACTTGTTGTCGACCAGAGACTGAGTGCCGGGACACTGGCACTTGCCATCAATAAAGGATTGGTCGCCGGCACATTGGCATTTGTTGTCAATGAACAACTGATTGCCGGCACAGCGGCACTTGCCATCAGCAAAGGATTGATCCCCGCTGCATTGGCATTTACCGTCAGCAAACAACTGGTCTCCGGCACACTGGCACTTATTGTCAACGAGTGATTGATCGCCGGGACACTGGCACTTATCGCCAACAAGTGATTGGTCACCGGGACACTGGCATTTGTTGTCAACGAGCGATTGATCTCCGGCACACTGGCACTTATTGTCAACGAATAGCTGATCGCCGGGGCATTGACACTTGTTGTCAACGAGCGATTGGTCACCGGGACATTGGCACTAGTCATCGACGAAGGATTGATCACCGGGACATCGGCATTTGCCGTCGACAAACAACTGGTCACCGGCACACCGGCACACCGGCACTTGCCGTCAACGAACACTTGATCGCCAGGGCACTGGCATTTGTTGCCTACGAGGGATTGGTCACCGGGGCACTGACATTTGCCGTCAACAAAGGATTAGTCGCCAGGGCATTGGCACTTGTTGCCAACGAGAAATTGGTCGCCGGGACATTGGCACTTGTTGTCCACAAGAGATTGATCGCCAGGACATTGGCAATTGCCATCGACGAAGGATTGGTCACCAGGACATTGGCACTTGTTGTCGACCAGAGACTGAGTGCCGGGACACTGGCACTTGCCATCAATAAAGGATTGGTCGCCGGCACATTGGCATTTGTTGTCAATGAACAACTGATTGCCGGCACAGCGGCACTTGCCATCAGCAAAGGATTGATCCCCGCTGCATTGGCATTTACCGTCAGCAAACAACTGGTCTCCGGCACACTGGCACTTATTGTCAACGAGTGATTGATCGCCGGGACACTGGCACTTATCGCCAACAAGTGATTGGTCACCGGGACACTGGCATTTGTTGTCAACGAGCGATTGATCTCCGGCACACTGGCACTTATTGTCAACGAATAGCTGATCGCCGGGGCATTGACACTTGTTGTCAACGAGCGATTGGTCACCGGGACATTGGCACTAGTCATCGACGAAGGATTGATCACCGGGACATCGGCATTTGCCGTCGACAAACAACTGGTCACCGGCACACCGGCACTTGCCGTCAACGAACACTTGATCGCCAGGGCACTGGCATTTGTTGCCTACGAGGGATTGGTCACCGGGGCACTGACATTTGCCGTCAACAAAGGATTAGTCGCCAGGGCATTGGCACTTGTTGCCAACGAGAAATTGGTCGCCGGGACATTGGCACTTGTTGTCCACAAGAGATTGATCGCCAGGACATTGGCAATTGCCATCGACGAAGGATTGGTCACCAGGACATTGGCACTTGTTGTCGACCAGAGACTGAGTGCCGGGACACTGGCACTTGCCATCAATAAAGGATTGGTCGCCGGCACATTGGCATTTGTTGTCAATGAACAACTGATTGCCGGCACAGCGGCACTTGCCATCAGCAAAGGATTGATCCCCGCTGCATTGGCATTTACCGTCAGCAAACAACTGGTCTCCGGCACACTGGCACTTATTGTCAACGAGTGATTGATCGCCGGGACACTGGCACTTATCGCCAACAAGTGATTGGTCACCGGGACACTGGCATTTGTTGTCAACGAGCGATTGATCTCCGGCACACTGGCACTTATTGTCAACGAATAGCTGATCGCCGGGGCATTGACACTTGTTGTCAACGAGCGATTGGTCACCGGGACATTGGCACTAGTCATCGACGAAGGATTGATCACCGGGACATCGGCATTTGCCGTCGACAAACAACTGGTCACCGGCACACCGGCACACCGGCACTTGCCGTCAACGAACACTTGATCGCCAGGGCACTGGCATTTGTTGCCTACGAGGGATTGGTCACCGGGGCACTGACATTTGCCGTCAACAAAGGATTAGTCGCCAGGGCATTGGCACTTGTTGCCAACGAGAAATTGGTCGCCGGGACATTGGCACTTGTTGTCCACAAGAGATTGATCGCCAGGACATTGGCAATTGCCATCGACGAAGGATTGGTCACCAGGACATTGGCACTTGTTGTCGACCAGAGACTGAGTGCCGGGACACTGGCACTTGCCATCAATAAAGGATTGGTCGCCGGCACATTGGCATTTGTTGTCAATGAACAACTGATTGCCGGCACAGCGGCACTTGCCATCAGCAAAGGATTGATCCCCGCTGCATTGGCATTTACCGTCAGCAAACAACTGGTCTCCGGCACACTGGCACTTATTGTCAACGAGTGATTGATCGCCGGGACACTGGCACTTATCGCCAACAAGTGATTGGTCACCGGGACACTGGCATTTGTTGTCAACGAGCGATTGATCTCCGGCACACTGGCACTTATTGTCAACGAATAGCTGATCGCCGGGGCATTGACACTTGTTGTCAACGAGCGATTGGTCACCGGGACATTGGCACTAGTCATCGACGAAGGATTGATCACCGGGACATCGGCATTTGCCGTCGACAAACAACTGGTCACCGGCACACCGGCACTTGCCGTCAACGAACACTTGATCGCCAGGGCACTGGCATTTGTTGCCTACGAGGGATTGGTCACCGGGGCACTGACATTTGCCGTCAACAAAGGATTAGTCGCCAGGGCATTGGCACTTGTTGCCAACGAGAAATTGGTCGCCGGGACATTGGCACTTGTTGTCCACAAGAGATTGATCGCCAGGACATTGGCAATTGCCATCGACGAAGGATTGGTCACCAGGACATTGGCACTTGTTGTCGACCAGAGACTGAGTGCCGGGACACTGGCACTTGCCATCAATAAAGGATTGGTCGCCGGCACATTGGCATTTGTTGTCAATGAACAACTGATTGCCGGCACAGCGGCACTTGCCATCAGCAAAGGATTGATCCCCGCTGCATTGGCATTTACCGTCAGCAAACAACTGGTCTCCGGCACACTGGCACTTATTGTCAACGAGTGATTGATCGCCGGGACACTGGCACTTATCGCCAACAAGTGATTGGTCACCGGGACACTGGCATTTGTTGTCAACGAGCGATTGATCTCCGGCACACTGGCACTTATTGTCAACGAATAGCTGATCGCCGGGGCATTGACACTTGTTGTCAACGAGCGATTGGTCACCGGGACATTGGCACTAGTCATCGACGAAGGATTGATCACCGGGACATCGGCATTTGCCGTCGACAAACAACTGGTCACCGGCACACCGGCACTTGCCGTCAACGAACACTTGATCGCCAGGGCACTGGCATTTGTTGCCTACGAGGGATTGGTCACCGGGGCACTGACATTTGCCGTCAACAAAGGATTAGTCGCCAGGGCATTGGCACTTGTTGCCAACGAGAAATTGGTCGCCGGGACATTGGCACTTGTTGTCCACAAGAGATTGATCGCCAGGACATTGGCAATTGCCATCGACGAAGGATTGGTCACCAGGACATTGGCACTTGTTGTCGACCAGAGACTGAGTGCCGGGACACTGGCACTTGCCATCAATAAAGGATTGGTCGCCGGCACATTGGCATTTGTTGTCAATGAACAACTGATTGCCGGCACAGCGGCACTTGCCATCAGCAAAGGATTGATCCCCGCTGCATTGGCATTTACCGTCAGCAAACAACTGGTCTCCGGCACACTGGCACTTATTGTCAACGAGTGATTGATCGCCGGGACACTGGCACTTATCGCCAACAAGTGATTGGTCACCGGGACACTGGCATTTGTTGTCAACGAGCGATTGATCTCCGGCACACTGGCACTTATTGTCAACGAATAGCTGATCGCCGGGGCATTGACACTTGTTGTCAACGAGCGATTGGTCACCGGGACATTGGCACTAGTCATCGACGAAGGATTGATCACCGGGACATCGGCATTTGCCGTCGACAAACAACTGGTCACCGGCACACCGGCACTTGCCGTCAACGAACACTTGATCGCCAGGGCACTGGCATTTGTTGCCTACGAGGGATTGGTCACCGGGGCACTGACATTTGCCGTCAACAAAGGATTAGTCGCCAGGGCATTGGCACTTGTTGCCAACGAGAAATTGGTCGCCGGGACATTGGCACTTGTTGTCCACAAGAGATTGATCGCCAGGACATTGGCAATTGCCATCGACGAAGGATTGGTCACCAGGACATTGGCACTTGTTGTCGACCAGAGACTGAGTGCCGGGACACTGGCACTTGCCATCAATAAAGGATTGGTCGCCGGCACATTGGCATTTGTTGTCAATGAACAACTGATTGCCGGCACAGCGGCACTTGCCATCAGCAAAGGATTGATCCCCGCTGCATTGGCATTTACCGTCAGCAAACAACTGGTCTCCGGCACACTGGCACTTATTGTCAACGAGTGATTGATCGCCGGGACACTGGCACTTATCGCCAACAAGTGATTGGTCACCGGGACACTGGCATTTGTTGTCAACGAGCGATTGATCTCCGGCACACTGGCACTTATTGTCAACGAATAGCTGATCGCCGGGGCATTGACACTTGTTGTCAACGAGCGATTGGTCACCGGGACATTGGCACTAGTCATCGACGAAGGATTGATCACCGGGACATCGGCATTTGCCGTCGACAAACAACTGGTCACCGGCACACCGGCACACCGGCACTTGCCGTCAACGAACACTTGATCGCCAGGGCACTGGCATTTGTTGCCTACGAGGGATTGGTCACCGGGGCACTGACATTTGCCGTCAACAAAGGATTAGTCGCCAGGGCATTGGCACTTGTTGCCAACGAGAAATTGGTCGCCGGGACATTGGCACTTGTTGTCCACAAGAGATTGATCGCCAGGACATTGGCAATTGCCATCGACGAAGGATTGGTCACCAGGACATTGGCACTTGTTGTCGACCAGAGACTGAGTGCCGGGACACTGGCACTTGCCATCAATAAAGGATTGGTCGCCGGCACATTGGCATTTGTTGTCAATGAACAACTGATTGCCGGCACAGCGGCACTTGCCATCAGCAAAGGATTGATCCCCGCTGCATTGGCATTTACCGTCAGCAAACAACTGGTCTCCGGCACACTGGCACTTATTGTCAACGAGTGATTGATCGCCGGGACACTGGCACTTATCGCCAACAAGTGATTGGTCACCGGGACACTGGCATTTGTTGTCAACGAGCGATTGATCTCCGGCACACTGGCACTTATTGTCAACGAATAGCTGATCGCCGGGGCATTGACACTTGTTGTCAACGAGCGATTGGTCACCGGGACATTGGCACTAGTCATCGACGAAGGATTGATCACCGGGACATCGGCATTTGCCGTCGACAAACAACTGGTCACCGGCACACCGGCACTTGCCGTCAACGAACACTTGATCGCCAGGGCACTGGCATTTGTTGCCTACGAGGGATTGGTCACCGGGGCACTGACATTTGCCGTCAACAAAGGATTAGTCGCCAGGGCATTGGCACTTGTTGCCAACGAGAAATTGGTCGCCGGGACATTGGCACTTGTTGTCCACAAGAGATTGATCGCCAGGACATTGGCAATTGCCATCGACGAAGGATTGGTCACCAGGACATTGGCACTTGTTGTCGACCAGAGACTGAGTGCCGGGACACTGGCACTTGCCATCAATAAAGGATTGGTCGCCGGCACATTGGCATTTGTTGTCAATGAACAACTGATTGCCGGCACAGCGGCACTTGCCATCAGCAAAGGATTGATCCCCGCTGCATTGGCATTTACCGTCAGCAAACAACTGGTCTCCGGCACCCTGGCACTTATTGTCAACGAGTGATTGATCGCCGGGACACTGGCACTTATCGCCAACAAGTGATTGGTCACCGGGACACTGGCATTTGTTGTCAACGAGCGATTGATCTCCGGCACACTGGCACTTATTGTCAACGAATAGCTGATCGCCGGGGCATTGACACTTGTTGTCAACGAGCGATTGGTCACCGGGACATTGGCACTAGTCATCGACGAAGGATTGATCACCGGGACATCGGCATTTGCCGTCGACAAACAACTGGTCACCGGCACACCGGCACTTGCCGTCAACGAACACTTGATCGCCAGGGCACTGGCATTTGTTGCCTACGAGGGATTGGTCACCGGGGCACTGACATTTGCCGTCAACAAAGGATTAGTCGCCAGGGCATTGGCACTTGTTGCCAACGAGAAATTGGTCGCCGGGACATTGGCACTTGTTGTCCACAAGAGATTGATCGCCAGGACATTGGCAATTGCCATCGACGAAGGATTGGTCACCAGGACATTGGCACTTGTTGTCGACCAGAGACTGAGTGCCGGGACACTGGCACTTGCCATCAATAAAGGATTGGTCGCCGGCACATTGGCATTTGTTGTCAATGAACAACTGATTGCCGGCACAGCGGCACTTGCCATCAGCAAAGGATTGATCCCCGCTGCATTGGCATTTACCGTCAGCAAACAACTGGTCTCCGGCACACTGGCACTTATTGTCAACGAGTGATTGATCGCCGGGACACTGGCACTTATCGCCAACAAGTGATTGGTCACCGGGACACTGGCATTTGTTGTCAACGAGCGATTGATCTCCGGCACACTGGCACTTATTGTCAACGAATAGCTGATCGCCGGGGCATTGACACTTGTTGTCAACGAGCGATTGGTCACCGGGACATTGGCACTAGCCATCGACGAAGGATTGATCACCGGGACATCGGCATTTGCCGTCGACAAACAACTGGTCACCGGCACACCGGCACTTGCCGTCAACGAACACTTGATCGCCAGGGCACTGGCATTTGTTGCCTACGAGGGATTGGTCACCGGGGCACTGACATTTGCCGTCAACAAAGGATTAGTCGCCAGGGCATTGGCACTTGTTGCCAACGAGAAATTGGTCGCCGGGACATTGGCACTTGTTGTCCACAAGAGATTGATCGCCAGGACATTGGCAATTGCCATCGACGAAGGATTGGTCACCAGGACATTGGCACTTGTTGTCGACCAGAGACTGAGTGCCGGGACACTGGCACTTGCCATCAATAAAGGATTGGTCGCCGGCACATTGGCATTTGTTGTCAATGAACAACTGATTGCCGGCACAGCGGCACTTGCCATCAGCAAAGGATTGATCCCCGCTGCATTGGCATTTACCGTCAGCAAACAACTGGTCTCCGGCACACTGGCACTTATTGTCAACGAGTGATTGATCGCCGGGACACTGGCACTTATCGCCAACAAGTGATTGGTCACCGGGACACTGGCATTTGTTGTCAACGAGCGATTGATCTCCGGCACACTGGCACTTATTGTCAACGAATAGCTGATCGCCGGGGCATTGACACTTGTTGTCAACGAGCGATTGGTCACCGGGACATTGGCACTAGTCATCGACGAAGGATTGATCACCGGGACATCGGCATTTGCCGTCGACAAACAACTGGTCACCGGCACACCGGCACTTGCCGTCAACGAACACTTGATCGCCAGGGCACTGGCATTTGTTGCCTACGAGGGATTGGTCACCGGGGCACTGACATTTGCCGTCAACAAAGGATTAGTCGCCAGGGCATTGGCACTTGTTGCCAACGAGAAATTGGTCGCCGGGACATTGGCACTTGTTGTCCACAAGAGATTGATCGCCAGGACATTGGCAATTGCCATCGACGAAGGATTGGTCACCAGGACATTGGCACTTGTTGTCGACCAGAGACTGAGTGCCGGGACACTGGCACTTGCCATTAATAAAGGATTGGTCGCCGGCACATCGGCATTTGTTGTCAATGAACAACTGATTGCCGGCACAGCGGCACTTGCCATCAGCAAAGGATTGATCCCCGCTGCATTGGCATTTACCGTCAGCAAACAACTGGTCTCCGGCACACTGGCACTTATTGTCAACGAGTGATTGATCGCCGGGACACTGGCACTTATCGCCAACAAGTGATTGGTCACCGGGACACTGGCATTTGTTGTCAACGAGCGATTGATCTCCGGCACACTGGCACTTATTGTCAACGAATAGCTGATCGCCGGGGCATTGACACTTGTTGTCAACGAGCGATTGGTCACCGGGACATTGGCACTAGTCATCGACGAAGGATTGATCACCGGGACATCGGCATTTGCCGTCGACAAACAACTGGTCACCGGCACACCGGCACTTGCCGTCAACGAACACTTGATCGCCAGGGCACTGGCATTTGTTGCCTACGAGGGATTGGTCACCGGGGCACTGACATTTGCCGTCAACAAAGGATTAGTCGCCAGGGCATTGGCACTTGTTGCCAACGAGAAATTGGTCGCCGGGACATTGGCACTTGTTGTCCACAAGAGATTGATCGCCAGGACATTGGCAATTGCCATCGACGAAGGATTGGTCACCAGGACATTGGCACTTGTTGTCGACCAGAGACTGAGTGCCGGGACACTGGCACTTGCCATTAATAAAGGATTGGTCGCCGGCACATCGGCATTTGTTGTCAATGAACAACTGATTGCCGGCACAGCGGCACTTGCCATCAGCAAAGGATTGATCCCCGCTGCATTGGCATTTACCGTCAGCAAACAACTGGTCTCCGGCACACTGGCACTTATTGTCAACGAGTGATTGATCGCCGGGACACTGGCACTTATCGCCAACAAGTGATTGGTCACCGGGACACTGGCATTTGTTGTCAACGAGCGATTGATCTCCGGCACACTGGCACTTATTGTCAACGAATAGCTGATCGCCGGGGCATTGACACTTGTTGTCAACGAGCGATTGGTCACCGGGACATTGGCACTAGTCATCGACGAAGGATTGATCACCGGGACATCGGCATTTGCCGTCGACAAACAACTGGTCACCGGCACACCGGCACTTGCCGTCAACGAACACTTGATCGCCAGGGCACTGGCATTTGTTGCCTACGAGGGATTGGTCACCGGGGCACTGACATTTGCCGTCAACAAAGGATTAGTCGCCAGGGCATTGGCACTTGTTGCCAACGAGAAATTGGTCGCCGGGACATTGGCACTTGTTGTCCACAAGAGATTGATCGCCAGGACATTGGCAATTGCCATCGACGAAGGATTGGTCACCAGGACATTGGCACTTGTTGTCGACCAGAGACTGAGTGCCGGGACACTGGCACTTGCCATTAATAAAGGATTGGTCGCCGGCACATCGGCATTTGTTGTCAATGAACAACTGATTGCCGGCACAGCGGCACTTGCCATCAGCAAAGGATTGATCCCCGCTGCATTGGCATTTACCGTCAGCAAACAACTGGTCTCCGGCACACTGGCACTTATTGTCAACGAGTGATTGATCGCCGGGACACTGGCACTTATCGCCAACAAGTGATTGGTCACCGGGACACTGGCATTTGTTGTCAACGAGCGATTGATCTCCGGCACACTGGCACTTATTGTCAACGAATAGCTGATCGCCGGGGCATTGACACTTGTTGTCAACGAGCGATTGGTCACCGGGACATTGGCACTAGTCATCGACGAAGGATTGATCACCGGGACATCGGCATTTGCCGTCGACAAACAACTGGTCACCGGCACACCGGCACTTGCCGTCAACGAACACTTGATCGCCAGGGCACTGGCATTTGTTGCCTACGAGGGATTGGTCACCGGGGCACTGACATTTGCCGTCAACAAAGGATTAGTCGCCAGGGCATTGGCACTTGTTGCCAACGAGAAATTGGTCGCCGGGACATTGGCACTTGTTGTCCACAAGAGATTGATCGCCAGGACATTGGCAATTGCCATCGACGAAGGATTGGTCACCAGGACATTGGCACTTGTTGTCGACCAGAGACTGAGTGCCGGGACACTGGCACTTGCCATTAATAAAGGATTGGTCGCCGGCACATCGGCATTTGTTGTCAATGAACAACTGATTGCCGGCACAGCGGCACTTGCCATCAGCAAAGGATTGATCCCCGCTGCATTGGCATTTACCGTCAGCAAACAACTGGTCTCCGGCACACTGGCACTTATTGTCAACGAGTGATTGATCGCCGGGACACTGGCACTTATCGCCAACAAGTGATTGGTCACCGGGACACTGGCATTTGTTGTCAACGAGCGATTGATCTCCGGCACACTGGCACTTATTGTCAACGAATAGCTGATCGCCGGGGCATTGACACTTGTTGTCAACGAGCGATTGGTCACCGGGACATTGGCACTAGTCATCGACGAAGGATTGATCACCGGGACATCGGCATTTGCCGTCGACAAACAACTGGTCACCGGCACACCGGCACTTGCCGTCAACGAACACTTGATCGCCAGGGCACTGGCATTTGTTGCCTACGAGGGATTGGTCACCGGGGCACTGACATTTGCCGTCAACAAAGGATTAGTCGCCAGGGCATTGGCACTTGTTGCCAACGAGAAATTGGTCGCCGGGACATTGGCACTTGTTGTCCACAAGAGATTGATCGCCAGGACATTGGCAATTGCCATCGACGAAGGATTGGTCACCAGGACATTGGCACTTGTTGTCGACCAGAGACTGAGTGCCGGGACACTGGCACTTGCCATCAATAAAGGATTGGTCGCCGGCACATTGGCATTTGTTGTCAATGAACAACTGATTGCCGGCACAGCGGCACTTGCCATCAGCAAAGGATTGATCCCCGCTGCATTGGCATTTACCGTCAGCAAACAACTGGTCTCCGGCACACTGGCACTTATTGTCAACGAGTGATTGATCGCCGGGACACTGGCACTTATCGCCAACAAGTGATTGGTCACCGGGACACTGGCATTTGTTGTCAACGAGCGATTGATCTCCGGCACACTGGCACTTATTGTCAACGAATAGCTGATCGCCGGGGCATTGACACTTGTTGTCAACGAGCGATTGGTCACCGGGACATTGGCACTAGTCATCGACGAAGGATTGATCACCGGGACATCGGCATTTGCCGTCGACAAACAACTGGTCACCGGCACACCGGCACTTGCCGTCAACGAACACTTGATCGCCAGGGCACTGGCATTTGTTGCCTACGAGGGATTGGTCACCGGGGCACTGACATTTGCCGTCAACAAAGGATTAGTCGCCAGGGCATTGGCACTTGTTGCCAACGAGAAATTGGTCGCCGGGACATTGGCACTTGTTGTCCACAAGAGATTGATCGCCAGGACATTGGCAATTGCCATCGACGAAGGATTGATCACCAGGACATTGGCACTTGTTGTCGACCAGAGACTGAGTGCCGGGACACTGGCACTTGGCATTAATAAAGGATTGGTCGCCGGCACATCGGCATTTGTTGTCAATGAACAACTGATTGCCGGCACAGCGGCACTTGCCATCAGCAAAGGATTGATCCCCGCTGCATTGGCATTTACCGTCAGCAAACAACTGGTCTCCGGCACACTGGCACTTATTGTCAACGAGTGATTGATCGCCGGGACACTGACACTTATCGCCAACAAGTGATTGGTCACCGGGACACTGGCATTTGTTGTCAACGAGCGATTGATCTCCGGCACACTGGCACTTATTGTCAACGAATAGCTGATCGCCGGGGCATTGACACTTGTTGTCAACGAGCGATTGGTCACCGGGACATTGGCACTAGTCATCGACGAAGGATTGATCACCGGGACATCGGCATTTGCCGTCGACAAACAACTGGTCACCGGCACACCGGCACTTGCCGTCAACGAACACTTGATCGCCAGGGCACTGACATTTGTTGCCTACGAGGGATTGGTCACCGGGGCACTGACATTTGCCGTCAACAAAGGATTCGTCGCCAGGGCATTGGCACTTGTTGCCAACGAGAGATTGGTCACCGGGACATTGGCAAGTGCCGTCGGTAAAGGATTGATCACCCGGACACGCACACACACCAGGAGAAACTTCCTTCTTGCCACCATCACAAATGCAAGAACCATACACGAATGACATTCCACTTGGACACTTGCACTGGCACTTGCCATGCTCACGACAGGAGGTTGAACTCGTTGGTGTGGGGCAATCCACCAAATCTCGCACGGACTGCGAAATGGCGGAATGAGCTTTAGCAGCTGAGGCCACCACAATGTCGGTCGGTAAGACACCGCAATCCAGAGACGGGCAAACGCGGATGATCACTGCTCCTCGAACAGTAGCTTTCTTTTTTCCCATAACAATCTCAATTTGAGGAGGTCTCAGCAGCGGACTGGGTGTCGCGTACGGACTTTCATTGGTGGTTGAGCACGACACGGTCTTGAGTGTCTTGGACTTGAATTTGGCGTTGGAAACGGGCCAGTTGATGCTGTTGCGCACCTCTGCAATCTCCGTCGGACTAAAGCACTTCCCCATCGTGATGGTCAGTGCGAACGATTCCGGAACGGCACATTCGGCGCCGTCCGATAGAGCCAAGAGTGTGTCGGTCGTCCGCAGCGATGCCGAGTTTGTGCTGGTCAAGACGTTTTCTTGCTGGGCCAGCGCCGTAGTAGCAAAAACGGCTGCCAGCGCGCTCAGCTGTGCGAGAGCACGCATGGCTTATAGTGACGAGTACGAGGTTGGACTTGTGGCGCGGTTGCGGCAGATTGTAAAGTGGGAGACGATCATGGCACCTCCACCACCGGAGCGCTCACTACCGGTACATGAGAATGCGTACGTTCGCGATCTTGACCATTAGGAGGAGGCGCGTCGCTTGCCAGGGAGGAAACCACTCAAGATACCGGGGCGGGGACTTGATGGCAGGCCTCATGAAGTGCGATCTTGCATTGGCGAACGGCACGGTGTATCGAATAACCGATAGTATCGAGATAGAGATATATCACTTTAGAGATTGATATTAAATAATACAGGGGCTCTCTCAACCAACTGTTTGGTTGAGGGCAGTTGGTCGGGGAGACCAGCACACTTTGCTTTCTCCCCGCCAGCCCCAAGACTCTCTTCGTTCTCCTCTCCCTCCGACAAGGGGCCAGTTTGTTACACTGGTAGCACTTGTTGGTCAAGACTCGACGACCATGGCCCCCGCGACGCGCAAGAACGACCAAGACGCGCCACCGAGAGGAGAGAGAGAGGCCGAGCTGGAAGCGCAGCTCACACAGCTACGGGCTGAGATGACAGCCCTCCAAGCCAACAATCAAGCGCAGCGTCAGCTGCCGATAGCGGCCAAGGCTCGCGTTCCGACCGGCCTGCCGAAGTTCAAGGGGAAGCGTGACGACGATGTGCGCCAGTGGCTCTTCCAAGTGGAGACCCTGTGTCGAATCAACGGTCACGACGCGACGGACGACAACTACACGCTCCCTTCGATCGCTGGGACAGCGATGTAGGAACCTGCGTCAGGATGGTTCTTATTCTGGGCCTCAAGAACTCCCGCGGATATGCAGACGTGGCGTCGGTTCACGAATGATGCCCTCGCTCATTTCGAAGCCTCCAACTATCAAGCGGTGTTACGACAGAAGCTACGTGAACTCCGTCAGGTCAATGACATCGAAGAGTACAATGGGAAGTATTCGTCGTTGATCTTCCGCGTTGAGGACATGAGCGAAGTCGACCAAGTCAGCTACTATTGTGACGGTCTCAAGCGTGCGACTCAAGCCTATGTTAAGCTTCAAAACGCAACGATGCTGAGTGAGGCGATGGACCATGCTGCGAAGTATGAGATGTCTCATTTCGGTGGCGAGCGCAAACCGACCCGCGAGAAGCCGGAACGTGAGCAACAGTCCCGCGGACGAGCAAGCTCTAACCAGTCCAACAACAAGAAGCCGTTCAGCAAGAAGTCCTTCAAGCCCGGTCACTACGCTCCCGCAGAACAAGCCAAGGAAGGACCCGTGTGCTACTATTGCAAAAAGCCAGGGCACTTCAAGCGTGATTGCAAGAAGCTGAAGAGTGACGAGGGAAACGATCAGCCACGCCAGTAGAAGAGGGACCTGGCGAAGGCTAGCGAAGAAGATTTAACCGTAAACGAGGATACGTTGAATGTGCTTTGCGAAGACCCTCTCGTCTACACTCGTGCGCCATTGTTTTCGATTGAAGGATCAATAGTACAGGGTGTAAACAATTTCGGTGCCAAGATCCTGTTGGATTGTGGTGCCACAACCGTATACGTGTCTCGTGGATTCGTCAAGAAGCACGAGCTGAAGACACACGCTTACACCGACCGGACTATCAAGGTGAAGCTCGGCGACAACAAGATCGGCGAATCTATCCTGGAGTTGGTGAAGATCGAGATTCTACTCCAAGATGTCCCACATTACCAGTGTGTAGCAGTTGTCTTCGATATTCCGGAGGAGTTTGACTGTGTTCTCGGGATGCCATTCTTTGTGGATGTACATCCGGAAATCGACTGGAAGAATCGTTGCTTCAAGGTATGCGTCTCAGAAGGAGCCTCAACGGCGGATATTTCGACTCCCTGTGGGAAGTGCAGTCAGGTTAATGGCTCTGGGCTTCACGATGCTGTGGATTGCGAACGCTCTTCCGCGATAAGCCGTGATTCCTGTCGAGCCGCCGTGCCAGAAACACAGCTGGAGGGCGAAGTTGAAAGCGTTGAAAGACCAGCTGAGGACGTGGAGAAGCTTTCGAAGCGTGAGAAGAAGAACGCTAGAGCTGAAACAATGTTTACTCTCGGAGTGGTTGATTCGGAAGGAGTTGAAACCAAGTACATCACTAGGAAGAAGCTACGGAAGTTCCTACGGTTACCTGCGAAAGACCAACCGGAACACGACTTCATGATTGTAGTAACGAACAATACGATCAAGGAGATCGAACGAGATCTTAAGAGGAGCGATGAACCAGACAACGTTGGATCCGAGAAGGCCAGGCGATTCCTAAGCACGGACTGGGGGACGTTCAAGGATAACCCAGCATACCCTGTTCTCGTCGAGTACAAGGATAATGTGTTCAAGCCAGAGTTGCCCGATGGACTGCCAATGGAGCGCGACATTGAGCACCGTATCGATGTGAAGGACCCAAACGCTGCAATGTATCGGCAGCAGTGGCGTCTCTCGCCAGAGCAGAAGGCGGAAATCGATAAGTGGGTACGCGAGATGATCGCGAAGGGACTGATTCGACCAAGCATCAGCCCTCACGCTGCACCGACATTCTGCGTACGCAAACCCGTGGGATGGCGTATCGTTCACGACTACCGGTACCTCAACAGCAACACGATCAGACAGAGCGTGCCGATGACGCGCAAAGAAGACGTTTTCGATAGTATGGCTGGCGCCTACTATTTTTCGTGTATGGATTTAATGTCGGCGTACTACCAAGTTCGAATGAAGATGGATCATGCGAAGTACACCGCATTCCAAGCGCCAAGCGGCCTCTATGAATACCTGGTACTACCTATGGGAGTCAGCAATGCTCCTGCAACTATGCATAGGCTGACGTCGTCGTTGTTGTTCAAGGGGTTGTCGGACACCAGATCATTCTACGATGATATCTACGTCTTCACGAAGTCGAAGGACATCAACGATCACTTGCAAGCGTTACGCGACGTACTGGAGATACTCAAGGAGAACAAGCTGTACGTGAAATTGTCTAAGTGTGTGTTCTGCGCTGAAGAGATCCCGTGTCTTGGTGATTTTATTGGCCGAAACGGAGTTCGGATAGACCCAGACAAAGTACAGACCATTCGCGATTGGCCGGTCCCAAGGACCCAAGAACAACTCCACAGCTTTCTCGGTTTAACTGGATACGTGCAGCGATTCTGTGAGCAGTATGCTGAACTGAGAGCACCACTGTTTACTCTGTTGAAGAAGAAAACTCAGCGGAACGCGAAGATAACACTGAATGCAGTGCAGTTGAAGAGCTTCAAGGATCTGAAACGACGACTATCCGACACACCAGTTCTACATTTACCCGACTTCACAAAGCAGATGCACTTGCGGACGGATGCAAGTCAGTTCGCTGTGGGTGGTGTTCTCTTTCAAGTTGTCGATGAAATCGAGCAACCAATCGCTTTTACCAGCCGGAAGATGAAGTCAGCAGAGCTGAAGTACCCAACCCAACAGCAGGAGCTACTCGCGATTGTTAACACATTGGCGGCGTTTCGGATTTACTGTTTGGACCGACCGGTGATGATCGAGACGGACCACAAGTCACTCGAGGGAATTTTCCAGCAGAAGATGGCGAATCGAAGACTAGCCCGGTGGTACGACATCCTCGCAGAATACCAACCAGTCTTCGCGTACTTACCAGGAGCGAAGAATGGTATCGCGGACGCACTGAGCCGAAGACCAGATCTTAAGCCTGAGACGAAGGAGTTCCACGATTTACTCGTCCCAAGCTTCAACGAGACGAGTTACCAACTTCGTGTTACCGAGATTCGGCCTACAAATGAGCTGATAAAGTTGATTATCAATGGGTACGCTAAGGACAAAATCATTCGAGAAATTCGACGCGCGATCAAGAAGCGTGGTACGACAGCGAACCCTCGTGGTACGGCTGAGAAGCAATACAAGGCGTTCTTTGAGGAAAAGAACCTGATCTGGTACCAAGGAACAACGGATGAGAAGCCACGGATTGTCGTTCCAAACGTGGTGGCGCTAAAGAATCGCGTCATCTCCGAAGTACACGATTCAAACTACGGTGGGCATTCCGGCACCGATCGCACATATCTGAAGCTACGTGCTGACTGGTATTGACCGCGAATGGTTCGTACGATCAAGAAGTACATCACGGATTGTGAAGATTGCAGACGGAACAAACCTCGATTGACGAAGACCCCTGGGCGATTGGAACCTCTACAGATTCCAGAAGAACGATGGCGTTCGATTTCGATGGATTTCATCACGGACTTACCGGACACGAAAACCGGGAAGAACTCGATTTGGGTTGTCGTGGATCGCCTAACCAAGCGTTCTCATTTCATCGCAACGACGAAGACAGTTTCCGCGCAAGAGGTGGCGTCGTTATTCATCGACAACATCTGGAGGCTTCACGGTATGCCACGTGATATCGTGTCAGACCGAGATACCAAGTTTGTCTCTGGATTCTGGAGTCAAGTCTTCGACAATGTGGGAACCAAGCTCAAGATGACGGTAGCGTACCGGGCTCAAGGTGATGGTCAAACGGAGAGGACGAACCGAACTCTTGAAGAGTACCTCCGCTGCTTTGTATCTCCACGACAAGATGACTGGGATGTACATCTTGCGAACGCAGAGTTTGCCATCAACTCAGCGGTCAACTCAAGCACCAAGATGTCACCATTCGAGGCCGACATTGGATACGTCCCACACAACCCACTATCTGTTATTGCTGAGTCAAGTCGGCGAGGATTGCGCGGGGGACGACGCCAAGGCGTTCAGTTTACGGAACATCAAGCAGCCGTACTTCGCCAGTGTCAGGAGACCCTCGAGGATGCGCAAGCCCGTATGGCCGACGTGTACGACCGCGGACGCAAAGATCAAGACTTCAGCGTTGGTGACCAAGTGTACCTAAGCACGAAGAATCTGGACACAGCGCACACGGGGTTTCCCAACTCACGCAAGCTTGGACCCAAGTGGATTGGACCGTATTCCGTCGTGCGCAAGGTACATAGACACGCATACGAGATCAACTTGCCGCCCGGACTCAAGCTACATCCAGTCTTCAACACCGGCTCACTCAAGCCGTACGAGTCTCCGACGCGTCTCTCGCGACCTCACGAGGTAATATTACACGATGGCCAGGTGGGACAGATCGTCGAAGCAGTTATCAACAAGCGTCAGCGCAAGGGGAACGTACAGTATCTCATTCGGTGGGTGGGTGAGAGGAAGACGACGTGGGAACCGCTCGAGAACTTACACCAAGTGACTGGGTTGATTCAAACGTACGAAGCCAAGACGCCTAAAAGATCAAGAAAAAGACGACGTCAAATTTCCGAGGACGAAATAGTAGGTCGACGGACACGACAGCAACTCAAGAATAAAGATTAGCGATTACATTTCAAGATTATGTTCAAGATCCAGTTAAACGTTCAAGGTATACAAACTTCAAGTTCCAGGCGCAAGTTCAAGTTTAAAAACGTCAAGCTGAAAAGGAGCCATGCTATTATCAAGTTAGCCTACTTCTTCCTAGACCGGTATTTTAGCGAATCAGGACGCGTCGGACGAATCGTACTTTCGCCAGCCACGAAAAGGCGCATTCCAACAGCGGCATCTGCACGAGGCTTTCGTCGGAAACGAAGCGACCGTGCTTCGTCACCTGAAGCATGAACGCGTGCGACTTACGCTGAGGACCTGGGAGAACACCTGCGCACAGATACACGCCAGGCGCCAGCAGCAGAAAATCCAGACCGACGCAAGCTTGAACACCTTCGAGACGAAACTGGACCTGATTAACACCAATTGTATCCTCACAGATCTCAGCGCGACCAGCAGCACGAGCGGCGCGGTTGGAATTCCGAATGAAAGTCCACAGTGTGGACCACACCACACCAGCAGATGTGATTGGCTTGTCAGTCGCAGCACGCACACAGTATAACGCACCGACAGCAGCTTCCGAGTACCAGTCGGAGATTCCAAGGGCGTCGGCAGCAAGATCCAGAGCGCGGAATGCGCAACGGCCATCGCGGGAGGCTCCCATAGCCTGTGAGAAGTCGTCCGGCCGCGAGAGAGAGAACTCAGCGAAGGTCATGGGACCGCCGGTAGCTTTGAGCTGATCGACAAGCTCAAGATACTCAGTGAAGCCATCTTCCTCAAGGAGCCAACGGGGCTCCCAAGAACCCTCGGTTTTCCCTGCAGAAATGATGTACTCAACATAATAGCGAGAGTCTCGGGTCACCTGCGCGCCAAGACGATCAGAAATAGTCCAGACGTGCCAGCGGGGCGATGTCGCGGCACTTCGAGCTGAAGACGTTTTCCGTTGAGCTTGGCGGCTGAGGGACGCGCGCGGTTTTCGCCCACCAGTTGACCGAGACGCATTCTGCTTGGTTCGTGCCATGGCAGGCTCTCGAGGGAGCGAGTAGTTGCGCAGCCAAGGACACTAACACAACAGGGCAGCGGACACAGCGGCAGTGGCGAGCGTCGACTGAGGTAAGTTGCTAACTGGGGAGAGGCTAAGGCAGGTGAGAAGCTGCGGTAGTGGAGACCAAAGGCGTAGAGCAAAATGGTAAGAAGCGAGGACGAGCAACGGATACGTCAAGACCGACGACGGACTCAACCGCACTTGAAGAAACAAGTATGACGAGCACTTCAAATGCTGGAGGGGTGAGTGTATCGAATAACCGATAGTATCGAGATAGAGATATATCACTTTAGAGATTGATATTAAATAATACAGGGGCTCTCTCAACCAACTGTTTGGTTGAGGGCAGTTGGTCGGGGAGACCAGCACACTTTGCTTTCTCCCCGCCAGCCCCAAGACTCTCTTCGTTCTCCTCTCCCTCCGACAAGGGGCCAGTTTGTTACATACGGGGCCAGGCCCGGAGAGGCGTATAGAGAAACGGCTGAACGCGGAATTCTGAGCGCACGTTTGTCGAAGTATGAATGAGGAAAATGGTACATTGTACCTTCTCCAAGGTATAGTTGCTGCTACTTGTACAGTACAATGTACTGTCTCGACGAGCAGGAAACGTTAGCACAAGCCTGCTGAGTAGCCGCCCAAAGTGAAAACACCGACTCTTCCTTCTCCTTTTAACTGATGACCAGCATTTCCGATCAAGCTCATCCAGTCAAAATACGCAGGAAATCTATTTTACTCGTTCCGCCTTACCGCTGAAATAAATTTCAGAAAATAATTATTAACCCTTTTGCGAAAGAACATTTGTCTTAATACCGGTAGCGAACAAGTATTACGGTATAATCGTTTCCAAAACCTGGGTAAGAGTAAAAGTTGTGGGGCGACAGAGCATTTTAGTTGGTATTTTAGCTCATGGCTGCCATACATTCGGGAGAGTACAGTAGATCTTCCTAGGTGGCAAGCTTTAACATGGTATTCGCTCAAAACAAAAAATGGTACTATATGGACCACGATCACAGCTCCAGGTAAGGTCGGGATTGCCTTCAGGTCTCGTTGTAAGGCACCGGTAACCACCCAGTGGCCACTGGATGAATGGTGGTGGTTGCCAACGCCCATCGGTGCAGACATCATCTTCCCGGTGCTTCGTCTTGGCGCCAGTGACGCGGATCTAAGCGTCAATTCTGCCACCATAATCCAGAGCGACGCGAACGTCTCTGATTGGCTAGCGGC
This sequence comes from Phytophthora betacei, assembly GCA_011320135.1. Classification (NCBI taxonomy): domain Eukaryota; phylum Oomycota; class Peronosporomycetes; order Peronosporales; family Peronosporaceae; genus Phytophthora; species Phytophthora betacei. The sequence continues at coordinate 297,944 of JAANHX010000077.1, forward strand.
GTATTCAACTGAAGTGTTCGGGCTGAGATGTCAATACCTGTAAACAAAGAGAATTTACTTTGGGTGATAAGCAAATACTTAGGGAGTATATTACTTAAACTTATTTTTTAGTTGGCGTAGAAGCTGTGTTAAGCACGGAGTTATCCGTAAAACGATATAATTTCACTAACATTGACTAGTTTTGGTATGTCGATACCGTACTTCATGCATGCAAAGCTTCTCAATACCGTATGCACTGGTCAAAATCTCTGCTTGGGTTGGATGGTCTTTTTTTTTCACGATAGCTTTCGTACAAGTACCTCAGGTACTTGTTTTGTCAACCCCTGACGCCGAAAACGGCACGCTTACAAAAACCAAGTCAAAAAGCAGCTACTACTTTAGCACCAACGGCTCGTACGTTGTAGTTGTCACTCTCATTCCTCTTCCCGCTGCGTCCGCATCAAGCGTCTTCGTCTCTCAATCCCACGCGGCCCCTTATTGGCTCCGATGCTGCAAGTCTCCCAGTTCCGAGCGCTGCGCCGCGCGTCGGCCACTGCGTCGTCTAGCCGCGCCAACGCCTTCCAATTGACGCTGGCCCGTGCGTTCGCCGCCCAGGGCGGTGACACGGGCGTCTCCCAGGAGGATTTACAGCATGCATTGGATAAATTCCAGAAGGAATCGGCCAGTAAGACTGTCCCTTGGTTTCTGAAGAACATGCCGCCTTCGTACTTTCGCTCCATCGACGAGGACGATCGTCTACAGCATCTCAACGCCATCACGGCGCTGGTGAACGCGCAGCAGCCGGAAGTGATGCTTCGCTCTACCGACCACCGCGTGTTCTCGCACTTCCGTTCGGGCGCTAACTTCCCCGGTCGCTTAGCCAATGTCCTGGACCAATTGCCTCAAATCGTAGACGGCGCGACACTCGCCCGTGTTAAGATCTTCACATCCCTGGACGACTCCCTAGGCCTCGACATCTTCCGCTTCGGTCAGCAAGAGCCTTTCCTTAATAAAACTGAGGACGAGCAACTCGCTCGTGCCAGTATCCAGCAATTCTGTGCCGGTATCCAGGCAGGCAAACATGTCGGCGACAGTAGCTACCCGAACCCGGGTCCGCACTTCGAACCGGAGGCCGTGGACACGTTCCTAAAGCACAGTAACACCATGTACGTGCAGTACAGCAACCCGCGTCGTCTAGCGTGGCAGATGGAGCTGTTCAGCCAAGTCCGTGGCACTGAAGGTGTCGCGGTGGACGTGGAGCACAAGTGGGAGACCCGTAGCGACGAGAACAAGCTCGGTGGCGGCGTCCCGCAGACGATGCTGACGATCGCCGCGTCGAACGTCATTCCGAAGGGTTTCATGCAGAAGGCGGCCACGTATCTGGGTCTGTGCAGCCTCAACGTGGTCCGCGCCCACTTGGACGTGGTCAAAGACCCTCAGAACGGCTCCGCACACGTCGCGATGATCCGCATCCTCGTGCAACCGAGTGAAGACGCGCAGAAGGACCATTTCCAGTTCGAATGGTCCAAAATCTCGGGTAACTTGAAGTATCTCAAGTGGGTGGACGACCACCCCGTCCACTTGACGTTGCAGCATCCGGAGTTGGGTCTATCACGCGCTGAGCTCATCTACGCGTACGGCAACATGCTGCACGGTGTGTTGGCCAAGAAAGATCCGTTCGCGTACTCCTTGACGCGCATCATGGAGACACTGGAGCACCCGCAAAACTTGCCGTTAGCGTGGCGTATTGCTGACTTTTTCCTGACCAAATTTGACCCGCAACAGGAGCGCGTCATGACGGACGCTGAGCAGGACGCCGTGGTCGAAGAACTCAAGAAAGAAATCCGTCGGAACGTGGAGCATGAGGACGCCATCCTGCTGCTGAACAGTATGGCTGATGCAGTTCGTGGCACCCTCCGTACCAACAAGTTTGTGCGCGATCGCTACGCGTTGTCACTACGTATGGACCCGAAGGTTATGGGCTACGGGACAGTGGGCAAGGACACTCCGTTCGGCGTGTTCTTCATCTACGGACGTCGCTTCAAGGGCTTCCACGTGCGCTTCCGGGACATTGCTCGTGGTGGGCTACGTATGGTTTATCCTAGCTCTACCGACGCCCACGCGTTGGAGAGTGCGCGTCAGTATAACGAGGCGTACAACTTGGCGTTCGCTCAGCAGCTCAAGAACAAGGACATCCCTGAAGGAGGCTCCAAGGCTGTGGTGCTCTGTGACCCCATTGTGGGGCCTGTTGGCGACGTGGCTCCGCGTGACTTTATCATTCGCAAGAGCGTCAAGGCCTTCTCGGACGCGCTATTGGATCTGAACACGACGGACGAGGAAGTGAAGGCCAAGATCGTCGACTATTACGGCAAAGACGAGCTCATTTATCTGGGTCCGGACGAGAATATCATCCCTGGAGACATCGTGTGGATGACCAAGCGTGCGGCGTACCGTGGCTACCCCATTCCGCGTGCCTTCATCAGCTCGAAACCGGACGCTGGCTTCAACCACAAGGTCTACGGCGTCACGAGTGAAGGTGTCGCTGTGTTTGCTGACGTCGCGCTACGCTCGCAGAATATCGACCCCAAGAACCAGCCGTTCACGGTCAAGATCACGGGCGGCACGGACGGCGACGTGGCTGGTAACGTCATCAAGATCCTGCACCGCGAATACGGCGACAACGTCCACATTGTGGGCATTTGTGACGGCACAGGAGTGATCGAAGACCCGCAAGGGCTGGACATGCCGGAGTTGCTGCGTCTGGTGCACGAATCGCTGCCGTTGTCGAGCTTTGACGAGTCCAAGGTGTCGTCCAAGGGCATTAAGCACGACATCAACACGCAGGAAGGGATACGTGCGCGTAACTCGATGCACAACCGCGTCAAGAGCGACCTGTTCATCCCTGCGGGTGGCCGTCCTAATACCATCAACGAGAACAACTGGCGCGACTATCTCGACGCGGACGGCAAGCCGGCATCCGGTCTGATTGTTGAAGGCGCCAACCTGTTCATCACGCCCGAAGCGCGTCAGCTGCTGTTCGATAACGCGGGCGTTGTTATCGTCAAGGACAGCTCAGCTAACAAGTGCGGCGTCGTGTGCTCGTCGTACGAGATCGTGGCCAGTATGTTGCTCGAGACGGACGAGTTCCTGGCTGTCAAGGACGAGCTAGTTGTTGAAGTGGTCGACAAGCTTCGTGCTTTGGCTCGCGTGGAGGCTCAGCTGCTTTTCCGCGAGTACAGGAAGGACCCGACGTCAGCTTTGCCGCCTGCCAGTGAGCGTATCAGTCGCGCGATCACGCGCGTGCACGACGCCGTGTTGGCGCACTTCGACGATGTGTGCGAGGAGGACCAGCAGATCCTGTTTACGCTGATCGAGGAGCATTTGCCGCCCAAGCTCCGTGAGCTGGCGCTGGACCGTGTGCAGCAGAATGTGCCGTTGGCTTACATCCGCTCGATCGTGGCCTCGAGTCTGGCCAGTAAGATCGTGTACCGTGAAGGTCTGCAGTTCACGGAGGCGCTCCCGGACTCGAATCTAGGCAACATGGCGTTGCAGTATCTCAAGCAGGAGAAGAAGGTGCAGCAACTGGTCAAAGACGTGCGTTCGTCGCAGTTGCCTCACAAGGACGACATCGCCGACTTGTTGGCTCGTGGCGGCGTGCGTGCCGGCTTGGACACGCCAAACTAAATCGAGGTCGAGAGATTAGACGAATCTTTCTTGAAACACTGAACGATAAACACTAATCCGACTAAGTTTAGCGTCCAACGACAATCATTTTAAGCCCTCGATTGGGACGTAGAGAGGAGAGTGTAGCGACAGGATGGAGAACGGCCGAGTGGATGAGCTGGTAAAAGCTTTCTTGAGTGTTAATGACCGTGTGGAGTTCTATCTCGAGGCTACAGTCCGTGGGGACATTGGGACATCGAAGCACGCGAGGTGGATGACGCAGCTTTGTACGCCGACGAATGCTGAGATCGAGGCTCTTGTCGGGGACGGAGAAATTGTTTACTCTTGTCCAACATTGGTCCGTCTTCTCTTCCGGGACGACACGTTTAAGGACGTCAGAGACTTCCACATCCGACTAGTTGACGCGCTGGAATCTCAGAGATCTCGACAGATGATCGATCAGTTGTTCGAACACCTCGACAAATTCTCATCGGAAGATCGCGCGAGAAGTTTTCTTCTGCTTGCTTCCAAGGCGTCCAGCGAAGAATCTGGACGACAAGAATTGCTCAATCGAATCGTCGAGAGTTTTGATTCGTCTCCAAGAGGTTTACGACCGCAACTTCTCCTCGCAGCGTCGACCATCGGGCATGAGCCCATGGTTACACTGCTACTTCAAGACATTGCAGCTGATACCCTCGCGCCAACCACAGATCCTGTTGAATGCCTGATTGAAGCAGCAAGGAAGCAGCACTGCTCGGTTGTGGAGAAATTTGTATCCAGTGAGAGATTTTCTACTGGCGATGAAGCATACTGGGAAGTGGTTGAGCAGGCCTTAAAAGCCTCATGCGCGAACGGATCGGTAGCCATCACCAGAATTCTACTGCCGTCGCATTGCTTCAGCCTCTCCTCCCACTCTCAGCTCCTTCGAGTGGCATTAGCAAATAGGCATTTTGAGATCGTCCAGCTATTGCTAGAATGCGATCCGCGGGGCGCGTTGTGCAATATCAAGGAGCTTCTGGACAACTTACGAGAGGAAAATGTAAAGGAGACTCTGGATGTAACAGAAGAGGCAGGAGCAGCGTCGAGTTTAGTATCAGTCGTTGTAGGGAAAGAGAGCGACGTAGTGATGTGGGATATGGCTGCATTGAAGCGTGGAGTGACATCGGGCGATACGACGCTGGCTCGCTTCCTGGTTAATCATGTTGACTTGAGTCGAGAAACTCTGGCTGCTGCTCTGGAGATAGCAGAAGAGCACGAACATCTCTCAATTGTCCAGATTATCACGACTAAACTGCAGAAAATAGCGGAACGCGAAGACAATGAACTGGAGACTACTGAGCCTCCGTCCGACATCATTGTCCAAAACTGCCAGTCTTGCATCGCAGATAACAATGAGAAGAATGCAGCGACTGATGGTCCTCTCGAATTGGCAGATAATGAAGATAAAACTATTGTTCTCGAGGTACTACCAAACGGTAGTTGTCCAGTGGAAGAGGGCAATTTGGAAACGGTACGGACGGCTAGCACCGCGGCGGTAGAACACATGATATCGTCTGCAAGGCAGTCAATAGCCTTAAAGACAGTGAAAAGAGAGCAGAATGAGTTGGTACGCGTGTCATCAGGGGAGGGAAACGCTGGAATGGTTTCAGAATTGGAGATGCAAAGTGGTTTCTTAGCGACATCAAGCCAATTGGATGATGCTCCGACCACAGAATTACGGCAGTTTTCTATCAAAGTTGTTGATAGAATTCTCCATAAAGGAAAGTTAGTAGTGAGCCAGCCGAATGTTGGGAATGGGGCTACTACGACTACTGCGGATGTCAACGATATGGCAGACTTTCAAGTAAATCCTAACGATTCAACGAGTGTGGGAAGCCAGAACGAACATTCAAGGCCAAATTCGAGTGCGAAGCAAGACGGTGCTTGCCTGGACAAGAATGATGAGCTGGAGTTTGACTCGGAAGGAGTACATCATGAAAGTTTATCCAGTGTACATGATGCAGTTGACGCGAGAATTCCTCATCTTGTGTATCCTAACGACACTTCGGCCGCCGCCGAATCTGTTGCGACTGGGGATAGTTGCAGTCATTCTGATTCAATTGATATTGCTGAAAACGCATCAGAAAAGGATAGCGACGATAACCATGCGCTTGAATTGGAAAGTGGCGACTCAACCGAAGAACTGCTACCACCAGTGACGTCATTTTACGACCTCCAGGTGGCTGTAGAAGAGGAGGACCTGGCAATTGAAGAATCCTCAGTTGCTGTACAAACTCCCGAAACAGGTACCCAAAGCAGTGATGAAGAGGACCCGTCAGTGAGCCCAACTGGATCTACAATTGTGAATTGGATGGAGCACCCGATGAGTGCTACTAGTGAAGTGATAGAAACTGCTATCCACCTTCATGAAGAAGATCATATGGAAGTTTCCGGTAAAGAGCAATGCGTTGTCTCGGAAAGTGGCGAACTGACCCAACAAGTACAACCTGCTCGAATTGATTCATACCACGATTTACAGACAAGTGTTGCAGAATTGCTGGACCCACATGTAGTAGCATCTAAAGATCAGACATCTTCAAACGAATCTCCCTTGTCGAATGGAATCTATCGCACAACTTGTGGAAATGATCTTTCGGGAAATGCGCTTTGCCAATTCGTCGACGAGGATACGCGTTGTCCAGTAGCAGCAGAGACCGCCTCACGGAACCATCTCGTTGTTCCGGATGACAGCGCTGTACTTGACCTCCGAAGGAGCATATATACTGTTCATGATACCCAGGAGAGTTCGTTGGAAGCTGGGGCTCAATTCACAAGGAGTCAAAGCGCTGAAACAAACCCTGGACAAGGTAAAACTCAGACCTGTCCTCACTCTTCCAACCGAAATCTTTCCTCATCCAGCTCAACGGATGATACGCTTACATCGCAGTTATCTCCAGGCAAGCAGGATCACACTGATCAAGTAGACATCGCGAATCTACCCGAAATTCCCAGCATAATTGTTGCTAGCACAGAGGTGGAACGGTTTTCTTTGGTTAGCAAAGTCTCCGGTGACGAGATTCGAGCTGCCAGTGGAACGTCCCAACGCAGGCCTAAAGGAAGAGAAGCGTCTGCCCTCTCTCAACATTCTAGAACTCGAACTGCCGACACTAATTCTTCGGACGAAGTGGCAGAGTGGAAAAACATTGATTTGCTATTGAACCGCAAGCGCAGGTTCTTTCAGTCTCAAACAGGAAGTATTGAAAGCATCAAGGTGCCGTGGGGCGAAGAGTTCGCCACGATTCAGGCTCTGAAGCGATTCGCAGCCCAACATGCCCATGTTCTTCGCGCACACATGTACAGCTTCAACCATGCTCTATGAAAGGTCCAACGCTAACTTCCTTCTTGTTGACACCAGTGAGACGCAGTTAAGGGAGCTGGATGGGCCACTTTTGAGCAAGAGTCCGAGGAAGAAACGCTCGACGATAACGAACTCATTGGCTTACTCCAGTGTTGGTCAAGCACGGGAAGCTTTACTGTTGATGAAGGATTTGGCCTTCCTGCTTAAACATCGCCTTGCTCCTTTCTTTGGTACGTTCTAGAACGGACAATCGATGCACAGGAACCGAAATGATAACGTTTATTGTTGGTGTCTTGTGCTGTAGACTCAATTATTCCAGTCGTGATGCCGTTCGTCTTCAACACTGAAAAGCGATTTCTATGCGAGACTGCGATCGAAGTGCTCGACGCAATGATTCTGCACTGCAGTGGGCAGAAGCTTGCTCTGTTGTTCCTACAACTAGGAGAAACTTACAGCAAGTACGAAGACTTGCGGCTATACAACTTGGTATGCGATGTACGAATCATTCCAAAGCCAGATCTCTGACCTTTTCCACTTTCTAGACTTCCATCTACGTGGAGAAATGTGTTTTTCACTGGAACAAGCCCGAACTTGCTCGGCTTCAAACGTCGCAAACATCGGGATCTGTGCTCACTCTGATAGCTCGATCGTTGATATCAAAGTCCGCACCTGTTAGAATATCAGCTCAGAAGAGCTTAAGGCATCTACGTGACGAGCTTGGGGTGAGTTCTCTCGATAATCTGCAGTTTGGAAGTGATTTCATCTTTTGTCTTTGTGTGACTTAGTCACGCAGCTTTGAGGCCATTCTTCAAGCACATGTATCGCAGGATGTGCAAGCGCTCGTGCGCAAGGAATGTGGCATTCACGCGGTCGGTTCCAAGGCAAGTGGAAGGAACAAAACAGCAAAACCAACAGAGTCGAGCAGCCCCAGTATCTTGCAGCGCATGCTCCAGCATCGACAGAACCGCGTGTTACCATCGCAGAATAGACTGGATAAACCTGATACTGCTTAAATTTTCTCCTGCCCAATGTTGACGTGCCAATGCGATGCTTACACAGTCAGCGGAAGGATTGCGTGGCTCATAATCTTTCATCGCGGGAACTTCGCTACGGTAGCTCATTTCCCAATTCGACTTCAAGCGAAAAGATCACCTCCAAACGATGTCTACAGCTCCAAGAACCGTCCACGCCTACGCCTGCTTCACTGAAGGAGAAGCTGTCAAGCCGTGGACGTACCAGTCGCGTCCACTTGGTTCTGGAGATGTGGAGATCAAGATCTCTCACTGCGGAATCTGTGGCTCCGATGTCCACAGTCTCAGCGGTGGATGGGGTGGCGTCATGTACCCGTGCGTCGTTGGTCACGAAATAGCCGGTCAAGTGACAGTGGCTGGCTCTGATGTCAAGGATCTCAAGGTTGGCGACCGGGTAGGAGTGGGTGCAGAGGTGTGGGCGTGTCTTAACAGAGACCCAAACGAACCCTGCTCCGTGTGTGCTAGCGGGGACGACGGCTACTGTCCTCAACGCGTGGGGACGTACAACTACAAGTACAAGAACGACGGAGCCATTTCGTACGGTGGCTTCGCAGACTACGTGCGTGTGGCTCATGAGTACGCCTTCAAGATCCCAGACAACATTCCGTCGGACGTCGCTGCGCCACTGTTGCGTGCCGGTACAACAGTGTTCACGCCGCTAAAAGAGGCTGGGATCAAGTCTGGAGACCGTGTGGGGATAGTGGGCATCGGTGGCTTGGGTCACCTTGCCATCCAGTTCGCGAAGGCATTGGGAGCTGCTTCAGTGGTGGCGTTCTCTCGCTCCAACAGTAAAGAGACTGAAGCTCGTCGTCTTGGGGCTGACGAGTTCGTCAACTATTCAGACGAGAAACAGGCCGCAGCTGCTGCAAACTCCGTCAACATCTTGTTAATCACAGCCGACGCGAACAACATGCCATACAGCACCTTCCTGAGCTTTCTGGCTGTGCGCGGCACGTGTATCATGGTGGGTCTGCCAGACGATGAGATCAGGTTCAACGCCTTCCACGTGGTGGCTAAAGGCGCCAAGTTCGTTGGCAGCAACATCGGTAGCATCCAGAACATCAAGGAAATGCTCGAGGTGGCGTCCAACAAGAACGTACGTCCAGTGATCCAGAAGCTGCCGATGAGTCAGGTCAATGAAGGTCTCCAGATGATGGGTGACGGCACCGTCCGCTACCGCGTCGTTCTGGAGAGCTAGAGCTACTAAAAGCAAACACAAAAACGCCGTGCAAACATGTAAATCCAGTGCTTACCGTGAGTTATCCTCCTGATTAAACGGCTCTTTCCTTCAGCCACTTGGCCAGCGTTTCACGGTCGCGACAGTACGCGGCGCTCTTGAGACGTACTCCTTCTAGAGCCACCTCGAGACGACGCTTGTATCCGGACGTTTCCTTGTCCGCCAAGAAGGCCTCGACCTCCACAGCCATGGCATCGCTTTGGAAGCGAGACACCACACCGCACACGATGTAGCCTAGCGTCATAGCCGAGTACTTCTTAGACAGTACGTCCCACTTGTCTTGCACGTACTGCCATGCAACCTGAACGCCCACTTTGTCGCTGGCCGCACTGATAAACGGAGAGTGAATATCCTGCGAGCGCACATTGTCCACCGCCCAGTCCAAGACTTGGAGCTTAGCGACTGTACTCGAGACAGAGCCCATAGCACTCAGACAGTCGTTGCGTTCTTCAGCAAAGTCACTCTTATTGTACAGCTCCTGCAGCAGCTTCGCATTAGCCGCTTCTCCATGCGTCACCTCGATGTCGAACACGGAGCCACGTAGGTCACCGGTAAGAGCCGTTGCATCGCCAGCGATGTACTCGTGGAAGCGCGTCTTGGCTTCTTTGATGACGTCCTGGTCATTAGCCAGACCCAGGCGGTAGATTACCGTCTTACGGAACTCTCCTTCGTCGGCATCCGCTTGCTTGGACGCGTCAGTATCCCACCCCAACCGCTTCATCACATGCGCAAACAGTGTACGGATGTAGCGCTGGAACTCCGGGTAGAAGGGCTCATCACGGAACAGGTTCGAGTAATAGCCCATGTTACGCGAGATCTCCTTCCAGCACAAAGAAGCGGACTCGTCGACATACGCATTCGTAAAGTCCAAAGCAACCGAAAGGTCCAACACACCGGCACGAGCAAATGCGAACACGGAGCTTAGGAGACTAACACGGTCGGGAACCCCAAGAAGCTGCTCCGTCACAGGGATCTCCAGACGTTTCCATAGAGCAGGAGAGTAGTTGACGAGATAGAAACCTGCTTGGTTCGGGTTCAGCTTGATCCAGCTCTTAGGTCCTGTCGGTACTTGAATCTGCTTGTTGATCTCGTCATCAGCTTCATAGGGCGTCGTGGGTGTCGATTGCTTAGGTTTCGGGCTCCAGATGCCAAGACGCTTGATAGAGCTGGGGTCCTCCGACGTGCAGAACGTCAGCGGGATGTCCCACAACGTGTTGTCGCCAGCGTTAAGACTCGAATCAGCGAAGAAACGCTCCTGGACGAGAACGCACTTGCCGTCTGCGTCCTGTTTAACCGTCAGTAAAGGAAAACCCACTTGCTTGGTCCACGTGTCCGCCATGGCCTTCAACTTCTGTCCAGAGACCTTTTCCAGCGCCTCCCACAAGTCCTCCGTCACTGTGTTCTTATAACTAAACTTCACCAGATAGTCATGTACGCCACGGTAGAAAGCGTCACGACCGAGATACTCCGACAGCATGCGCACCATACTGGAGCCCTTATGGTACGAAATGGCATCAAAGATCTCGTCAGCTTCATCAGGATGATGCACAACCACCTCAATCGGGTGAGAAGACACCATAGCGTCCTTGACGAACGCAGAGCCCAGCATAATATCCTGGACGAACGTCTCCCAGAGCTTCCACTCTGGGAAAATGTAATGGGCTGCATCAAACTCCATGAACTGCGCAAAGCCCTCGTTCAGCCACAGTCCCGTCCACCATTCCATCGTCACCAAGTTGCCGAACCATTGGTGGGATAGTTCGTGGCAGATAGCACGTGCCGCATCAGCCTTAATCTCGTGACTGCTGAGCTTCTGGTCCACCAACAAGAACGTCTCCGTATACGTCACCAGTCCCCAGTTCTCCATAGCCCCCAGGAAGTCAGGGATCGCCACCATATCCAGTTTCTTGAGAGGATACGGGATCCCAAAGCTGCCCGAGAAGAACGACAGCGCCTTGGTCGCCACATCCAGCGCGAATCGGCCACGAGCGCTCTGTCCTGGCCCCGTGTACACGTTGACCACGACGCCTTCCTTGGTTAAGTCCGAGATCACATCAAACTCCCCCACCACCATCGCCACGAGGTACGTCGACATCACAGGCGACTCTGCGAACCTCCAGAGCTTCTCCATCGCTCCACCCACTTCTGGCCGCGTCTTCTTGCGGATATGCGCGTTCTTTTTGGGTCTCACGAGCGTCTCCACGACGTGGGCGTTGGACAGAGCCACGAGGTCTGTCTCGGTGACCATGGAGATCTCGAATGTGGCTTTCAAAGCTGGTTCGTCCCAGCACACAAAGGCTCGATGAGCGTCGCAAGCTTCGAACTGCGTGACAGCGAGCACACGCTTCTCCTCTTGGTGCTCGTACTCGGTACGGTAGAAGCCACGCAGCTGGTCGTTCAGGAAGCCGTGGAACTGGAGCTTGAGCGTCACAGTTGAGCCGGGCATCAGCGGCTCGGCGAAGTGGAAGGAGACCGAGTCGTCCTTGCTCTGGTACGTGATCTGCTGCGCCTCCTGCGTCTTCCCAGAGGCTGCGTCCTCTACGGATACGTCGAAGACGTAGAGTTCGACGGCGTGGCAGGTGATAACGGACGTTTCTTCATCCACACGCAGCAAGACGCGCTCGGAGCCTTCGAAACGGAAGTTAAGGAGGTCGATGAGCTCATAATCCACGTGATACTGGGGCGACGAGGACGAGAGACGTGTGAGTGGAAGCGCAACAAGCAGAGGAAGCGAATGGCATGCAGGACGCTCACCTTCTCCGGCACCACACACGTCGGCAGGCGCTTGAACACCTCGGTCTCGTCGGACATGACTCGGGAGTGATGGTCAAGTGCGCACTTGGCAGAAGATCTGATTGTGAAATTCGGCGACAGTTTGCGCATGTAGATGCGTCCTGTCTATGGTCATCCAGACTGTCGACGAATGCCATATTCTGGGTACCGTTGGACTGGATGCCACAAATAAAGTTTGGGATTGATGGTCCTCTGAAAGAATTGGAGCAGCTTAGTGAGAGTGAGAACTCCTAGAGAATACCAAGAAAACGAAAGGTTTGTTAATGCAAAGTGGCCCTGTGATGTGCACGCGGTTGCCGACCTGAACACGTACCGATTCGATGCGGGCATGCTTTGCCGATCCAGGAAACCAGCAATGCTGGTCCAGCATGGATGTACTCAACGGACCTCTGGACCGACCACTGTACAATTTAAATTTATAATGCCATGTGCAAAATGAAGGCTGTAAACGACTTAGTCTTTCGTTTTTCGCTTCATGGAAGCAGCTTTTGCTATCCAATGGCCCACCTGAAGTCGTCAACAACTGAGCGAGAAAAAAATAACTTGTTATTATATTCGGATAACAGGGGTATGAGAGGTGGCAAGAAAGACAAAATGAATGCTGGCAACTGAATATCTAGCAACCGAATCTATTGCTCATCATCACCGGCCCGGATCTGGTCGCGAAGCTTTTTGTAAGAGCGTGTTGAACATAATGTTCAGGCAGTTATTATAATAATGACATGAACACAAAGCACGACATCGATAGATGCTTTGATGCTGTTATCAATCAACACCCTTTTGCGCAAGACCCCTCGTCACGACATACACGTTGACTTCTCTCTTGTTGGCAAGCTCCTCTAAAAGCCCGCAGTTGTGTCAAAAAAACAGTCCTGAACAAGATGCACGGATTAGTCCCAGAACGCCGCCTCTCGATCTATTCGATTCGTCGCGTTCCGTCTTCCTCAAGTGCCTTGATCAGCGAAAGCAGCAGCTCATTCGTCGGAGTGGGAACTCCGTGCCGCTTGCCACCTGCAACAATGCGGCCAGTGATAGCGTCGATCTCAGTTCTGTTCAGACGAAGAAAGAAACGAGACCATGAGCTCACTGCACTACACACCACTAACCCACCGAGAGCCTACTTTGAGCCGCGACGCAGATCTGCCAGCATGGAGCACACGTTGTTTCCCGTGTTGCGAGCCACTTCAAGGATATCATCCGCAAGTTCCTGCGCACGAACAAAAATCGGTCAGAAATCTACACGTACTTAGTCATTCCACACAATTCGTACGTTTTGGGAGCAGTTCACGGGAATCTGCTCGCTTTTCGCAACGGCGACAGCCTCCTGCACCACCATCTGCACACAATGCCGACTGCCTTCGCTAGAAGCGACACTCTAAACAAGCTCAAGCCACCGTCAAAATGGAGCACATGCCACAAGGACGATTTTTATAAAAACACTCAAGAACTTGCCTTGTTTGGAGCATCCAACAGAGACGCGAGAGGATTGATGGCTGCATTCACAATCAATTTACGCCAAAGCATTACTTGCATTTCGTTGCGCTCCAACACCTCACAGCGTAAACCTTCAAAAATAATCACCCCTTCTTCAGTATATAAACAGCTCTTTCCACTTTCGAGTTCAAAGTTCCATACCTGTAGCAAGTAAAAGCTGCGCTAACATATTTATCTTGACATGGTGTTCTTTTCGCATTCGTATTTCCCCTTCAGACCCACCAAACGGAGCGAGGTACGTCATCCCCACGTCCAATCCACTTGCCACTACATTTCCGAATTCCGCCACTCGTCCACCGACAAATGTCACTCCATTCGCAAGCTGCCATTGATCTTCCACTCCAGTCGACCCACTTGTCGTCTCTTCCGGCACTTCACCCAGTCCGTTCTGGAGCAGTACACACAGTGCGTCGTCCTTCAACAAGTGCTTGTTCTTGTCCCTAAGCTCTCGAATCACCCCCACATTGTCATACGCTTTCACTGCCACTAATAATACATCCAGTTTGTCGTCACAACCATCTTTTCCTTCGCTGTCCAGTGTGCGAACTCGAACGTTTGGGGTATCCAACAACACCGCCATCTTCTTGCTCGAGCTCAATCGAAACTCCAAAATCTCCTCATTTGGCCCTTGAAGACATAGTTGGAGCTTCTCCTTTGCCACCCAATTATCAAATCGCTCGGGTTTTAAGAACGCGTCCAAAGTTAGTGTCGGCAACTCTTTTTTCGCCTTGGAGCTGGTCGCCAAACGGCCCAGTCGAGTGAAAAAGATGGTCCCGATCGCTCCCAGTCCCAGCACACCCAGGCGTAATTTACTGGAGCAGATAGCATCGGCTGCTTCTGTTGACTTTTGTAGACGTGGTGCTGAGTAGATCGAGCGTCCTAGAGATCGGTACGCGTTGGAATTCCTGGTGGCGGAAACGCAGCTTATCCGCAGCATTTTGCGAATCAAAGTAGTCCGATTTCACAATAATTAGCTTTTTTAGGAAATAGGATCAGCATTTTGATACGTTTCAGATTTGTGCCTTCGGCCTAGTTTCACGCAAATGCCGGTACTCGCGCCGTGCGAGACTTACGCGCTCTCTGTTGAAGCAAAAAATGCCTCATGAAGATTGATATATGTCACAACAATTATAGCTCACATACAGCTTAACACAGCAACCGACGCGTCGTTTCATTCGACCAAACAACGACGGAGCTCTCAGGTGTCAATAATGCCTCGTCGGGCTTTAACGATCGCATCGTCGGCTTCGTCGGCCTTGATGGTGGAGGATGAGGTCATCCGATGGCTGAGTAGTCAAATAGATGAAGCAACTGGGTCTGTGCCATTGTACGAAGACCCGGACTTCGCTGCTGAGGTCTCGAGTTTGTACTTCGACCCCAACAAACTTCCAGACTACGTCCCTCAGCACAGTCGCGAGTCTTCTGGTCACGTTTTCTGGTACCGACCAACGGAATTTGCAGAGGATCCCGACTACTTCAAGAGCTCTGCTGGATGTGGCGATGTCCGCGAAGGTTTGCTCAATGATGCGTGGCTTATTGGCGTGTTTGCCGCTGTGGCTCTACATCCGGACAACCTCATTGAAAACCTCTTCGTGTCCGAGTCGCTACAAAATTTCAAACAATTCGGAGTCTTCACCTGTCGATTCTTTAAAGACGACAACTTGTGACGTACCAGCGTGTACCAGTGCCAGACTGCCAGCGAGCAGTGCTGGCACCGACGTGTAGCAGCGGCCACACGGTCGCGTACGCGATTGTACTCCATATTCCTCCTGCGATGGTGAGAGGCGCAGCCTCTCATGGCGGTTGCAACCGCCCTAGTCCTCAGCACCAGCACCTGCAGCTATATAAGACAACAAGAGTGGTTAGCAACTGCTCACTAAATAAAGCATGGGTCCCAAGGTTGAGGAGCGGGCTGCGGCGCAGCTATGCTTTCACTTCCAATCGTACCAGCGAGTACTCAAGCTCCTCACCTTGGTTGTTCCCGCCGCGGCATTCTGCCAGGCAACTCCCTGCCTTCCACCTCGTCTATCTTGCTCTTCCTTTAAGTATACGTGCTGCTGGAGCCTACGTCACGCTGACGGTAACTACAAGGCACACAGCACGTCTCAGGTTATGAGCCCAACAACAGAAGCAATCCAAGACAACAAACGTACCAGTGGTGCGGAGCAGCGACGCGAAGGTGACAACCAGACTGCAACAGGAGCGGTGCCCTCGGGGTCAAATAGCGCCGACTCTGAAGAAAAAGGGGAATTGACTGAAAATTTTAATCCGACGATTGGTGACCATCACTCTCGGGTACCTGTGACAGTGAAAGATTCTGTATTTCCATTGGCGGAATCAAAAGATGGGCAACGCTCATTGGCCAAACCCGCAGAAGAGAAGGAGACAGCAAACTGGCAACTGACCATTCGCTCATTAAAAGATCGATCGCCTTCTCCCCCAGCTCGACGAGAAGACACCTTTGGAAATAGCTCCACGAGCCGCAGAAAAGCTGACACTGAACCTGAGGACAAAATGAATCGAGTAGCAGCCGTAGTGACCCTGCAGGTGGACAAAAAGCTCTCCAAGCCGGAGGATTACCCCGCTTGGCGCCTACGAGTGCTTACAGGTCTAAATGTCTCAAACATGGCCCAGCTTGTCCTAGGCAAGGAACCCTTCAACAACAGCTGGTCTTCTAGCGTGAAGGACTGTTGGAATAGCAGATATCGCAAAGCAAATGGACTTCTTGTCTCGGCCATCTCAGATGAAACCCTTATCCGCTACCAGGACGTGGTCAAGCAGGCTGACCCTGTCGAGCTATGGCGGGTGTTAGCTGAGGATTTCGGCCAAGGGCGAGGGGTAAACACGGTGCTGATTTGGGAGCGAATTTACGGGCGAATGCTTCGCCCAGACGAGCCCGTGCGGGACTACATCGCCGACCTACTGAAGATGCAGCGCG
Organism: Phytophthora betacei; assembly: GCA_011320135.1. Classification (NCBI taxonomy): domain Eukaryota; phylum Oomycota; class Peronosporomycetes; order Peronosporales; family Peronosporaceae; genus Phytophthora; species Phytophthora betacei. Next base: position 314,416 of record JAANHX010000077.1, read on the forward strand.
AACTAGCGGAAAATAATGACCCCATCTCAGACTCGCGACTCGCTAAGATTATGCTGACCAAGGCTCACGCAGTCTACCCAACGATTGCAGATGAAGTTACGGAGAAGCTACGCCGTGATCCAGACTACAAATATACGGTGCGCGACGCACGTGGCCGTCTGGAGAATGCAGAAATACAACGCAACCAGCGAGTGCGTGAATCAAGCAGCAGCGCTGCGAACAGCCGTGGCCTGGCCAGGCAAATGCTGTGCAGCAGCACGGTAATAGTGAAAAGGGTCCTCGCCGCCAGCGCGGCGGCAAATATGGTCGCAACCGTGGCTCAAGTGTTGCATCTACAAACACTGGCAAGTCTAATGCAGAACGGATTGCGAAAAAGAAAAAGAACTCGAAGTGCAATGCTTGTGGTGAGAAGGGCCACTGGCGCGGTGATGCTGAGTGTAGCCAAGGACGTCGTCAAACCCAAACCAATCAAGGTGACGAACAAGTGCGCTCTCTGAGTGGAGCTATTCTCCGGCAACATGAACCGTCTGTCTCGCGTGACAGGGTGGTAGAGTGCATGACATCTCGTGATGAACATGCAGAGCACGCAGTTGGTGGAATTAGAAATGATGATCGAATGATTTCGCTGAACGACGTGCGTTCGGTACTTGGGTTACAAGCAGTGGAGCAATTGGAACAGCAGCTCCATCGCCGAAACACAGGATCTGGTGGGGTTACTGTGCGTGCTGCTTCGCCACAGTACTCACCCACGAGTCCTCCGTCAAGCCCCGTTGCTCGCAGCCCTACGTACTCTCCTACAACACCAGCGTCTCCTGATTACGCAGTGAATGCAGTAATTGGAGACGACAAGCATTTCCCTGCCATGCAGGCAGATGAAATTGAATGGCTTCTCGATAGTGGATCGCAAGTTAATCTGTGCGGAGATTTGACTTGTTTTTCGCATGTGGAGCATGGAACTTCCAGTAACGTGATGATGGCCTGCGGTCAGTCAGAAGTCATGCAAGCAAGCGGAAGTGTGGTGTTCCGTGTCGAAAACGGAGACACGGGCAAGTGGGAGCCTCGCCGCCTGGACAATGTCCACTACTCTCCTAATGCCCACGTGAACCTGATAAGCCTAGGGTACATGCGCGCCTGTGGGTTTAAGCTTGTTTTCAACGAAGACCAGAGCACTGCGTGGCTCTGCAAGGATGGGTTGAAGCTGCGCTTCGACCATCATGACCTGCTATACCGCCTGCGTGCGAAGCGGTCTGTGCGATTGGTCGGTGCTATTGAAGAACGCAAGGATGTGATGGGATTGCTGCACAATCGCCTTGGACACGTGAACATGAAGCTCATCAAGGAGTTGGCTAATGACAAGGCCGACTTTGGCTTTAACTTTAACATGCAGTCGTTGAAGGACTATGAATGCGTTCCTTGTTTATCGGCTAAGTTCAAGCGTACCACTTACAAGCGTGGGCCACGGCGGCGGAAGAACCCGCTGGAAAAGCTATCTGTTGATCTCTGCGGTATCAATCAAGACACGGCAACTGGCGAAAAGATGTTCATGCTGGTAGTAGATGAGGCAACGCGATACAAGTGGTGTTATCTGCTGAGGCGTAAAGACGAAGCAGCCAAGCTTATCGAAGAACTGGTATTGAGGCTCAACACTCAGTTCAAGCGTGCAGGACATTCAGTAACGTTGGTACACTCAGATCAAGGTGGAGAATTCGTGAACACCTACCTGGAACGGTTCTGTTCGAGCAAGGGCATTGAATTTAAGACGACGAATGCTTACTCCCCGGAAGAGAATGGGATTGTGGAACGGGCCAATGGTATAGTGCTTCCAAGGCTACGAGCAGTACTTCATGCAACCAATCTACCGAACCTGTTGTGGGGTGAAGCTACTCTACACATTATAGACACACTGAACCTCCTTCCGACAGCTCCATTGAACGGGAAGTCGCCCCATGAACTGCTGTTCGGCACGGCACCGGTGCTGCGACACCTACGAACCTGGGGTTGCTTGGTACATGCGTACGTACCTCCTGAGACTCGTCCAACGCGAGCAAAGCTGGACCCGCGGTCTGTGCTCTCGATTTTCCTGGGCTATAGTACTACTACGACTGGATACAAATTGATGGACCTGCGAACTGGAGCCGTGACTACTCGACGCAGTGGGAACGTATATTTTCATGAGAAGTTTACTGTTGCGAATGACTACATCCGTCGGCTACTACTGAACATGTATTTCAGTGGGGACTATGAGCTTGTGGATGTAATCCCGGTGGTGCCTATCACATCTACACTTGAAGCTCGACTATTTCCCGAAGCAGGTAGCGCACCTGACGTGCCTGCGACTACCAAATCAACCAACCTGCCTCCTGAAAAGGAAATCGGCGAGAATGCGGAGCCAGTGGGGGTTGTTGCAGCAACACCCGGAACTGAGCTGCAGCCAGCGGCTGTGACAAACAAGAAGAAGAAGAAGCGAAAGCGGCAAGTCTCTTCAAGCAGTGAGCAGGACGCCAGCAACGAGTACCAGCCACGATGTGCGAGCTCCCCTTCAGCGGAGGTACGAAGCTCAAGCCCTCGCAGAGTGAGAAAGCTACCGGCTCGTCTCAATGACTATGTGGTCGGTTCTGTGATGAACACGACGACGGAAATTCCAATTCCTAATACCTACAAGCAAGCAAAGGCGAGTAAGTATTGGCCGGAGTGGAAAGCAGCGATGGAGGATGAGCTGTCATCATTGCGCGCACATGGAACTTGGAAGCTTGTTGCACGAGTCAAGACCAAGAATCAGACTGTTATCACAAACCGATGGGTCTTTGCGGTCAAGAGAGATGCTGAAGGGCGAACTCAGCGGTTCAAAGCCCGACTGGTGATCCATGGCTTCAAGCAGAAGTATGGAGTTGACTATGTGGAGACATTTGCGCCTGTCATTCGTTTTGAGACCATCAGAGCGGTCATCCTGTATGCTGTGAAGCGTGGCTGGCTTGTCTTACAGTACGACGTCAAGACTGCGATCTTGTACGGTCTACTTTCTGAGCTCATTTACATGGAGCAGCCTGTGGGGTTCGAAGAAAACGGTGGGCAAATGGTCTGCCAACTTATTAAGTCTCTCTACGGCTTGAAACAAGCACCTGCAGTATGGAACAAGACGTTGCATACACTACTTGAGAAGCTGGGTCTCACCCGTTTGGACAGTGACTATGGCCTCTACGCTATATACAACGACGACGGAGATGTGACGATGATTCTTAGTGTGTACGTGGATGACCTCCTGTTGATGGGACCGACAACTCTGTGTACCAAGATTGCAGAAAAGCTTAAAAATGCATTCACCTTGACGAGCATGGGTGAAGTCAAGTTCCTGCTGGGAATTGAGATTACTATCGACAGGACGCACAACAAAATCATGTATTGCCAGCGGGCACACATCGACAAGATCCTAAAAGCCTACGGGATGCAGGACGCCTACGGATGCTGGACTCCACAGTCTACCAGCGAGTCAAAGGCCAACGTGAAAGCCGTTGCGCCTAGTATGAAACTACCGTACCGAGAGATTGTCGGGTCACTGCAGTACCTAGTGTCGGGCTCGCGGCCTGACATTGCACATGCGGTACGCCATTTGGGCAAGTACCTGTCGTGCTTTGAGCACAAGCACTACCGTGAAGCCCAGCGGGTTCTCCGGTACCTGAAGCAGACACGTAATCATGCACTTCACATGGACGTTTTTTCGGGCAAGGACGTTGAAGTTACGGTGTACACGGACAGTGATTACGCTAACGATCCGGATGATGCCAAGTCTATCTCGGGCTACGTCACGTTGCTTGACGGCAATGTCGTGTCTTACGGATCCCGGAAGCAAGGGATCAACGCTCAGTCGAGCACAGAGGCTGAGTACATCGCTATGAATGAAGGGGTAAAGGACATACTATGGCTGGATGGCCTATTAGAGGAGCTACGGTGGTCTGCGGCCACACCACTACTGCGTGGTGATAACCAAGCGGCCCTCTATCTTACTGCGAAACCTGGAAAGCACTCAGCCACGAAGCATATCAAGAACAAATATCATTTGATTCGACATTTAGTGGAGGACGGGCAACTACGGACTCTTCATGTGCCTACTGACGACAATACGGCTGACATCATGACCAAGCCGTTGGCAAACGCAAAATTCACAAAGTTTCGAAAGCAATTGAAGGTGTTACCTGTATCAAGTCTAGCTACTGCTACTGCTACTGCTGAACATCAACACTAGCTACAAAATCAAGTGCAAACGTTCGAGCCACTTGCTAGGCTGATCCTGCGGGTCAAGCTAGCTCGACGCGCGTCTCGAACGAGTGGGGGTGTGACGTACCAGCGTGTACCAGTGCCAGACTGCCAGCGAGCAGTGCTGGCACCGACGTGTAGCAGCGGCCACACGGTCGCGTACGCGATTGTACTCCATATTCCTCCTGCGATGGTGAGAGGCGCAGCCTCTCATGGCGGTTGCAACCGCCCTAGTCCTCAGCACCAGCACCTGCAGCTATATAAGACAACAAGAGTGGTTAGCAACTGCTCACTAAATAAAGCATGGGTCCCAAGGTTGAGGAGCGGGCTGCGGCGCAGCTATGCTTTCACTTCCAATCGTACCAGCGAGTACTCAAGCTCCTCACCTTGGTTGTTCCCGCCGCGGCATTCTGCCAGGCAACTCCCTGCCTTCCACCTCGTCTATCTTGCTCTTCCTTTAAGTATACGTGCTGCTGGAGCCTACGTCACGCTGACGGTAACTACAAGGCACACAGCACGTCTCACAACTGGCTTCCCGTGACAACAGACACTCGGATCCCATACTCGATGGAACTCCAGTCAGAAGATAAAGTCTCTAATGAAGCTGGTTCGACCTTCTCTCCAGGGTCTGCTCTATACGGTAGTAGTGTCAACAGGAATGAAGTGTTTGTTCTGTTCCTTGAGAAAGCATATGCAAAGCTGCATGGCAGCTACCAGATTCTGGACGAGAAATACGGTGGTGGGATTGGAGGAAGTGCCGGTACGAGTAGTGGACGGATCCTGGAGGCATTTCTGGACTGTACGGGCGGAAGTGCACATCGAGTAGATCTGCAACATGAGCGAGTCAAGCAACTTCAGTTCGACCAAGCCACAGCTGGGAATCCTGCGTCAAGTCCGTCGATGCTCCTGTGGAAGCAACTGTTACGTTACAAGAAAAAGAAGTGCATCCTAACGACCCAGTTACGACAACTCTCATTCAACGCGCAGGACGTAACTGCAATGGGTATCGTTAAGAACCGTCAGTATGTCATTCTACATGTGACCGAAGTGGGGCTCCCATCGGGACAAGGAGGTCCAAATGCCTCTCGAGAAGAGGTGCTGCGTTTTGTGAAACTCAAAACTGTATGGGGTCGAGGCATGTGGAAAGGAGAATGGTCCAATGACGACAGCAAGTGGGAGGAACATACGCAGGTGGAGCAGGCCATGCACTCCGATCCCCGTTGCGAGTTCTCGCGCTCAGGACACGACGGTTGCTTCTGGATGGTGTGGGAGGATCTACTGGACACGTTCACAGAGCTTTTTGTAGTGCACGTTTTCCAGCCAGACGACCGTCAATACAGCGTACGTGGCGACTGGGTGGGCACCACCGCTGCAGGGGTTCCTGTAAAGGTGCCACTTCCAGCTCCAGCAGTGTTAGGAGATGATAACCGTACCTCTTCTGGCCATTCCACTCGCTCAAAGGAGACATTAATTGACAAAACTCGGTGGGGCTGGCTTCATGACGCAGACCCAAATTGGCACCGCAACCCGCAGTTTAAACTCACGGTGCCGCTAGAAAGTCTCAGCACTGGCAAAGGAGACACAGCAGTCGGCAAGTCGGTGAACTGTGTATTGCTATCGCTCACACAGCGAGACTTTCGACTGTACGGTGGCGACAACTACGCGATCAACTTTATGTTGCTACGTGAGAAATTGACACTTGCCACTGCAGCGTCGAACGATCCCCCTCCTGCTATCTGGGAGTTCAAACGCAGTCACGTCGTGGCCGAAGCGCACTCGTACGAAACCTCGTCGGCTATCGACTGGTCGTCTGCAGCTCCAGCAACGCCAGCTACACCGTCGATATCTCATCCAGCGACGCCGATGGCAGGTGTCGTTTCCAATGCTGCTGCTGGACTGGGAACTGCTAGCGGACAACCCAAGTCCCTTCCGGAGCGTGAGTTAGTCAAGGAAGGTGTCACAATTTCCCCTGGATCAGCGTATTATCTCATCCCATACACGACGAATCCCAAGGTCGAGATGGAGTTTTTCCTGCGTGTCGTGGCGCCCCAACCGGTGCGCGTAGAACGCGTCCCTCCTATCATGTCAGTGATTCGTACAGGACGTTGGAGGGCTGACGATGGAACTGCGAATAGTGATACCAACACTTCGAATGGAGGTACCAGTAGTACCGGTGAAATGGCCAATGCTGGCGGCCCTTTGTTGACATTGCTATTGTCAGCGTCTCACGTAGTTGGCAAGGAGAACCCGGCGTGGTGTCAGAATCCGCAGTTTTGGGTCCGGTTTGCAGAGAGATCCCCGCGTGAACTACGTCGACTACGCAAGTTGTTATCAACCAAAGCTCACGTGACAATCAAAGTTGTACTTCGCAAGACTTCTCATCGAGCTTCACTTGGCACCAAGAGCCGACAACAGCGTGAAGCGGCTAAGGATCGAGCCAACCTGGTCGGAATCACAGCCGTACGAGCAACACCCACAGCTTGTACCCCTTCTGTAGCTGTCGGAGGGTCGGGGAGCTCAGCAGCGTCACAACTGAGAGCTCATGCCAAGGGACAAAAGACCAATTTCCTCGGAGAAATTGTCGACTCGCCTTTCACAAAGGCGGTGACAGTCAGTGACAACCTGATTCAAGGGACCAAGCTCCGTTATAACCAAAGAGAGAAGACGGTTGCCGATGAATTAGACGACGACCTAGAAGCTCCCGAACAAGCGGAGCCTGGAGCGATCTCGGGTAATATCCCGACGCCCAAGCTGGTCGTTAAACCGACAGAGTGGTGTCGATTGTCTTCGTATGCCAGTCCAGCTTCAGCGTGTCTGTTCCTCCGGAAAGTTCCGAAAGAATGGCTTCTTGCCTCCGACTCCCCAAGCTCCGTAAACTCCAGTGGTGGAGGTGGCCTACTACTCGTTCCGACACTCGGCGAGGCTGGAGCTGAGGGCTCATTCGAACTGCAGGTTGACTGCGACTTCCCTCTACTCGTCGACGAATTGCCTAAAGGTGCAGGTGCTGTTCAAAGTATGCCTGGCGCGTGGACAAGTGCAAAGTCGGGAGGTTGCCACCTTCATCCTGATTGGAGGCAGAATCCAAAGTTTTATCTGCAGATTCAAGGCGTGAGGCCAACGAAAGTTCGCATCACACTCACACGCTCCGAGCGCGAGTGGAAGTCTCGTTGTCAGCGAGATTCGGTCGGTACGATGATTGGGTTTTATCTGCTCCGAGGTGGATCTAGCAAGCTCGTGCGTCCTGCAGAGGAAGGAGGTGCCAACTCGAACCCCATCGTGATCAATGGCCGACCATGGAGCGAGACGGACTTTGTGCCTCTGCACGCGGTCTGTTCGCCTCCTGACCTTGTTCTCTCTGCGGCAGCGAAAGGTGGATTCGTCATTGTTCCTACAACATACGAGCCTGGGAGATTGGGTAAGTTTGTGCTCTCAGTGCAGTGTGACACTGAGTTCACGCTCACTTGTGACACTGAGTTCACGCTCACTTGTGACGCTGAGTAGAAGATAATAGCTCCGAAGCAAAAATATAAAACTTTTAAAGTTACAATATTATTAGAGCCATGTTTTATTTTCTCGCCGGAAACATCACGTTTGAAACTGGTTTTGTCTAGGGCAGAAGCCCCCGTTGTTCTTGGCACCGAAGCCCATATCGATGTGATCCCACCACTGCTTTTGCACGCCAGGAAAGTTGCAATTGTTTCGATTTTCGCTGTCCATCGGAGAGGCCAAGGACTGTTGGTCGCTACCTTCATCGTCGGTTTCATTTGTTGCAATACTCATTGCCGAGTTGCATTTGTTCAGTGTTGCCGTTATCGGATTCATCATCTCAACACAGTTGAGAAATAAATCAGCCGAGTTGCTGCGTTCACGTCCAGGAGTGCCCTGTCGTTTCAGAACCTCCACTCTCGACTTGTTCATCCACCGCGTCTTGTCGATCTCCGATGCAGGGATCGTATCTACTGCACTCGACATGCTCCCACAGCTACTGCCTGACGATAAAAATTCGTTGCCCGTTAATTGCAGTCCGGGAAGACCCATCCACGCCGATTGGTGGTTTTGTAACGTTGGTCGTTGGTGCGGCACATTTGCGTTCAGTGTCACCGTGCTCGTAAACTGAGGAGTAAAATACGTCGGCAAAGCGCTATTCTCTGTGGGAAAAAGAGCCTTTGGCGATGGTAGTGTCATGGGCATCGGCAAGGGCATTGCCATTGACACGGCCACAGACGAAGTGGATTTATGTGATAATCGCAAGGGTGACAGCAACGTCGGAATACCCGATCCGAAGCATACTGCTCCCAGTGGCGAGCTTACTGACAGCGGGGACGGCAAAGCTAATGCAGTGGAAGCTGCTATTGCCCCGTTCCAAATTGAAGTTGCCTCTGTTGCCAGCTGGCCCTGGTGTTACTTGGGCATTGCCATTGTTGTCGCCATGTTCATTTGCTCCGAGGTAATCATTTCCATTCGGTTTTGATACTGATTCACCTTCTCTTGTACCTTTGCCGCTTGGCGACAGCGACGGCGATACGTCGAGTACCAGTGGTTCTTGATGGCATTGTCGGTCCGACCAGGTAGCAGCTTAGCGATCTCAGCCCAGCGATTGCCCATTCGCTCTTGTGCCGCCAGGATGAGCTGCGTCTCGTCCGCGCGCCAAGGGGCCTTGTCGATGTTGGGGTCCAGGTAGTTAAGCCAGCGTGTGCGGCACTGCTTGGGGGTACGACCGGGTAGCAGCGAGGCAATCTTCGCCCAGCGCTTAGTGCCACATTCGTGCACGAAGCGTAGGATAACGGCATCGTCTTCGGGTGTCCACGGGCGACGCTTATCTTGCACACCGTCGTTGCTGGTGATACTAACGATTGACGAGTCCGACGACGACAAAATTATGGAGTCTATAGAGGTCATGGGCATGGCCGAGATCTGCATTGTTTGTACGGGAAGGTGGTAGTTTAGTTTCCGTTGCACTGTCGCATCGGGGGTTGGAAAATGCGGGGCTAAGCACGTCGACGCGGGTGGTCGGCGGTTAGTTGGTTTTTGAAGTCGCTGCAAAAGTGCGGCAAATGTTGAAACGGACAGCGGTGCACCATTGGTTGAAAAGCGCGGCCAGCCGCACAAAACAGTCGCGGGTGAGGAAAAAGAGCCATACGACCTTTCACGAAAAAAAGAAGGAAAAAGAGAGATGCGCAATCTCGACATGGCGGGGAGCTCAAGTCTCTGTTGCAGAGACTTTGCCAAGAAGGGCTTGCAAGTTGCAAGTTGCAACCAGTCTGGTTAGATCCTGTTGTTACATGTACCGTCCTGCTTACCGTTACTCGGGTAGCGCACGATACAGCCGGTGTTTGCAATGTTGGAAATGCTGGGCCCGTCGCAAGTGTATGGTGGATCGGTGGAGTGGCGATGACGTCAGGTGTCCGTTGAAACCCCGGAAGAACAGCGTCGAGACCTCCATTCGCACTCCAAAAGTATTGCGCTCAACATGGCATTCGAGGATGATAGCGGTATGAAGTCGACCACTAGCATCCCATGAACAGCTGAAGCGCGACACCGTTCTAGTTTCGATGATGATGCTGATTTCCACACCGGAGGCCTTTACATAACGTGCGTCCGTTTCATTGAGCATTCGCCCTGGCGCTTGCTTGAAGCAAATCAGGAGGTAACGGGATCGTCTTGATTTCATTCTCCTTGCCAACGGCGTTGTCCATTGTGTATCTTTGATAGTGCACTGCACTGTGCAGAACCGTGGCTTTTAACCGGCACTCACCGCTTGCACTCTTGTTATCCTTCGAGCGCGATCTCTCATGTTGCCCCGACAGCAGATTGCCGAATGCATGGGTGAGTACTTGAGAACTTCTTGCTGCATGCAGGTAAAGGTTTAGTGCCGCTGAGCTCGAAGAATGGGCTATGGCGTGCGTTTAACGGTAAAACGGCCAGTGGTCTTGCTAACCGCAGTTACTGTATTTAATAGATGCAATTCGCTTTCGACGAATTTGTTTTTGAATTGACATTCAAGAAATCGACAATAGCACGTCGACCACCGTGCTCAATTCATAATTCATCCAAAAAGAACTTCAGGATGTGAGTTTCGAAAGATTAGGACAGGTCAGATTAAGGTTTGGTGCAGGAATCACTACACTTCGACATATCGTCGAGTTTGTGTCGATCCGCTGATCAGATTGGGTATTACCGGTATGCTGGGCTCGTATCCTTAGCATCATCGCAGAACTGCAGCCGAGGCAAACCCAGTGCGAATATCATCGTCATTATACTGTAGAACCTTACCGTGAGTTTTATTTTGCAGTGTTGTGATTGTCAGGAGCTCATAAAGTAATGCGGATGGGTACGTTCACTTCGCTAAAATGAGCCAAATATTTTGCTCATTTTAGCGAAGTGAACGTACCCATCCGCATTTCACCCAATCAAAATCTAGTATTTTAGCAGATTTCTGCTCTCAAGGATCCACATTTCCCCCGTTTTCGACGCACACAAAGCAGGACAGCAAAGCATCAATAATGTCGACCCTCACCAGTACAGACATGGGCGAGCTCAAGCGCCCCACCACGCGCGTGCACGCGCCTCCAAGGGGTGGTTCCAGCTGGAGCTTCGGTGATGATTCGACACCCGCGACTACGGGCCGCAAGCACGTCAACCAGCCGCAAAATCTTCCCCAGCAGGATGCCAAAATGGAGTCTCCGCGTGCATCGCCACCTCCGGCGCCCGTGCAGACTCAGAACCGAAGTCAAACGCAAGTCACCTCTCTTAACGTCGATGCAGTGGTGCGCGTGGCGCTACTCAAGACCAGCAGTGACGCCGAGCTCGTGGACGCGGCAGTGCAAAACTGTCAGACCAAGCTGCCTGATACCGTGAACTACGAGATCTTCACGGTCGCAAACATTGAGCAGCTACCCTACGCCGCCAATAAACTAACTGAATTTGGCGGCTTCGACAGCGTCATTTGCTTCGGTTTCCTGAGCACGCAAGACACTCAATTTGCGGCGCTCAGTGCTGCGTTGACGCAAAGCCTCATCAAGATCAGCGTCAAGAACGTGCGCCCAGTAGTGCAAGCTGTGTTCATCGGAGAGCCTCGTGGGGCCTCCGTGAAGGTCAGGGGCGGCTGGGGTGCCGAGTTTGCAGACGGAGTCGTGTCTTTGATCAACTTGGGCGGGTTTGTCGGGCCCATATCGCACTGGGCGTCTGGATCTCCCGTAAAGAAACACTTCGAGGTCAGTCGTGGCAACGTTCTGCCCGCTAAACTGCTCCGTGGGTCCAAGACAGTGCTCCAATCGCTCGAGATCCTCCGAAACTCGCTGTACGAACACGGAGCTAAGGGCATTCGAGGCTTGGGACGCAAATTCCGCATCATTGACGACGATGGCAACCGCTCATTGAGTCTGGACGAGTTCAGTAAGGCCGTTCGTGAACATGCTCTTGAACTGAGTGAGAAAGAAGTGGAGGAGCTGTTCCGCTTCATCGATACTAACAACTCTGGAGGCGTGGACTTTGACGAGTTCCTATTGGCTGTGCGTGGTGAACTCAACGAGCGTCGTACACAGCTCGTTCTTGCAGCTTTCAAGATCTTAGATGCAGACGGAAGCGGCGTCGTGGACCTGGACGACATTAAGATGAAGTACAGCGCTAAGCAGCACCCAGATGTACTGCAAGGTCGTAAGACGGAGGACGAAGTGCTGCTGGAGTTCCTGGACACATTCGACGGTGGAGAGAAGGACGGGAAGGTCCATCCGAGCGAGTTCGTGCGCTATTACGCCAATGTGAGCGCGTCTATTGATGACGACGACTACTTCGAACTGGTGATCCGTAATGCCTGGCACATCAGCGGCGGCGAAGGTTGGTCTGCCAATACCACGTGTCGCCGTGTACTTGTGAAGCATGCGGACGGTAGACACACGATTGAGGAAGTGAAGGACGACATTGGTATCGCTCCTGGAAACGTGGAGGCCATTCGCGCTAATCTCCAGGCACAGGGTATCAATGATATTCAGTCGGTCAGCATTACAGGCAACGTTCAGGCCGAGAGCGACGCCAACAAGCGCTCGAACGAGAGCTTCCACCCGCAGATGGCACGGAAGAAACAACACGGTGCTGGTCAAAGCTCCATCATCTTCGGATAAACTCACACCGAGGGTGTTAACCAAAATGTCAATGACGACACCAAGAAAGAATAAATGCGTTTAGTCGTTGCTCAAACTTTGCTAGTACTACTACTAGTAGTATTTCACTCGACAGCAAGAACTTATTGCATTCTTGAACGAGAAAAAACTACAACGCTTCTACATGTTCTACTACAGTAGTACTACTTGTAATTGTAGCAGTACTACTGTCTTTATTGTGGGGATATGTGTGCCTCAACTTGTTGTACTTTGTCCTCATTCCGAATCAGAGTATATTAAAGTATTTTGAATTGGCGATCATCGGCAGCACATATCCCCATCATAAACACAAGAACAAGCAAACACAAAGCATACAACTGACGAACCTGTCGCCGATCCAACGCAGTTTTTCCCTCGCTACCTGTAATACAACACCAGCACGCACCGAACGCAACAAACACTCGAAGTCTTCGCTCTGCAAAATTGCCCACAGAGTCGTATTGGCACCAACCAATCGAGTCAGCAGCTCAAACCGCCTCCTCGCCAGTCGATCGTTATCCAGTAGATCACTGAGACTTTATCTGCACTATCCTGAAGCCATCCAGTCGTTAGAGAACACTTAGTTGTCCGGGATGTCCAGCTCGCCCTCGGTGATGAGACGCTGGATCTCCGTGGGGGCCTCGCCGTTGACCGTGCAGCCAAGCGAAGCGGCCGTGCCCAGGATCTCCTTGACCGTGCCGGCCAGGGTGCGGGCCATCGAGCGCTCACGCATGATGCGGGCAACCGAGATGACCTGGTCAAGGGACAGGTTGCCGTCGTGCTTGATGTTCTTAACCTTCTTGCGGTCACGAGGGGGCTCCTTGAGCTCCTTGACCAGCAGCGACGAAGCGCTGGGGATCAGCGTGACCGTGGCCTGACGGTTGACGATGGTGAGCTTCACCGTCACGTTCAGTCCCTTCCAGTCCTTGGTGGCCTTGCAGATGTCCTCACCGATCTTCTTGGGGGACAGACCGAGGGGACCGACCTTGGGGGCCAGAGCCGAAGCGGGGGCAACCTCGCCGCCCACCGTACGCAGAACGACGACCTTCTCTTCGCCAGCCGGAGGTGGAGCGCCCATGTTGTTTATAGAGGATGCGAGTAAAAAGGGGTAGAAGCTTCGGGGATTGAGAGCGAACTCGAATGGCAGACACAACGACGATGGCGGCGGCAATCGTAGCTCCTCGACCAACCAACGCTAAGACGTTGTGGTAAGTACGAAAACCTTCGAGATGAAATGCATTTGTTAGCTGTGAGGGCACTGAAAAACCTCGAGGTTATTTGGGACGGAAAGATACGTCAAATCAACGACGAAATGATACGCCCTCTGACGTATAATACATCCATTCTTGAGGAATGGGCGGACGAATTTCTTCAGCTGTAGCTTTTAAATTGATTCCTTTGAGGTTGTTAGCTGGATCGGTCAGCGACAGCGCAACTTCACTGCCTCTGTACCTGCATTTCTTACTTGGATCCCTTAAATCCACCGAGTTGAACCAGCGACACAACGCCGTCCGCGAACTCCGCGCCCCAGCCTCCTTTCACTTTGACCGATGCCACACGAGGTTCCCCAGCAAACACAGCGCGAACAACGGGACGGACGTTCTTGACACTGATGTCGATGAAGCTCTGCGTCAGTGCCGCACTGAGGGCTGGGAATTGCGGATCTTGCGTGTTTAGAAAGCCAAAGCAGATGACACCATCAAAGCCGCCGAACTCAGTCAACTTATTGGCCGCGTACGGCAGCTGCTCCAGCGACGCGACTGTGAAGGTCTCGGAGCTCACGGACTGAGTCTCAAGCTTCTCGAAGCAATTCTGCACCACGCGGTCCACGAGCTCGGCGTCGCTGCTAGTTTTAAGCAGTGCAACGCGCACAGCTCCCTCTGGAACTCGAGTAGAAGTTTGGACTGGCACTGCAGCTGCTACAGGGGCAGGAGCTGCGCGGGGGGATTCCATCTTGGTGTCCTGCTGGGCCTGAGCTTGCGGCTGGTTGAAGCGCTTGCGGCCCGTGGGAGCAGGAACTGGATCGCCGCCGAAGCTCCAGCTGGATCCACCGCCGGGGGGAGCGTGCACACGCGTGGTGGGGCGCTTGAGCTCCCCCATGTCCGTGCTGGTCAACGTCGACATGGCTGTACGATCTGCTTGCGGGTCTTGCCTGGCGAGATACTGCTACAAAATTGGCGGGACGCGAAAAGATCAGAACGCGTCTACTGGTATTGGTGGATAATAGGAATTGTTTTCGACCAATCGCGATCGATTTTGGACGTGACTCTTAAGAGCGATCACGTCATGATGTGGTACCGGTAGTCCAGTTTGACTCAAACCTTGAGTGCATGCCACCAGGATAGCTACAGACTCAATGTAGCATTGCTTAATATGCTTCAAAACAACTAGCATTATTTCTTCTTCCAGTTTGCTGAAGCTCTGCCTGACTACCGTCTTTCCAGAGATATCATTGCAGCTGTGTCGATTTCATCGTGTGCTTCTCCATCTTGTGACTGCCTATCCGATGAGAGTGTCCTGTGGTATCTCAACTGGCCAGCATGTTGGACCAAATTGCCAGCATGTTAGACGGTGCCGCGTGCATCTTCGATGGATGGCTCACTACAAGAAGCGTGATCTGCAAAACTTGAATTCCGGCTCGCGTTGCAGTTACAGTGGACATGGAGAAGAGTGAAGGGCGAATGCACCACCAGCATCCAAGTCTGATGCTGTTTTTATTACCGTAATCCAACGTGAGACAGCAAAACTCTGAACTCCCTATCTTACACTTTACTCCACCATCTGCAAATCGCACCACCGGCCACACGCCAGAATCCAATTGATACGTGCCACACAAAAAAGTCGCCAACTCGTCGTGCTAATAATCGGTGGCAGCAGGCAACACGTCACTTTCACACTCTCCCAAACTCAAGCAGACAGCGCCGATCACTTTGCCTCCTGCATCGAGTACCCCGCGCCTCTCCTTCCGTCCAAGCCGCATGGAGGCCACCCTGTCCATCACTAATCCCGAGCAGCTCGAGACGCTCGAAATCTCCGTCGACAGCGACCCAGAACTAATGAAACAGCGAGTGGGCAAAACCACCTCAGACATCTTAATGCAGAACCAGAAGCAGATAAACGAGGACGCCAATGACGAGGAGATTACTAAAATACCGCTGGGATCGTCCTCCACCACCCGCAGACTCGCCTACGCAGTGGCATTGAGCATGATCTTGATCACATTCTACAGCTTCCCCATGCACCACCATTTCCACGGCCGCGGTGGTAAAAACGCGCGCTACGTATGGTGGTGTGGCTGGCTTACAGCTATCGCCACGGGCCTTGGTGCATTGCCGTTCTACTGGATCCGAGACATGGATAAATTCTGGTTGGGCATTTGCAATGGCTTGGCTGCAGGCATGATGATCGCAGCTACCAGTTGCTTGTTCTACGAAGGCTGGTACCTGCCACAAGCTACGGACTACGCAGTGTCTGTGAGCTACCGTCTGTTCTTAGGTGCTTTCCTCGGCGTGTTATTCATCAAGTTCACGAAGGTTTACCTGGAAGACTACGAGGACGTATCGGTGTGCGGACTTAAAGGTCTGGATGCACGCAAGGCTCTTCTGATCATGGCAGTGATGACGCTGCACTCCGTGTCCGAAGGTATCGGTGTCGGTGTGTCGTTCGGCGGTGAAGGTGGCATCCGTCGTGGACACATTGTCACAATGACGATGGCTATCCACAATATCCCTGAAGGTGTGGCCATCAGTCTGTCGCTTGTGCCTCGCGGGCTAAGCGTTTTCTATGCTGTATTATGGTGTATCATTTCAAGCGCCCCACAGCCGATTTTCGCTGTACCAGCCTTCCTGTTCGTGGAGCAATGGCTTCCTATTCTCCCATGCGGTTTGGGTTTCGCTGGTGGTGCGATGGCATATGTGGCAGTGCAAGAACTGCTCCCAGAGTCGCTGGAGGACACGAAATCTGTACCTACGACGGTGTCGGCCACAGCGTTCGCGTTTATCGTCTTCCTCACGATCCAGATCGCGCTTAGTGGCTCCATCTAAGCGTGCAACCTAGTTAGAAGCTATTTTTCATGTATGTGTACAGAAAAAAGATTTAGGTACTCAACTGAAGGTCGAGTCGACCTTTTATTTAGAGCATTCAGTATCCATTCAGAATCAGATCCGATCAGAAACCATCCGATCTTAAAAGGACGTTTGCGACCATCAGTGGCGACATTTGTCGAAAGAAAACTCAGCGACAGTCGAAAACACGACACCAAGGAGAAGAAACTACAAATACAGTACTCCAGTATTAAGCATGAAGCTGTCGACGTCGATTCTAGCGCTCGTGTGCCTCTCACAGCTGGGCAGCAGCTCGGCGAACGAAGCCACCGACATCATGCGGCGTCAACTGCGCGTGGGGAAGGCCGTCGCCTCGCTCTTCGAGAACCAGCATCAGTCGACGCGTGAATTGGAAGAAAAGATCATGCAGGACGAAGACAACAAGCCCAACGAGGTGCAAGCCGACACTACCAAGTTCCGTGTGCGCCGTTTGCGCTCGCCTAACTACGTGGAGCTGATCGAGTGAAGAGGCTCATTAAAAGAAGCTAGAGCGATCCGATCGCCAACATAGTGTTGTTCACGTGACTTAACTGAAATAAAAAAATATTGCAGTTGGGTCTGCATTTTTAACAAGGGAAGTCTTTTCTTCGGTCAGGGTGGGCTTTAGTTTGAAGGTGCGATGACGTCAGCGTCGGCCCAAGACGAACCAATAAAGATATGCGCGACGGACGGCTCAGCAACTTCAGCAGAACACGCTTCACCCAGCTCATTCTTGAATCGGACAGCAAGTTCCCACTGATAATTGGCCAAACAAGATCCTCGACCTCTAATGAAGATCTATGCGACGACTGCGTTTGCTGCGATGGTGATGTTCCTACTAGCAACTCCATCGATCGCACCCCCTCCACCGGAGGAGACCGATCCCAACGCAGCACCGCATACCCCTGCAACGCCTGCGCCCACCCTCCGGTTTGCCACCCCTGCACCTACCGTACGGAAATTCGGGTTTCCCACCCCTGTACCCCCTCGCCGCCGCATACTCGAAGGGGACCTGACGGCGCAGCAAGAAACCGTCCAAAGCGATACGAGGATCTTGGCCAATGATGGCATTGAAGAGACGGCGCGTGGTGGTTGGTTGGACTGAGCTACTCGGGAGAGAAAAATGAATATCAAACGACCGAGGATGATGGTGCAAGCCGACAGCCCACGCAACGAAAGACTACACAATCTGACCGGAAGCTTGCGCATGGCACCAGACGCCGACCATGAAAGCTCCAAAGTACCCCAGCATTAAGTCGTTATGAATAAATGATTTTCCCGTACGGCACTTGCAGTCAGTGATAAATTCACTGTTTTCATGCCATGCTTCAGTAAAATGGAGCCACAAGGTTTGAAAACACGTACAGACCCTCTAAACGAAAATATGGGGTCCGCATTACCAGTAGGTTTCACTCTCGCGCTTTCTGCAGCACTCCATACGCTCCAACGCGACGATTAAGGCCAGTATTGATGGCCTTTTACCCACCCGCCTAGTCGGCATTGCTGGATTCGCCACCTTTTCCAACTGCATTTCCAAACGAGCACCCGAGCTGCAAAGATGAAAGTGATCCTGCTTGTGACCGTACTTAGTGCCATGTCGATTGCAATTGCTAGCGCCGAGCAGCGTCAACTGCGTCATGAAAGCGCTCTCACAAGCACGAAGAGCGACTATAGCCAACGACAAAAAGAAAATACTGGCATCGGACAACTCCCCTCTGCATCGAGCAAAGCCACGCCTGTTCTGGGTTTGATCGGCTCGACCCTCCAGGACCCAGTACCGTACCCAGTGCAGGAGACCCAACAACGTCGCCGATTCTCGCGGCTGTGAGCAACGAAAATGCACTGAAACAGAGCTGCTAACTACTGTAATCTCCGAATAAGAAAACTTGTGTGCGTTTGCCTAATCCCCTCCTCCATTGTATCGATTACTGTGTCGAGAAGCTCATGCGTCGGTCAGCATGAAAACGAGAACGAAGCTTTGTACTATAATTAGCATGAACTTCGAACAAATAACGATAACTTTGCTTAATTCTGAGTGCTTTTGAGGGCAGGCGGTCAGGGGATCGAATTAATATACACTAGCCGAGCGCCGCCGCTACGCGGCGGTAGTTTAGGTGTGTGCTTTGCTCCACTACGCTTCGGCGGGATAACTATTGAAAAAAACGCTGAGTCCATGTGTACCTAAATCGATTTTTTTAATTTCATTAATTTGGGTCATGCTTACCTGATTTAGGAATTTTTTTTAGTGATCTTGAATCAAGATTCTTGATGCAATCTCTTTTTTATATTGTTGGCTATCACTGTATCTTCATCTTCCACCCAAAAGCACCAGCACTTCAAATAACATTAATACAAACGCTACACAATATGTTTAGTTTTGCGTCGTGCTCGATATCACGGGCCATTTCTGAGCCGCTAGGAAACTTAGCTCACATCAGCGCAAACGATAGTAATGGCCTGTCCAGCTTGCACTACTTACCTGCGTGTACTGTCGGAGATACCCCGGTTCTGACGCTCGCTATCAATGGCCAATAATAGTAAGTGATAAAAGTTTGAAGCTGTATCTATATATAATACATGTAGGATCAATGAGGTGCTGGAGCGTGCAAGAGAGGAGTTGGGCAGACCTCACTTCCCAATCTACCGTCTCCTCATCCCGCATCAGCACCCAGATCCCGGAGGCTCCTTTGGCCCCGCCATCTAGCGTTAGACTTTCCTCAGTTCACTGCAATGACGAAACGACAGGTTATGAGCCCAAACAGGGCTCTACCACGCCTCCGTGGTTCAACGGGACGGATGGATGCAAATACCAACGTTGACCAAGGAGTGGTCAACTCAGACGCCGACGTGGAGAGCAACAGTGCAAGTAACCCTTCATCGTCGACGTCGCAGCAATCTAACAGCTCAAGTGAGAGTGCGGATGACTCCGAAGGCTTCGACGACTCCGACGATTCAACTTCCTCATCGAGCAGTGGCACGTCCAACTCATCTTCGGAACACAAGAAGAAGGTGAGCCGCTCAGTCGACAAAAAAGAAGAAGCCTTCCAAGAAGAAGCGACGCGATGAGCGCCACACCTCAAGTTTAGATGTTCCAAAACTTACGAGTGTGGATGATTACGAACTCTGGAGAACACTGATTAAGCTCAAACTTAAGGTCCAGAAACTATGGCCAATCGTGACAGAGAAAGTAGTCCTTAAGGACTCTTGGAATTCAAGCCGTAAGCGTCGCTGGGAAACGCAGTGGCTTAAAGCCCAAGTATCAATTGCTGGATCTCTTGGACCTCGCCTTTCTGGCCGTTACAGGCGACGTCTGGTTAATTGCAACCCGGTGGTACTATTTCAAGAGATCGAGAAGGAGTACAATGCCGGCAGCGCCGCAAAGAATGACATACTGATCAAGAGTGAGATGTTCTCGCGCAAGTTGGTTCAGGGGGAGCGGGTTGACACGTACATCGACGCAGTCATGAGGTTGCAGGAGGATCTTGTCACCCTAGGGTTCCCGCTGGAGGATTCGGAACTGGCGCGACTACTGCTTACCAATGCTCTGGAAGTGTTCCCCGACTTAAGCAATGAATTAGTAGCTGCTCATCTGAAGCGATCAGCTCTTGAGGTTGGTCGCGTTCGTGGCCGCTTACTTGCCAGAGAACAGGAAGAATATATGCGTGGCCCCAAAGGGTCACGCAATACAGCTGCAGCAAATATCACCCCCACTTTGCAGCAAAACAATCCGGTACTTTAGTTTGTTGATGGTCAGAATGATGGTGGACAACGCGGTAGGAGACAAGAAGCAAGGCAATATTCTTCGCGTCGTAATCAAGGCCAGTCCCTGCATAATACAATGCAGCGCCGTTCGTGCTCCAATTGTCACCAGTTCGGGCACTGGTACCGGGAATGCCCACGAGGTCATCAGCAAGTGAACAAGCGCAGCCGTGGCAAAGGTCGCCTGAGTAATGGCCGTCATGGCTATAGGCCGCCTAGTGGTCAAGGAGGAGGCCGAAATGCTGATAGTGGAGGTCCGATGGCGCTAATGGCATCGATGGAGACGTCGCAAACACTACAGGCAAGAACAGCATTGCAGGATACACTGAGTGGTGCTTGGATAGTGGGGCCCAGGTTAATATCTGCAACGATCTATCGTGTTTCCGCAAGGTGAAGACGATCAGCAACGGTCGAGTGATGCGATGTGCGAACGGGAGCTCCGTCAACGTTAATCAAGTTAGAGATGTCACACTTACAACTACCAATGCTGATACGAGGCGCCTAGAAGAGCGTATCCTCTCAGAGGTCTACTATGTTCCGGGCGCAATTGCAAATTTGATATCTTTAGATCACATGCAGACGAAACTCGGATACTTTCTCTCCATGTCGCGCGACCAGTCTAACTGCTACTTGAAGAAACTTGGAGTTGCAATTTCGTTCAAGAAGGAAAATGGTATGTACACGCTGCGGTCGAAGCGGGCTGATCACTCACAGAAAGAAGTCATCTGCAACGCAATGACTCGTCCGGACGGTGCTTCATCCCTCAGTCTATGGCACAAGCGATTCGTACACGCCAGTGAGAGCACACTAGAGGACATGGTGAGGAAGCAAGCTGTGAGGGGATTGTGAATAAGTACGATCAACAAAACTAAGTCGACTTGCTTGCCCTGTATTAAGGGTAAATCAGTACGTATGTCTTACAAGCCGCGGACAAGCAGGGCAGGAACTCCGCTTCAACGGTTGCAGGTCGATGTTTGTACTGTCAACGAGTCTACAATTGACGGATGTTCCTCCTTTCTGCTAGTGGTGGACGAGTACAGTCGATACAAATGGATATTCCTTCTGAGACAAAAGAGTGAGGCGAAACAGCACATTGAAGCGCTCGTCAACAGGCTGCACGTCAGGTACCGCGAAAATGGCTGGAGGATTGAAGAAGTTCACTCAGACCAAGGGGGAGAATTTGACAACAACATTCTTCGTGAGTTTTGCGGTGGTCAAGGCATTGCACTAACAACGACTAATGCCTATACCCTCAAGAAAATGGGATGGTCGAGCGAGCAAATGGAATCGTCTTACCTAAGGTGAGAGCGATGCTGCACATGACGAACCTTCCTGATGGATTGTGGGGCGAGGCCGCGATGCATGTAGTGCACACACTTAACGTAACGGCTTCTCGGGTGCTACAAGGGAGAACACCTCATGAGAAGTTGTCTGGGCAGCAACCCGACGTGTCATGGCTGCGAACGTGGGGTAGTTTAAGCTACTTTCATGTTGCCAGTGGATCGCGTACAAGGAAAGAAAAGCTTGCATCGAGAATGGGCACCGGGCTACTAGTATGTAGATTACTCGCCGAATACGAATGGGTACAAGGTCCTGAACCTATTGACTGGAGCCATCTCGACACACCGTGGCGGCAACCTGGCATGGGATGAAGATTATACAGTTGATAGAGAGTACATCGACAAGCTACTTCTCAATGCATACAGCAACGGTGATCACGATCTTCCACCACGAGCCCAACTAGTACCGATGCAAATGCAAATTGCCGACGTTGTTCGACTGGATTCAGTGAAGGAAAGCGTTTTAGTATCTGGTGCTGCTCGGGCGTCTTGTGGATCAACATCTTCTGAGTTACAAGGCGATACAAGTGTGACTGTTAATGTGAATAGCCCTACTTCAACCAGGCTGGCGCAAGCTCCGCCAGCTACACGGCAAAATGAATCCACCAGCCAAGTACCTGCAGAAAGTGACATAGTCGGACGTCATCAAGTGTCTCGATTTGGCCGAAAACGTAAGCGGAACGGGCGACTTAATGACTTTGATCTGAACCACATCGTGACCGGCCGGTCTGCTAGTATACATGCACTGCAGGGCGTCACTACGATACCAGGAATTCCCCGTCTGCATTCTAGAGACGTGCCAATACCGACAACCTACAAAATGGCCATCCGGTCACGTCTTGCAAGGTATTGGGAAGAAGCGATGATGGAAGAGCTTGAGTCACTACATCGGCATGGAGTGTGGGTCGTCGTTGATCGCAATTCTGCCCGGAAGTCAGCTATTATCACAAACAAGTGGGTTTTTGCCGTCAAAAAGGATGAAAATGGCTTCGTCAAGAGACTCAAGGCGCGCCTCGTGATGCATGGGATCAAGCAAACATTCGGCGTCAACTACAATGAGACTTTCACGCCGGTGATCCGTTTTGACACGATACGTGTTGCAATTTTCTTTGCGGTCCAACGTGGGTGGTGCATTCTCCAGTACGATGTTAAAACGGCGTTTCTACATGGAGCACTATCGGAGACTGTATTCATGGAGTTACCGAAAGGATGTGGATCTCCAGGCAATACTAGGATCTGCCGCCTCGTTAAGTCGCTTTACGGTCTAAAACAGGCACCTCACGTGTGGAACAAGACTCTACACCGCCATCTTGTCGCTCTTGGATTTGCTCGCCTTGAGAGTGATCACGGTCTTTATGCTCTCCACGAGAAGGGGGAGATTGTCATGCTCCTCACGGTCTATGTGGATGATTTGCTTCTCATGGGATCCAATGACAGGTGTGCGGCTGTGGCTGGGCAGCTCACTGCGAGTTTTGAGCTGGTTGCTCTCGGACCTGTTAAGTATCTTCTGGGTGTCGAAGTGGTTATAGACAGAGAACAAAAGTGTGTTTTCTTTAGTCAAGAAGCGTACGTGCAAGAGCTATTACGTCGGTTCCATATGTTGAATTGTCATGGAGTCTCGACCCCAGAAGGAACTACGCGTGAACCGACTCGAGAGAGTGTTGGTCCTGGCCTAGACAGTGATCTACCCTATCGCAAGGTTGTCGGAGCATTGCAGTATCTCGTGTCGGGCTCCAGACCAGATATTGCTCATGTAGTCCGTCGTCTCGGACAGTACATGTCCAACTTTGGTGCTCAACACTATGCTCAAGCTAAACGTGCCCTGCGATACCTAAAATCCACTCAAGACTTCGGGCTGAGAATGACAGTGACCGGATTAGCAGAAGTTGAATTACTTAAGTTGGAAACCTATAGTGACGCCGACTATGCTAACGATCACTCGGACCGGCAGTCTGTAAGTGGTTACGTCACTATGATCAATGGGAGTGCCGTATCGTATGGATCCAGAAAACAAGGGCTAAACGCGCAAAGTACTATGGAGGCCGAGTACGTTGCCATGAATGAGGGAGCTCGAGATATGATGTGGCTGCGAGGTCTGTGCGATGAGCTCAAGTGGAAATATATAACGCCAACCTTGTGGTGCGACAATACGGCAGGTATTGCACTGTCCGGGAAGCCGGGTAAACACAATGGGAGCAATCATATTGAGAATCGGTTTCACTATATTCGCAATCTCGGTGATCGTGAGCTAATCGCTGTTCGACATTGCCGTACCACCGAGATGACAGCTGTTTTTTTTTCACTAAGCCACTAGCAAGGGTAAGGTTCGAGCAATTCCGTCTGATGCTAGGCGTTGTTCGTCGTAATCAACGAAGTGAAGATGTCAAGCAGTCTGGTCTCTCAGAATACGCCACCAGTGCAGTTTGGATGGTCGTCAGTTTTGCAAAAGCTGACAGAAGTTAAGAGAGTCTCGATGTTCGAGTACTTTGGTCGAATTCGAATGACTTATGAAAATCATGTTCGTCACCGACGGTAGCGTGATGGTCACGCTGAGGTAATCGCGATGTTTGCATCGAGACGATGTTCGTCAGCTTCGAATTGCTCCGGCAGTACGATGTTCGTGCTCGCCGTGTAGAGCATGATGCGAGCAAGGGGGAGTGTCGGAGATACCCCGGTTCTGATGCTCGCTATCAATGGCCAATAATAGTAAGTGATAAGAGTTTGAAGCTGTATCTATATATAATACATGTAGGATCAATGAGGTGCTGGAGCGTGCAAGAGAGGAGTTGGGCAGACCTCACTTCCCAATCTACCGTCTCCTCATCCCGCATCAGCACCCAGATCCCGGAGGCTCCTTTGGCCCCGCCATCTAGCGTTAGACTTCCTCAGTTCACTGCAATGACGAAACGACATGTACTGCCTATTTCAGCTTGTAAGTAACTAAAGATTGTTCACTTCTCATATCAAACTCAATGAAAGCTAAAAATATTCAATTTGTACTATTTTTAATGTATGTAGCGTTCATTTTGTGCTGATTCAGAATTAGCACTCGAATCTATGCCAGTATGATTGAAGCATTTGGATATTGTGTCGCAAGACGCCTTGCTGCTGTTGCTGCTGTTGCTGCTGACGGTAGTGTTTTCTAGTTGATAATGATTCCAGGATTATTGGACGTCATTTAGGCTCCAAGAACATTAACGTTTCTTTATGGGGTCTACTTAACCAACTATAATTCACACCTCTCGTGTTTTGTTGTTGTATTGCCGCTCCATTTAAAATCGTATCCTACGCCCCTGTCGACGACACGTCCGCCAGTTAAGTAGTATCGGATTTTGCTGTCTAGATAACTCTTAGAGAACAATGGTTTACAGCAGTAACACATATGAGTTCATTTTATTCAATCTAAAACTATCTATCTTTATGGATCAAGTGACAACGTTTGCTAGCAGCGTTGTTCTTACGGCCAGCTCTAGCGACCATGTACATGTACTACGATTTGGCAGCTCAGATAGTTACCTCACTCTTAAATAATTTGGCACCCTTCGCGTCCAGGTTTTTCCAAACAGGGAATTTCCAGGTGTGCGTCCACGTATTTTCCAGTTGTAACTAAAACCGTTTTTCTTACCGTAATTTTTCTTTTGGCCTCAGCCACTCAGTTCCAGAGGGGAAGCGTGACACGTGGCGGACGGCTGGCAGCGCACCCGGAGGACACCGGAGCGCCCTCGGAAGACCCCACCATGGCACGAACGCACAAGACAGCGATGATCAAGGCGCAGATGGCGGAAGAGGCACGCAAGGCGGAGGAGGCTCGCAGAATGGAGGCAGCCCGGCTCGCCGGTGTAATGGACGCTCGTACCCGCGCGGCGAGATCCCAAGCACGCCAGCGTGCTGATGAGGTTCGTGGCCAGTTTGGCCCTCACGCTGTAGTCGACGAAGAAGATAGTGCCAGCGAGGGAATGGATGGTGATTCAGCGGACGCCCTGGCGGAGGTACCAGGGCACGAAGAAGGTGCCAAAGAATGTGTTTCTGAAGCGTCAAGAGATTCGAAGGAGGGGCCGGCGGAGGAGGAGGAGGGTGAAGAAAGCCAGGCATCGGACCAAGAAAACCGGGAGGAGAATACTATGCAGACAAACAAAATGCGGCAGACCGGTGCGAACCGGCAAGGCAAAAAGAGGTCGGCTTCCATGGTAGAAGACGAAGAGCTGGTCCAGGCCCCCCGTTCAAGGCGGAACACGAATCCTGGGCGGACCTCGAAGTGAGTTTGAAGCAGTACATGGATTCGACGCGCAAGAAGATTGTGATCAAAGTGGTGATCCGAGTTTCGCGCCGTAATACTGACCTCCGTGCATAAGTACGCTACAATGGTCGCCCTGATTCTGAGATCCCGTTGGTGCCCGTAGAAATGGAACCGTTTCAGCGAAAATATATCTGCACTCATGGCTGGCCGGAGCGTGAACGATCGTCGGGTAAGAGGACTTCTCACACGCTGCGCCGCACAGAGTGTCCGTTCCAGATGCTGGCCCAGGTTTCGAAGAAGGACGATGGCACATGGTGCATCAAGATGAAGCGTGAGGTGTACTCTCATAACCATTTCGTCTCCGAGGAAGTTTACAGGTATTATCCAGGTATTCGCCAGGTTCCTGCTGATTCACCGCTTATGCCCGGGATTGAGTTGCTTGTGGATGCGCAAGCTGAAACCTCGAGTATTTACGACTACATTCGCAGCAACTCAAATCACTCTGTCACCATGGATGATGTTCGCAACTTGATAGCCAGGATGAAGAAGTCCGGTAAGTTATGCTAGTGTGTTATTGGGTGGCAAATGTCCTGACTAACTAAGAACTGTGTATCTATCTAGGTGTTGATCTTTCTGATGATGACGCTGTTGCGTAGATGATCTTGGACTTTAACCAGGGGTCACCAGCTAATGTGGACACGGTGAACGAAAGTGCGCACGGCGACACCGGAGTGATATCGTTCTCGAGTGAGCACATGCGTGCGATGCAGGACAGCTTCCCAGAGGTGCTCCAGATGGACTGCACACACAAGACGAACAAGCGAGTTTCTTCATAGTATTTGGTGAAAATGTTCCAGTTTTTTTCAGGTTTTTACCAGATATTAACAGGGTTTCTGTATAAATACAACTACCAGCTTCTGAGTATCGTTGCAATGGATCAATTTGGTCAAGGTCAGCCCGTCCAGTACTCGTTGATGGAGACAAACTCCGATTGGCACATGGCGAAAAGCTTGGATCATTTTAAACGAGGGAACGAGCATTGGCGTTTCGTGCGTATTGTCATTGTCGATAAGGACATGCAAGAAATCGATGTGATTCGAAAGAAGCTGCCGGAGGCTCTTGTTCTTTTGTGTCATTTCCATGTGATAAAGTGGCTCCATAATGTGATTCGCAGCTCGAAGAAATTTGGCACATATGAAGAATCTGTTCTCGCGCAGATAAAGCACATTATCACCAACATGACTTCTGCAAGAACAACTGAGGACTACTGTCTACATCGCGACGAGTTCAAGAGTTTGGCTTGCAGGGATGGTCGCACAGAGCTGTGGGCGTACTTCGAAATAAACTGGGATGCCGACGCTACCATGTGGGTGATGGCGCATCGAGTGGACTTGCCACACTTCAGCAATCACACGAACAATCGAGTTGAGAGTCGCTTTGGAAAACTGAAGCGCAAGCTGAAAGGACATCATACGATGCGTGCTAGCCTGGCGATTTTGCTGGAGTTTCAACGCCGCAAGGAAAAAGGTTACCGGTCGAAGGTGGAGATGCCCGGGACGTTGCGAGGTATTTCCTACTCTGAAGAGATGAACGTCGTCCTTGGAATGACGACACGTTGGGTGGCTGCGGCAATCAAAACTCAGTACGACATTTCGGTAGACAGAACACTTGCCGAACGCTACGCATTCAAAGACAATGGTGCAACAATAACTGTACGGCACGGAGACCACGAATATCTTTTGGACAAGGAAGGCTGGACGTGTGACTGCGAGTTATCCCAGACCAAGAAGCTTCCGTGCAGGCATGCCATGACGTACAAGAAGTCGTGCGGCCACCCGTTCGTGGTACCTTTCGCCGCCATAGCACCCAGGTATTGTTCAGGTTTTGTCCAGATTTTTCTAGGTTTTAATTTTTAACATCAGTGTTTTGTTGCTGGATGGGTTGGACAGAGCCGTCTACGGTTGCAGCAACTGTCCGAGGTTGCCGATCCGTTTGTTGCAAAGATATTCAAGGCGAAGGGAAGCACAGCGACTGGGGCTTCTGGACTGAGTGAAGCAGAGAAATATTGTCGTGCCCAACAAGCGTTTGTACGAATTGGTGGTGAGCTTGCGCGCTTTCCAGATGATCAGTTTGAGTCTGCATTAGAAGCAACGGAGACGTGGTGGTACAATATGCGCCAAGGCCACATAACGGATGAGGAGGTAGTACAAACCAGACCCCACACGCCGGACAAAAGTGATGACGACACGGGTAGTGCTTCGGGCTTTGGTGACAACAGTAACGATCCACCCGATACCACAGGGACGCCGAATTGTAGCAAGAACGAGTCAAATGAAAAGGACAATGATGAATACGATGCTGAGTCTGCTACACAAGTAGCTGAATCGGGTACGCAAATGACAACCACTGACTGCAATACAGCTTCGACACCCCCCGCTTGTGAGATTATCAGGCAATGTCAGGCGAGTGGGACGACCCAAATTAAATCGCTCAGTGATGAAGGAAAATGCACGAGTTGCGCACAAAGAGTACAATCAGGGAATGAAACTCAGGGCACTGCTGCGTGAAAGCGACGTCTATGATGTTGCTGCGAGCCTTCAAAACCTTCTGCCACCTGTGCGTGAGGTGGGGTCGTATCTGGCAACATACCAAGTCAAGTCGAGAACCAAAACGATTGTGATCAAATGGTCGGTTGATATGGAATACGCGCCAGATAGAGTTCGGTTTAGACTGGCGGAATCGGTTATTGACGACGCACTAGATCAGCTGAAACAGGGGCTCGCAAGTGAGGAACATATTGAATTGAACAGTGACGGGGAAAAAATGGATAATGCGGCTTGTTACGTAGTAGCCATTGCAAAAGTTGGTCGCTTCACTCGAGAGCAGTTGGAGGCTATGAAGTTCTTGTGGAATATGCAAGCCGCGTGCAGGGAAGCAGTGTTATGTTGCTCCTGGCTTACCCGATCTGTAAAGGCTGCTGTGGACGATCCAGCCCCAGCGCAAACTGCAGTCGTGAGCCTACTGGAGTCTTGGCCTTATGCTGCAGTGAACGGATTCGGGTTTGACCTGACGTACAGTGACTTGTTTCGCTTCAGAGATTCTTCCTGGCTGAACGATAACGCGCTGAGTTCGTTCACTGTGTTTCTCACGAAGTACAAGAATAACATCACTGTGATGTTGCCCCCAACAGATGAGGAGAGTGGCATTGGTGACAAAACACTCCGCTCTATTGTTAGAGGAGTCGAAGTGCAAGATTTCGTTCTTTTGCCTGTTAATCTTGGGGGTGTCCACTGGAGTGGTATAGTAATCGATCGAGCTGCCAAACAAGTCAAAGTGTACGACAGCATGGATGGCAAGAAGCACCGGAAATCGTTGCAAGTGCTAGCGGCGAAGATTTTAGTGAAGGCAACGAAGGATACAACTTACTCAGTCCTGGAAGTAGTGGACCCGATCCAGAAAGACAGCGACAGTAGTGGTATTTTCGTTTGCCGTTTCTTTTGGAGTTGTGTGAGCGATGCAGCTCCAAGTGACGTCTCGGCGAAAGGGTTGACCAAGCTGCGTTGGTCAATGCTGCACGCAATTTTGAAGATGAAGCGGAAGTAGTAAGCCAGAAGAAGAGCAACAGGTGGTCTAGCAGCTAACAAATAACAATACATGGACAATACCTGGGAACCAACTGGTAAATACCTGGACTCACATTATGCATCTTGAAGCCAAGGCACAGGCGCCACAGGCGCCGACACTGTCCAGCTGCGCTCACTTCGGATTCTTCGCAAGTAGAGCACATATGTATTCCCCAGGTATTATCCCTGGACAATACCTGTGTTTTGGGGCAATGCTCTGATTGGCTTCACCTCTATCTGCAACGCTATACTGCCGTCACTTTGACTTTTGCTCAAGTCTCGCACACATGCTTTTTCCAGGGCTTTCCTACTGGAGAATACCTGGTCACGTAATATATCCGCTCGGAATATATTACGCGCGTCTGATTCCACTCTGTATAAGGAAACCTGAAAGAAACATGGGGGTATCCCTGGACAATACATGGAGAATCAGAAATCTGAGTATTTTCGAAATCTGGAAAACCTGGACGCGAAGGTCGTCCTAAATAATTTATTAATATTTTACAGCAAAACAATTGAAGTTTTTATAGTCATTATAACTTGCAGAATACTATTTAGTACAGATTATTACGCATATTATAGTATGGCCTCGAAAACACGCATTCCTACGTGTACGCTAAGCACCTTGCAGCGTAGGAAGCGTCTTTAGCGGCTATTTCATTTGAGAATAAGTACACCATTGCACGGCGTTATTCACAACATCAACAGTTAAATTCAAAAACTGCGCGCTCGAATTCAAAAGTCTGTCAGGTATATTATTACCGTAATATTTTATACACCTGCAGAATCCGTCCATGACATTAAGTGCCAGCTTGCATGTCCTCGAAACGGAGAGCCCGCTGATGGTGGGAAAGTGTATGGCAGAACACCCGATTGCACAGCTCCGGCGTCACAGCTTCAGCGAACAGGGGATCGGCAGCGAGCTTCAAGAATCCTGCGCGATTTTCGGTGATAGTCGTTCCGTCGGGGGACGCGAAGAATAGCTCGACGCTGTCGAGCGAGGAAGTGTTTGACGGCGCTCTTGTAGACGGAAAACGCATTCTCTATCGGATTGAGCATGGGAGAATAGGGGCCAAGCTTCAGCATTTCTGCCGCGGCGAACTCCTCCTCTTCGAAAACGTCCTTGGCAGAGGTGTGGCATGGAGCGCTGTCCAGGACCAGGACAATCTCGTCGAGCGGCGTCGACAAACGAATATGGCGCAAAATACACCGGATGAACTCGTTCGCTCGATCGGACGTAAACGAACCAAACTGGGGCTCCTGATAGGCTAGCCCCGTGCTCGCGATAACTGCAATAATATGGATATTCTTGCCTTTGCTTGCCACGCTTGTCTGCACTGCTCGCCGTCCTTTGGTGCTCCATCCTCGTCCGCGCGAGCACCATAAGTTGAAGTTGGTCTCGTCCAGATAGAAGCCCTTTTGGTTGTTTGCGAGAGCGGCGTAGAACTTGACAACGTAGTCGTACCTCTTCTGCTTGTTGACGGGGCTGTTGCGGCTGACGACGTCACGGTGCAACTTCTTGAGGGTGAAGCTGTGCGCGTCAAGAGCGCGTCGTACGGTTTCACGCTTGACTCGCACGTCAATTTTCTGCTCGACAAGCTCAGCAATCTGAACGATAGTTAGCTCTGGTGTGCTGGCGAGATCGTCGAGCAGATACTCGACATAGGCTTTGACAACCTTCTTGGTTGAGCCACCACGCTGCTGCTGGGTGCCGCTCCAGTCGCCGCTGTCCATCGCGGTGATGATCCAGCCCCATGCCGTGGAGCTCAGCGACAGCCTTTCAGTGGTTGGCCTCTTGGGCGGCGCGCTGGACACAGGCTCGCACTTCTCGTAGGTTTGTGGGGGCATGATGCTAAATCAGAACTGAGGTCGTTGGCTGTCGAGCGTAATGTTCGCGCCAAGCCACCCGCCATTTTCAAAGCCATTCGGGTCCAACCGTCAATGTCCTATTATACAGAATATAATGTCGTTGATGACATTGCGCGGGACATTTGAATTCGAGCGCGCATATTTTGAATTTGACTGTTGGTGCTGTGAATAACGCCGTGCAACGGTGTAGCTCTGATTTGCACCCAAAAATGAAAAGCAACATGCATTTTTAAAATAGCAAATATATCGTAGTATTTTAAACAGTGCCGACTTCGGATGATGGACAGCCTTGTGCAAATCGCCATATGTACTCTGTGAACCACATGAATTTATTAATGTAAGCTACATAATTCCGTTTTTACCAATCGAAGCCGCCTTCGCTCCGCTCGGCAGCCAATGGGAAGGCTTAAAAATCTGAGCGTTTCGTGTGACGGACGGACGGACACCGTGCTAGCATTGATAGTTTAGGACTAGCCGGCCGCCGCCGCTACGCGGCGGAGTGGCATGGTTTGCTGGAGATCAGGTGTCGGCGAATATAAGTGCTTTTTTGGTGTCGCGTGCTTTTGTGGGCGTCATTCATTCCAGTAGGTCTTGGTTTCGTGTACTTAACCACTTACCATTCCGTAGTCTCATGTGACCCCGTACAATATTGTGATTCCGTACGCTTCCGTTGTCCCGTACTACAGGTTGGCTGTCATGTTCTTCAATGACCAGCGCTTTTCCGTGTTCTTCCCGGCATTGTGGTTCCCTGCTCACCCGTGGTCCACGCTGCTTAGTAGTTATGCACCACCCTCTCTTTTGGGTCCATGCTCATTAGTATTGCCTCTTTCGTGGATGCTAACTATTCCCTGTTCTCAAACGTTTACGTGGGTTGCACCGGCTTCGTGGTACATAATATTTCGTGGCCGTTGGCGTCCCATCGCTGGTACGCTAGCCGAAGGGTGCTATGAAGTGGTTTGGTGCCTCCACGTAGTCGTGTTGTTCCGTCGCCTGTGTATCGTGCTCTCCTGGTGTTGCTCCATCGACCGCGTTATCGTGCTATCATGTAATCGTGGTGTATTTTTTCTGGATAAGGTATTGTGCTCGCGTAGTGTATCTGTGTTACCCGTGTTATTGTGTTCTACAATGGTATCGTGCTCCGCGGTGTGCAATCGTGGCATCCTGAAGTTTCCCTGTGATTTCGTGGCTATACGCCGTCCGTGCAATCGTGTTATAATGCACTATCGTTCTCAGTGGCTCGCTCAGGCTCTACACTGGTATCGTTCTCCGCGGCTCGGTGATTTTTGCTCCGCGACTGCGTTCTCCCATAGCTTAGTGGTCCTGTCCATGCTATCTAGTTATCTTGTGGTGTCACGGTTGGTCTGTCGTTTGTGCTTCGTATTCTACCGTGCTTCGTGGTCTACCGTGTTGTATCGTAGGTACATTTATTTCCGTGCTCTCTAGCAGACGTGTTCTAGCACGGGTTTTGAGTAGAACCTCTAACAGCGTCTGTGACTCTTAGTGCTTTCATAGTTTACATGTTAATTGCATCGGTCTGTTTCCGTGCTCTGTAGCTCTGTGTCCATATACGTTTCCCTCGCATCGTACATACTGTTTCTTAATGCTCTACAAATCAAGTTCGATAAGCTCGCCCTTCTCCTAGGCCCACGCCCTCTCCTAAGCTCCCATACAACGCACCTAAAATCGAAAGTAATTGTGACCAGCGAAAAACGTTTATTTTTAGCCAATCAGTTTTTCTGGCGATTACGCGGATGCTTGTTGTGCTGGCGAGGGTTCCAACGACGACGGCGGCGGCTAATGCGCTCCTGGACAACACGCCGCGGCGGTTGTGGGGACCCATAGCGGCGGCAACTAAGGCCAGGCTTTGTTGGCACGAATCATTGGCTGGCTTCGGTGCTGGTGCGCGTGGGTGGTGCCAAAACGCCTGGCTGTATGGACCAGAGGTGCACGCGATGCACCTGCGGGCACCCGCTCGAGCCTCGCCCTGTGCGAATGCATCCCATGCTAAGAATAATTCGCAGCAGGCGCACAGCCGGAGCTGCAGCCCGAGACCGTCTGGCTCGAGCAGGGGGCGCACAATGACCGCCCGGCACGTCGAGCACATGGGAGGTAAGCGTTCCATTGGAGAAATGTTTTTAAAAAAACGTATTTCTTATATTAGTATGTTGTAAAATTATTTTCAAGTATTAAAATAACCATTTCAAAGTATTGAATTACTACTTAGCTAAAATGCGATCCAGTGGTGTCGCCAGGGCCTAAAAAAAATTCAACAGCGCCTACGACGAATAGTACATGTGTGCACATCGGCGCATTCTACAATTGCTAACTAATGCGCACACAGGCAGCGCCCTTTGCGTGGAGTGGCGCTCCGCGGTTGAAAATGATGAAATAAGAACCGTGTATTTAAGTACGATGTGGTAGACCACATATAATGTATACACCACATAATGCGATTTTAGCCAATTGGGGCCGCCTTCGCTGCGCTCGGCAGCCAGTAGAACGCGCGTATTAGCGTGAGTTTTATTAACTCTACCCTCGGACGGACGTATGGACAGACACCAGACTCCACTATGGGGGTAGATGTACCGGTAAGCCCGAAACGCTTTTTTAGTGGATAATACAGTATGCACCCCGTTTTTCGCGCCCTTGGACCTTTGATAAGCTTCCGGATGTAATGACTCAGAATCCAAATTAACTTTGATTTGTATGCTAAAGTCAGATTTATTTGCAAATCCTATATGGGGAGCCCCCGCGAAAACGGGGTGCAGTACTGAAGTAAAATATAACGCATGCGACAAATTCACCAACGGCTGGTGGAAAGCAATCTTCACTTTCGTGAAATTATATTTTACTGTAGGATAAGGTAAGTTACTCCCAGCTAAATATTTTTCGGGCTTGGATAGTCATCTAATTCAGCCAATAAGAAAAAGAACTAAAACATTTTTTTGCCAATCATAGACCGGTTAAGTAGGTTCCCAACAGTTTCCCAATTATCTTGGGACATTGCGAAATTTTTCGGACAAAAAATTTACAAAATTCAAGTGTCGAGCATACTTAATCATAATTAACCATATAATCCCAACGCGACATCTAGCTTTAACTAATGGCTGTAGTGATTTTACTTTTACTCTCATTTTGATAGATGCAACGAGCGCGAGAGGACTAGACATCCCGCGAGGGACGGCGGGCCAGGGGGCAGCAGCTATAAAGACCTTCTGTAAATGTTTAGCTCTTGGTAACATGGATTCGACCCTTTTGGTAGCATCGCTAAGACTCTGTCTGCTCCTGGAGCGATGCCAGGTCAAAATTTCTTCTCATTGCTAACTGCGTTCTCGATTTTTCTGCAAACTAAGCCAAGTGCACGAGGCAGTCCTCTAGCTAAAGCTACTGCAGTGGGTGATATGTCCCAAGTTGTTAACCTTTTGCGTGGGCTGTACCCTGTTCACCTGTCTGACAGCAAAAGAATTGGGAAGATTCGTGATAAAATGGGATCCGCTATCGAGGAGCGGAAGCTGCGAGGGGGTCAGCAAACAGATGAAGCACCTGGATGCACGCTCAACGACCTGCGCGTTTTGGCGCATGAAACGGCGATCAAGATCGCTGGATCGAGTTATAAGAGTTTGCATGATGTTGCTGTACTAACGCTAATGTGGCATACATTCGGTCGTGCGATCGACACCTGCCTTACTCGAAAGAAGCAGTGTCCATGGCTGCGTCGAGGGAGCTCTTTTTGCACATCGCTCGGGCTAAAACTTCTGTGGCTCAAGGTATTTCTATCTACAAGACTGCCACGCTTCGGAAGCAGTGTATACTGCTCGTCCTAGGAATGCTATTCGCCGGTGGTTCGGAGCCTTCTAGCTACGTTTTCCACTGGTGTCCCACGCAGCGTCTTCGGATCTGCCTGGAGAAAAGACCTACAGACAGGAGGAGGTTAATTTTTACTGGGAGAGGTTGGAAGATAACGAGAATGCGGTGGAAGAGCCTCGTGCAAAGCGCGTCCGCGGAAGGTCTAACGTGTCCAAGTATATAAGCGACCTCATCACTCTGGTGTCCGACCGACTCGCCAAGGCAGCCCCCCCCCCCCCCCCCCCCAAGATGACACCCGGACTCACAGTGCGGCATTCAGGTCTGAAGTGTCGACGTTGAGGCTGGTGTCAGTGAAGCCGCTCACGGTCTTGAAAAGCTGACCATGCAGCGTCAGTACCTGTGCATACTCAAGATCCGATAGCAGCTCCTTTTAGCGTGGTAACGGAGGGCGTGACGCACGGCAGGTGAGGGTCCGTGTAGCCGGCCAGGACTTTACTCACGCTCTAATACTCGCGCGGAGTGGTGCCCATGTAGGCAAACGCCTTGGTGAACGAGTCCAGCAGCCAAGCTCCGCGCGTTGAGATCCACTGGATGGTGAGCTGCGACGACGCTTTTGCGTACGCAGCAGAGCCACGACGCAACGAGTATTAGAGCGTGAGCAAAGTCCTGACCGGCTACACGGACCCTCACCTGCCGTGCGTCACGCCCTCCGTTACCACGCTAAAAGGAGCTGCTATCGGATCTTGAGTATGCACAGGTACTGACGCTGCATGGTCAGATTTTCAAGACCGTGAGCGGCTTCACTGACACCAGCCTCAACGTCGACACTTCAGTCCTGAATGCCGCACTAGCAGCACTGCTCATTCATCTTGAAGAGGTCACAACATTAGTAGCGCGGGAACTAGCACCCACGGGGTTCACGTTCCACTACTTGTACCGTTTCCATGAAGCCCCGGATGCAACCAATGCCGCCTTGGGGTGCGGCCGTCGTCTGCGCTGGCTGGGGACGGCAGCTTCGCACAGTGTGGGAGACCGAGAACTACGCGCAACTTGGGCAACGGGTTGGGGGAGAAACAACAGTGCTCGCTGCAGCTGTGATTCAAATTCTAACGTCGATGACGTCAATGAAGCGCATGCTGCAGAAGCTCGTGGCGATGCAGGAAGTTCCACCGAGAAGTCCCGCCACCACATCGTCCTGCTGCGCACCGACAGAGCCCAGTGCTCCCCGGTGCACTAATGTCATCGCTGAGGCGCACTCGCTTGCGACGGTAGGCAACCCTGACACTGCTCCGAACGTGTGGCTTCTTGCTGAGGGCCCAGGCGTGTCATCCACCTACAGTATGTGCTTTTAATAACGGTCGTTGATAATTTTGCTGAACAGGTGTTAACGATATGGTTTTACTTGTTCTCGGTCAAGATTACGATACACATGCGAGTGTATTCATGCATCCTTTGCTTCCAGTTCATATGTGCCGATAGCAAGATGTGTAAACCCGTAAAAAAAAAAAACTGCATGGCCTTAGCAAAAGGCTCCAGGTGTTGGAAGGCGAAGGTCAATTGGAAAATGACGCTGCCACCGAAAAGGCAGACCCATTAAACTTTGAGAGCAGAGGCATCAATAACGACTCCACTTCGACCACACCATCCGTCTGTCAGCATTTTGAGCTGTGAATACCACTAATGTAGGCTAAGCTATAGCGGAGCCATGAAATGTAGTAATAGATCTCTGTAGTAACGTTATCATATTTGCAACGCAGTAAGTGCTGATTGGCTTGTGTAAAATATGAACAAGGCAACGAAATTGAAATACCACGCTGCTTTGCGATAATAAATAGCTCACCGTCCTTACACTCCGAGGGTAAGAGACCATGGTGGATCCGAGTTATATCAAAGTCGTATCCCTTTACAATAGTAATACGCTTAGAAGGTGATCGCATACAGATATCAAGTTCTTCCTTGGTAGGACACTCTCGCGTTGGCTCTCATCTGAGAGCTTAGGGACAAGGCTGGGGGGGGGGGGGGGGCGCTTCACGTCCTGTCCCACCCCCTTGCCACTCACGCTAAGTTTCTCGACTCGGCCAGGTGCGGTGTCTGAAAAACAATATCGAATTGCAGCACTCGCGGTTGCTCACCCTCACCCAACGACATTCGCTCATCGTCATTTTTATTTTATTGTATTAGTTGCAGGGCTTTAGGGCATGTCCTAAACGCTTGTCTGGGGTACCGCTGTTTTGTTTAGGACCGTATTAGGAGAAACATATATTTCGCACTTTTGTCATAGATATCAAGATCCAGATCGAGCCAAACATGGAGACGCACTGCTGTCACGCTGGCAGCATGGCGCCGGACGACCCTGGGGGTAACTTGCAGTACGAGCTCCAAGAAAACTGAGTGCGATGGACCGAAGCCAGGACTCGTCACTTGTTGTCGATGATGATGATGGTGGCATGCATGTTGCACGTTGCGCCGATGATGGCGCTGTCCATCGAGCGTAGGACGAGAAGAGGCTTCTAT
Organism: Phytophthora betacei; assembly: GCA_011320135.1. Lineage (NCBI taxonomy): Eukaryota > Oomycota > Peronosporomycetes > Peronosporales > Peronosporaceae > Phytophthora > Phytophthora betacei. Next base: position 352,036 of record JAANHX010000077.1, read on the forward strand.
GGGGCGAAGAAGGCAGAAGCACAAGTAGGATGCTTAAAGGTGCTACCTCAATTGATCATTCTGAAACTTACCGCTACTGGAACACCCTGGGCTGTGCAACAAACTTAACGAAGCGTTGCTCCTGTTACCCGAGGGCTGTAGCAGTGTGCGGAGCCTTTCAAAGACCACTAAGTTCGGTTTGCGTTTTAAATGCGGATTTGGTCGACATCCTATGAACTAATAGTGGAAATGCCTGGAACACGATACACCGTTGACTCGGACGGTGACGTCGAGATGACAGTGCCACAGCTGGTCTCGAGTTCATCTGCGCCCCACACCTGGCCAAGTATTACCGTGACTAGAACCACTGCAAGGACAAGATCCAGCAACGCTGCTCAGTGACACAAAAGACCCTGCAAGTGTTATGTCCACAGTAAAGGGTGGACGAGCTACGAGTAAAAAAACAGGATCATCGCCTGATTATTGACAAGGGAGAGGGTTTCCAAGACTCACAAACCCGCTGGCCAATCTTCGATAAAGAGACCTACCCGATCGTGAAAGCGGTCAGGACCTAAACTACGTGCTCCAATGGACGAAGTAATTTCGTCTGTTCTGCGATCACTCAAACCTCATCTACGATTTTGCGCCAAAGGTGCAGATCAAGAAACACGTGCGGGGCCGGCTGCAGCGATGGGCCATGTCTGTGGCACACAATTGAGCATATTTCAGGCACGACTAACCTCTGGGCCGAGATTGTGTCTTGCTGGTGCATGCTCCCAACGGCCACAGCGGCAGCGGTGCGCACACGACGTGATCGCCTCACACCAGTTTTCAGTCCCAGTTGCGCCCTCTAGAAGTGTCCTCCCCACCCTCGCAATGCTCAAGAAATAGCGAGGTACCGTGCTTGCAATGGCCTCCGGGAACACTTCTTCGAAACGGAAGGGGTGGTGATGGTGAAAGGCAGGCCGTGGATCCCGGCGGCAGCACGAGATTTATTGGCAAGACGTTTTTGTCGTTGCTCACTGTTTCGCGCAAGGTCATCGTGGTCAAGTTGTCATGTGCACCTTGCTTGAGAGCAGGCTCTACATACCGTTGCTGACCAAGAAGGTCTCCGGATTCATCAAGAATTGTCTCTTATGTAAACTTGTCTAGGGCTCGAAACAGATCTCGCGATCCTATGGACCTACTTACACTGCCACGAAGCGGGATGGAGCGGTTCATTACTACTTTGTTTAATTTGGTGACGGCTTCGGAGACAACGCTAATGTGCCCGTCTCAAGGATTCACTCTTACACTACTGTGAGCTGTTCTCTTGCTCATCACCGACGGCTCTGGTAACAGCAGAGGCGTTGCTTGAATGGTACACACGCTTTGGGTGCCCAGACATCCTGATATCGGACCAAGGATATCACTTCCGAAATCATACGATAGAGCTATTATGCTCACGTCTAGAGATCGATCAAAACATTTTGCCGGTGAATTCCCCCTTGGTCGAATGACACTGTGAAACGTCTGAACAAGGATATCCTGCAAATGATGAGAACACTGCTAATCAAGTATGACTTTGACTTACATGAATGGAGCTACCTACTGCCAATTGTACAGACAAATTTGCTTCATACACCCGCTCGCTCACGCACCAATCAAGGTATTCACCGGGTTACCATCCTCGACAGCACTGGACAAAATCGTGCGACCTGGCTTGGGGAATGAAGAGGTGCTGACTGTCAACCTCGAAAAGCTCGCGGATATATTGGATAAGCTGTGATCGTCTCTGTAGAGCCTCTATAAGCAAGTTCTGGACGAGAAAGAGCACAAGCGGCTGCTATATATGACGTCACACAAAAAAACACCATGCAATTTTAACGTAGACGATTTTGCGCTCTGATCACGCGTTGATCGGCGATTCACGATCAATAAAACCAATAGGTAAGACCTTTCCAATCGTCAGGTCCGACCTCACTCGTTCGTCATCAAGCACTTAGTGACAGCACGGAAGTTTGAAACTCATGGTACGCGTCTCAAGTATTACGCTGACAAGGACCTCAACCTGATTGTAGAGATCATGGAGCCCATGACCCTGCAAGGTTTGCTATTAGGTGCTGAATCTGTCAAGGAGCATCGTTACAATGCAGAGCTTAAGCGCTGGGAGATGTTGGTATCATGGTGCGGACTACAAGACGTCGAAGACTCATGGGAGGCGTTGGCTTGGATGATGGCCGATGTCCCGGACTAAGTATGCATGATTCGCGGACTCCGAGCTCCAGCAACAGCTGGAGTAAGGTATCACCACGATCGTATCCACTTTTGTGGGCGATATCATGGATATCAAGATCCAGATCGATTCAATCGTGGAGACGCACTGCTGTCACGCTGGCAGCATGGCGCCGGACGACCCTGGGGGCTACTTGCAATACGAGCTCCAAGAAAACTGAGTGCGATGGACCGAAGCCAGGACTCGTCACTTGTTGTCGATGATGATGATGGCAGCATACATGCTGCACGTTGCGCCATTGATGGCTCGAGCGTAGAACAAGTAGAAGCTGCTTTGGGGCGAAGAACGCAGAAGCACAAGTAGGAAGCTTAAAGGTTCCACCTCAATTGATAATTCAGAAACTAACCGCTTCTGGAACACCCCAGGCTGTGCGACAATGATACGGCAGTAATGTACAATCTATTCTGGTCAAAATATAGTAGCTTTGGGGATTTGCTCCAGCCATTTAGGACAGTTTTAGGACAGAACAGTTCTTTCGACCTACAGATTACCGTATATAATCGTGAAAAGAAAGTAAATTCTACAATTTGTCAATGCTAATTGGCGGTAGTGTAAATTAAAACGGAGTGAAGTAATCGAAGTAACATCTACATTTCAGGAATAAAGTTACAAAACTAGGATTTAGAGCTAGGTAGATTTGGTGTTGTGTAAGCTGGGAAGAACGCGAGTGACACATCCAGCAATACGAACCGCGGGCGTGCTACGGACTGGGGGACACACAACTATGTAAGGGGGCGTAAAATCTGCGTATGGGCCCAAGAACACGTGAATGTGGGTGCACATAGTGACCTCTCAGCCTGTACAGCCTGCATAGATCAGGACGCCAGGCACGTGGACGTTGGATTGGCTGGCGCCAAGAACGTAAAGCTACGCTATGTGTGTTTACCACTTCCCGACGGAGTTTCCGTACAGTTCTAACGGCATCCGCTGCGGGGCGCTCGTGACGATAGCCAATGCACTAATGTACTGTACAGTGGTACATGTGCAGTACTATAGAAGACAAGATACTCTTATCGAGGCGAGTATTTCTGACCATCGAACAAGCTGTATTCATACACACACGTAGTTTGCTTTACACTAAATCCGTATTGGTCTGGACTAATTTTTGGTATTTCTATTTTAAGAAAATGTTTTTTTAAATAAGGAACACTCCGTTTTGGTCAGCACTACCGCCAGTTAGGATTGGCAAAGGTGTAGAGTTCGCTCGCTTCGTGAATCCTGTCCTTATTTAATACTACTTTTATTAACGCTGCATTCTATCTAAAGCCCCTTTTGATCGCAAATCTGAGTACTATTACGATTTGTGTTCGTGCTTTAGAAGAAATTAAGCTGAGCTTTATTAAAGGTCTGATTACGGATCAGCTATTGTGGTCGTAGGAACAGGTGCATCTTCATACAAAATTTAGCCCAACCCGAAATTTTAAGGGAAAATCTCTCAAATACTAGGTCCTTAAAATGTCTAATTTTAGCTTGCCCTAGATCAGCTTCTGTTCAAGAAGAAATTCTTGTCAATTCAGAGCCGCGTACATGATGCCCTGCTAGGGCCACGGCCTAGGCACGATTGTAAGGGCAGTAGTCTAAATGATAGCTACGGTCGACGTCCACAGAAGTTTCTCGCATCTTGAATCTGGGATCGTCGAACTTGACAGGTTCGCGTACACATTGTATCGCCTTCTGGAACATTTGCATTCTTGCGAGAGCTATCCTTTACAGTTACTTGACTCCTATGATTCGTTGTATTTCCAGCTTTCTGTGGAACAGTAATCACTTACATCTGCCCTCTAGCACCAGCAACTTGGTTCTACATGTAGTACTAAAGGTTAGTTGTACACCGCTACACTGTATACTCAAACGTGGTTTCCATGATCCTGCAACATCACGATTGAGGCCAGTGGCAATCGAGTTTGCCTAGACCGCCCGGCCCACCGTGCTGCGATCACCACGTTTCCAAGTTGAGCATTGACAGCATTTCCAAACGAACGCCCGAACGCGAAGATGAACGTGACTTTGATGCTGACGCTCAGCTGTATGATGATGACTGTTGTTAACGCGGATACCGCCAGACGCCAGTTGCGTGGTGAGAGCTCTTCGGTATTAATAACTACACCCTCAAAGCATTTCGGCCCATTCCCAGCTGCACTCAAGAAACACGACGACGCCCGCCAGCTTCGACAGGAAGAAGGCATTGCCAGCGGCCTGGGCGGGATCATCGGCTCGGTGTTGAACATCTTAGCGCCCAAGCCGACAGATCAGCCTGATGAAGTGGAACTACTCCGGCGCCGCCGCCTGCCTTAAACGAGGCAGTTAATTCGTAACCGCATGTTTTCACTTGTTTTCCCTCACGGATCTTGAGTCACAATCGCGATCTTAGTAATACGGATCAGCGTTGAAGCTCTCGACGGCAACACTACCGATATGAGAGCCCTCAACCTATCTACAAAGATTCCTTCATTCAAACACATGCAACCGTTGCTTTAGATTTAAGTTTAGGCTTTATGACACAGTATAGACGACATTCTAGCTGGATCTGTGATTGAAAAAAAAAACGTTTTTAAAAAATTTATGTCTAGTTTACTTTATGTAAGGTTATTACTTTGAATTACATGTAAGCCTGTACACCCTTCACTCTGTGCTTCGTGCATTCGTGCTCTACACTCCCAGCCAATATTATACGAACACACCGAAAAGACGCCGTAGCTCTGGGGTTTTGACATGAGTACCAGTTTACTGTACTGACGTTACAAATACGGGCCCCTTGATCAGGATAGATCTTGACGACAGCTTTATTTTACCTATCAAAACTCGAAAAGAAAAAAGCGCCCAATTCGGAAAAAAACTGTAATTAATAGTTTTACATGTACCGGTAGTAAGCTCGATTTGAAATTTGGATTGGTAGGTTTCGCAAAACGGGCAACTGAAATCCCGATCAGACTACTTGTAATTTGAGTGAAAAAAATCACCAACTAGAGCTTTGCGGCAAGTGTTCTAATGCATTTTCAGACGGAAGTGTAAATGGTAATTTCTGTCGAATTGAATAAAAGTGAAGCGCCTGATCGAACACTCCAAGTAAGGAAGAAGTGCCTTTACCTACGACTGGGCTAAGTGGTTTTATATCGCTGCACCCCCCCCCCCCCCCTTCCGCTGCAAGCAGCACACCCAGACTACGAATAAAATCTAGGCTCATTGGTTCTCCTACACTTCAACATGAACTGTTGCCAATTTTTCATCTGTCATTCAGATAGTCGTACGGGTACACAGTATTGATGGCGGCGATCATTTGCGCACTGCTGGATGCCCCCTTCGTTCAAACAGAAGAAAAGTGTTTTCAGATCGGCCAGATCAAACCGACCATTTCTCGTGAGAAGTTCGTAAAGGCCATGCTGGCAATAAAGAAACAGTAGCAATAGTCTGCTACGCGTTGAAAAGAGGTGGAAAACAGCTTTAAGAAAAGAAAAATAAAGCATTTCTTCTCTCAATCTCCGACATTGTTCAGTAATACTGAATCGGTATCGATGTCGCCATTCACTGAATCATTCACTGAATGATAATGGCATTTAGAGCCCCATCCTACTCAACCTCACGATAGGTTCATTCAGATGAAGCCAGTAGAAATGTACCCATCGTCGACCTCTTTGGGTTGATTTGAGGCTGCATGCAGTCAAACGCCCCTTCCTTCATTTCTAATCCAGTGCCGCATACATTACAGAAAGAATGAACACGACGCTGATCGTGGCAGTGCTTAGCTACATGACGCTTGCTCTGGCCCCAACAGCGATCACCGCAGAGCGCCAACTTCGAGCCGAAGACGCAACAACTCTTCCGTCTCCACTGGATGCGTTCAAGGCTGCAATTGCAAAGTTCGAGAAGAAGCCTGCAAGAAATTTGCTGAGGCTATGAAGAGGAATTAACATGCCCGGCGTGGGAAACAGCCAGAAAGCAGGGGATCGAACATTTACTCTTTTCCAGATCTTTCAAATGTCAAAATTCACTTTGATGCAAGCTAAAATTCGCATGCATGGGTGGCTCCATGTCGTTAGATAGCTCACTCGTTCTTTGTACAGGATTAGCAGCTTTCACTAGCTGTGATTGCGATGGGTTTACTTCCCCGCACTGGCTGCCCAAGGCTCCTCACTCTCTTCAAATTCTTCTTCGTCCTGCACTGACTCATCAGCAATTTCGACGTTGCCAGGAGCCAAGAACAAGTGAGCACGGGACTGATCACGCACTTCTTCCTGTCGCTCATTGTGTGCCAGCAAATACGCCTCGCTCCCCATCTATAACCACGGCAGCAGTTAGTTATCTACCACATCATAAAAAAACCAGAAGGATAAATTACTTACCTCGAGTAGGCGAGACACCGTGCGATCGAACGCGAAGACCTCGTCGACATGTGATTTCATGTTTACGTCGACTTGGTACAGTCGTTCGGGGCTTTCCGGTGCCAAACAATGCAACTATCAGACAACAATGTAACACAACAGTCAGCTTGCAACAAAAATTTAACAAAGTAGAAAATAAATAACTTACCCGCACACCCCGGTCATACATGCAGTCAACGAATGTAATAAATCGTCGCATCTGGTTCAGTTTCTCGGCGTTGAGCAGAGGAATGTCGCTCACAAACACAACGGAGAACGCTTCTGCAATCGCCAGATAATCTGCAGCTCCGAGAGGTTTATCGCACAAGTCACGGAAGGAGAAGCGGCAAGCTCCAGCTTCCACGGCCGCCTCCGGTACATGCACCTTGCGCCCCTGCGTCGTCACATAGGTCGCCACTGTCTCCTCTCCCTTGCAATACGCCATGAACTCATAGTCAAACGCAGCGCGTGTGTCCGGAGTGATGGGATACTCGTACACGTTGTCAGCATGGACGGCACCTTTGAGCACGCGGTAGTCGGTGGTCGAGTCCTCGAGTGACACCACTTTGCAGCGTTCTCCCAGTAAGTCAATAAACGGCACAAATAGTTCTCGTTGCAGTCCGTTCTTGTACAACTCACTGGGTGGTCGATTGGATGTGGCGACCATAACGAATCCTCTGGCGAGCAAGGCCGAGAAGAGTCTCCTCAAGATCAGCGCGTCCGCCACGTCCGTCACTTGGAACTCGTCAAAGCACAGCAGCCAGCTGTTCGCTAGCAACTCGTCTGCAATGTGAGGAATGGGATCTTCATGGAAACCTTGGCGTCGCAGCTCGTGCATTCGCTTGTGGATGTCCAACATGAACTCGTGGAAATGCACACGCAGCTTCTGCTCCACTGGAACGTTGTCGAAGAACATGTCCATTACGAAGGTCTTGCCGCAGCCTACACCGCCATATAGGTACAAGCCCTTGGGTGCGTTAACTGGTTCCTGTTCAGTCTGTTTCTCTTTGCCTGTCAGCTTCTGCCACCACGAGCCGGAGGAGCTCGACGTGGACGCTTTAGGCTTGGGGCCGCCGTAGCTCATCACTTCGTCGTATAGTGCGTCCAAGTGGTGGACGGCGCGTACCTGTACTGGGTCATACGTCACGTTGCCGCTGTCCGCTCGCTGCTTGTAGATGGCATGCAACGTGTGTTGGCTGGGCGGGATAGACGTCCCCAAAGTGGAGCTCCACCGTGCAGACTGCAATGCATTCGGCTGCCGCAGCGAGGCCACACGTCGAGCTGCTAGGCGGTGCATCTTACAATAGAGACAGAAAGTCTAGAGATGCCGATGGTGAACGATGAGATAATACGCTCGAGGACGATGCGCATTTTCGTTGGCATCACGACGTCAGCCAATCAGAAGTTCTAATTCAGAAAGCACTTTCATTTTCGTGTTTCACTATCCTACCATATAAACGTTAAATTTCGGATGTATTTCTTTGATATATTTCAGAATGTGATGTATTCTAGGATGCCACCTACTGCAGATTTCTATTGCATGAAGAATTATAAATAAAAGGATATCATGTTATGGATTGCCGCTAAGAAACAGTTAAATTCATCATCATTGCAAACGCATCTTTAACAGTGGTAGAATAATATTCTATGTTTGGTCTCGACTGATAGTTTGAAACTATTAGTTTCTGCTAAGACTCTCGGTCTCAATTTAAGCTGTCAGTAATACCATTTATAAAAATATCAAGTTTTCATAGTTACATAATATAACGGAGAAGACGAATGGACGTACAAACTGTACTACGTAGTACATGCCCCTTGTTCTTCGACAGTACCAAGGTGTAGAATTCAACCTCGTCGTGATATTTTGTAAAGAATGATAATGTCCGACGTAAACGATATCTTTTATTATTAATACTTCGTACTACAGAAGGTAGCACACTGCCAAGTGTTTAGATCAACGGACGAGAGCAGTACAAGTCTCGATCTGAAGCATGGTGTGAAAACTGTCTGAATTATTTTTGTATAATACATTTACGGCGACTGTGTACATGTCCAACTGAAAAGTTGAAAATCTAGGAGTACCTTCCTCCTGGCGTCATCCGGTTGTGGAATAAATTTTAATAACCTTGGTAGCGAGGGTTTGTGATGTATGCGGGCTAACACCACTGAAAATCCATTTGTTGTATTTTGTCAGTCTCTCCAACTTGCCGCCAAACTGCTTCGCGAACGAAGCAATCGGGAGGTTTCTCTCCTCCTTATCCTCTTCATTCTACTCTGTGGTCACACTTCTCTTCCTCAAAAAGCGATTAGTAGAGGCTTCTTTCTCGCCAACAACGAGAGTGACGTCACCGATAGTGGTTTTCAAGCTGCTGTCTTCATCGAAAGTCGGAAGGGTGTCTGCACGGCTGATGAGAACGGCTACGACCAACAAAATGGGAAAAGAAATTGTTTCTTCGGAGAGAGCTGCAGTGTTGTAACGACGCACCAACGTCACAGCCAGCGATGGCCATGACGTTGGTACCAATGCGTCCTACTTTCTTCTATTTCGTTCCTACTTGTCTTTGCTGACTGCCAACTGTCTTCTTAAGTTGCCAATGAGCGGCCAGGCAGACTCACGTCTGACCGGAAGGCAATCACCATCTTTGGACGAGTATTGCAAAACATGGAACTTCAATGACAGTCATTTTTTCATTTGAATTCACTATGGATATTATGACCCGGTTCAAATGAACCGCGGTTCACTACTACGCTACGCTACTTCAAGATTCGACTCAAGGACTACTTAGAATCTAGTCTAGTGAAATGCATATACTTACATAGGATACCAAGGGAATGCTAACAAGCACTTCCTCGTAGCCGACAAAAACAGCTAACCATTTCAATCTCACTTTCCAATTTACCTTCTTCGAGGCACATCAGCTGCCTCCTACGCCTTACCTTCGAGTCCCCATCGTTGGACTCTCGCCGCCCTCCTCCGCTTCGCTCCTCGCCACGCGACTCGTTCCTCGTCGCTGTTCCTCTGCGCCGTGCTCTCACCAGTCGTCACATCTGGTAGCACTTGTTGAAGTCCCGGAGGGATCGCCTCTTCGCGTTTTCGGTAGGCGACACCCGGAAAGTCGCTCATTGAGCGTGTGTCGTCTCCTCACCGTCAAATCTTCGGCTGTCCTCCTGCGTCGCGTCGCTGCTCAACGTCATTGTTGATTGCGTGTGTGCTGCACTAGTGTCTGGTCTATAAGAACCGGATCAAGTTAGTACCTGCACACCTCGTCGCTGTCCGCGGATGCCCAAGCGCAAAGAACGGGATTATCCGCTCCGTCACTCTATCGCCGAGCTTTTCAAAAAGCCCAATCACGCCGAGGCTGCCGCTTCTATTCGCAGCACTTTTGCGTTCGGAATCGATCGTCACTTCCGCTTTGTTAAAGCCCTGCGAAATTTGATTCCTGACGCCACAGATCATCACGCACGAAAATTTTGCAAAAACTTTCGGATCTGCTGATTACTCGTCTGGTGGACCAATCAGAGTTTCGCTGCACGTATCTGGATAGGAAAATCCTGGAATACGTTTCTCGTCGGTCCGCACTTGAGCCCGAGCGTAAACGTCTTCGGTTGCACTAGTGTATGTCAAGTAAAGAATCTCGTAAACGTCGATTTGACGAATACTTCGGATACTTGAACGACGAAATAACTCAAGCCCTACCTGAGGAAAAAGTAAACAACGTCTGCCGTATTTTCGTTGAGTCGTTAGATCAGCTACACCAAACAATCGACGAATTCTTCCCGTCTGCTCTGGCCTTGGTCGAGAACGACCGTCTGCGGCGGCGTCTCCAAGACAACCAAATCGGGTTGTTTGACGCCCTGGTAGAGGTCGAGCGACAAGTCCGCTGTTTTAAGTACACCGAGCACTCGGCAAAGAAACATCGCAAACTTTAACTAAATAAGAGAACTTTCTACACGAAATAATGACCTCCTTAAATCCTCAAGGGTGGTCTACTGACGCTATCACGCAGAAACTCATCGAAATGGTCGATAAGCAACAACGGGGGCGGATATTTTAATGATATTTTTGGCTATTTTCTATGTCATGTCATTTCGGCTTCTGTTTATGACATTTTGGCTTTTAATAAGTCAGAGGATTAATTGTATGTTGAGAGGCTTAATTGAATGCAGCTACAGTACGTACAGTAGGTAGAAATGCGAGTGTTTCCAAGCACGGTTATTCTGTGTTTTTGGGTGATTATATAGTTATCTGTTTGATGTTTCTAGACTAAATATGCATTATACATGCAAACGTAGTTCGCTTCTAGCTGGGTACAATGCTGTGCCCCATCTGGTACGAGTAGCTAATCGCTCTTGCCAGCTCTTCAACTTAAGGGCGCTGGCTTCCTCTCATTCCTCAAATTCGATGCTCCAGTATCGCTTACTGCCTCTCATGAAAGGTGGCTTAACTTTTCCAACGTGGTTGGCTCTGTTCCTTCGCCTTCGTCGTTTGTTATATGATCGGCCATCACTATGCTCCAGTTGACGACACTAGTGGCGACCACTTGATCAGCGAGTCTATAGGATACTGCAACTTTCGAGGCCTGTCACGATCCAGCATCTTGTCTTTTTCTGAGGCCGTCCAGATCTCTTCCGAGCCGGTAGGTTTCGCAGCATAACCTGTAGGTCTAGGGAGTCTACGAAATGTAGACATGCCAAAACGTGAGCGCAGAGCCAGCCGGTTTGGTAAAACTGCTTACAGTCGCACTTGAACTTACGGCGAATTGTTTTGATATCGTCGTTGCTCCAGGAAGGGCTGTCCCAATCGTGGTCGAACGGAATTCACTCTAAACTTTCCACGACGTGAATCGACAAATAGCGCAGCTGGATGTTCTCCACCTTCTCGTTTTGCTTGATCTTACCTCTGAGCGAGGCTTTGTATGTTCTGGTTGATTGCCGTTAGGCTTAAGGCCGTGGAGGCTGTCATTGCGTACGATGCCACGTCTTTGTCGACGGGTGATAATCCGCAACTACGGAGAAATCACTACACCACACAAAGTTCCAGCCAGAACGTACCCCATCGCTGCTCGAAGATGACTTACTACCGTGACCTTGATTGTTCTATTATGGGATTCAATCGGATTTTGGTTTGGCAGCACTCCAGCAGTGTCACTTGCAGTATAGAGCCACAAATCCCAGGGGTCATTCATCTCTAAGCCACTGTGCGTACTCGGCTTTACCCAGCGTCTCCCATTTCTTGACCACTAGCTCGAATAAAACCTCGAACTGGCTAAGCGAGCACGCTTCGCTGAGGTAATCTAGTTGCGGCTGAATGATTTCTTGGTATCGCTCACTTAAAGACAAAAAAAACTTTCTGCCTCTGGCATTGCGATACCAATGTGGCCAGCAGTTCAGATGTTTAATGTCAAGCCAGACTTGGCAAAAGGCACTTGGGATAGCGGCAGAGTGATCCATTGATTCGTAGCTAAGCTCCAAAGCTCCACCAAAAACCTAATCACATTTGGCCCTGCAGACATTAAAAAGCCGTGCATACGTGGAGGCTGTTTCCGTCCGAGTGAACATGAACGCCATTGGGTAGAACTTCTGTTGATACTTGTTCAGTACCGAGTAACGCACCCCAATGGTACCGAACGAAACTAGTGTCCATCCGCCAAAATGGATCGTTAAAGTATCATCCATCACACCAAGCTCTTCCGGGGATCTGTCGATCAAACGTTGGCCTAGTACTTGCCTAGGAGCAGTCCTGAACAATCGTCTGGACGTGAAGAGAATCCCGACAGAAACCTCTCCATTCTGTAGAGGATCTGTAAAGCAATATAGTAAAAGTAGCTCGTGCTGAAAGTTGAATGACTGCTGACAAAACCACAATGCATCCGTGCCCAAATCATACTCGAGGTGCTGGTGAAATTGCTCAAGCGTTGTGCACATTCTCGGAGAGGCCCACTCCATCACGTCGGCGTATTTTGTGATTGAAAAAGCTTCACGTCTTTTTAGTCTCTGTGACCGATTCTTCAGCTGCTTGTTACTAGGGAACATCGCACGCCGATCTGACGAATTCCCATATCGAACTTGAAGTGTTGTCAAACATTTCTTATGACATTGACCGGAGTCGATGTCCCTTCGGTCTTCCAATCGAATTCGGACTCAGATTCCGAGGAAAAAAAGGATCGGGGGATGCCGAACGGTGCCCATCTGAATATCGTGACGTCTTGACGGCGAGCATGCGCTCTGCAGCTTCTTGACCGGTTTAAGCCGGTCAATAGCGAGTGCTGCACAGTCTAAAGAGACCTCAAGACGCTTGAACGGGCGCATCAATGACAAATTAAGGAGTGAGCTATGCGGGAAGGCTTAGAAAACCCCGTACGATTGGCTTACTTTTTCTAGATTTAAAATTTTCTAAGTTTTATCGCCTGGAATAGAGCGCTACCTCCTCAAATACTGAAAAAACGTCAGATTATAATAGACAGTGCGCTACATAGAGTGCTATCTCCTCTATAACAGAAAATCCCGTCTGTAACAGAAAATCCCGTCTGGTTAATGTCGTCAATACAATGCACAGAGCAATACCTGCTTTTTCACTGGAAATAACGTCAGCTTATTATGGTCAACAATACGAAACCACATGTAACGACCTTATTACTGCAAACATTGTCAGCTCCTAGTTGAAAATACCGGAATAAAACAATAGAGCGCAAATAATTTAATTTCATAGAAAGCATCTGTCGATAATACAAAGAAGCCCCTTGAATATAATTGATCCCCCTGAATATAAAATAGCCTTTTTGCTCATAGAAAAAAGCATTTCCCCGTGTTGATGGTCGCTCTGGTATTTCTTTTGACTGCTGTGCGAGTGTCTGTTCAAATTGACGAATCACTTTCTCCTGCATCCGTATTGCTTTCTAGCAAGTCACAAGAATGGTGAGTCACCTATTCAGCGTAGTCTCTGGTAAGGGGTTAAGTCACCCGCACCTTAAGAGCGGTTGCTTGCTCCTTTCCACGCTGTAGGCGCTGTACTAAAGCAGATTATACAAGGTGAGCCTCCTGTAGCTTGTCATGGCGTTTCTCCAGGTCGGAGTATGCGCTTAAAGACTGCTTGGCGTCAGCAAGCTGCTGCTTCAGGATTTGGTATTCGCGATCTAGCACCTTGTACTTCGTGGCTAGCAACGTGAACCGATGCGATGCTGCTTGGTGCTCTGGGTGTGCAGGGAAAGCAACTTCATTTCCATTGGTAGAGCCCAGTAGCTCGGCTAGTTGTTGCTGCTCGCGGCGTTGTGCAGACTCAATCTGATCCATGAGCTTTTGTAGCTGTTCGTCTTTTAAACGTACCTCTTTTTGTGGCTCTCCCTCCGTTTTCTCCTATTGTAATATTTCAAAATGAAATTTTCATAGTTTGTGATTTGACCAGTGTGCGTCACACAAGATTTGCTCACGACTCAAAATGGCAAATAACAGGGTTACGCCCCCGTTTTCGACGACATTTACACGATGTATGTAAAAACAAATTACTAGCCATTTGTGTATGTAAAAACAAATTACTAGCCATTTGTATGTAAAGGCAAGAATGCCCCCGTTCCCTCCCTGTCACGCGTTCAGCCAGCACGCTTACTCCCTCACTTTGCAAAGTATCTGCACCGCACCAGACTCTGCCAGCCTCCCTCCGTATCATGACTAGCGCAACCAGCCATCACTATGCTCTCCACAACGTGGAGCACTTCACCTTCACCTCAATCATTGAGGCGACGAGCGACGAGGTTGGGGCTGTAGCGTGGTGGCAACAAGCAGGACTTCTAGAAAGCGCTATGTATTGTCCAGGCTGCCAGCGCCCGATGCGTTTAAGAGTCTCCGGGAAGACGAAACACTGGCGGTGCTGCCGCAAGAAATGCCACGATGACGGAAGGGAGGTAAGTTTGAGTATATTAACTAATACTTGGTTTTCTGGGATGAAACTGTCGCTAGCCCAAGCTGCTCGGCTACTGTATGCATGGTGCATGCGTGCATCGCACGCACACGCGGCGGAGATAGCGGACGTGTCGAAGACTACGGTGGAGGACTGGTACGGCTACGTACGTTGTCTCTGTTCGAAGCAGCTGCTCAGTGATCAATTTCAGGTACTGCTCATATGCAGCTAATTAACCGTCACGGGACATAACAACACAAAAAATTGTATTGAAATTTCATTTTGAAATATTACAATAGGAGAAAATGGAGCTCTCCTTGGGGAGAGCCCTTTCTGTGAATGCGTCATTACAGACATCAAAGAAAACGACCCAATGGCATCCGAGATTGACAGCACTCACCCGTAAGGCCACGATCTCCAACCCACACTTCTTTATGGTAGCTAAACGTGCGCCCACTTCATTCTGGAGCTGATCAGTCAGAAAAGAAGGCGAGTTAGCTTCTTTTTTCAGCGAGAATTGTGCGCAGCATGACGTGCGAAGCGTACCCTTATAATCTGGAGACCTTGAGCGGTTCCTTCAGCCTGCAAATGAGTGAGCTGCTTTCTCCACAATGCGCCGGTATCGTTTGCCTCCCTGTTGTTTAACGTGGTGGGCGAGATTTGCAAATGTTGCTGTTGCTGCTGGGCATCCATCTTTGGAAGGTTCTCTCCTCTCGATGAAGACTTAGCAAGTAGCTCTGCCATCACTCCAGACACACCTCCAGCATCGCTGATTGAAGCTACAGGGTGGCGATTAAGACCACGTAAAAGTGCTCCTAGCCAAGCAATTGTCGGTCGTGGTGATCGATTCCAGCGGTTCGTGCAGACAACGCGTCGAGCTGGAATGTCATTGATGAAAGCGCTCCAAGCAGCAGTATCCCACCAGCGCAAGCGTAAATCGACATGACCAAGTACACGGCAGTTGTCACCGCTAGGTGCGATTGGAATTACAGTGTGTCGCCGTGGTGAGCCATCTTTTCTAGAACCTTGAGCCACGGCTGATACGAGGTGGAGCTGACCACGACCAGCAAGTTTGTACGGCACCGATGAGGTGTTGAAGAGAGCGATACTCACGGCCGCGGCTAAGCAATCTTGACAAGTCGTAGCCCCCACTGCAAAACTGAGAGGGAATAACCACTCGTACACCCCTGAAGCGCTGCCCGTGGTCGATGAAGATGAAGGTGTAATGCCAACTTTCTTGGCTACTCTGATTGCCCCGTTCTCCATGGCAGCATCGAGTTCGGGAAGAGCTTGTCCATCTCGAAGAAGTGTAAAGTGATTTTCGAGTACCCCGTGTGAGGAATTAGTGCTCCCATCAGCACCGAGGTGTATTAGGGCGGCGAAGCTTGTGCAGTCGAATGTCGCTCCTTCATCTTCGTGGCCAGTTACGACAACGGGCGTGAAACTCTCTACTATGATTTCGACATGCTCCAGAGAGCTCGAACTGGGGACACGGCCTCGGCAGGTAGCGTGCAGCGACAAATACACACAAGCACCAGAAGCATGGTCTAGCACGCCCTTTGTGGCATCTGATGGAAACGTAAGTGCCAAGCGTGTCTGCTGGAATTGACACCCGATCTTGGCAACGGGAAGCATGCACGTGCCAAGCAAGAAATCTTCCTAGTGGCTGCCTCCACGCTCCACGAGCTCGAGTTTCAGGGCCAAATGTTTTCCTCCTTCGGTGACTATTGCAAGATCTGCATTTCCCCCATCACCTCTGAGGTTAGGTCGCTGCTGATTTATTGACGACCATCCTGCAGGTAATGATATTGCCAGCATTTCGTTCCAGGAAGGAGAAGTGCTGCCTTCGACAACGCGCGTCGCAGAATATGGGTAGAACTTTTGTTCGTATAAGACTCTTCGTTCTATTGGTAGAGTTGCTGTAATTTCGCCTCCTCGAAGACACTTAACGAGGTTGGAGGATGCAGCATAGGCACCAACCGAGGCGACCACGTACGTGTTGAGTTGTTCTCCAGCGGCAGCAGTGGAGTTTGAAACATCCACTTCTTTGGCGACGAGAGCACCCAGATTCCGCCCGAAGTGCACGAGAACTGTCAGCAAGTCTCCGCTGCCCTCATCTGACGCACTGAAGGGTCTGCGCGGTATAACGAGTCAACGATGCATCAACGACAACAAAGGATGAGACGCACCTCGTGTTCCGATGGCTGCTCAACGGGTCGGCAGTGGCACTTGTGGCCGATACATCGGGTTCCAGCGCCTGCCCGACTTGCGGTTCGTTCAGAGAGGACATGCATTCCCTCTTGTTCTCTTCGCTACCACATTTAGCTGTCGGCGTCCCGTCGCTCGGACTCGCTGAAACGACGGGGAAAAGCTTTTTTCTATGAGCAAAAAGGCTATTTTATATTCAGGGGGATCAATTATATTCAAGGGGCTTCTTTGTATTATCGACAGATGCTTTCTATGAAATTAAATTATTTGCGCTCTATTGTTTTATACCGGTATTGTCAGCTAGGAGCTGACAATGTTTGCAGTAATAAGGTCGTTACATGTGGTTTCGTATTGTTGACCATAATAAGCTGACGTTATTTCCAGTGAAAAAGCAGGTATTGCTCTGTGCATTGTATTGACGACATTAACCAGACGGGATTTTCTGTTATAGAGGAGATAGCGCTCTATGTAGCGCACTGTCTATTATAATCTGACGTTTTTTCAGTATTTGAGGAGGTAGCGCTCTATTCCAGGCGATAAAACTTAGAAAATTTTAAATCTAGAAAAAGTAAGCCAATCGTACGGGGTTTTCTAAGCCTTCCCGCATAGCTCACTCCTTAATTTGTCATTGATGCGCCCGTTCAAGCGTCTTGAGGTCTCTTTAGACTGTGCAGCACTCGCTATTGACCGGCTTAAACCGGTCAAGAAGCTGCAGAGCGCATGCTCGCCGTCAAGACGTCACGATATTCAGATGGGCACCGTTCGGCATCCCCCGATCCTTTTTTTCCTCGGAATCTGAGTCCGAATTCGATTGGAAGACCGAAGGGACATCGACTCCGGTCAATGTCATAAGAAATGTTTGACAACACTTCAAGTTCGATATGGGAATTCGTCAGATCGGCGTGCGATGTTCCCTAGTAACAAGCAGCTGAAGAATCGGTCACAGAGACTAAAAAGACGTGAAGCTTTTTCAATCACAAAATACGCCGACGTGATGGAGTGGGCCTCTCCGAGAATGTGCACAACGCTTGAGCAATTTCACCAGCACCTCGAGTATGATTTGGGCACGGATGCATTGTGGTTTTGTCAGCAGTCATTCAACTTTCAGCACGAGCTACTTTTACTATATTGCTTTACAGATCCTCTACAGAATGGAGAGGTTTCTGTCGGGATTCTCTTCACGTCCAGACGATTGTTCAGGACTGCTCCTAGGCAAGTACTAGGCCAACGTTTGATCGACAGATCCCCGGAAGAGCTTGGTGTGATGGATGATACTTTAACGATCCATTTTGGCGGATGGACACTAGTTTCGTTCGGTACCATTGGGGTGCGTTACTCGGTACTGAACAAGTATCAACAGAAGTTCTACCCAATGGCGTTCATGTTCACTCGGACGGAAACAGCCTCCACGTATGCACGGCTTTTTAATGTCTGCAGGGCCAAATGTGATTAGGTTTTTGGTGGAGCTTTGGAGCTTAGCTACGAATCAATGGATCACTCTGCCGCTATCCCAAGTGCCTTTTGCCAAGTCTGGCTTGACATTAAACATCTGAACTGCTGGCCACATTGGTATCGCAATGCCAGAGGCAGAAAGTTTTTTTTGTCTTTAAGTGAGCGATACCAAGAAATCATTCAGCCGCAACTAGATTACCTCAGCGAAGCGTGCTCGCTTAGCCAGTTCGAGGTTTTATTCGAGCTAGTGGTCAAGAAATGGGAGACGCTGGGTAAAGCCGAGTACGCACAGTGGCTTAGAGATGAATGACCCCTGGGATTTGTGGCTCTATACTGCAAGTGACACTGCTGGAGTGCTGCCAAACCAAAATCCGATTGAATCCCATAATAGAACAATCAAGGTCACGGTAGTAAGTCATCTTTGAGCAGCGATGGGGTACGTTCTGGCTGGAACTTTGTGTGGTGTAGTGATTTCTCCGTAGTTGCGGATTATCACCCGTCGACAAAGACGTGGCATCGTACGCAATGACAGCCTCCACGGCCTTAAGCCTAACGGCAATCAACCAAAACATACAAAGCCTCGCTCAGAGGTAAGATCAAGCAAAACGAGAAGGTGGAGAACATCCAGCTGCGCTATTTGTCGATTCACGTCGTGGAAAGTTTAGAGTGAATTCCGTTCGACCACGATTGGGACAGCCCTTCCTGGAGCAACGACGATATCAAAACAATTCGCCGTAAGTTCAAGTGCGACTGTAAGCAGTTTTACCAAACCGGCTGGCTCTGCGCTCACGTTTTGGCATGTCTACATTTCGTAGACTCCCTAGACCTACAGGTTATGCTGCGAAACCTACCGGCTCGGAAGAGATCTGGACGGCCTCAGAAAAAGACAAGATGCTGGATCGTGACAGGCCTCGAAAGTTGCAGTATCCTATAGACTCGCTGATCAAGTGGTCGCCACTAGTGTCGTCAACTGGAGCATAGTGATGGCCGATCATATAACAAACGACGAAGGCGAAGGAACAGAGCCAACCACGTTGGAAAAGTTAAGCCACCTTTCATGAGAGGCAGTAAGCGATACTGGAGCATCGAATTTGAGGAATGAGAGGAAGCCAGCGCCCTTAAGTTGAAGAGCTGGCAAGAGCGATTAGCTACTCGTACCAGATGGGGCACAGCATTGTACCCAGCTAGAAGCGAACTACGTTTGCATGTATAATGCATATTTAGTCTAGAAACATCAAACAGATAACTATATAATCACCCAAAAACACAGAATAACCGTGCTTGGAAACACTCGCATTTCTACCTACTGTACGTACTGTAGCTGCATTCAATTAAGCCTCTCAACATACAATTAATCCTCTGACTTATTAAAAGCCAAAATGTCATAAACAGAAGCCGAAATGACATGACATAGAAAATAGCCAAAAATATCATTAAAAAATCCGCCCCCGAAACGACGTCCAAGTCGCGATCTTATTTCCGTGGGGCTGCAGATCAATTGGACGGCCTACCTGCAATGTCGTACGACTCGGTGGCACTGGGTATTGTTGGCAGCCCGAGGGCATCGCCGCGAGGCGAGCAGCAAGCCGCCGAGTCCTTCTACTACATGCTGGTGTTCCCGATGCCCTCACCGCGAGAGATGCCACGCGTCAGGTGTGTGAAATGCTACGTGGAGTGACGGCTGGAGGACCAGCACCTGAGGCGCGTGCGATTGACGAGCTGCGTGCAGCCTGGGAAGTTAAGTTTCGTTCGGGAGCACCCGTGGCAGAGGACATGATCCCCTTCTCGGCGTTGCAGGAACTCATGCGGGATGTGATCATTTCTCGGTTCGCTGCTTTACCTGGAATGACGATTCGTACGTGCACTGAAGCTCAAGGCAACGGCAGGATATTGTTGAGCTTCCGTCCTGCTCTAGCGTTGCTGAGAGCTACAGGAAAACAACTTAAGGTGCGAATACCCGCTTCTGTTGCTCTTGAAATAGATAGCAAGACAGACGCAAAATTGTGGGGTGAAGCTGAAGCACAGGAGGAGATTTATCGACTCTTTCTAGCAGGTAAAATCTCCGCGGAAGACGCGCAGATCTTCGACTGTGAGGACAGCGGGATGTGGTCTCGTCGGCTGCGTGCTTTGCAGATATTCTCCACAATCAAGCCAGGAGGAAAAGGTTAAGAAGAGGTGGTGTATCTCCCATTCCGAGATCTTGCTGCGCTTCGCTACGTGTATCGCCAGATTGATGACGAAGGAGACGGAGCTGGTGCCATTGGCAGAAGTACCGTATCACCATTTCGCATTGTGGACAAGATCCGACTGACGAAGGCGCTGATAGATGCCGAGTTTGACTGCGACGCTCTGTTAGAGCGCGGGCTGCTGGACCATCATCTCTGTCCACATACCCACAGAACTACCTATGTGGACACGTCCCTGGATATAGTTCGAGTCCAGTGGGGAGAGTTCCCAGCCCCCTGGAGAGTGTTTGGGAAGATTTTTCAATGCTACCGAAGCGATGACGATTTACTTCTTCATGTCCGGAATTACTTTGGAGAACAGCTCGGCTTCTGTACGTCTTCCCATGTGGTACTACTCGCTGTGTCTTTAGTTTTGTCTACTAACACAAGGTGTCGTCTGTCCCGTTTAGACTTCGCGTTTGCTTCTTTCCACGCGAGTGCGTTGAGGACACTAGGGCTCGTAGCGTTGGTACTTGCGATTGTAGCAGCGAAGACTTCGAGGCCCCGAGAGGTGGAAGCTGCCTTCTGTTTGTGCTCGTGGCATTTCTGGTTTGCGCACGAAAATGGGAGCTGCAAGAGGTACGGCTTGCCTCTGGCTGGTCCGGTAGCTCTCCAACGGACGGCGGCAGTGGTGTTAATCCACTCCTGCAGTTACCAAGGCCGCAGTTCCGTGGACAAATGCGACGCAGCCCTGTGACTCTGCGCTTGGAACCGTATGCGCCAGTCGGGAGGGAGGTTGCACGTCGGTTGGTGTCGACACTGGTGCTTGTGGCGCTTACTTTGCAGCTCACAGCGAGCAATGCTGTGCTAGTGGCGAGCAACCGCTTTCAGGCTCTTGCGCCGTGCCCTTCGATGCGGTAACGTAGGCTCTATGTATTTGACCAGGTTGTAAACCTGCTTGAAAAGTGTGATGGGCAGAAATGCATGTCGTTGGAAAAGTGGCTTTTTCTTGCAAATCGCCAAATGCCTTAGCCTAAAATTAAAAATGGTGTGTCTCTAAATTAGATCTCACAAGAACGGGCCATCGATGGTTGGTAAAACTGGAAACTTAGCCGGGAAATGGTGTAGTACTACTAATATATCAGTGCTTCCCCTCGTCTCGCTAATATTTCTCGAGTATTAGTTTAGTAATCGATAATACTGGTCTAATATAGTATTTTGGCGAAAAAACATTCTACTATAAATCCCTAGCCGTCACTTGTTGGACCTTCACTCTAGATAGTGGACGTTATATCGGTTTCGCAGGGATTTAGGGCATACAAATATTAGGTACAGGAATTTGTCCCTCCTCCGACCAGATGGCGTTTGCCACAACGATCACCCGGCATATTGCTTCATTGTTTTTACCATCAAGCAAAGCGGTCGAATCAGGTTTTATTATAGCAAAACTAAAATAAGATTTTACAGTATTCGCTCTAAACGTTACTACTACATTTTTTTCTTCTTTTTTCAAAGCGAACACTAGTTTTTTTATCGACTCGGTGGGTGGGTGGGTGGGATAAATGGATTAATCCCAACCCCTACATCGACTACATCGGTCGGAAAGGATGAACGCTGCGCAGGCACCTTCGCAGAGCAAGCGGCCGCCCGAGAAAGGATCGTTCCCACTGGACCACTACGGTGAGTGCAAGCCCGCTATGAAGGAGTTTCTGGTCTGCATGCGTGAGCACCGCAACAGCCACATCGACTGCAAGACGCTCTCGGCCGCTTACCTGCAGTGCCGCATGGACAAGTGGGCAACTTGTATTTTTGTACTTGCAGAGTGGTGGTCTCACCATTATGTATTCTTCATTACAGGGGCCTGATGAAGCCCGAGGAGTTGGAGAAGCTGGGTTTTCACGAGGAAGGCATGAAAAAGATGTGGACGGAACAGACCAACGAGGGTAGAAAGGAAGGCGAGGGATTCGTTGCAGGCCTGGGCATCAAGAAATCCCGCTATGAGAAAAAGTAGCAGTAGCCCGTTGTTCTATTCCTTACACACGAGAAGAGCAGCATCTCTCTACTGTAGGTATATGTCTCTTAATTAGACAGACCAACGAAAGAATCAAAATCCAGAGCAGCGAGTGTCGCCACCGCTCTATTTTGCAGTGCGACAACTCGCCGCCGTCTCCAGTTCCAGGATACGCAAGCGTAGAGCACTCATTTCGGCTGCGGCCTGGCGTGCATTCGTCTGCAGCTGCTGCTCCAGGACCTGGACGCGTACACGCAGCAGAACCTCCCGCGTTCCACCATCTCCACCGTTGATATCTGGTGTATCGGCCTCCGGTGCGTGCAGACGTGTTGATGGGGGCGGATTTTTTTAATGATATTATTGGCTATTTTCTATGTCATCTTCTGTTTATGACATGTTGGCTTTTTATAAGTCAGAGGATTAATTGTATGTTGAGGGGCTTAATTGTATGCAGCTACAGTACGTACAGTAGGTAGAAATGCGAGTGTTTCCAAGCACGGTTATTCTGTGTTTTTGGGTGATTATATAGTTATCTGTTTGATTTTTCTAGACTAAATATGGATTACTAGCCGAGCGCCGCCGCTACGCGGCGGTAGTTTTGGCTACGTCCCACTTGGTAAGGTCTTTTTCGTCCCCGCTTCGCTTCGACGGGCCTATTTTACCGGTACATGTACTAATAGATAAAAGCCTAAACGGATTCTTCATTTTCATTACATGTAGTCGGATCACAATTTGGATTACCAAGCACGTTGTTTAACAGAAATCTACAATTAAACTCAGAGAAAGTCGTTTGTTATAAGTAATTTGGAGCCATGTTGAAAAAACATATTTATTAAAAACTGAGCTCCAAGTAAGTTGCGCAATATTTCTTAAAAATTCTGAGCCTCCACCGTGTTGTTTGCGATACTATAAGAGCTCCAAGTAGTTTGCGCAATACTTTTACAAAATACTGAGCGTCCACCATGTTGTTTGCAACACTATTATGAAACATTGTTTTATTCAGGTCACATGTGTTATAAGCAGCTACGACTTAATTAAGTAACTTACTAAATATGAATGTATTCTACTTTTTACTACATATAGTTGTATTCTACTTTTGTACACATCATCAAACTTTACGTAAGATACTGCTCGCAAGTATTGTTGTTGCCGTTGTTGTTTTGTTGTTGTTGAATTAGAGCTCTATACTGTACTACGATCTTGTCGGCAACCCGCCTGCCCATAAAGTAGTTTCTTTCTTCGCAACATACCGATAAGATATTATCTGTACTACGCGGCACAACTTTTTTTAGCAAATATATTTCAATCAGAAAAGTAAGACATTGCCTATTAAATTTTACTGAGCGCCTTAAGTAACAAAAGAGAAAAATAAAGGTAACATATTGTGAGCCAAAATAACAAAAGAGAAAGTGTAAAGATATTTTGAGCCAATGGTAATACTTTACATTGTACCCATTTAGATGTCTAGCTTAACCTTCTTCGAGCGACGACGTCGCTGCATGCGGTAGCGGCGGTGGCGCTCGTGCTCTGTGCAGGGTCGTGGTGGCGAAGGAGGCGGTGTGCCCATAGCAACCGCCAGTGCGAACATCCGCTGCTCGCGCTGGTCAGGCTTCGGCGGTGCTGGAGCTGCATCAAAGCGGTACCAATAGGCCCGTGCGTTGGGCCCATTGGCACACGCAATGCAGCGACGCCCCCCAGCTCTGGCGGAGCCAGCTGCAAAAGCGTCCCATGAAAGGAACGCTTTGCAGCAGGCACACAGCCGGAGTGCCAGCCCAAGTCCGTCAATGTCAATTGGCGGTGGCACCGCATGTGCCTTACAGGTCCGGCAATCCATCGGCTCCATTTTGTGAAATGTAAGATGAAGGTTTGATAAAAAAACCATTTTAACCAGTTAAAATAATTCGTATTTTATATAATTACAACCAAGATATCTCAGCCACTCATTAATGTCACATTTCCACCAATCGCATCCGCCTTCATTCTACTCGGTAGCCAATGAGAATGCTCAAAAACCTGAGCGTTTCGTGTGACGGACGGACAGACACCGTGCTAGCCTTGATACTTTAGGATACATGCAAACGTAGTTCGCTTCTAGCTGGGTACAATGATGTGCCCCATCTGGTACGAGTAGCTAATCGCTCTTGCCAGCTCTTCAACTTAAGGGCGCTGGCTTCCTCTCATTCCTCATATTCGATGCTCCAGTATCGCTTACTGCCTCTCATGAAAGATGGCTTAACTTTTCCAACGTGGTTGGCTCTGTTCCTTCGCCTTCGTCGTTTGTTATATGATCGGCCATCACTATGCTCCAGTTGACGACACTAGTGGCGACCACTTGATCAGCGAGTCTATAGGATACTGCAACTTTCGAGGCCTGTCACGATCCAACATCTTGTCTTTTTCTGAGGCCGTCCAGATCTCTTCCGAGCCGGTAGGTTTCGCAGCATAACCTGTAGGTCTAGGGAGTCTACGAAATGTAGACATGCCAAAACGTGAGCGCAGAGCCAGCCGGTTTGGTAAAACTGCTTACAGTCGCACTTGAACTTACGGCGAATTGTTTTGATATCGTCGTTGCTCCAGGAAGGGCTGTCCCAATCGTGGTCGAACGGAATTCACTCTAAACTTTCCACGACGTGAATCGACAAATAGCGCAGCTGGATGTTCTCCACCTTCTCGTTTTGCTTGATCTTACCTCTGAGCGAGGCTTTGTATGTTTTGGTTGATTGCCGTTAGGCTTAAGGCCGTGGAGGCTGTCATTGCGTACGATGCCACGTCTTTGTCGACGGGTGATAATCCGCAACTACGGAGAAATCACTACACCACACAAAGTTCCAGCCAGAACGTACCCCATCGCTGCTCGAAGATGACTTACTACCGTGACCTTGATTGTTCTATTATGGGATTCAATCGGATTTTGGTTTGGCAGCACTCCAGCAGTGTCACTTGCAGTATAGAGCCACAAATCCCAGGGGTCATTCATCTCTAAGCCACTGTGCGTACTCGGCTTTACCCAGCGTCTCCCATTTCTTGACCACTAGCTCGAATAAAACCTCGAACTGGCTAAGCGAGCACGCTTCGCTGAGGTAATCTAGTTGCGGCTGAATGATTTCTTGGTATCGCTCACTTAAAGACAAAAAAAACTTTCTGCCTCTGGCATTGCGATACCAATGTGGCCAGCAGTTCAGATGTTTAATGTCAAGCCAGACTTGGCAAAAGGCACTTGGGATAGCGGCAGAGTGATCCATTGATTCGTAGCTAAGCTCCAAAGCTCCACCAAAAACCTAATCACATTTGGCCCTGCAGACATTAAAAAGCCGTGCATACGTGGAGGCTGTTTCCGTCCGAGTGAACATGAACGCCATTGGGTAGAACTTCTGTTGATACTTGTTCAGTACCGAGTAACGCACCCCAATGGTACCGAACGAAACTAGTGTCCATCCGCCAAAATGGATCGTTAAAGTATCATCCATCACACCAAGCTCTTCCGGGGATCTGTCGATCAAACGTTGGCCTAGTACTTGCCTAGGAGCAGTCCTGAACAATCGTCTGGACGTGAAGAGAATCCCGACAGAAACCTCTCCATTCTGTAGAGGATCTGTAAAGCAATATAGTAAAAGTAGCTCGTGCTGAAAGTTGAATGACTGCTGACAAAACCACAATGCATCCGTGCCCAAATCATACTCGAGGTGCTGGTGAAATTGCTCAAGCGTTGTGCACATTCTCGGAGAGGCCCACTCCATCACGTCGGCGTATTTTGTGATTGAAAAAGCTCCACGTCTTTTTAGTCTCTGTGACCGATTCTTCAGCTGCTTGTTACTAGGGAACATCGCACGCCGATCTGACGAATTCCCAAATCGAACTTGAAGTGTTGTCAAACATTTCTTATGACATTGACCGGAGTCGATGTCCCTTCGGTCTTCCAATCGAATTCGGACTCAGATTCCGAGGAAAAAAAGGATCGGGGGATGCCGAACGGTGCCCATCTGAATATCGTGACGTCTTGACGGCGAGCATGCGCTCTGCAGCTTCTTGACCGGTTTAAGCCGGTCAATAGCGAGTGCTGCACAGTCTAAAGAGACCTCAAGACGCTTGAACGGGCGCATCAATGACAAATTAAGGAGTGAGCTATGCGGGAAGGCTTAGAAAACCCCGTACGATTGGCTTACTTTTTCTAGATTTAAAATTTTCTAAGTTTTATCGCCTGGAATAGAGCGCTACCTCCTCTAATACTGAAAAAAACGTCAGATTATAATAGACAGTGCGCTACATAGAGCGCTATCTCCTCTATAACAGAAAATCCCGTCTGTAACAAAAAATCCCGTCTGGTTAATGTCGTCAATACAATGCACAGAGCAATACCTGCTTTTTCACTGGAAATAACGTCAGCTTATTATGGTCAACAATACGAAACCACATGTAACGACCTTATTACTGCAAACATTGTCAGCTCCTAGTTGAAAATACCGGTATAAAACAATAGAGCGCAAATAATTTAATTTCATAGAAAGCATCTGGCGATAATACAAAGAAGGCCCTTGAATATAATTGATCCCCCTGAATATAAAATAGCCTTTTTGCTCATAGAAAAAGCTTTTCCCAGCAACAACAGCTGCTTGAAGCCATGAATAAGCGTGAAGTGAAAGTAGAAGGTATCCATCTGCCACAATTTCATGGCAAGATGGGAGAATCTGTTGATTTGTACTTTGAGCAACTTGCTCAGTACTTTGATGCCAAAAACATCGATTGGCAAAACGACAACCAAAGTTCTCGGATTTTGGCCATTACTACTGCGAACTTTAAAGGAAATGCTGCCGCTTGGTACAAGCTGAACAAGCGTGATATCAAGGACATGCAGGACCTTATGGCCCGGTTGACCGATGAATTTGTGCCTCCGGATTTGCAAGAGCGTTTGCGTGATCAATTGTACGCGCTCAAGCAGAAAAATTGCTCTAGCTTGGAAGATTACATCTCTCGCCCATCATGCAAGTGACAGACATGAGTGAGTTGGACAAGATCACTTACTTCACACGTAGACTAGTCAGTCCTACGCGCGAAGAGGTGCAATACCGTCGCTGTACAACAGTGTCGCAGGCAATGAAGATTGCTTTGGAGTATGATCGATCGCATCATGTCCGCGGTAAGAACTATCGTCCACCGTTCTTTTCGCAGGACCGATCACGCTCTCAGTCCAGCAACAATTCGCACCAAAAGCAAGCCACGCCTATACGTGTTCAGGAGAACGGTCCCGAGCCAATGGAAATTGACTCAGGGAGTACTAGAAATCGCCGTTCTGCTTCTTCTTCGTCGTCTAACAAGCGATGTCGTTACTGCAAGAAGTCTGGTCATGTCATTGAGCAGTGCTTCAAGTTGAAGAACCAGGAGACGTATGCTCGAAAGAACCGTCACGAGCAATCTGCCGCGAACTTTAATTCTTCTTCCCCTACAACTGCTGCTGCTGCTGCTGCTGAATGAGCATCTATGACCCGTTCCGATGACGAGGCTGAGGTTGTTGAAGTGGAAGAGATTTCCACGTCCACCTTGTCGTCCATGCATCGTGAGAACGAGCTCATTCGTAAACAAGGGACTTGTGATGGGAAACCTGTCCTCATCATGTTCGACAGTGGTGCTACGTGCAATGTTGTTCGCCCAGGTTTAGTCGCTAACACCGCTACGTCGGGTGTCTCACAAGTCACTCGGTTCGATGGAACTTGACGAAATCACGTTCTGTGAAGAAAGATCAAGCGACTATTGAATTTGGTCGCTACCGTTTCCGCAAACTTCAAGTCATGGAATGGTCACTTGGATCTGCCCATGATGTCATCTTGGGAAAACCTTGGTTTACCAAGTTTCAGCCATGTATCAATTGGCGTTCGCATGAGATTTCGTTTCCAAGTGTGTCTTGTGCACCTCCATCAACGGTTGCTAGTCAAGCAGCTGTGGAGATTGCTGCTGTTGACTTTAAACGTAACGTGAAGAAACATGTGTACAAGGAAGTGTACGGTGTCAAAATTTGTGCGCTCACGCCAGTTAGTGAATCGACTCCTGTTCCGATCACTCACTTATTGAAGCGTTTTACTGACGTCTTTCCGGAAACTTTACCGGATGGCTTACCGCCTTCACGTCGTGTGGATTTCGAACTCCACATGAAACCTGATGCTGTTCCAAGTAGCCGTGCTCCGCTCCGCCTGTCTAAGGTCGAGCAGGATGCACCGGATCTCTTCGTTGCAGAGAAGCTGAAGAAAGGATGGATCGAAGTTTCTGATTCTCCTTGGGTGTCCAACAGCTTTGGGATTCCAAAGATAGACCCTACTTCTGGACATCAGCTGTCTCGCTCTGAGTGGGTACGCTCTGGAAACTCGCCTTTTCCTATCCGTTGGGTCATCGACTATCGCTATGTGAACTCGCAGTCGATTGTTCCAAAGATTCCACTGCCTCGCATAGATGAACTCTTCGATCAGATGTCTGGTTGTGTCATCTTTTCAGTTCTAGATTTGGCTCAAGGATATCACTAGATGCGTATCGCGCTCAAGCGTCGCAAGTATACCGCCTTCCGCACGCACGCTGAAACTTACCAGTGGTGTGTAGCTCCTATGGGATTGGCCGGTATGCCTGATGTTTGGTCTCGCCTCATGAGGGTACTCTTTGCGAAGTACCGATTCATTGTTGTCTACTTGGATGACATTTGTGTCTTTTCCACCAGTCTGGAAGAACATGTTGAGCATCTTCAAACCCTCTTCGAGGTTCTACGTCGTGAGAAATTGTTCTGCCATCTCTCGAAGTGTCACTTTGGTCAGTCCGAAGTTAAGTTTCTCGGCCATACGATTTCTGCCAAAGGACTTGCTGTTGATACTCGCAAGACTGAAGCGATTGCAAAGTGGCCTACGCCACTTAACCAAAAGCAACTACAAAGCTTTTTGGGTCTCGCAGGTTATTACCGTCGCTTTAACCGTGATTACGCCATTATTGCGTTGCCTCTTGGTTCTCTTGTCAAGAAAGAACATGTCTGGAGCTGGGGTCCAGAACAGACGCGTTCGTTTGAGAAAATCAAATCCGCTCTTCAAGAAGCACCCGTGTTGCAGTTACCGGATTACGAGAAACGTTTTATCGTGACAACAGATGCCTCTGGCTACTGTGCTGGTGGCGCTATCTCTCAAGTTCGTTCCGGTCAAGATCATCCGATAACCTTCTTCTCGAAGAAACGGGGTCCTCACGAGATTAATTGGCCAACACCCGAGAAAGAACTCTTCGCTATTAAATTAGCGTTAGACAAGTGGCGTCACTACCTATATGGTCTTGAATTTGATATCTACACGGACAACACTGCTTGCAAATGGTTTTTGCACCACCCGAAGGTTTCAGCGAAATTAGCTCGCTATTTGACGTTTTTCGCACAGTTTATTGCATCACGTTAAAGGCCACCTTAATGTGGTTGCCGATGCGTTGTCGCGTCAATCTTCAGAGCATGCGATCAAAACGGTTTCGTTTCATCAGTGTACCACGCGCTGCCATACCCGTGCAGCTCGAAACCTGACGAATCGACGCGTTATTACCGACTACCGCAGTCTTAACCAACGTTTGGTTCGACCAACCTCTCGCCCTCAATTTCGTGGGGAGGATGTTGCTGCTGGTTACTACACGCGCCCTGTTCCGACCTTAACTCAAACTTACCGACATGTACCAGTGGAAACTCCACGTACCGTCGATGCGGCTGAGAATATTGTTGTGGCCACCAATGTGACCCAACAAGCTCAAAATTGGAGCTCGCTCGGTTGATCTGATTCGGTTAGCAGAGCGTTCGCTGCTGGATATCGCAATTGCCCGGACTACGGAGATCGTTTTAAGCATCCGGAACAGCCATTTGTCAAACAAAATGGTTTACTTTTCCGCAAGTATCAGACGATGATGCGCTTGTGTGTTCCGTTTACTCGGGACAATCATCTTTGAACTTCCATCATCTCTTGCTTCCATGACTCCAATATTGCTGCTCATCCTGGAGCTCATCGAACGTACCTTCGCATTTCGCAATGGTATCATTGGCCCACCTTGGACCAAGACGTTCGCGATTATGTGCAAAGTTGTGAAACTTGCACTCGCTGGAAACACAGTAATGCTCGCAAGAATGGCAAGATGATTCCCATTCCGATTCCTGAGGAATGCTGGTCTGTCGTCTCTATGGACATTATCACTGGATTACCTGATTCCAATGGTTTTGATGCAATCTTGACTGTTGTCGACAAGTTGTCCAAGCGCCCGAAGTATCGTGCGTCCAACCGGACTGATGATGCACAGAAGACTGCGTATCACTTCTTTGATTGCGTTGTTCGCCATCATGGTTTACCATCGATCATCATCAGCGATCGAGATTCCAAGTTCGTCTCCAAGTTCTGGTCATCCTTGGCTAAGCTAATGGGAATTCGTCTGCACATGACAATTTCCTATCGTGCCCAAGCCGATGGACAAACCGAACGTCAGAATCGGATTCTGGAAGACGCTCTACGCTGCATGATACCGTACCACGGACGTGATTGGTCGGATTATCTCGGAACGATTGAGTATGCTCATGCAACTCTCGTCAGCGCATCTACCGGTATGTCGCCCTTTGAAGTTGATACTGGACGCAAGGAACGGGACCCGTTGAATCTTTTGAGCAATCCCAGTACCATGACTCAAATTCAGCGTGGAATTGTTGAATATGCGAAACAGTTCCAAGATAAACGCCAAGAGATCATTGATTAGGCAAAGAAGCATCTTCTTCAAGCCAAAGAACGTCAGAAGAAGTACTATGACAAGAAGCGATCATCGATCACGTTCAAGGAAGGAGACTTAGTCATGCTGGATATACGTCGCATTCCTTCCGCCCATGTGACTCAAGACATTGATGGGAAACGAGCTAAGTTCGCTGCTCGCAAGATTGGACCATTCGAGATTGTGAAAATGATCAACCCGAATGTGGACAAGTTGAATCTTCCGCGAAGCATGAGTCGTCTGAACTCCACGTTCAATGTGGACGTGTTGAGTCATTACGTTGAAAACCCGTCGCGTTTTAAGACTCGTCCTATCCCAAAGGCCTCAAGACTGATTATTGACGACGACACTGGTGCAACGATGCACATCATCGAGAAGCTTCTTCGCAAGCATCAATTCAATCGCTAACCTGAATGGCTTGTAAAATGGCACGGATTGCCAGATCACGAAGCATCCTGGGAGCGCGAAAAAGACATCCGCCATGTATCGCATTGGAAGGTTCTCGTTTCCGACTTCAACAAGCGTCAACGAGAAGTCAAGTCCGAAAGGATGTAACAACGCACCAACGTCACAGCCAGCGATGGCCATGACGTTGGTACCAATGCGTCCTACTTTCTTCTATTTCCTTCCTACTTGTCTTTGCTGACTGCCAACTGTCTTCTTAAGTTGCCAATGAGCGGCCAGGCAGACACACGCCTGACCGGAAGGCAATCACCATGTGTGAACGAGTATTGCAAAATATGGAACTTCAATGACAGTCATTTTTTCATTTGAATTCACTATGGATATTATGACCCGGTTCAAATGAACCGCGGTTCACTACTACGCTACGCTACTTCAAGATTCGACTCAAGGACTACTTAGAATCTAGTCTAGTGAAATGCATATACTTACATAGGATACCAAGGGAATGCTAACAAGCACTTCCTCGTAGCCGACAAAAACAGCTAACCATTTCAATCTCACTTTCCAATTTACCTTCTTCGAGGCACATCAGCTGCCTCCTACGCCTTACCTTCGAGTCCCCATCGTTGGACTCTCGCCGCCCTCCTCCGCTTCGCTCCTCGCCACGCGACTCGTTCCTCATCGCTGTTCCTCTGCGCCGTGCTCTCACCAGTCGTCACAAGTGTCTTAGGCTTTTAAAAGCTTTTGGTCGAATTGAAAAGTGAATGAGCAAAGGGCAAGGGAGAAGGGTCGAGCAAATTTTGAGCAATACGATAACAGTCGTCTGATTAGCTATTATTA
The DNA here is from genome assembly GCA_011320135.1 of Phytophthora betacei. Taxonomy (NCBI): domain Eukaryota; phylum Oomycota; class Peronosporomycetes; order Peronosporales; family Peronosporaceae; genus Phytophthora; species Phytophthora betacei. The sequence goes on from JAANHX010000077.1 coordinate 384,365, forward strand.
TCAGATTATACATGTGTAAGAAGTCGATTCCACCACACTCGCTTTCGATGGGAACAAAGTTTTGAGTTCGTGCCCAACTACACAATACACCTGTTCTGAAAAGTTTCACCGACCGACCCTTTCCTCGTCTGTTTGCAGCGAACAGCGAACGGATTCGGATTATAAGGCTCACAGTGAGCGGCCTCGTACTTCATTTCAAATATTTTTATAAAGCAACTATCGAAACGGTAGCTGCTCCAATTTATTAAAGTTGGTACATATTTGTATTAATATCAGGGGCGGAGCCAGCCAAAATTAGAGAGGGGGGCTATAGTGAGTAGGGTTAAGTCTTTCCACGATTATATCCACACTTCCGCGATGCCGCCCAAGAGACAGAAACTGCAAGCAATAACAAACTTCTTCGCCAAGCAACCTCGGCCGTCCCCGGATGAAGTACAAGAGCGCACTAATAATCCGATACAAACTTCATCTCTAGCAGAGCCTACTACTCCACCTATTTTCACGTAGTGCGGACTTAGAATCGTCATCTGCAGCTCAATGGTGCCACGAAAATGGCATCGCTGAAGACCCACTTGACTGCCGTGTTCACGACTTTGTTCGTTGCGATCCTGTGGACCGCCCTCCTAATATTTTTGCAATTAGACAGCTGCAAGAGGATCCGAAGCTACGTCGTGGAGTCATTTTTGCATATTCTAAGATGAATTTATTTCGACCCCGCCTAACGTGCTACCCAAGCCGCTCCTATGGCAAGCGTTCGAGATCATTTCAGCCTGAATGGTTCGAAATATATAAGTGGTTGGAGTATTCTGAAAAAGCGGAGGCAGTGTATTGTAGATGGTGCTATTTAAACCGAGAAGCAAGGACAGCAAAGGACACATCTGTGTTTGCGCGTCCAGCTCTGGGCTTTCACAACTGGAAAAAAGCCACGACGAAAGACGGTTTTGTCGCCCACGTTGGTCAGCCCTGTTCTAGACATCATAATGCTGAAGCAGCTTTTTCCAAGTCCTGAGGGGAAGTTGTGATATTACGATAGCTCTGGAAAGAACAAATGCAAGCCAACGAGAACAAAATAGGAAAAGACTTCTTCAGATTTTAGACGTGTGTTTATTTCTCGCGCGACAAGGTATTGCTTTCAGAGGCAGCGACGAGAAGGTAAGTGTTATTAGTATTATCGTTTAAACGGAGTCCTAATTGACAGTATTTGATTCTTCAACAGGATACGTCCTGCAATAGAGGTAATTTTCTTGAAATGCTGTGTTTTTTTGGCTCAGAGAATGCCAGATTTCGCGGATTTGATGAACTTTGCCGCCGCAAATGCCAAGTACACATCTCCTACAGTACAACGGGAGCTTATTCATTGCGCGGCGGATGTAGTTCGTGAACATATCGTGGAGAATGAACTTGGACAAGGGTATTTTGCGCTCCTAGTAGATGAAGCAACATGTGAAGGTGGAAAAGAAAACATGGCTATTGTAGTCCGGTTTTTATCCAGGCATACTGGTAAAATTCGAGAACGTCTTCTGGGCTCGGTTTACGTTCGCGATACCTCTTCTGAGTCACTTAAATCTGCGTTGATAAATCAAATCACAATTTGGGGAATAAATATTTCTCGGTGCCGTGGCCAAGGATACGATGGGGCTTCAAACATGTCCGGTGGAGATAATGGGCTACAAAAATTGATCCGAGGTACTTGCCCGTACGCTTACTACGTTCACTGCTTCGCCCACCGCCTTAATCTTGCAGTAGTGACTGTATTAAAACAGACTGTCTCTGTGACGGAATGCTTCAACATCGTTCAGTCTATTCACGCTACTTGTAGTACATCATACAAAAGGAAGGACAGTTTGTATGGTTACGCGCAAGACGAACTACAACAACTAATCAGCAGTGGTTATCTGGAAACCGGTCGAGGTAAAAACCAGCCTCTTGCAACTCAGGCTTTAAGTGCCACGCGCTGGAATTGTCGTGTGCGAGCTTTATTACGTATTAGATGGTTATGAACTCCAATTATTCAAGTATTGAGGCGCGTGGAATTAGATGGAGCCAACCCCGACAAGCGAGCTGATGCAAAGGGCATTATTACAAAAATGCAAACATTTGATTTCGTTTTTCACATGGAAATTCTCATAGTGGTATTGGAAAAAGTAAACATCTTGTCTCAATATCTACAAAACGATGACATGGATATAGCCTCGGCTGCAGGACTAATGAGACAGACGCAAACTTTATTCAACAATATGCAAGCTAACAAACTAAAAGACGACGAAAAGACTAGTTTTTTTTACTGTTTGGGCTACTGCGGAAGCATTCTGCACATCATTGCACGACCCTATCGACGTACCGGTCAAAACAGCACCGTGGTCACGAAGGGGATCACGTAACAGGGGAAAAGGAAAGTCTGGTGTCCCCGGTGCGGATCGAAATGAGATTGTCACACAAGAATTTCACTATTATGAAGACGTGTATTTAGCTGTGGTTAAAGGAATTGCTGGTGAATTAAAACGACGATTTAGTGGAGACATTCTTGATTTGATGGAGCTTTGCGGAGGATTAAACGCTCGTAAAAAGTTCATTTATTGAAACCCTGACTCAATTTCTAAAATTGCAAGCGACTACTATCCGAAAGACTTCAAAAGTCAAATTGAAAGTTTGAAGCAGGAGGCAATTAGCTTCCGTGAGTTTGCAATCAATGACAGTCGCTTTGAGAACACCAAGTCCGTCAATCAACTTAGTGTCACAATGATTGCTTCAGATGCACGTACATTATTTCCTACGCTGCACCGAGTAATTCAACTAGTCTGTACGCTACCAGTGTCAACGGCGAGCGCGGAGCGCTCATTTTCAGTAATGAAACGCGTTAAAACTTGTCTAAGGACGAAGATCGGCGACGAATGGCTATCCCATCTTCTACTTTTAAGCACAGAAACTGACCTCACAATCAGAATCAGCCGCGATGAGGTACTAGATCGATTCAGTAGTGCATCAGAACGGCGAATTCCTCTATAAGTACTAGTTAAAGGGTGTTAATCTACTATAATCCCACAACAAAAGTTTAAACTTTCAGTATTTTTTTTTACCACATTCAAATTGTATTGGTTATTACTGTTAATTAAGGTACAAAATACTCCTTTTAAAGCGTAAAAAAACAGAAAATTGTATATTAAAAAGAGTTTCTGCTGGCAAAGTTTGTTATGTAAATTTAAAATATATCCCAGCTTTGAGTGAAACGGACAATAGAAAGTTGCTATACATCAACTTCCCCGCCATTTTTTAAAATCTGGGGATTTTTGAGGGGGGGGGGGGGGGGGGGGCATGCCCCCCCCCCCCAAAAGGGCCTGCCTCCGCCCCTGATTAATATACGTGTAATCCAGCTGCGCTCTTCACGTATTTTTCATTCATCAAATAGAACAGAACTGTATCAGACCGCTCCCATGACGACGTACCACCAACACCATCGTGCCGCCTGAATCCCGTTGGCCGGATATTTGTACAATTTTTCTTAGCCCCCCCCCAGTACTTCGAACTTCGAAGTACTGGGGCTATCATTTTAGCATGGCTATGCTCTGTAGTGCATGTACTCTGCAGGCGATAGCCTGCAATACCGGTACACTTGAAGTAATATTTGGAGTGGGGTGACCGAGACAAGCACCTCACGCTTACTGTTAACCGGTAAGCACAAGCCTTGCATTAAGTAATTTGTAAAGGGAGTGGTGTGGTGGATTGAGACTACTGTTTCAGCTGCCCCATCACTTTTATGGTGCTCAGAAGTACTACCGTATGGGGACGATAATACCGCTGAACACCATCTCAAAATGTTCTTCATGCATTATTAAAAACATGCAATACTACATGTAGTAGTAATACATGTATTATAAAACAAAGCACTTTGTGCAAACTTAAACGTAAATAAGTACTAAGTTTGAGGTGCACCTCAAGCTTTCTTTTCTACCGAGGAAGCGAGTACATGTAGCTCTTTTCAAGAGCTAGATTCATTCACGGCGACGTGACCAAACTCGAGTTGTAGGCTCCGTCGTAGGCGTCGTCAGTGCCAAAGAAGCTGTACGTTGTGTCATCCGCCGGCGTCAGATCAAACGGTGGCATGTTGTCCAGACACGACCGATCCAAACCCTCGAGATCACCACCATTGCGCACATACGACACAATCAGCTCCTGTCCGCAGGATTGACTCCACGAATCACCGGTATGCGTAGCGTAGTCGAACGTAATAAGCTCCTTTTCCTCGCCATCAAGCGCATCCAATAAAACCTTTGCGTATTTGTCAGGCGTCTGAGGGTCCAGCTTGCCACTCAGCAGCAGGACACTGCCAGTGTTAGGAATTTTTGCGGTTTTGTTCCAGTACCCATCACGCTTATAGAGGATAGCATTGGCGTCATAGGTGCCAACGTTGAACTCATCACACAGTGCTGATTTCTCTTTCGAGAAGGCGCAGTATTGCGGAGCCGCCAAGTATTCTCCTCCACCGCTGCTCATCCTTGAGTCAGTGAAACGCTCCTTCAGCTTGGACAACGATGGCCGTGGTAGCTCTGTCATCTCAGAGTACACGATAACGTTATTCAGTAACGCCGAGTCGAATGCACTGCTTTGCAACGTCATTTGGCCGTTAGCATTGACGGTTGAGAAGAATTGTGTTAGAACATCCACGTCTTCAGGCGAGCAGCGTTGAAGCCGGTATACAACTGGTGGGATAACAGTCCGCGTGTACGAATCCATCAGCACAGTTCCAAGCACAGATCGTAGCGCCGTCGAAGGCGGAAAGTCGTTGGGGTTTGCTGTCCGGTAGATCAGATTGCCACAAGTTGAGTTCGGGTTGTTGTCAAGCTGCTCGAGTAAACCCTGAAGAGTATTGGTGAGACCGTTCGGTTCGAAATGGGCCTTGCAGTTGCTGTCGTTATCGCAAAGATTCATGAAAGTATCGCCTATTTTTCCGAAATGCGTGTCCCAGTTTGAGGTATAAAAGAACCTGCTAGATGGAGCTCCAGGGGTGTACGAAATGCCTTCAAGTACGTATCCAGCCACTTCTGGTGGAGCAAGCTGCATAAGGCGTACACCAAGCATGGTGCCATAGCTTGCGCCGTACATAAACGTCTTTCCCCCATTTGTGTGCTTCGAGATGAACGTTGCAAGATCCGTCGCCGCAGTCGTCACGGAAAATGATGCCAAGTCGCCGAATCGGGATTGTAGATCTTGAGCACATGCTGGCACTTCTGAAGGGTCAATCTCACCGCCCCCTGGTGACCCCGTGGTGGTAGCTTGTGCAGCAACACAGTCGAATACTGTACTACGACCCGTGCCGCGGTGATCCATTGTATACATATTCACAGACCCATTGAGCTTTGAGTGCAGAGGCATCAATAATGACTCCACTATGACCACACCAATGAAAAGCAACAAGTAAAAACATATCGTTAGTACCTGTTCAGCAAAATTAACAGCGACCGTTATTTAAAGCACGTACTGTAGGTGGATGAATCGCCTGGACCCCCAGCAAGCAGCCACACGTTCGGAGCAGTGTCAGGGTTGCCTACCGTCGCAGGCATACGTTTGACGAAGATGTCGACTTTTGAATCGACGTCCTTAGGAGCTTCGCAAATTCCAGGATAGCACAGCGGTGCCTTGTACACAGCACACTCAGCGACTTCACCCGTAGAGCTACCCTCGTCTGAGAAGGTGTACACGGAGCAGGGGTACCAGCCATTTAGGTCACTTGTCGAGGTAGAATTCGACGCCGCGGAGGCCTGAAAGGCTACGACTACCAGGACAACAGCGTGGTAAAAAAACTGCATGTCCTTAGCAAAAGGCTCCAGGTGTTGGTAGGCGAAGGTCAATTGGAAAATGACGCTGCCACCGAAAAGGCTTCTTGAAACATGTACCGTATACGGTATATCGCAGGGTAATCACTGATTATCCTCATCGCAGCGTAATCGTCGATTGAAGTGAAGTTAGCACATGTACTCTACATGTAAAACCCTACTTCCGAGACCAGAGCGAGGGATGCGGCATTTTGATGGCCTATACCTTTGCTTGAAGGTCCCTAGAATGCAAACTGCCCTGCCACAGAGATAAAAGATATTAACCCTTAGCCTGGGTGTGAAGCTCGCTCAAATCGAGAACCGCAGTGACTCCTTTTGTCAAAAGGCTTTTCAGTTTATCTTTCACCTATTTTTGGCCTCATCAAAAAAAATTATCATTCAGATTTGTAGCGCCTCATTTAACCGTGAGATCCCTCAACAGACAGATGTCTATATCCAGAAGGTATTCTATTGAATAGCAGCAAGATGTCGGGTCGACGCGTACGGCTGGAGTCAATGGGCCACTGCGTCAGTTATGGCATACTTTCACTCCTCTTTGAGGCTTCTGGCACACCATCAAGGTCTTTCTGTGGTTCGAGTACATTCTAAGCGCCATGACTCATCTTTCGAATGTGGGGTATTACTGAGCACCAACGCTGCACCATGGAAAACGAATTGAGGACCAGAGCTTTTTCTGAAATCACATAGCCGTTACGAGTGAAGTATGTGATCGCGTGCATAAAGATCCGATAGGCAGGCATGCCCGCAGGGGATACTTGCCCCCTTTGACCGAATAGAGAGAATCCTGAGAATTCGAAAAGGGGAGTGGCGATTACACTGATTTTTGTATGTGCATCAAGATTGGGCACCCTTTTTACATCAAGGTTATCTCTAAGGCCCATTCTTATCGGCCGGGTACCGATCCCAGCGTCGGCGACTAGGGGCAGGTGTACCGAGGAGCTGATAAGAATCGATCGATGGGTATTTGGTGTTAACTGTGTGTGGCAGATTTAAATGTCATCCTGGGATCCCAGCTGGGGATTCGTTCTCCGATCCCCAATTTTTTTTCTGGGATCGGAGAACGGTATTAATACCCCAGATTTTTTGTTTTTGCACAATTCGCCCAACTTTTGTAGATGTTCGTGCACCAATGAAAAGCGAGGGTTCCGAAATCCCAGGAATCCCAGCTGATAAGAATGGCCCTAAGACTTGCAGTAAAAGTGTCGGATGGTCGCTGTTTCAAGTGCAGATTTTTTTTTAAATACCAATGCTTACCTCCATACCAGAGTCAAGTCATATAGGTGAGGCAGAGAGACTCTTTCCTATCGGCAGGCATGTCCGCAGGGGTACTGCGTTTAAAAAAGGTACAAACACCCTTTTAAAGTTTTCAAAAGTACCTTGAAATTTTTTCAAAGTTTCATTTAATGAACCTACCGCAAATAACCGGTTGAAACAGTACCGTTTTTTGTTTTGGTCGTTACTTTATGAAATAAAAAACACGGCCGTCAACAATAACAACAGCAATGCGGCCTGCGACGCATTATCCAAATGCTTTAACCATGGCACAAATTGGATTGTCTAATGACTCATTCTGAATCAGCACAAAATGAACCCAAAATGCATTAAAATGTACAAAAGTTTTTTTTTTAGCTTTCATTGAGTTTGGTATGAGAAGTGATCAATCTATAGTTACTTAAAAGATTAAACAGACAGTACAAGCGGGTAAGTAGTGCAAGCTGAACACGCCATTACTATATTTTGCGTTGATGTGAGCTAAGTTTTATGGCTCAGAAACGGCCCGTGGTATCGAGCACAACGCTAAACTAAACACATTGTGTAGAGTTTGTATAAATGTTATTTGAAGTGCAAGTGGTTATGGGTGGAAGATGAAGATACAGTGATAACCAGCGATAATAAATATGTCGTAGTAAGAATCTTGATTCAAGATCATTTTATTAATTATCTTTTATCACCTAAGCATGATGCTGACCCAGATTAATGAAATAAAAAAATCGAGGCACATAGGGCTTAGCGTTTATGAAGCGTAGCGGAGGCAGGAGGGCCAAAATAAGTAGCGCTAAACAAAAAACCACCGCCGCGTAGTGGCGGAGCTCGGCTAGTTCTTATAATATAATATATAATATTATTAATAAAAGGATGTAGTTGTACTGTCTCTTTTGCCAGCTGGTTTTAAATTGAGCTTCGTGATTCTAATTCAACTAAAACCATAAGTGAAACGACAAACGCATTCCAAAATTGACATACTTACCATGGATGAAGTCCAATGAGGCGAGAACCTAAAGCTGTGAAGTGGTGAGAGGAGAAATCCTCGGTGACTCGAGCATCCACGTCGTCTTTTTGCCAGTGATCAGCTGGAAGTAAGCGAGATTTATACCGACGAAGCTGTTCTTGAACATACGAGCGGTTCATTGGGATGTCTGGGATGAAACCTGTGTAGATGACCTCGCGTGGAATGGTACCGACATGTTTGTAGCTGTTGGCGTGTGGGAGGCGCCAGTCAAAGAATATTACACTACCAGCCTCGCAGCCAATGTGCTGATAGCGATCAATAATCACCCGATCCTCCTGCATGCGTAGAGGAGAGAAGTCGCCGAGACAGACCTGCGGACGGCGGAGAGGAGCTGTCATGGGCGTTTTAGTGATAGCTTCCGGCTGATTCTTGGCTGCGTAGTCAGTAAACTCCTTGTGGAAACCAGGGACACATTCAAATCCGCCCGTGTTGGGCTCCGTGTTGCTAGTGAGCACCGTGATGCATTGGATAGGACGCCATCGCGGAGTGTCCTTGCCCGAATCGAACATTTTGGTCGGACAACAGTCCCAATGTGGCGTTAGTGAACGTTGCATTGGGCGTGACTTCTTCTTTCCAAACTTTCTAGAGATCGCATCTGGCACGCGATAAGAAACGCGGTTGATATACATGTATCCATGTTTGCCGTCGAAGTCTCCGAAAGGGTGCTGGAAATCCGGGTGGTTATGTGCGTACGTGGCGTCCCATAAGTCCGTCATTGCTGCAAATACCTTTTCGTGCTCAGCTACTTTTAATCTCCACGACGGATAGAAGAGATCCAGGATGCCCCCTGCACCACCAGTACTCGAGAGCTTCTTCAGATTGTCACCAGTCTCCTCCAAGTTCTCATAGTCCTACAAATAAATAACGCGCAGCACGATGCAATTGCAACAGCATCAGAACTTGATGCTGTCATGAACAGCAATTGACTCCTGCAACGCACAACTCCGTACTTCGCAAGCTCACGGTGCAGTCCTCGACGCGCCTCCGCCACCTCCTCCGGCGTCAGGACATTGGGCACTACTAGAACCCCATTCTCCACAAACTTCTGGATCTGTTCAGCTGTCAGGTATCGCTCGATTACTGTCGGGATGGCGGCGTCGCCTGAGATTCCCTGCTCCATTCGCGGCGGCATGTTGGCCGGAGACCCGTGCGCTGTCATTTCTTGGCCAATAGCAATTATTGGATAGCATCTGACTCTGAGGATCTGATTCTGAAGGAATGAAATTTTTGTTGCCTTATTGAATTCAAGTCAAATCGTTACCGCGTCTCCTGACTCCCCCTGGGACCAGTGGGAACCATGCTGCGCAATGTGCTCATCATGGCGTCCAGCGGCATCGTGCTCTTCTCCAAAGAATATGCAAACGCCGTTGCCCAGGTACCATTCTTCGCCAAACTCTTGGCTTTCTAATCGCGCAACATTTACGCTCTGATTCGCTGTAGAAGCCACGTTTTAACTGAAAATGTGTGGCCATGTTTGTGTTGGTTGGCGCTCTAGCCTCGATTGGTAGGCTCGTTGATCACAGCGATGCTCGAGTTCTCCAACAAAGCAAGTGGCGCGCCTGTGTCATATATTCAGATGTCTTCCGGTGCGTTCATTCGCTCTAAAAGCGACTCTACATGCGTGTGGAGATGAAAAGGATAGGTCAATTATTGACAGTGTGCGCTGTCTTTCGCTTCTGCTAGTGGCCGTGACGGTGGTCACTAATGACAAGCACAAGGTTTTCTGCGCCATGTTCCATGATACAGCCGACGGTGCCGGTTTTTCGGCGTTCGTAGCGCAGGAACTGTTGGCAGAATTCATTGCGCAGCATGGCGACGAACTGGGCAACATGGGACACAATTTGCGGGACTTCCACCGATTTCAGTACAGGATTCTCAGCGTTATACGCGAGTCAGTCAAACCGATTGTCAGAAAATGTGGGTGCACCATGGTGGTTTAGTCTCGAGCGAAGTGCTTATGGGAAATTCGTCGTGGTGTTCGAACAGTACAAAAGCAGCGCGGGATATTGAAGGCGATGCTAGTGGTAGACGGCGCAGTGACATGTGCAACTGGAGACGTGGACCCGATCGGAGTGCTGGCGAACTTGCAGGCGCTAGTAAATAGCTCGATTGATATGAGTACGTTAGCGCTCTCCAGAGACTCTGTCGATTATTGCAACTTATGTGGCTACTTCCTTGATATTCTGCAGTGTCGTTTTCCGGTGACGGTGTGAGCTCCATGACAATTCAGAGCGGACGCAACTCGTGCATACAAGTGAGCGTTGTAGAGGGCAACGACGCGTTAGTAGTAGTATACAAGAAGGGTGCGCAAGCTTCCAAGAACACGGCGGCAATAGAAGAGTGTGTTCGAGCACTACGCCACGGTACGTACAGCAGGGTGAAGCCTTGAACTCTTGCAACTGACTTTTGACTGTTTCAGTATGCGTATTAGCACGCACATTACAGCAAAACTCGCGGTGATGAAGACATCCCAGCTTCTCATTTTAGTAGTATTAGCATCACATTTTTCGACAACAGCAGCAGTTTTACGTAAACCGGAGCGGTTACCATGTACTTCAGTATCACTTTGTTTTCTTAAAATGGGTTCAAGTTGTTGCGTGTCCGTCGTTTCTTATGCCTTCCTCTTGGCATCAAGAAAATGTTGCTCTTTACCGCTACGGCCATCATACTGGCTGCATTCGGCAATTTTGTTTTCTCATCATCGTCTCCAGAGACTCCGACTTAAACTCATTGAACAGCAGCGAGGAGACGATGGACGTCGACACGCACGTGATTTTCTTTCGGCATGCTCGCTGTACTGAGAGGGAGCGTGTATAGCGAGCAGGATGCAAGGCTGCTCGACCTGGGGCTTTAAGGTCGACATCTCGCGGCCGGTTGCCAAGTATGTTTGTACGTTCCAGTCGAAATGCAAAGATTGTGTTTCTTCAAATATTTATCCTTGAGCAACTTTAACGCAACTCAGCCTTCATTGGCCTGCAAATGTGGTTTTTATTAGTGAAAACCCCGGTTTAAGAGCCGGTTTTATTCTTTTGTTTTTGCCTGTTTTGGACTTTAAACCGCCGCGGTATCATGAATTGTGCCTTTTCACATATAATCTGAGTGAGGCTGTCCATAGAGCTCTTCGAGCTGTCCTCCCTAGATTTACTCTAATCTGCACTACTCACGAAGCTTCCAACTTCGGACTACACCAGTTTGGAAAGTTATGGATCTCTACGATAATCTTTTTGGCTTTTGAACTTCATGGTTTTAATCTTTTCATCTGCACAAAGCTTCTTCAGGCGAAACACGACTTTGGTTGTTAAGCTGGAGCTTGGTACTGCTGAACCTGCATCGCTGAACTTAACATCCATCTTACATTCATCAAGCAAATGAGTTACATGATGACCCCTTTCCAAGCAGCAAGAGTAGAAACTGCCCGGTTCCCTACGGCAGCACTCGCTGATCGCGATATCAGAATAATTGTTCGGTGCGCATCCTGGCGCCGTACAGAACGGTTGTGCACTACTTGACGCGGCGAACACGGCGGCAACAGCAAAAAAAATGGGTCTTGAGATTCATCTTCATCAGAAACCGACGTAAGGTTGACTTGCAATATAGAAGAATGAACGCAAGATCTTCCGAGTCGTCAACGGCTCCCGTGGAAAGAGTATTGAAAACGCGTTGTTGAAAGTCTTAAATATGTATTACGACGTAGCCTTGTCACGGCGTATCGAACACGCGATATTGAAAAACGTAAACGTGTATTACGACGTAGCCTTGTCATGGTGTATCGAACACGCGTTATTGAGAATCGTAAACATGTATCTCGACGTAACTTTGTCAATACGACGGAGTTTATAGTTATTAATAAGAACATTTTGCACAGTCACATCTTCCTAATTGCACCACGCTGTTTCCTCTGGTAACAGCTGTACTGAAATGCACTTTGTCTGCTACCCCGTACGGATGTATTTCAGTGTACATGCAATACGTGTAGTCGTTGCATTGAAGCTGAAAAGTGGCAACGGCAGCAGATCGTATTCATAGAATTTGTCAGGTTGTTTGCATTGCGTGATTTCTATGCAAAGAATTTAGCCACCGTGAGGCCGAAAGAAAAATGGCATCCGCCATCGTCGTGATGTTTGTAAGTGCCAACGCAGCAATAAATGTTTTCTGCTCTAGAAATGTTGTTCACGATGAACGCGCTCTAGCAACTAACAAACAATTTACTGTAAGCGAATACCATACCGGTACTTTGTAGACAAAGTAATCATACGGTGTGATAGTAGAATGATCGTTCACCAAACTACTATTTAAAAACCGTGCCACCGTCCACAAATCTAATACTCTGGTACCAGTATTATTAGCGAGCCGAGAAGGAACACTAAAGATTTCTGTCTCTGCCCCAAGTGATACTGATTTTTGTGTTTCGTCTGTGGCCTTCGCGACGTAGTATTAGCGCACCGTATTCGATGTGCTCAGGGTCTTTATGGCCTCGAGTCAGTCTTCATTCGACTCGTTTTACCACATTATCTTTGTGTCCATTTTTTCACGTCCCCCATCGTACTTGTACTCTTCTGCATCCTTGAAGTATTGATGTCATGTGATTGCCATACATGTAGTCATACCAATCCTCCCCCGCTTTGATGCCCTTCTTGTCGGCGCTGGAGTTACATGTACTCCATGTAACTTCCAGTGGTGAACGATAAAAACTCTCGACAACTGATTCGCCCATTTGTCAGGCAAACATCTGTCACTTACAAATGCGGCTACGTACGTCGTACTGCAATTTAGGTTTACGTTTTCTTAAGGCGCGTTTTCATACCTAAACGAAGGGGTTATATAAACCCTTGGCTGACCTTTGACGACTCGGAAAATCTTGCGTTCATTCTTCTATTTCTCAAGTCAAGCCCACGTCGATATCTCACAAGACTGATAAAGATGAACTTTAAGACCTACGCTCTTTTTACTGTTGCCGCGGTGCTTGCCACGTCAAGTAGTGCGCAACCGTTCTGCACTGCGCCAGGATGCGCACTAAACACGTATTCTGATCACAATATCAAGGTCAGCGAGTGCTGTCGTAAGAAACTGAACTTCTATCAATGCTGTTCGGATAGTTGCAACAAAGGGCTTCCATGTAACCCCGCACGTCCATGATGTAAGTGAGATGGAGGTCAAGTTTCAGCGATGCAGATTCAACAGTACCAGGCTCCAGCTTAACAAATTTACCTTATCGAGGTTAATTTGCACTTAAAATGGGATATCACACATAAGAGAACCAACAACGAACGTAGTACATCCGTTTTATTGGCTCGCAAACCTATCACCTTACTTTAGGAACGGTGTATTATTACAAGGTGCTGTTGTTTTGTGCAAATTGGCTTAAAGATGCTGAGAACATACTGTATTATCAAAGAGTGCTTGTTCAAACGCTACTATAAATAGTACATCAACGAACAGGTTGTTTCGAAATTATGACTCTTGAGTAATACCACTACTACTACTCGAACTGTAGTACTATTTACATAGTCCAGACTCCGTGGCAATTATTTTTGAAAGTGAGAGGAACTCTTTAATTTGGTTGTACTTTCGCAGCAACGAGTGCCCTTTTTCTAATTAAAAATACGTTTCTGACCTCCCCATCTGAATACCCCCCGCTTCACTCATTTAGTACTACATGTACTAGTATCTCTCTTCCTTGTCTATGCCAGTCATGAACATCGTCTGCAAGAGCCTTACCCTGCTCGTAGTACGTCTGGCCTGCAGCAGCTATGGGTCCGCCGCCATAGCAAAGTCCGTCACTACGGTACAGCACCAGGGCTTGTTCTGGCGTAACACCTCGCTGTGGATGGTCAAAGTCTACCCGCAAGTAGCTTCTCTCCCCATTTTCTCCATCTTCTTCATTTGCTACTAGCTCTGGCTGCCAGTCGTGAAGTTTGCTGGCACTCGCACGAACCTCGCGGTTCGACACGAGCGAAATTGTGCATTCATCCAAGTCCTGACGATAACGAACTCTGTAAAAGCAGCGCATGCGGCCCGTGTCACGGAGCTCTGGAGGCAAATCTCCTGCCATCCAGTTAAACTGCTCCGCTGAGGCAAAGAGCGCGTCCGAGAAGAGTGCCGGGTTACGCGTACCCTCAGCGACTATGACAGAGTGGTCGGACTTGTGCTTGCCAACCACAAACCACTTGGCGCTCATCCCTTGAAGCCGTGCTCCTTGCCCCACAGTATAAGCCGTAAACCCGTGGTGCGGGTGCATCTTCTCCCCGCCCACAGTGTAGAAGTACCCATCCTGTCGTTGAATGTATTGGTGAATGAAATCCGCAAAGTTGCGCTTGCCAATGAAGCAGATGCCGACTGAATCCTTCTTCTTCGCTGTGCAAAGACCTTCACTCTCTGCAATCTGCCGCACTTCCGTCTTCCGCATCCCTCCCAGGGGGAAGAGCACGTTCGCGAACGCCTTCCCATCCACACTCGACAGAAAATAGCTCTGGTCTTTCGACTCGTCCTCCGCTGCACAAAGGTTCGGAGGTCCGCCCTTCTCTGCGGGTCGCAGTGCAGCGTAATGTCCTGTTGCCACATAATCCGCACCAATTTGCTTCGCAAACTCCGTGAAAGCCTTAAACTTGATCTCCCGATTGCACAAAATGTCGGGGTTCGGTGTCAGACCCTCTTCATACCCCTCCAGACACGGAGCGAATACCTGGTTCCAGTACGACTGCACCAAGTTCACCTGCAGCCACCAGAATATAATACCAGTCAGCCGCCAGTTACTTATTCGCCACGTCCATGTCAACCACCTTCACGAACCATTTGCGCCTCGATACCGAGCTGCTCGCAGACCTTCTGCACGTCTACGTACTCCGAGTCTACAGGACACGCTGACTCGCCTTCCTCATCACTGGGGTCCCAGTTCTTCATGTATACACCGGTGACGTGATAACCTTGGCGCTTGAGTAGCAGTGCAGCCACCGACGAGTCCACACCGCCAGACATTCCCACGACTACGTGTTTCTTGCTGTAGTCAGAGACTGCAGAAACATCGAGGGCAGTAGAATTAGTAGACAGGCGTCTTAGAGACGACAGCCTGCTAGAAGCGCCGAAAAGCGCTCGCTGGCGACGTCGCTGAGCTGAAGCAGCCGCACTCTTCCACGTGCGGAGCAGCATTGTCAACGAATAACTGATTGGCAGGTATTAACATGAGTGGTACATAAATTTAAATTGTAGATGGAAGTTTTGAGCGGATTACAAAGCTGTACATCTGACAAAAGCTTAATTCAAAGGTTTAAACCAATCATAATTAAGTTCTGGATTAAAACAGTCCCGAACAATTTCTGATTTGCTCGGATCATTCCCGAACTCAACATATTGAGAAAAAAAGATAATTCAATAAAAGGACGTTTATTGCTCCTATTCTTTCAAAAATTCAATGGCGGGAAAGCTCATGAACGAGGTATTGCGTCAAATGAAAACGGTAAAATATCCTTTTTAACATACCAAAACTTTTTGAAACCTATGTAGGATGTCGACCGCTATCTACGCATAAGGATGTTTGACGAGATCGCCTAAAACTTCAAAATGTGTCACCACCTTCCGTCCGCTTTCATCTGGATCCGCTGCTTCTGATTCAGGGTGAAATAACACACGTGCATAATCAACCTGTCATCATGTAGGATGCAGCCGCTGATGTAGAGACAACCAAACCTTCTTTAATAAGGGATTTCCCATGTTTCTGACGGGTCTGACGTTTTCGTTTTGGTTTGGGTTAATCATGCTATTCAAAGTGGTAACTGTGGGACCTTTAATGAATTCAAGTCTAACAACCCTCGGTGGTAAGTTGACCCAGGCGCTCCCATTGTTTGCACAGCAAAATTCCTTTTAGGTAGAGGTCGGTCATGGACGTTCTCTTGTCTGTCTTTCACAGCGCAGTACCAAGAAATTGGACTCGACTGTGGCTGCGTTTGAAAACAGATAAGCCTACCTACCACTGAAGTGATTTAAGAGTGGAAAACGCGTTGATGAGCCGCCGATAGAAATGCTGCCATCTGAAACGATGCACCACGAGTCATAAGCTTGACGCCCAGTCGAAAGCGATAAGGATGTTTCTCTTTTATTGATACCGATAATTTTGTAACCGGAACCTAGCAAGAGCGCGAGCATGCGTTAAAAAAAAGCGAAATGCCAATAATTGTGTCGATAATAGACGCTCGGATAGAGGATGGGATGGACTGTTCACGCTTAAAGACCGCCTTTAGCGTCGTTGCATGTGGCACGGCTACGTTGTCAAATAAAGTTAGTTGTCTCCGCTTCAGTTGCCGAGCTGTACTGTGCCCAATGAATCGGATGCTGGCGGATATGGTGTCGTCGATACTGCTCGGGGCGCAACGTTGTGAAGTATTTCATGGTGGAAATTGCTGCACGTGTTTGTTGTTCGTAGGGAGACCTGTAGTATGAGGTTGACGTCCGAAAATTTTGCAGAATTGACAGAGGACAGTCTCCCCTAGACCGATCTGTGCATTAGTGGAGGCGAAACTGAGAGCAACCTGTCTGGCCTAAACCTCTTGAAATATTTTCCCTTGCTTTGGTCGCTTCTTATCGGGTGTGTCGTCCATTGTAAGTTGCTGCATACCTGCTCCCCTTGGCTCGTTTTTTGCCCTGGTCCTGGGGAAAGCAGGTCCCACATTGGGCTTATTTACGATGGTTTTAAAATGGGGTACGGGTTTTAACTTCATCAATCGCACGTTAAACAAGGTCTGGAGATGGCTGTAGCTGGACTGCGTTACTTGCACTATTGTCCACCCCGTCCGTCAGGCACACCTCACTCAGGCCTTATACAGTGTTTATCCGATGCCGTTATCGCCGATCATTTGAGAGCGATGGGCACCATATTTCGACGTGAAAACCACTCTTATGCGAGCTTGATATCCAAAACACTCGACCAGAGGATGTGACTGGTGACTGAACATCTTAACGTGGCACCAGACCTTTTCCCTGGACGAGTGGCCGGGGCCTCGTTTCGTCGCCAGCGTTATTCTGACGGGTAGTTATTGTATACATGTAGTCCTGCACGCTGTTGCTAGGGAACATATTATGGTGTGTTCTGGTGGTCATACCGTTGGCTTGGTGGCGAGGACTCAGGGCCTCCAACGCTCGTCGGCGTGCGTGGGCTCGCTGCGGATATGGAGAGTATCAGCGGTCGTGCGATCGCGTCAGGGCTCTTGGTGTAGCTCGACGCCGCTCACGACTAGGCGGATACCTAGTTGGTCGTGCGAGACGCGGTACGGAGCTTATGGCTGTGGGAGACACCATTACGGTTGGACGAATCAGCTTCAACATCGAACTAAATTGATTGGGAACTCGCACTTAGTCGAATTAGAGCTCGTAGCTATTTGAATGGAACATATCCGAGCGTTCCGAAATGTTCTAAGCAATTGGGACGATTGAACCGATCGGAACTAGCGGTGTTCCAATCCAGCACTACGCCCAGTTCCGGCTTCTTTTCGCTCCAGAAGCAAAAAAATGAGCAGAGCGACGAAGCAGGCCTCGTCCGCCTAATGTTGTGGGGGATCGATCAGGACTTGGCTAGGAAGAAAGCCTCGCCGGTAGTGGGCACCTTGAACGCAAACGGAGCAAAAGGGATGAAGATACCGATGAAGTGGCGAGCGTTGAGGCGGGGCAGCTGTGTTCTTGTGGACGACGAAGGGCATATATCAATGCAGTGAAGACCCGAATACTAGCAAAGGTCGGGCGTGGTTTCAGTGTAGCTGAAGCACTGTTTTAAAATCTAGAACCGCTCATGGATGGATGAAGCTGAAGACTGACATCGTAGATGCGTGTGATAGAAAAAAAGAAGTCTTACGTATGTTTTGGTGGTCAAAGGGGTCCCTGCCCATTTACTCACGTTGATGCTGGTGGCCTCACGCTGTACGTAGATAATCTAAAGTGGCACGTAAGTACTGAGTCTCGTGATCATCTGGCCAAATGGGGTCCCTCTGCCCAAGAACACCACGTCCGTGTTCCAGCCGCTCGATGGGGCAATATGGACCTTTTAAAGAAGAAGTTGTGTGCGCTATCGCTAGACTGCGAGGCTCGGCTCCAGACCCTGAACCGCAATATACCCCTGGGAGACCGCCTGAAGATTCAGAAAAATACCCCGGCACAGACGCATAGTGAGGGTCTCGACGATAGAGTTGCTAAAGAATAGAGCTCGATTAGAGATAACTCGGTTTTACCGTAAACGTTTTGGAAAAAGCAGGATTGTGATCTATGTATTCGGTTGGTTGATTTAGGCTTCATTTTTAACTACAATTGGCTAAAATATTTTTTTTTGCCATCGTGTCACAATATCCTTGTGTCTGCGCAGCTCAGTATACTCAAGAAAAACATCGGCTGTCATATCAATCCGTTTAAAACTGTACAGTTCGAAGAACTACAGTTCGAAGAACTACAGTTCGAAAAACTGTGTAGGTGGGGGGGCTACAATCCAGGGCAATTTTGGTATCATACAGCATTCGTGCAACACGTATCTAGCAATTGTTTTAGATCATGCAACGTTCTACACAGGCAAAATTCGGGTAACATTCCACTATTGAAACGTGCCTGTCGACCAACAATGGTGCTTTAAAGCGTAAGCCTCTAAGCCGCATAGGTTGGGCAGTCAGCGTCTCCGTGCCCACGTCTTAGCGCAGCTGTACCGGTAGTGAAAAGGGGCAAAATTACACAGTCCTTTTCACTAGTGACAGTTTTGGAACATAATTGGTATAGTGATAATAATAAGAAGTAGTGATAAAGTAAAACAGCATTCCCTAGAGATGTCCTTCGTGCAAGCCAAAGTGGTTAGACCATATCTATTCACTAAACAGCGAGATCAGATGTCCTGTAGTGAATAACACTTTGGAGCAGTGATTTCCCTCTTACGAATAAGTTTTGCCGCACCTTATCATGACAAGTCGCAACGAATCTCGTCCGACAACAATATACGATATATCTACAAGCTGTAGCTATTAATCGAAGCCATGCAGGTTAGAGTGGCGTAAAACACTAAATAGTCAGCGAGTATTAATAGAAGGAATACAATGCAATTGCTACGACACTTTTAGTGTCAAATGGTGCTGTACGTCAAGCCTTATTTGCAGCTGCATGAGGCGGATAGTTGCAAGCGAAAACGCCCTAAACTAAGCGCATCAGGCTTAGGTGGAAGTGGCAAGGCCTATTGGGGCCTTTGCGCATCACTACACCGGTAGGACAAACTGCCGTAGTGCAAATTATTGGGGCTTTCTTTGCAGATTTAAGCGTGCTCTAAGCTATTCATTTCGGCTAATCACTTATTCCTGTTCACTACCAGTACAATTGCACTTATGCTTGCACTTTACACTGCGGACCAGAGGGTAAGAGTACCGGTAAGACGAATTTTGCAACAGAAGATACAAATACATGTACTAATGGCTGTAAGCTCACAATTTTACCATTGCTTGACGATATTATTTGATATTGACATCACGCGATATACACTTATTTAATCATATGAAAATTCAAATTATGTATATATGGAGCTGGACGATAGACCCGTTTTGAACAAGGAGCACCTTTGGTTAAGACTGGCTTGACAAAAGCTGTTCCAGAAAAGGCATCGAAGCTGCTGGATGTAGTACATATTATGTCGGTAATAAGAACTTTAACGATAGATACAACTGTAAGAATGTCATTTACTTGTTAGTTTTTGATACTTTATTATTTTCCCTTGCAAATATCTAAATCATAATATATAAAATTCTGACACCCTATTATGACTATAGATCGTTCGGTTTGAAACAAAACTTTAAAATCCCTAAAAATTATGAAAAATATCGCGTTGAAGGCACTGAGTGGATCGTACTTTAGTAAGCGTTCGGGGCACATGGTGAGAGTACGCACAGGCACTTTCTACGTACATGCATTTAGCGTCACCTTTTTTTTTAAAAAAGGTGGTATTATATTAAGATAAATGACATAGATTTCACTAAATCTAGAGACTTTGACGACTGCTTATGATGGCTTGATGTACTACAAGTTGCCAGAATGTTACACGAAGTGTAAGCTGGTGTGCCTGATGCTATCTTGTTGTTTAAATTTGCAAAGAACTTAGCGTTTTCAGACACAGCTTCAAGTTGACAGCCTTCTGCTGATGAAGCTTTCTGGGGAAGCAACTGTCGGCCTTAAATCGACCCATTGCCGCTGTTGGCCACTGCGTACGTTCCATTTAGCAGCACCTCGAAGTTGGCTGATAATGCTATTGTTACGTCCGCGTCATGTTTCATAGGAGGTGTCCTTCATAGTTCCAAGTAGCTTTGACAAATGCAAATGTAGGAGCTCATCAAGAAACTTTGCGTAAGACAACACTAAGAAAGACACATCAGTAGGTATCGCTGTCGTAGAATTCGCAAAACGGCTGGGCCTAATTTGGGTGGAATAGTAATGCCTTGATTAAAGCACTCGAAAAACGTGAGCACCATCACACCACAGCTTACACCGTCTGACTGTCGTGCCCAACCACGCAATAGAATCATCTTAAGTTTCTACTCACGCTCGTGCGTATCGTCGCGAACTCCATCCGAAAGCTCTGTTGGAACTGCAATTCGCTTGTTACTTGTATTGATAGCCCAATTCACCGCGCTTTCTGTTACCTCGACATTCTTCATTGCCCCGTGCCATCATTCCATAGCGTTGATATTTTTGAGCTGATAAATACATAATCCTGAAACTCGTACGCCGACGGTATCGTCAACACCATTGAAAGAAAGCGTTTTGCGGAGCGGTAGGATCGCATCTGTCGCCTTTGTCACAAATCACCGCGGGAAAAAGTAGCAGATTATCGATTCACACTCGTCCGTTGTGAAAATTTCAGCAATCGCTTTCTTGGACGTGGGGACAGACAGTTCCAAGAGCGTCTGCATTGTCTTTTTTTTTTTCAAGTAGCTGTGGCCCTCTTCATGAATTTGGTTTTACGAAATTGCTGGTGCTGGGCACTGGAGCCATCCTTCCTCGGACTAGCTTGGTAGCTTTTTGCTTTACACGAGATATTCTGCCTTTCTTTTATGACACTTTAAGATGCTTCCTCACTTAAGGATGGCCACGACCCTTCGTGCCTTTGCTGATGGTGGATGACGACGAGTGAGACACGTCAGAGCTTGCACTTGCTGAACCCGCTGGAGTTTGTTTGGTCAACAAACTTGTAGGTATGTCTTCCGTTGTCGAACGTACCATACCAGTGCCTTATGGTGCCGCTTCGTTCCTATAGACATCGGCCCGTCACATCGTCTTTACCTACAAGTACCACATTGTTACTTGCAGACACCAAAATTGGAAAGGTAGGAGTGGCACACACGTGGAGATGTGTTTGTGGAACGTCGTCGCTGGAGGTGAGCTCAACAAGCTCACCGACAGCTTCAGAAGGGCTGCAATTTCCTCGGCTCACAAGGGACACCTCTCCATCTTTGACGATATTTTTGAACTTGTCCAATACTGTCAACATCTTGTTGTAGACTGATGTTCCGTTCCTGCTTATTATGTCTGCAATCTGGGTCGCTTGGCGGTTTAAGCCGTTTTAACCTTCGTAGTTCCGTTGGGTGCTCGATGTCGGCTTGCCTCCATTGTGGAATTAGCGGATCTGGAAAGATCTGCAATTTACTTGGTCGGCAGGAGCATCTTCTGCTTTTGCTGGCTGGTTCGGCATGCAAGACAATCACCAGCTTTGCGTAGTATTCCGGATCAGTATCGCGCTTTTGTAAATTGGGTAGTCTCCAGTACATCACATGCTGACACGATACGCGCATGGTACGCATGCACGTAAATGCGAAACTGTATTTCTGTGTAATAATATCAAACAGTAAGTGCAAGTAGTTAGAAGGACGCTACAGACATGGAGCTACACAGACGAAAGAGCTGGTGTGTGGCCGCCTGGTACTCTTCCAGGTAGGTGTGGATAGACTTCCAGTCCATATGTCACTCCCTTGCAATTGGAGCGACCTCCTACACGCCGGTTTGCGGTACGTGCGCCTCTGATTCGCTCCCGCTCGTACTCATTGATCGCTACAACACCGAGTGCACACACTAGTAGTCATCGCGCCATGAACATCAGCGGCACGTACGCACAGCTCAGCCGAACCACAGTCAGATGTCCAAAGTTGCGACAAAAGCTAGCACGACTTGAGATCCAGAAGCGTGAAACTCCAAATGAGAGGCTCTGGATCTTTGGATGATGGGGAAAAGGAGTGGGGGGAGGGAGTTTAACGTGTTTAGTTTTCTTAAATCGACAAGAAGCTTCACGTTCGATTTGGGCCGCTGTACGAAAAGCACGCCACTTCTTCTTCGCGCCCAAACTGCTGCTGGATCTACTGTGTGGCATGGACACGGGCTTGACCTGGACCAGGGCTTGTATCAGATTATCGTGCTCTTCGCGCTCATGTGGTATTCGACTTGCAATCCGTACTTGTACATGTAGTACTACAACGCATGTGTATCGATGCGCATGTATCTACATGTACTACTACATTACTTTGCACTAGTACATGTAGTACGTGTGCAAACCGGTCTTCACTGTGAGATTAGGATTCAAATATTAAAAAAATAATACTATTATTACAGCACAACTGGACGGTATGAAGTCGTGGTTAGGAATACTACAACTAGTAGTACTATAATACAGGTACTTTTGTGCTTGTGCCCACAACATGGCTGATAAAGTGTGCTCGACAGATCCACCAGGTTAAAGGAACTTTTCATTTTCAAACACCGTCAGTGTTACACCGAGTCCGGTAGACGAAGCCATAA
This sequence comes from Phytophthora betacei, assembly GCA_011320135.1. Classification (NCBI taxonomy): domain Eukaryota; phylum Oomycota; class Peronosporomycetes; order Peronosporales; family Peronosporaceae; genus Phytophthora; species Phytophthora betacei. Next base: position 407,273 of record JAANHX010000077.1, read on the forward strand.
CGACAAGTAGTGAACTGCGCCCAGGTTTAGCAATTCAGTCCCGAAAATTGCTGACAGCTTGATCAAAAACGCCGGTTCCTAATGATTCGAGAACGGCGAGTCATGAGATCGTGACTGAGCCCCTTGTCAATGAGTCCGTGATGGCCTGTTCGTGCTCGATCTTCAAGCTCGAAGATCGCAAATCACACTTTTCGGCATCAAAACACACGGAGAGCAGCGCGTATCATTTACTCGCAAGCGTACTTAACAATGATCTGATTTTCTACAAAACCTATGAGCTAAAGCTATCAGTGTACCGCGTGTTTCCACTTTGTGTGTAACATTTTTAAAGATTGCGATTAGCCCAGTGCATATGTACAGTATTATAGCATTTTTCTCGTTTTAAGAACACAAACAGGGAATGCAAAGATACTTCACTTTGCAGCTCTCGTTTTAATTTTTTAAACTAGTATTTTCTACACATGCAATGATATTTTATTTTAGAAATAAAATATATTTGCATGTGTAGAAAAGCAGTTTAATAGTATTGTGTTCGAAGCAGCTCAATACTACTCCGTAGTATGATACAATGTCAAAGAATATCGTGGTTTTGCTGTTCGAGCACTCTTCAACAGGTCTAGTGTGCCTGTTTATCGCTGCTAATACTCCGCATTTTCAAGCAAAGCACGTCGGAGTGGCTTCCGCTACCCCGCTTGCTGTGGTTCTTGGCAATTATCACATTCCGTACGCTCCGAAAGCCAGCTCATCGTCGGAAATAGAAGCGTTATGCTCTGCTTTGGCTTCGAGTTCATGAACCTTGCCGCCTCTGCTATTCTCATAGACTTGCTAAGAAGTGCAAGCATTACTACAGTACTCCACCTTCCATTTACGCTTACATTATCCTACAAAACCTCTACTACTGCTAGCAATAAAGCACTAGTGGATGTTACAACATTTTCACTTACACGAAATGCCCCCCCCCTCCCCCCTTGGTTTACATGGTGACGTGCAGTTTGCAGTTTGCACCTGCTCCTTGTCCTCCTCCTCGAGGAAGCTAGTGCTCGGCATTATTCACGAATGATTTAGCCACCGTCCTACTATGACATTCAGTATGAAATTTGTGGGGAGAACACAGTAGCACACATGCTGATTTGAGTATGTAAATTCAAAGAAGACAAATCTTCGTTGAATTGCAATTGTGATTTTTACGGAAGGACCAACTAAACTTTGAAACGATGAAGCTATAAAGTTTATAGTAACACTCTATGTCGGATCCAAATAAAGAATCCATCGTAAAGGCTGTAGGTCTACTGTGATCAATGTGGCAGCTTCTCTGTTGTTTTCCATTGGGACTATAGCTACTAATGGACGGGCATAATTTCAACATAGTGGCATGTATTTAACTCGTAAGCGATGCTGGTAGAGTGCTCGTGCTACGACGAAAGTGTCGTCGTCACAAAAACCTATTGGTACTAGTATGCGCTTGAGAAGGTCATGATTTTTGCAACGGATATAACGATGTACTGGAAAGTACTGAAGTAGTACAACTGATGCGAACAATTCAAATTTGGCGCGAAGTTAAAGTAGTGGAAAAGATACGGGCTGTATTCCCCCCCCAGGGTTCACATCAAGAATTCCACCAATAAGGTATTTGTACTCATAGTGCCACGTCGTGTGATTGGTGGAGCCACACATTCAAGAGTTGTGATTGGAGGAACCGTGGCTTCCACAGCGTGCTCACGGGGCGAGCGAATATGGCGGCAAAATCTCGCCGCGCGGAGCGCGTCAAACGAAGGCTCATTTCCAAATTCGACGAAAGCCGCACAAGTCCAACAGCTCAATGACCGCCACTGTCTTCTTCGACCACACTAGTGCTGCCTCCCACTCCCATACAGCCAACCCAGAAACAATCGGCAAGGCACTGATCCGCTTTGGCTAGGCGGAGCCTTGCTTGCCACATATGGATATTCATCGACGGACCCGAGCTACTGAAGAACCTGTTCGGTGGTACACCCATCTGCGGCTTAACCAAGGAGATGCGGGAGGGCTTGGTCATGGCAGGTTTACCTGAGATCACGACCGAAGAGCTGATCACAATCCTGTGGAACGCCGAATGCGTACTCTGCTCCCTGGCTCTCCTTATCGCCTCGGATATCGTCATCGGTCGCCCCGCCTTCAAACTCCTTAACGGCTCGGTGCACGTCGGACGCGAACACAGTCTCATAAGCTAGATGTACTACTACATGGCGCAAGTGAGCAAAACCCGTATTTAAACGGCAGACGTATCTCGTCCAGGGTCGAACCGTTGCAATAACATAACTACGCTGGACGGATAAGGAGCCGTCACCGCGGAGCTACTGAAAAAAAATGGCGAATCATGGGTACAGGGTTTTCCGTACACGTACTAAGCTCTACGAGAACCGTCAGACTACGCACATATACGCTGCGCTGACGGCAGAAGTGCAGAAGGTGTGGGCAAGTTCGTGCTCTCGCCATGCCACCACAGCGCTGCCAAAAGGGTCTCCGCGCGTTATACAAGTGCGCCTCGTTGCCGCTAAGGTGAAGAAAGGCCTTCTCAGGATAAAGCACGTCTACAACCACCAAAGGATTTCTGATCCGCTTTCGAACCGACGAATGTCAGCAAAACAGATGTACTGGAGATCCCGTGGCACGTCAGAGTTGTACGCAACCACCACTGCAGAGCGGCAAAAGCGTCAGACTACTGGTGTGCTTATTTAATGCAGTTGATGAAGAACCGCTGAAGGAGCCGCAGTACGCTAGCATACACGGCTACGAAGCTGCTGAACGACTCGCTGCCCACCACATACGAGTCCAGCTACCATAGTAGCTACTGGGAATCGCTGCGAACTCGCTACGGTGAAGTTTCTTAAAGATAGCGTAGAAAACCAATCCAGTTGACGGTTTCGTACGAGACTAAGGTGCTGGTAGGCATAAGTGGAAGTAATCTCACGCAATAAATCATACTTTTGATTTGAGCGTTTCATTATCTACAGTGGAGACAACCACGTTACTTCTTCTCGCGCTGCTTGCGGTAAATTGCCTCAGAGGGGCTCACACCTTGGCTTCCGCGCCGATAGAATCTTACAGGAGGTAGCGTGTCAGGCTCCATGGCAACAGGTTTTTTTTTGCGCCACTTTGTGGTGACCGGTAGTACATGCATTGGTGCATTGGCACTGCTGCCATTGAAGCTTGTTAGCTTGCTTCGCCATTACATAGATGACGTTCATGGTCATGCTCAGATACACAAAAATAGTGTAGCCACGCTCTTTGTGAAACCCATCCTTCTTGTGAAGGTAAATTGACTCTTTATCAACAGATTCGTCCGCCTTCATTTCGTTGTAGCATTTGAAGTGCTCATCGAGCTTGGTCCGCGTATACTGAAGGTAGACTTTCAAGAAATCTAGGCGATCGTGAAGGTGGTTGCGAGTAATCTATACATATCGATAACAAATTAGCCACTGTATTCAACTGACACAGATCTAAAAATCAGAGTCGTACATCCGAAATTTCCATAGAGGATCGAAGCCATCTCAACATCATGATGTATTCGTGAAGAAGGTGATGATTGCCGGCATAAAGCCCTGTATAAACACTGTACATTTGTTTCACTGGGAGGTCCCCAACGAAATCATCAATTCCGGCATAAGAGCCAAAGCTGTGCTCACGCTCCTTAACAACAAAACGCGTCAGCGTAGACACTAGTATCGGATAATAAACGTACTCAGCGTACAAGGTGATCAAGAGAATAGAAAACGGGGTATAAATTGTCGAATTCGATAGGCTTGCGAGTGCCAACAGTGACGTACTCAAGGGCCTGGCTTACACAAGAATCAATAGCTTAGAGCTGTAAAAACGAGGGTATAATACACGCACCATGTTGAGATTGACGTCAGAGCCCTCATTCCGGCACAGCATCTCCTTTGGGCTTGGTAGCTGATTAAACACGCTATACACTGGCACGTGTGAGATTGAACGACAGACCGGGTCGTCAGACTCGACACGAGTCATCTTCACGGGAGACTGCAAAATCTAGACTGAACGGAAACTAAGCACATGCAAGTTTGGTGGCACTAGAAGATCGCTTCACAGCTGCCTTATACATTTTTGGAGTAAAATACACAAATTAAAATCTGGAGTAAGGGTGCGTGCATCTGCGCTTGTCGACGCAATACGACTTGAAAATGAAACTAGAGCGAGTTTAGCCTTCTCTTTAAGGGTTTCACATTGAGAAACAATTATAGAGCTGTTGCCGCTAGTCATGGCAACGCAGCGAGCTCGGTAGAGTTTCGTAGCTACTTCTACTACCATCGCCACGTTGTAGGAGCCGATTGGCTCTACAAGCGCCCAGAAGTTTGTGTTACACCTCTAGTACTGAATTCGCTGACGCCTAGGCAGGGAAAGGATACGTAGACCCTGGAGTTGGTTCTTGACAAGTAGGTCGAGTACGTGTCAATGATGTCGGCGATCATGGGCGGTATTTTTGTGCCACGCGAGTGCGCCTTGCACTGCATCACATGCAGATCTCATCAGGTGGAAGAATGAACTCTGTGACCGACTCTAACCGGCATACTCAGCTACCCTACCGGCGGGGGTTGGTTCTCAAGCCACGTAGCGATAATGCATTCTTTCCGGCTTCATAACCGAGCGTAGACAAAGCCACAGCCCTATATAGACCGGAGAATGTCCTCGATGCGGGAGGCCGTTTCGGGCCTGGCCGTTAGCAGATAGAGCCACATGGCTTTGATTACACCCTTGAGCATGGTCAGCACACCGTCGACCATCGATGCGGGCTTGCACTTGACATCGATCCTGCCCAAATGTTGTAGTGGAGTTGCGTCTGCGGATGTAGCGGTAGCGCCACCCAGGTTGTCCAACTCCGGTGATTGTGCAATTGGGGCACAGTTTGTGTACATCACACGGATCAAGAGGTCATGTAGGCCACGGTACTCCCCTTATTGACTTTATTTCGTAAGCGAAAATTGGCTGAGATGGCTTCCAGCCAATCTCTATCCAGAAAAAAAACAGTGCAAAATGATACTTGAGGTACTCTTCTGCTCCGGTTTTGCACAAAACCTCTACAACTGCATAATATTTGGACAAAACCCTCGCACATTTTGTGCTGTAGAAAGGTACTTGAAGTCTCAAAAACGCAGAAGGGTAGCTGATAAGATAATATCAAAATAATGATATTGTCGAATGATGTCGATGTCGATTTGTCGTATAAAACGACCTCAGTTCATTATAAATCCAGCAGTTATACAGGATTGTTATTTTGCTCCAATTTGCACAATTTATTACGCCATAAAACCTTTGTAATCTATTTTTTATTATCCGATCCTGAACTATTGTACAGCAACCAATAAAATCTGACTTTTCACCATCGCTATTGGCCGATTTCCATCATTAGTTTGGCTGCTGAACTTCAGCCTGAAGCCTTCAGGCTTCAGTGAAGGTGCTTCAATGAAGGATGAGAAAATTTCCCATCAGAAAGGGGTGAATTCATTCTCCTTCTGCATGCCAAAGATTTGATTGATTTTGAGACCTTTTTATTACACAACCCACGGTCAAATACACGGCAAGTTACACCCCATTGACAATGATTGTTTGATCATGCTCGATAGGGGCACTTGTGGGGCCCTGGTGGTGTTCAGGGCTGAGGTTTCGACGTTAATCTGCTACCAACGTCTCCGGATCTCGCGGCCAGGCATTCGTTCTTCGGCACCTTCTAACCCCTCCAATTATATACTAGATATTTATTTACATGTATAGCGGGTTCCGGACGCCAACCTCAGCGCCCGTCAACAGCAGCATAGCATAATCTGCCGCGTCAACAGCGCACTTCATAATCTGCCAGTGACATGCGTGCGACAGGCAAATTGTCAATCATATGAGTGCACATTTTGCGGCGCCTCAACACAGGAAGTCTATTCTCTGCATTGACAACGGCTTCTCGAGACGAATGACTTGGGCCTTACTCTGTATCACATGCGAAATTATGGTGTGTGAGCGTGCCGAGCGAGTGTGACGTGTGGCCTTCACTAAACGTTATTCATATTTGCGAGAGCTGCTTAAGAGTGAATGAGACATATTCTAAAAAGTGTCAGTTTACCAAAACCAATACATGAACAATTGTACATGTACTTTCAACATGTCGCAGCAAAATTTTGAGAGTGTTTGTCAAATGCGCAAGATTTTAATGGTTTTTATCTTTCATTTGTAAAAATCGTACATTTTATTCAATCAAAAATTGTGATTTTGCAAAACTTTTGTCTAGAATCACTAGGTACTTTACTTTGTATGATTGATAGAATTAGATTCCCCGACAGCCATAATAACCAATTTAATACGATCAGACCAAATAATCAATTCTTTTAATGGGCCGACTTAAGTGATGGAGGACATTTCAGAATAATGAGCCAAATCGTTGAGGCAATTCTACGGATTTTATCGAGAGTCCTTCCGGCGATACGAATGGACATGCTAATCCAGCGGATTCGTACAATCTGGCATAATAGATTTTTTAGATTGTTTAAATGATCAGCTAAAATATTTTTTGAAGAATGGTTTCCTATCCCAATAATATGATGCACAGAGTTTGACCCATCCATCAAAGATGAAGACAAATTACTTTGCTAAACTTGTATGCGACGGTAATGTACTGCAACCTGCTAGAAACGTTTTATCCAAGCCACACACTCAAAGATAAAGCCATTATTTTTTTCGCGCGACAGTGACCAGATTTTTGCGCCACCTCAACGGCGCACATAAGTGTTCAGTATATAATAAGTCGGACACGGGGTACATGCTCTGTAGATGCAGCTAAGACATCTCGGCACCGGCATATGCGGCAGTTAAAGAGACGACAGCGAAATTAATTCGCAACCAAAAGTGGTAGTGCAGCGTCACACCTACGCGGACTCGTAGAACGTTATTTGCACTGCACACACGGACTTTGAAGCTCTCATTAAACTCAAGTAAGGCAAAAAGAGTACTGCTTTCCAGTATGATAAACTGTGAACAGAAGGTGATAGTATCTTGTATTTTGGTATAGTACTCACTTTACAATGATCGATGCTAGAGTCACACTATGAGTGTGAGCCTTTGTACATAAGTGCATATAAAAGCCATCATGCGGGTACACATAGGTGTGTCCAGAAAACAAAGTCACAAAACGCTGAACATAAATTACGTAATTTAAATTTATAAATGTCATCAATCATATACTTTCTGGGGTGTTTGCGCATACATCATCAAATCTAATTGTAGCTTGAATGTAGCACGTACACTTGCTCGAAATGGAAAGTTACGTGAGTGTACAATTGAATTCGTGGGTTTATACTGGCATGTCGTGTCAGCGTCACTACCCCTGCACGGATGCCAATAGCGTGAAAAAAGATAGAGTTATCTACAAGTTTTATCGACGAGAACCAAGGTCGTGTCTGTCGTGTCGTTACGCAGTTTACTATTCTTGCGGGAAACACATATAAGTAAGGAAAACTATGAGTTAAGCGTATAAGACGTATCGTTTAAATTGTGTGATGTGTATTTAAACAATTTAAACATGCAGTGACTTCAGCAAACACCGCAAGCGAATATGCCGCAGTATGGCCTTTGAAACAGAATCTAGAAGAGCAATGCCGCGGACTGTACACTCAAAGAAGTGCAATACCAGTCGCCCGCAGTTGACTCCGTCGCCTTGTTTCAGTGGTTTCACGTGAACGGCGTCCGTAAGACATTCAGTGCTCTCAGTTTTCATCAGTGCATGCTGAACGTATTGTCCCTATTTCACACACAGATCACAAAAAGCCACAACGAGGCACCAATAATTACAAAAGCCACGATAAGGCAGCGAGGGGCACAAAGCGACTCAAAAAGACACAATGGCACACCGTGAGTCACAAAATACCACAAATAATAACAGAGCTGTCACTTAAATGGCCGAATACGTCACAAATCATAAAGCTAAACAGCTTATACCGAGCGTCATTGATGTTGTGGGTGGCCTCCACCATCATCACTTCTGGAAAAGCCTAAAAATAGCGGCGCATCTGATGAGTCTGAAAAGTGATCGTCTGAGCCAGTTTATCTTCGTCGACATAGACCGTAGCTGTGTTTCGCTTTTGAGGACAAAAATCGGGGAAACAGTAATCCAGTCCAGATTCCACGGTTGTAGCCTCCCCCCCCCCCCCCCCCCCCCCCCCCCCGCCGTGCTTCCTTGATATTGGCAGCCATGTTGTGTACGTCCCTTACGGTGACTCGCTTGCCTATAATAAAAGCGGTTTGGTTACGGTATAGATCTCATAATAAATAGCAGACGTACCTGTTTTCCGCCTCAAATACTCTATGAACATCTGTTTCTTCGCTCCAGCCGCCTGCAACTCCTCGACGAAGCCGAGGACGTCAGCATCCTCAACTCGACGGCTGGCAGGGTGATCGGCGTAGGTGAGTTGACCGAGGGGTTGATTGTGGACAGTGGATTGCTGAGTTACTTTCACCTAGAAGCCTAAATCCGCAACCCAGACCACTGTAAGAGACAACGGCGCCTGACATTGTGTCGACTTCATACAATAGTTCTCTTGTTTCCCTTTAGATCTGCTTGGCCGTGACCATCCATGCGTGTATATCATCCGCTGGTAATACTTTTCAAAAGAAGCTGGAATAATTGCTGTAGATGTAGCCTTTCCACGGCGTGTGAGGTCCGTGTTTCTTGCCTCGACACTCGTAGACGTCCTCTTGCGGAAGCCTTGGTATGTTTCATCTTGATACTTGTCCAGATACTAAAATAAAAGCAATGTCCCACCCCGCGAAATGACGCTTCTCCATAGGCCGCGCAACAAAGATCCTGTCATCAGACGAGGGAATATGGTCCTCAAGTGATTGTGCTCAGTTGCGGAGACGGTATCAACCGCTAGAGAAGCAGGGGGCTGCCTCTGCGTGGCCGCACCAGCGGCGTCGGAATCCGAGGCAGACGCGGAGCTGTTCATATCTCCGATGACGGCAAGCTTCTGCAGCGCTTTCAAATATTTCAAAATGAAAGGCTGTAAGGCGCGAAAAGAGGGGCGGGGTGAAAGGGGGGAGAGGGGGTGATTTTTTTGAAATCCGTGGCAGTTTAAATGTAGAGATTTTAAATATCCTCGCAGTCGTTTTATCGTAAATTACTAAAACCCATAGTGTAACTTTATCCACTTCCTATTACTATTGAGCCTTAGTCATAATATTAGTTCTAGTCTCATAACTCTTCCTATTTAAAAAAAAACGCAGATTAATAATATCGTACAGGAAAGTAGTACTACAGTACTCTTTTTGCTTAAACAGGCCTTTCACTGTCGAAGGAGAAGAGGATAAAAATCGTGTGCAACGTAGACCTAGCGGCTATACCCATGCCCCAGTTGGGCAGTTGGAAGATGTTTTGTCCTATTGAGAACGATATGTTACCCGTCATTGACGATATTAGCAGCCTACCCTCTCTCTCTGGACTAAACCGACGCTGCAGTGGACGCAAATGTAGTCAGGGCTATCGCATTAACCCCTTGGTTCCCAACGTCGTAACTTACGACATAACGAAATTGCTCTGTCGTAAGCTACGACACAATGAGACTTACATTAAAAACCGATACTTTAACCAAGTCATTTTAAGCCAATAAGGTTTAAGAGGTACCTGAGGTGAATCCAGAACAATACAAGGAAAGAGGTGCGGAAAATGAGCCTCCATTGGCTGTCTTCTCGCACCCAACCATCGAAACTATGCATTCCCGAATTTGCCCGATGGCGCATCGGGTCCAGCAAACGGAAAAAGACCACCGCCGATGCCACCGTTGCTCGAGGCAACGAATTTCGCCATTTCTGGAGGCAACTGAAGGCGGTAGGCTGGACATCGAAAAGACCAAGCAGTCTTGCGAGAGAGTGGAGTTACACACTTCTCGGTGTAGCCAACGTGTTCATTAGTGAGAGAGCGCCAGTTGCACACGCGCTCAAGTAGGGATTACCGGGTGAGAGTGAGAATGTGGACGGTGTAGTTATCGAAGACAAGGGCGTTGTGAATGAGAGCTCGGTGAGTAAGGAAATGGATGATGTGGAGGTGGCGGGAGCGTTCGGAGAGACAGTTAGCGAATCTAGGGTTTTCCTCACGGGTCCAGTACCAGCTACACGAGTCTCGATGGGTGAGGACATTCGAGCGTCGCAGATTGATACGAGCGCTCAGCTTTATCAAGAGACGCTGAAGACGTTGTTCGGCTCGTCGAGCGAGTCTGACGATGAGATCTCTCAGGCAGCGGTGACAAAGGGCATTCAGCATACAGCCTAGCAACCGTCATGCTGATGAATCACATGGAGAAGCGGCTGCAAGCTTGCATATGCTCTCGGAGGCGTCTGGGGTAGAGATGGAGAGAGAACACGGCCTTGTACCAGCTACCGCAGACCGCATCTTGCGGCCAGGCGTTCATGTGAAGAAGGACATCAAAAGCGTCCCGGTGGACGAGTAGATGAGGTTTTACGAGAGTTTCAGCTCCGGCGCGAGAGATGAAGGAGCACCTGGTGACGACGAGAAAGCAGATGATGACGTGTTGTCATAAGACGATGCTGTGTATTTGGACGAAGCTTTTGTGTCTTCGCTTCAGATTGGCGAAAATGCGCTTGACAAGCGTGCTATAAAGCAGCGCGAGAAATGGTTACGCGCCATGGAGTGGGCATCTGTGTCATTAGTGTTTGAGGGAGGCGTGGCTGTGTAATTATGAAGACGCTTGTCCAGTTGGCGAGCTATGTGACCTCAGTCACGTTTTTATTCATTCCTTTTGCTACTTCTTGCCCTATCACAGTGGGTCAATATTAACGTGAAACCCACCCGGTACAGCCTTTAGGAAGTTGACGGACGTGCTCAGGCTATTCAAGCGTCTTTTTTTATTTTAATGTTTTACTGACGAAACCCTCCGAGTCTCCATCAATAGGTTGCTTGGTCTCGGTGCCCTCCACCCGGCAGGTCTCACCTGTTGCCGTCACCGAGTCTTTCTGCTCGTCCTCCGGCGTTGTCGACAATTCATGTGCCGGGGTTTGCAGAAGAGATGCGCGTGGCATGGTCGGTGGTTGTGCCAATTGGAACATTGCAATTAGTTCTTCAATGTACTGTACATGAAATGCCCTGCGTGGGGCCAGTTTGTGCTGGGCCACGGGTTCCATTAAGAAGCGAGTTGCTCTGGCTCTGACGTAGTCCAAATTCTCAGGTTTAACAAAACATTTGGCCTTTCCATGTCTTGGGCTCAGACATTTTGTACACGGTCTACAGATGAACTGTTGAAAATGATGAATAGTAACATCCACTCCATTTAGTTCGATCTTGGACACTTCCTTGAGCGCCTCAGGGCATTGCCGTTGTGCGAACTGGATGGTATGGTATCCGTTATCGTAAATGTCGGTCTGCGTTGCTCTTGCGTACTCCACATCCAAAACTTTTGCCCCCGAGAAACTTGTAAAGGCCCTTGCTAGTGTTACCAGCCCCAGGTCCGCTCCCCCATGTACTCGAATTGCATATTGGAGTTCGAGCTGCGCCGGGTTGTAGTGACCAGCTCCTTCGCCTTCGGGTGATCGCTCCGTGTCCCTGATCGTGATAACAGCCTTCTGAAACCTCAACGTTTTGTCTTTCCATCTTGTTGCTGCCTTTTTTGAGTAAAAAGTAAATTTTAACGTCTTGACTCCATCAAACGAAAGACGTTTAACGTCTCGCTGGAACACACTCATCATCATGTGTCCCGATCACCTGTCAGTGTTTGCCATGAAAAGTTCTTTGAAAAGAATCGCGTGTGGTGCATGTTTATTGATCCTCACCGAAACAGGCAGCGCGACAGTAAGGTTAGCGCTAAAGTATGCTTCATGCATATCCTCAAGCATTGCACGATGTTCCCCAATCATGATCTCTTTGACAAAATTCGGTGGGTATGGAAGGTCGAGATTACCCGCCAGGTACATTATAAGTATTTCCTGCTTTCTGGCTGTCCACGTTCTAATGCTTTCATCACAGCTGGCCGTCGCTGGCGTAAGTACTACCTTCCTCATTGCGTCCTCATCTTATGCCCATACTTCAGCTGCTACTGCCGACCAATCGGTCGTCAGTTTCGCCATGAGTTGTTTCTGTTGCACCGGATTCCATATACCTTTCAACATATGCGATTTTCTGGCTGCTTCATCCGTAATTGTCTGTCGCTGGGGTAAGTTCGCACGAACCTTATCTCCCCACGTCTACTCTTGCGTTTTCAGCTGTTCGCCCTGATCAGGATCCTCCCTCGTCTTCCGTTCCGTTGAGGTTTTGGGTTCCTGCAGGCGACCCTTGGGCGGGCTTTCCTCTCCGTGCTCTCCGCTGCTTGAATGGAAGCTCATTCCTTGTTCCGTTGTTCTTTGCTCGACGCGTTCTTGCCCCTGTCCTTGGCCTTGTTCTTGAGGTGGTTCCCTGTGAGGGGGCCCTGGCCCTGTTCCCCCGTCCCCATCCTAATCATCCTCGGCTCGTCCGAATTCGGGATCCTCAGCTCCAAAGGTATGGCCGGCGTCCGTCACTCACTCCTGAGTGACCTTTCCCCTAGCGGGTATTTTTACGAGTAACCACTCGTGACTTCTTACCATCTATCCTAAAAATTAAGATGTATTGGGCAGCAGTTTTCTGAGCATGAAAACCCAGAGGCTACATTTCCTACGATTATATTTTCATATACATCTCTTGAATTTGTTGGCGTCTGACCCCTTTTTTGTGTGAAAACGTTTGCGTTTTCAGTGCGTCTGGGCGCAAACGAATTTGTTTTACAACAGGCGACTTTTCCGTACAAATCGCTGCTATTTTGGGAAGTAAGCAAACTGCATAATTTGTTGGCGCCAAACAGATTCGCGGCAAGCGACCCGTGGATACTTTGGCCCAAGCTAATTCTGTAAGCCTCCTAGCGTTGATGTTAGCTTACCGAAGCATCAAGAACTGTACTACTAGTGTAGTGTATCGATAACGCTCAAATATGTGTCGTATGTAATGGCATAACCATGTCACTTGAATTTTGTAAATTGTAGTCTTTCCACTTGCGGGAAGGTGTATCGAGTTTGAGCTGGTTGGTTTTAGCAATGTCGTAAATCAGACACCTGTCCAGTCACCAGATTACACTCGATGTCGTAACGTTCTACTATAACACAGCAGAGACGGTGGAAGATGGTACAGAACGCTGCCTTTGAATCCTACTTGGTAGCAGGTGAATTAAAAGATACATCAAAACAAAGAGGTAATCATTACGATTTGACAGATTCTAACACTCATCAGCAAGTGTGCAGACAGGACTCACTCCGACTCGCTCTCCATTCTCATTATCAACATGATCGACAGCTTCAGCAGCAGTAACTCCCGGCGCAGACGCTTTCGTGTTCCAGCCTCCCGACATGGATGCCTCAAGACGCCCCCCTTCCCCGAGATACGTGGAATGGCTTGACCGCAGTCATAGTCGTCGTACCAAATCTCGAAGCACGGCTTTGCAGTTAACTTGTACTGACGGCGGATCTTGTTATACAGCCAGCATTTTGCGTCGTCGACGGAGCGGCGCTCGCAGAAGTAGGACGTCGCAAACGACACCATCTTTCTGTCCATTCGTAGAGGCGCGCAGACCTTGCAAGTCCTATGACGACGCTTCTGAACTCCACTGATGGTAACCCAGCCCTCAGCCTGCTGAACCGTGTGCGTAATGCTGACAGGTGCACGCTTGCGAGTCTGACCGGTGTGTGGTGGCGTTATAGCCTCACCGGGAAAGGCCTTAGCTTTTAGCTGAAGAAGCTGGTTCTGGAGGACGCCAAACCACTCTCCGCTCGTCATCACCGGGGTTCCCTTCGTTGTTGCAGCTTCCTTGTGCGAAATGTAGGTGTTCACCAGTACTAAATCGATAAAGCCTAAGAATAAGCTTTTGTAGTATTTTTTTTAGCTTAGTAGACATTTGTAGAGAGTAATTTTGATGACGGTGCTTATGGTGCACCCCATCCAGCGCTGGTAGTCGTTCACAGCGGTCGGGCCCGGTACTGTGATAGGTCCCACCTGCTTCATTTTCCAGCTGATAGTCGAAGGTGTCATTACCGAGCCAGTGCACAAGTAGTGTACCGGCTTGTGGTACCACAACGGACCGTAATAATGTGAAGGACCCACGAGGGATCCTAGTTGCCCGCGATTGTCGCTTATCAATGAAGTTCTTATTCGAGCCCAACCGATTGGTCGTGGTAGTGCTAATTACGTAGATGCCCACGCCAAGAAGCTTGAAGACGGACGAGTACAACCGGTCGCCAACTACTGCATGCCACTAGTGTCGTGAATTCGTGCCAAGCACAACCTTCCAATTTCGAATGACAGCTGCAGCACTGGTCTTAGGCTCAACTGAGTTTCAGCGCCGTTCTTGACATCGCGTTTACCAGCGTAAACTTCGAATCGAAAAAGATTACGACATACACACTTTGGTTTAGCAAAACATGTCATAAGCTACAGCATTTGATAAAAAGTAGACCACAACAAATTTACCTGTGGCAATTAGCAGTTCTTGAGTCGCAGACCATAAATATCTTGGATCCGTAGCGGTGAGACTTATACGGCATACACACGCGGGTTGTGCTGCGATTTCAAATGGAATGCAGAACGCCTTCATTAAAAGAAAACAAGAGCCCGTAAGAAATCGTTGCTGTCGCCAATAGGCCTGAGCTTCCATAGCTTGTCACGCCTTCGCACGGTCGCGCTGTCAACAACGTGTAGGTCGCGCATCATGATGTCTCGGCACCGATTGCGAGCCATGAAACGACCAAAGGTACCTGCTGGAACCACACCGTCCTCGACCATTGCCCAATGTGCTGCAAAGCGGCGCTTCTGCGGACACAACTTTAGTGCCACAAGAATGCGAAGAACGTACAAAATCTCGTGTGCCAGACTTTGAATTCAAACGACGTCGTATTTGCTTCACTGGCTCGCGACGACTGCCCACTTGCTTGAGGCAATGTCCGCATTAAAAAACTGCACAGTCAAGTATCGAAGACGCATGGAAGACTCAAGAGGGGCGGAAGGAGACTCAGAATCAGCAGCCCAACCCAAAAGGAAAACATAAAAGAAGAAAAAAGCACCAATTAATACGGCAGCGAAGAGGTTTGCAGATTTCCAACGTACGACGGCTTTAGGTCGTTTGGGGGCTTTGGCGGGGTCGGAGAGTGAAGAGGACGAGGACTTAGACGCAATGGAAGGTGACGTAGTGGATCCACCAGGGTCTTCCAGCGACTGTTGTCATGAGAGGGAGGAGGCTCCGAATGTATATGAGGACTCAACGGTACAGCATGGCCACCAACACCACGAAGGACGCGACGCCACGCACATTGAGGCCATGGCGAACCAACCTCTGAATCCGCAGGCTACATCGGATGTCATCATGACCCTCGCGTGTCTGGATGGGGAGGAAAGTAAATCTGATGAGTCACCGGACCGACACCAGGCCTTTCCCGTTGTTGAGACGCATCAAGAGAGCCAGCATGGACAACATCCGATAGCAGCGCCCCCCAAGTCGACGCGAAAGAATAAAACTCACGCCGGGAAAATAGGCCTGCAAAAAGGAGCGATCAAGAGTATGTAGGCTAGTATGGCCACATTCATGCACACAGCGGCCTAGCTGGTAGCCCACGATACTACTGCGGAGTCACCAGCCCACCTCGCGACGACCACCGATCTCACGCAGAGTAAAGCATCGGAGGAGGATTGGGTGACGAAAACGCCGGACTCACAGCAATCGGTGGACATAGGTGACAGTCGTCTGAGAAACGCAGACAGTGATGCAGACCTTCCTAAACAGATTGGATTGTGGCTAGCAATTTTTGCTGGAAAGGAAATCGCGGTGGCTGCCAATGGCCAATGTGCATTCCTGGCGCTTTATGCTTCCACGACCAACCACACACAAAGCCCAATGAAGTGTACACGAGCAACAGTGAAAGGAGGCACGGCATTAAAAAAAAGCGGTGTATACATTGATGATGTGCAACCTTCTAAGGGTTGTGGCTTTACATCTAGTGGATCCGGTCCACGAGTATCAAAGACTGTATCCGGATCACCCTGGCTTCAAGTCACCGGCAGCCACAACAGCGGCGCTTTTTGCCCACTATGAGGCCACCCGTCACAGACCGATAAACAAGAGGGTAGCATCCACCTTCTGGGCCGGCCCGCATGAGCTCAGGGCGATGGCCCAATACTTGAGGGAGCCTATTGTGGTATTCGACGTTAACGCACACAACGACGCACATATGCAGTGCTACCTATACAAGCAGTACCGACTATCAGATGGAACAGACCATGAAAGTGGATACGGCAAGAGCTTTACAGACAGAGAGGCAACAGCATATCTCAAGAACTGCTGGGACCTACACATAATTCCAACGTGCCTGGTGCTTCGGCATCACGAGCGCCACTTCTATGGGGTTAGGTATGGGGAGCTATATCTGTAATGGCGTGCTGAAGGCGACGCAGCGCTTACAGAGACAATCTCTGACTCGTACCCTTGGAAAACTACAATCAACCAGTTCATGGAGTCAAAACGGCAAATTGACCTGCAAACTGTTACCCAACAGGGAAATATGGACTCTGTTAACTCGTTGTTGTGCAACCGTCTGGAAATGAGAGAACGACGGGATGTAGCCCACGCTCGGCTTGACTACCCGTACTTGAGTCGATTTTACCAGAGTACGACGCAGAAGCAGCGGTCACACTCGAATACCAACAAATACACGAAGAATACGGACTAGCTCATCTGGCTGCGTCATCTCAGACGTCCGAGGAGTCATCTAGCAAGAACGATGAAGTTCCTACTCGTATTGCCCGCGTCGCAACGGGGCCTGTGGTTATCAACTCGTATTTTCGCATCTTAAGGGACTCACCGGATTCTCCCATGGACCAAGTGGATAAACCGTTAGCGTTAACGTTAGAGCCCGCAAATGAGATGCATTCCGCACATGGTGTGAGTTGTTCCGGGCCAAACTGCAAATTCCAACTACAAAACGCAGACATGGAACACCAGCACACATCATGGAATGGCTATTAAATACCCCAGAGGCACTCCGGCACCTGTATGCCTTCCTTCCCTACACCGAACAAGAAGCTAAAACTTGGGGGGAATGGAGCCTCTTATCGTATGGGGATTGTTGGAGGCTCAGAGAGAACAAGTGAACGCACTTCGGCGTATAGTCGACGACCCAACAATTGCTGAGGTCGGTCGACAGTACTGCAAGGAATGGATCGCGGAGTGCACAGCAACGACTTCTGACACACATGCAATTCAACAGCTAGCTGGATCATAAGAGAGGTGGGCGCGCCTGGCGCAATAAGTACCGGAATCCTACTGCCGTCAGCAGCCAGTCTCCTTTTCGGACGCGGACTGGGGAATCCTACATGCAATTCCTTTCATTATCAGCAATTGGACGGAATCTCCGATGGGTCGAGCCCCAAACGGGGCTCGGGCGGTTTGGTACGACCACTTCCCCTTTATTAGAGGGCTGTGCCACCAAGTAGTGATTCACAACGATTGGAGCTCGGCAATCTATGCTCCAGCTGAACTCGTCTGGGAGGAATCTAGGGACACTGCAGTCCCCGACACCTCCAGGACGGAGGCCAAATAAAGGCATCAAGGTGCCGCAAGGGTCGAGTATAGTGAGGCAGACTTACTCGACTACGGTGTTCGACGAAGAACACAGCATGCCACAATTGGCGGTGCGGGTAGGTCGCCAGAGGGGTGAATTAGCGACTCTATCGGCACCAGCATCTACAACACCGACAGGGGCAGGATCGAGCAGCGGAGATAGTAGAACAAAAGGTCCACCGGGAATCGCACAGTACTTCGACCCGCTGTCGGAAGAAGAACATGGACAATATATTCATGGCCAATTTGAGAAGGAGAAGCGTCGACAAGCGCAGCGACGGAAAGCAGCAGACAGAGATACGGAGAAGGCACAGCCCGGCTCACCAGATGACCTCCACCCTCATGACCAAACCTACGGCTTCATCACTCAAAATGTCAACGGTCTGGGGGCGACAGAAAACGATATGAATATGTGGTTTCGAGCGTTTGGAGAGTAGGATGAACATGGCAGAGCGGACGTGATATGGATTCAGGAGACTCACGTCGCTGTTAGTGAAGTCGGATACCATGAGCGCCTTTATGCGAGGAGGTGGGGTTTCAAGACAGGAGAGCAGCAACCTACTCATTCCTGTTGGTCACCAACACCAGATCGGAAAGGAGGAGTCGCCATTCTGGCTCACCCGTACGGAGCTTTCACAGACATGACACCATTCATGGAGGGACGATGGTCTCCCAATTTTATGGCGATCCAAGGCAAACTAGCAGGGGTGTTTACGATTGTGTGCAACATATATGCACCCCACCGTTACACTCCCAGAGAGCGGTTTTTCCAGAGCCTGCAATCGCTGGTATTTCCAAAAGGAGCCCTGGTCTTTGTCGGTGGGGACTTTAATTGCACCTTAGACGACCTGGCTGACCGCAGTTATATAGCTAAGCATCCGCATCATGATTCATCTACGCTTCGTCAACTACTCGAAGGATGGGGTCTGCTAGATCCGGTGGCAGTCACTCGACCATCCCGGTGGTCGAAAGAAAACCTTATGCAGCACCACCAAGAAACACACACATACCACTACACGATCCCGGGCGCTGGAGCCGCATCGTCCCGCCTCGATCGGTGGTACACGTCCGCAGCAGCGTTCTCTTGGGTGGCAACGTGGAATTTAATTCAGCTAGTCGTGAGCGCTGATCACCACGGGGCCAAGCTTCACGTACACGCGCCAGGGGATCCTATTCGGATTAAAAAGCCGTCCAGAATCCACCAGGTGCCTTTTTTCGCAAAAGAAGTTGTGCAACAACTGACTTATAGGTTAACTGAAGAGTTTAAAGAGGTGCTAGCCACCCCAACTCTCACAGCCGAAGCGGCAGCCGAACTATGGGAGACTCTTAAAATTGAAATTGCCCACAAAACTCGACTATGTATCCGGCAACGCAGGAAAGCCCGAAGAAACACTCTCAAACAAAAGCTAATTCGCCTAATTAGACAGCAAAATCGACTGCGGGAAGCCAGACGTGGAATCCCAGCGTCGGTGGTATCAATAACGGAGGAGCTGGATAATCTGAATTTGAACACATTTGACGGATCGACAAGGGAGATGCGGCTAAGGAGATACATTGCGGAGTGTAAGGAGATGAGGGCAGAAAATCGACAACGTCAACTTATTCGGAACAGCCCGCACTGGAACGGGAAGACATCCAAATCCTTCTTCCAGCGGGTATCTAACAAGTTCTCAGACAATACAATCCGACATCTGGACCCAATTCCCGGAGCCCCCCCCCCCCCCCCTCCCCCACGAGGCATCCATGACAAAGCAAACATACTAGCAGATGCTTGGACACCAATCTTACAGCAGCCCAGCACAGATCACACCTCGGTGGCGGATGTAGCTGTATGGGCCAAGCCAAGAGATGGGCCAAAAAAAGCGCAGATGGCAGTGGCAGGCGAGATCACCGAAGCAGACCTTCGTGACGCTATCCGTCGTTGCCAGCCAGGCAAGGCGGCGGGTCCTGATCGAGTGGGCAACAGTTGGTACAAGGAACATGAAGACCTACTGATCCCGGTCCTCACCCATCTCTTCAATTTATGGTATGACAATAGGTACTTCCCTCTCTCATTCCTCGAGGCGGACATTTTCTGCCTAAAAAAAGGAGGTATATACAGCAACGCCCTTAACTTCAGACCTATTGCCCTCCTCAACACTGGTTACAAGCTCTTCATGAGGATCCTGGCAAACAGAGTGCGTGGCACTTTGCCCGATTTGATTCACCCAAATCAGAATGGTTTCGTCCCTAATCGGGAAATTCACGATACATTGGGCTTGTACGACGCAACACAAGAGATGACACTCCGAGATCCGACCAACAAGAAAGCAACTGCACTCTTATTGGATTTCAAAAAAGCCTATGACTCCTTGAGATTATATGATTGCGGTGCTCAGACGAATGGGTTACCCAGAGAAATTTATCAGAGCGATAATTTTCCTACATGCTGGTACAGTAGTTCGATTCCTGGCGAATGGGTCAAAATCCAGACTAATCCAAGTAACGAGCGGCATCAGGCAGGGCTGCCCACTGGCTCCCATGTTATTCATTCTGGCTTTAGATCCGCTCTACAGAAGGCTGGACGGGTTTCTAGGAACGCAAGGGATCATAGTGCAATCATCGGCTGGACGTTTTGAGTTACGTGTAGCAGGGTACGCGGGCGATACAACGGCCTTTGTTTAAAATCCAGCGGACATTCCTCACCTCAGGAACGAGATCGCCACATTCAGCAAAGCTTCTGGGCTTCATATTAATGCAGGGAAGACCACGGTTATCGCTTTACACCCAGCAGGACCGACCCCAGACATGCATCTACCTGGGGAACTGCACTACCTGCCGACGGAGGCCAGGGGTAGGTATCTCGGAATCCAAGAAGGGAGCAGCGCAGGTACAGACCGGTCATGGGACGTAGCAAGAAAGCAACTCAAAGTCCGACTAACTTTAGCAAGTCAAAAGATCACTACGGTGGACCAACGCAGCACTATCGCTGCAGCAATCATCGTGCCGAAGTTACTGTACATCGCAAGACACGCATGGTCGAGCAACGTTGTCATACAAGACATGCCTAGAATGATTAAAAATTATGTATGGTACGGATTGTTCACGACGGATCGTACTAGAGGGCGGGCGTGGCTTGATGCAGACCTCGTGGCACTGCCAAGAGCAGAAGTAGGACTGGCGATACCGGACCTCAGGACGGAGCTGCTTGCAATGGCGGCGGTAACAGTAGGCAAATAGGCGGAGACCGGCACTACACACGCTCACATCGTGGGCGATTTCTCTTCAATAGGGGCGCGGTGGGTACAACACCGACTGTGTATATAACACCAGGGCATGAAGCCTACAGACAGGGCGACACAGGCTAATGACAACGCTTTGGCAGACTGGCAGGAACATCATTCGCCTCGCCGGCGCGCCTGATCGCCTTCCGGGATTAACCGCAACCAGGAAGCACAGTATCCACACGATGTACGCTCGACTCCACCGATCGGCTCATTAGCACGGAGACACCCTCACTATTGATTGCACTGACTACCTGGAGACGCTCTCACAGGAACGGGCACTCGCGCGAAAGCAGACTCACGGACAACTGCACCATGAATGGCTGCCGTATGCGGCTATTGGAATACTCAAAGTGTGGTCACAAGCGAAAGAGCTAACAACTTTGAAGAACGCATGTAATCTGACAGACAACGGGAACATCACGGTGACAAATTTGATGAATTGGAGTAGAGTGAAAGTAGGAGTGGCCTCCTTCCACTTCGCCTCACCGCTAGCGAAGAATATCAAGAGGCAGAGGGCGGAACTGCTGGCCGCTACAATCGTGGCGAACTACCCGCAAGTAGTCATGGAGCTCCAGTACGCAGCGGACGTACGTCTTACGGCACAACCCAAGGATCACCAAGTGACCGTGACAGTGCAGCTAAGGCCGAGGATCGAAGCGGTCATACACACTGGTTCATCTGGACCGGACCACATCGTGCAGGTAGACAGTCACCCCGCACTTCTTAGACATCTCACAGCAATCTCAGAGGCCAGGTTCACGATCCTTGCAGTCAGACCTCACCCGAGTTTAAGTCGGCTGGTATGTCTGTGGGCAGGGGGACGGCGGTGGACTCGCACAAGGAAGCACTACAAAATACGGATTGCCCAGACGGCACACCGTAGAGGAGTGGCCAACAAAGAGAAAAGAACCTCCCAATGGGTGGATAAGAGTACAGTAGCAGCTACTGACCTCGCAGCACTACCCTGGAAGAATATTCGCCGAATAATTGGACTGGGACCATGGGGGGGGGGGGGGGGGGGGGCAAACACTGCTGCGACTCAAATGGGGAGCTTTCTCCATGTATGACGTCGGACAGAACAAAACCGGCTGCCCGCACACTACCTGCGCCCACATTGTTGACACGGACATATACCATGTATTTTGGGGTTGCCCAGCGGCGACGAAACTGAGGCGGGTACTCATCACGCCATGGAGGAGATTAGGCATGAGCGAGAAGGAAGGCGAAAGCTGCACCTTTGGGCTAAAGCTTAGTCGGGTACCGGAGGGCATATGGGAGATTGCAGAACACCTTCATGAACTGACGACAACGACATCGGTCGCCTTCGTCAAAAGAATAGAGGGACTTACAGACAATTGCTGGAGACTTGTCCTACAAAGCTGCTACGATGGGTGGACACACTCAACTACATGTCCAGGGACCTAGCACAGTGGCAGGGCAGGGAGGGTGCACCGGAAACAAGTGCTAAGGATTAATATCCTCAAATGGTGAAGAGAAAGTATACGGTGAAGCTGAGGCTTGGACCGGGGGACAACAGCGCTGAGCCGACGTGAGGGTGGCGCTGGGAAAGACGGGCATAGGAAGTCGTTAGTCTAACTAAGTGACATCAATGTAACCTCACCAAAACAACAACAAACAGCAAACAACAACAAAAAAGTCACGAGTAGTTGGAACATTCGTATCCTTAACACGTATGAGGAGCATACTGCTTCAATTTCTAGAGTTAATCCAGGAGACGGTGCCTTAACGAGTCCTAAACTGTCATATTTGTCCCCAAATTACGTAAAGTACGATTTTGTTTCTCGCGCGCTGGCGGCAGCGAGCCGCGGTGGTTTAAGAGCCGTGGATCAGATAATGTCGCTCTTTGATAAGCTCATATTATAAGCTAATGCTGTGTTTAACACGGGAAAGCTCTGAATTTCCAAAGAAAGCAAAAAAAAATCGAATGAAAGTAAATTTAATCCTGTAAATAACAATAACCACGAGCGTTTTTTCGAAGCAAAGTCTAAAATTTAAAAAGACGGTTTTACCCTGAACACAGCTCATTTCATATTGGTACATCCTCAATGTGGCACAAATCATATCGTTACCAGTATGCAAACAATTTTCAAAAACGTGTACCAGGGTCAATCACTGTTAGTAATAATGGGATAATAACGTAATTCGTGGGGCACTTTTCTTAAATTGCATATTCTTAAACGCACACGAGTAGTAATGAAAAAATGCTTTGGTCGAAGTCAAATTTACGCCATGCAAGTCGTTTTTCTATAACCAGCAATCGAACTAAAAGAGCCTATGTTTTAAGCACTTTCGTATTAATACGTAAAACTTCGATCTGAGGTACGCAAGAAGTGCTCGTGATACTTGAAGCTCGTTAATACGCAGCTGCTGAATGTAAATTCAAGAGTGCGTCCTTTAGGATAATGCATTGGCCCAAATATGTTACAAGCTATAGAGAAATCATGAATGCGTCGTTGCTACCGAAATTACTGTAATTGAAGCTTAACAGTAGCTAGGAGAAACGAATGAGCCGTTGTCCCAATTGCTGTCACAACTGGTAGAGATTTATTGGAATTCACCCATTGGGTTATTTTAACTTCAAAAGAGAGATTTGTTTCGCCCAAATTCCTTAAGCACATTGACTGGGTGAATGGGTTTTGATGTTACCCGTGGCCGCCACAGGCAACATGCTTCTGTGTTTTTGTGATGCCAACCGTATATTGGCTATAAGAGGTCAAACGATCTATTTTTGGTACGAAGTGGTGCATTCATTTACATACGGGTACACACGAATTCGTTCAAAGAGAGAATACCACCACATTTTTCCGTGATGTAAGAAATGAAACAGGAGATAACAGGTTTACCAAATTATAGAAAACTAAAGAGACAGTGTTCTTCCAGCGCAAGTTTGTACTGATGAATCACATAAAAGTTTGAGTTATTTTAGGTCGAGTGCTGTCTCTGGACTCTGGAGTAAAATCCACAGAACAAGTCTAAAATTAGGACAAATAGGGCATTTTAGGACTCGTTTAGGACTGATTTTCGATTATGGAAAATCAATAGAAGCACTTCTAGGCCGTCTTACTGCAGTAGGAAACTGCCAATCCCTGACTACGTCTTTTATCTTTAATCATATATTAATAAACGAGAGGATATAGTACGAGCAACGAGCATAATATGCTGTACCACATCTTCATCATGTGTACTTGAGAGCAAGCACTACACCCAGAAGAGATGGCACTTAGTCACATGCAAAGGATTGGCGTTCTACGGTAATACAACAATAGTGGTACAGCGATTACTGGCTTTAGATCGCTGAACGCGCCCCAAACTGGGCTAAAGATTGTTCGTCATCTGGCCACGTATGCCCCAGTAATGAGTCGGTGGTAGCACCACTACAGTAGTAGTAGTTCGCTTCTGCAGTAGCGTTTGAACACACACCCATTGATACTACGTAGTAGTAGTATGTTCTCAGCACCAATTTGCACAAATCAACAGCACCTTGTAGGGTGATAAGTTTGCGAGCCAATAAAACGGATTTAAGATTTCGTTGTTGGTTGTCTTATTTGGGAAATTCCATTTTAAGTGCAAATTTACATCGACAAGGTAAATCCGTTAAGTTTGAGCCTGGCACTGTCGAACCTGCACCGCTGAAACTTGACATCCAGCTCACTTACATCATGGACGTGCGGGGTTACATGGATACCCTTTGTTGCAACTATCCCAACAGCAATGATAGAAGTCCGGTTGCTTACGACAGCACTCGCTGACCTTGATATTGTGATCAGAATACGTGTTCTGTGCGCATCCTGCCGCCGTGCAGAACGGTTGCGCACTACTTGACGTGGCGAACACCGCGGCAACAGCAAAAAGAACGTAGATCTTGAAGTTCATCTTCATTAGTCTTGTGAGATATCGACGTGGGCTTGACTTGAGAAATAGAAGAATGAACGCAAGATCTTCCAAGTCGTCGGCGGTCAACCAAGGGTTCCCCATCGAGAGGTTTACAAACGCACTTAAAAAACGTAAACATATACTTACAGTACGACGTACGTACATGTTGCCGCATTTGTAGGTGATGTTTCGCCTGGCAAATGGGCGAATCAGTTTTCGAGGGGTTTAGCTCAATGTCACTGAAAATTGTATGTCGTAAGTAGCTCCAGCGCCGGGAAGAAGGGCTTCAAAGCGGGGAAGAATCGGTCTGCTTTGAATCGCTTAAGA
Source organism: Phytophthora betacei (assembly GCA_011320135.1). Lineage (NCBI taxonomy): Eukaryota > Oomycota > Peronosporomycetes > Peronosporales > Peronosporaceae > Phytophthora > Phytophthora betacei. Next base: position 432,414 of record JAANHX010000077.1, read on the forward strand.
CGTTCAAAAGGAAGCAAAAGATAAATGTACGTTAGGGCCTCTTATTTACTTTTTTACTTACTGTGATTCACAGTCTGTGAATTAATAGAATACGTTTTTAGCCAATGAAAGATAACCGTTAAAAACTTGTCGAATTGACAAGCACTTAAAGCACTTATGTAAAGTAAAATTCGGATTGATTGAAACACTGCATAAAATCTCGTTGAAAATATTCATTTTGTAAACTGCTCGGCTTAGATTGACAAGGCTGCTCGATCTGAGCTCGAGGTACTTTCAAGGTTTTTGCACTAAGCCTGAATTACGTTTTGTGAAGGCCACACGTCAAGCGCGCTCGGCACACTCACACGCTGTAATTTCGCTGTGATATAGTACGAAGGCCCAAGTCATTCGTCTCGAGACGTTGTCGATGCCGAGAATAGACTATCTGAGGTGCCGCATGAATGCATAATGTGCTGGCATACGATTGACAGCCTGTCGCACGCCTGATTACATGTTGACTTGGCTGATTATGCAGTGCCCTTGTTGACGGACAAAAGTAACGGCGTTCCAGAACTCTATAAATTAATATTTAAAATAAAATCGGAGGGTTTCTGAAGATCAGCAGTGCTGAAACCATGTGCTGCTGATTCAGCACACGGTTTCACCTCTTATACATGTATCTAGTGTCGACATGGATTTTACGAACCTTAGACTATCTTCGAGAGAGAAGGCTGGGTTTTTGACACGACAAAACACAAGGTGATTACAGACAACGACGGTGAAATCTGCCCGGTGTCTGGGCACTACCTTCATATAAAATTTAACTATTACGCGCGACAGGAATGCCCGTCCAGTTATTTGATTGGTTGAAAGTACTCAAAGTCTGATCACAACGTACAAAAATGATTCCAAAATGTACAAAACCGATACAGGAATTAGCACATCCTGGGTTGATTGTACAGAAGCGCCCAAATACGGCACACGGATTAGCTGAAACTGGTGGGAAAACCATGTTTGGAGTCGGGCGTGTTTCAACGGTATGGCGGATTTCACCGTCGTTGTCTGTACTAAAGGGTCCGAGATTTTTTGGCAAGAGGGCAAATGATCCACAAATTAGTGGTCTGCTGGAAGAAGTCAGGATCAACGATTATTACTATCTCATAACACATTACCTATCAAAACTTTAAGTTGTTTTAGATTGTAGTATTATGGGCATTAGAAAGCCCAGGCTATTTTCCCTACAATTTTTTATACACTGCTGATTTCTAGAGTTCGTCGGAGTCAGACCCCTTTTTGAATAATTTTTTTTGCGTTTTCTGTGCGTCTGTGCGCAAACGAATTCGTTTTACCCCAGGCGTATTTTCTGTTCAAATCGCTGCTATTTTGGAAGTAAGCAAACTGCTCACAAATTTGTCGGTGCCAAACGGATTTGTAGCGGGCGACCCGTGGTTGCTTTGGCCCAAAACCAGTTTTTAAGTTTCCTGTCGTTGATGTTAGTTTAACGAAGCATCAAGAACTGTACTACTACTGTTTGTCAACAATGGAATTAAAACAGATCACACTCCCATCGCAGCAATGTCACGACGCGAACGACGCGATAGACACAAATACGGTTTAAGGGCTTAAGGTCATCATACCACGATCGGTAACTGGACACGCAGAGCCTACAATGCGCCTGACAGGTCGAACGACTTGTCGTCGAATTTATCGGAAGTGGCGGTACAAGACAAGCATAGACGACGTCGTATTGCCTCGGCACAAGAAGAAGAATCTCGATGGAGGAACCTCAAAGCAGTGTTAGTCAGTAAGCTCGTGCTGATCAAGTCTATTATGTGGGATGAAGTCGTCGACGAAGCAACCCTGGGGGCGAATACCTCGCTATGAGGTTAATGGTACCGGTGACGATGGTTCAAAAGGCCCTGCAGAATTGCCACGACGCTTTGGAAGGTGGCCACCGAGGTGTAGTCAGAAGCTACTAGCGGAAGAAGAAGATTACTACTGGACCGGTCTCTACTCAGACATCGAGAAGCATGTGACGTCGTGCCCTGATTGCAGCACGAGCAAGAGATTAGTCTCCGGGTAGCATTCTAGCCGAGCGGTCATTCCAAGTGGTGATGATGGCCCTTGTCATCCCGTTACCCAAGCGTCGACGGATCAATACCGCTCACTGCTGTTTCAGTGTGTTTCACGAGTTTCGTCATGCAAAAGCGATGGCCGACACGACCGCGCTGCGAGTAGCTCAGTCATTTAAAGAATGTGCGTACTGACGTTTCGGAGCACCGTCTTGGATACGCCCTTGCCGTGACTCTCGCTCATGAGCGAAGTGCTTCAGGTCTTTGCGATAATGATGCGGTCTCGGTCACGAGCAACGCTTATTTATCGCCCACAGGCGAACGGACAGCAGGAGAGATCGGAGAAGACGTCATGGCGACAGTGGGGTTTATGTTGAGGATACGCTACAGCAAGACTGGGACAAGCTGGTGGAGCGGTTGATTTGTGCGATCAATAACGCGGTGGATACAACGCTAAAGAAAACGCTGCTCTACCTCGTGCGTGCTTGAGACGCTCAATTGATGCGGCGGGGCTTAGAAATACAGTCCGACGCTCTGGCCTGAAAAAGAGAGGTCAATCGACAACAAGTGATCGCGGTGGTCATAGCAAAAGCGTACCAAACGTTAGGGAAGAACGGCGAGTGAAGATTCAGAGCGAGACAATGAATAGGATGGAGCGCGGCTTACTTCGACGAGGACGAAAAATAGGGTCGAGTCGGGGTGGAGAGATTCGGTTGCAAGGCGAGTCCAACCAAGCTCGGGGCGGCAAATCGCTTTACAGTCGGGAATCGTGCGTGTCTGTACATGGATCGAGTGAGACCAGGGCTGGTGAGGAAACTCGCCTATCTGTGGCACGGGCAATTCTGGCTCAAGGCGACGGTTGCGAGTTCGCTTATGAGCTCGACCTCCCCGACCGTCGAGGGTATCGATTGCACTCAGTAGTACAAGTGTCTCTCCTCAAACCGGTAGCGGAATTCGAGGATAGACCAGCAAATCGTTTGGCTCCGGAAGTGGAAATGGAACATCGCCTTCACTTTGACAAAGATCTACTACCCAATGACAGCTGGATGCAAGGCCCAGCGACGGGTAAGCTGACACAATCTTAGACGATCGGATCCTGGTGTGGACGGGATCTAAACGACCGATTCGGAAGCTCAAAATCAAGTGAGTAAGCTTCGATTAACCGTCGTTGGAACCGATGTCTAACCTGCCACGCGAAAAACTGTTGTACGGTTACCTTCTCAAGCGAAAAATGGATCGACGCTTGCAGATGGTTCATGTCACGAAGTATAGTCAAGCATCACCGGAAGATGAACTGACCGTGGGGCATCGTAGCTCTACTGCGATAAAGATAAAACCTGCATGTGGGGCGGTGCAGTCCACATCGACAGACGAACGAATCTACTGCATGGGATACGATAAAAACAGAAAAAATGAAAACGCGAATGCATGTACGCAAGATATGAAGAAGGACGACTGTCTGCGGAAGTCGATACGAACTGTAGAGAGCAGCGCCAAGTTGCATAAAATCTCGGCTTGAGCTGATCCAGCACAACAGCGATGGCTAGATGAGGTCAGTCGACGACTCGGTCGCAGAAGCCAACAAGCCTAGTTGAGAAGCCGGTGAAGCTTTGCAATAGGTGGGTGCCGTCAACGACGAGGGAAACTACCTTGAGTCGCGACTGGTGACACTTGAGCAGCACTTGGTGTGGGGGCAGCGTGAAACCACTCCCGATCATATCCAGCGGCGTTCTCAAATGAAGCCACACAACCGTCGATGACGACAGCCTCGCGAGTCCAACCGTGACGGACGCAAAGCCTCACCAAGTGATTGCACGGATAAAATGTTGTATTGTACGGGTGAAGGTGAGATGTCGCCGACCAACAGCTGCGCCATGGTTCAGCTGCGTCGATTGTGACGACAGAAGCATTTTAATCCTCGCCGGTGGATACCCAGAGCAACCGCTCCAGAAAAATCGCTGGGATGTACGACTCGAAGACAAGCTGTAGTTAAAATCCATACATCTTAACAGCATTTGCATCTTAAAAAAAAACTTCACAAAGTACGTATCGACACAGGCTATTGCCGTATCGGCAGTGATAAAGGGAGGTCGGAGTAGAAAAAGAGATCATTTAAAAAGATACTCTCGTGCTACATATGTGACACTTCCCGTGATGGGTCGCATGAAGGTGTCCAATCAGAGAACGCATTTTGCTCTTTTTCTTTGCTCTTGAGTTAAAAACCTCGCGTTGGTCATTAATTTAATAAGATAATGCTATTTTTCTCGGACGATCTGGCCGATCACAAGCGAGTTTATCTCCTTAATTTTTATCTTTTCAACTTTTACCTCCCCTAACCCTGGTACACGTTTGGTTTTTTTAAATCGTATGCTTCAACAACGACTTGCATGGTTTGTGCTCCGTAAAGGATGTTCTAATAAGACGTATGCTGTGTTGAGGGTCGTACAGCGGTCATCAGCGACTAATGGAGCTGATTTTAAAACCTGAGCTCGTAGATGACGGATAGTGGCTACCCTGGAGAATAAGCTTCAACCGATTCATGCATTTAACATCTACTACTGTAAGGAGCTTCGCCTGCAGAACCAAGTAAAAACATGTGCTCGATAGTTTCTCCCAACTGAGATACTTGGAATATGCATAACAAGATAGCCAAATAAAAACAATCAGACCTTATGCCGAGTTTCCACGGGAAAGCTCTAAAGAAAGCCAACAATAAACTCGAAAGAGAGTAAATTTACTCCGTGTTGATAACAATTACCTCAATAGGACTATCGAAACAAAATCTGAAAACTAAAAAGAAGGTTTGTGCAAGTGAAAAGCGCATCGCCATTTCCTTCACAATATCATCCTCGTGCGCACAGCTACAGGCTGGCTTTCGTAGCTGCTGTCGTGAAATCCGGGACTCGACCAAGGCGAGTCGCTGAGGGGCGAAGGGATTCCTGCGTGAGTAGCGACGATAGCAAACACAGTGTGCGCAGCGTCTGCAAGTGGAAAGCAGAGAGGCCACATTGCGGCGACCTCTGTGGGGTATAAACAGCGAGATGGGATGCATTGGTGTGCGAATTAGTGGGGGTTGCGATGTGGTGTGCATCAGCGTGCGCATTAGTGTAATTGAGACCAGTGCGTTCAGCATTGAATTCGCCACGGCTACAGCTCTATGGCCAACTATTTATATTTAGATGTTGTATCTGGATACACATTAAAGAAAAAGGTTTGTTTGTACTTACTGTAGCAACTTGCCTCGAAAGCTGGTGGTTTCCAATGGTGAGATGAACAGTTTACCCCAGATGGGAAAACAGCTGCGAGCTACCGTAACACCGCTACGTAATGCTGTACGTGGGGTGGAACTCGTTTGCGGCTAAATTTACAACTCCGTTGCAATTAACAATTACGAATCAGATTGCTACCAGTGGTGCTATATTCGTGCGCAACTTTGTGCGACGTATCAAAATGTTATCGTTTGGCGTCACATGCAAATATTGATTCAATGTGTGTACTATATGCGTGCGACTTACTGGAATAGACGAAATCCAGCATATCCCCATGTCGGGGCGGGTACGATCGTCTCTTCGAATGACGGGGCCGCATTGTCTACTTCTGTTTCTGCTGATGGTGTATGCTGAATGTTAAACTAGAAGAACAAAGACTTAAATGACGGTAGTCCGGTGTCACCGTCCACCTAATCAGCTACAGAGCCCACTTCCGTGGTGGAGTTGCTGGCTATTTTCGGTCAGCTCGTTTGCTTAAGACTGGGTCGAGCGCCGTAACTGACGCGCCTTGATTTGTTCGATGGCTTCTGCGATTGTGACGGTGGAATAAGGCTCGGGTTGTTGCGGGTTCTGCCAATCGGGGCTTCTTTCATCTACACTGCAGTCTCGGCATGGGAGGGACAAGTGCTTAATTAGTTAGAGATGCTTGGCTGATTGCACCCCCTGGCATACGGACGTGTATGGCGTCTGGACACTCCCAAGTTGATGCTCTAATTATGCTTTCTGCAACTTCTCGAGGCATCCCGGGCCGTAGTCTGGTGTCGACTGCAAAACGCCAGCTTGCCCATCGCTCCATGAGTCGGATGCCTGTTTCACTTTTCCATGCCGCGAGTAGTGCACAGGCACCGCCGATCCGCATCGAGTGCGATGAATAGTCCTTAGGATCCGCTCCTTGGGCTCGTGCCGCTTGTTTGATTATTTTGGATGCTCTAGACTTCTTGATTGTAGAGGTGGCACTTACCAATGTCAGGAATGGGCTGAGGCGTCTGCCGCTACTTAGCCAACGCAGACGTACGCGTAAACATGTTTCTGCTGCGATTACTGGGCACAGGTCAGATTCTCCAGATCAGTAGTGGCGAATGACGGTCCCTTGGCGAATTTGGTCGCCTTTGTGAGATCTGAACAGGATCTCTACTGAATGCGTTAAGTTCAAACTTGGCTCGATTGCAACACCGTATTTGTCTCTCAGATTTACATCTGTTGCCCTGATACTTTGGGTGGTTCCTCCGGTTGATGTGTCCGTGACCACCAGCGCCCACATCTCCAAGCTGCGGTCGAGAAAGAAGAAGGCTAATACTATCGATCGCCACAGGAGGTCTGTCTCCCCGTTATCCGAATGAGATCGGTGTTCTTGCAGCTTACGGTGCATTTCATGCAGCATGGGAGTGGTGACTGGCTGCTTTCTGTCGACGTGGCTGTCGGTTCTCTTATACCTCTAAGCAAAGAGCTCAAATTCCGAATTTTTGTAATTGAGTCTCGCGTTTCTCACGCTCCTGTGAGCGAAGGTAATGGCGGTCATATTGCTGTCGAATGTTTGGTACTTGTTTCCTCGTTTCTGCTTGTTGTGGCCCTCGAGGGCACAGACTCCAGCGAACAGATCAACGATTCGTGCTTGCCGCTTCTGAGGCAGGTCGTCGATCCAGATAGGAAACCCGAACTCTTCGCAGAAGCTAACCCAGTAATTGAACTTCTTTGTGCAAGTGCGCAAAGAGGAGTCATTGATGGCGGCTTTCTTGAGTAGTCCAGCTGCCGCTGTAATCCGATTGAGTCTGTCTGTACACACACACGATCACGCTGGTAAGTCGGGATGTGGGCGTCGCATGGACGAGTTTCGCTTCTCGGTCCGAGGACTCTGGTGACCGTGAATGTCAGCCTTTTGCAGGCTTGAGCTAGCGCTACCTCCCGGAGATAGCTTTGAACTGCTGGGTCTGAGCAGTACATACGCTTCAGGACGCTTGCCTTCCCATAAGGTATGTACATATACTCGAATGTGTTGCCACCGAGAGTGAATCGATTTCACTGGAATCCATGACATCACCACACGAAGTAGGCTCTGTGCCAAGGTCGTACCGTTGATGGACCGCAACCCCTAAATGTTCTTCGAGGTGTCAGGCCTTGAATGATGATCCTCGATTCGTTGTGAATGACGACCCGGTAGTCGGATTCTGGAGGTATCGCGTGGAACATGGACATTGAAACTCCGGCGAACTCGTTTTCGAACACGAGTTCTTTCCACCACTCGAGTTCTCCGCGGAGTCTGTCGTTCATTGGTATTCCTGAGCTACCAGTCCGGTCCATTGTGTCTTGGACACTAATAATCCTTTGCATGAACGGTTTTGCGATGGGAATGAACGTCGTTATATGCCGTAGTACGCCCACCAGGCTCTTCAGCTTCTACTTGGTTACATACTGCATGCCCAAAGTCTCTGTGATCTTGCATTTCATCTTATCGATTTTCCACTGCGGAATAGATACTGCAAGATCCACCAGATTTCAGTCGATCCCGACGGCGTGAACCTGACGGGACCAGGTTTTGAATTTGCCTTCATGCCAGCCTTCTGAACCGAATACGAGCTTGATCGAATCTCTCAGTCGTTGCTCTGCGCAATGGAATCTGTCTCCGATATCAGCTTCGATTACGACGGATTTATCGACCCAGTGGAATATCCAGAAGGGCTCTGGTAGCCCTAGGACGTATGACGAGCCCGATCGCTGGTAATGTCGAGCCTCTTTCCCGAAAACGGCAAAGTACGCGAGCAAGGCCGTCCGCCTGAAGACGGTACTTCCTGAGACGATCCCGACGTGTGATCGAGGGATAATATATCAAATGCGGATGCGTGTCGAGCGTGCACTGGCACGTGTAGGAATGCCTCGGTAATATCTGCTCCGAGCGCGTATATGTTCGCGTCAGGATATTGCCGGCGCAATCGTAAGACACGTTGTGCGATGCTGGAATACGAGCGTCTGGTGTCCAACCTGTGTTGGTAGCATCATTGATAGAGGTCCCATATGGAGCCGATAGGTCATGAATGATGCGGCCGCCGTCCGAAAGAGGAATGTCCTTCTTTGGTACTAATGCGAAAGCACTGGAATGGAACGCCGGTTCATCTATAAGTGCTAGCCCGTCCGCAAGAATACACCGTTCGCGGTAATATTCGATAACGAGTTTATGACGACGACGGCAGAACCCTTCTCTGCGCTAGGATAGCTCTACGGCACTGGTCGAACTCCGACCCGCTCTGACGGGTTGCACCTGAACTACCCCATGATCTGCAATGTCGCAGAGTTGTGTGAGGTCAGAATCTGCCAAATGCTGCTTGTACAGATGCGGTCCCATCGCCTTGTTAGGACGCCGGTCCGTTGGGGCTGACCTCTGGAAATGCGTAGAACGCCTTCGATCTCTATGTGGGGTACGCCGTGAGGAGTCGAACGTCGACTTCGGGAATGGTAAGCCGTGCTGTGACGGGCTTCAAGAATATTCGATTCACCGGAAACGGAATGTGTTTTTTTGTGGTGAGTAGCCTGAAGGAGCGAAATCTCTTCAGAGGAACACAGCGCGGTGTTCCGTTGACGATACATTCGCGACTCAGTACCGTATCGAACGAAGATGTCAGAAACCGAGCACTGATGGTGATCGAATCCGGTACTAGCTGCGAGCTAGAAGGTAGGATTACGTCTGTCCCGAATCCTAGATATCGATTCCTCACCAGGTGTGAAATTCGAGTAAAGTCAGTCATGACGAAGCCCCAACGTCTACGTCACTGGGCAAAATCGTAATCCTGTTGAGACAGGAGTATAGTCACCCGACACCCATTTCTAAAGGGGTCCGAAGACTGTGTTGGTAATAGTGGTCACACCTCATGATCCGCTGATTTCCGAACTGTGGCAGAAGGTGATAGTATGATATCCATGTTCCAGTTGCAGAGACCGTCTGCAGTCGTATTGTATGCACGAGGTACGGCTTGTAGCTTAACCCACCTAAGTAGTGATAGAAACTCTCGGATGTTTCGAATAATGGGCTGGAGATTGCTCGCACGTTGCTAGAGCCATATTAGCAGCGACTGCCGAGTCACCAAATAGTCGGATTGGTATGTTTCGATGATGTTGATGTAGCCAGCGCAGTCCTGTTAGCAACTTCAGAGCTTTCATTTCATTGTAAATGCCGCTAGGGTGAACGGCACTGGCCGTCCACCACATGAGCTCACCAGACTTAGACCACACGCAGCTGGCGTGGGCACTGCGACGCTGAGGGACCTGAGCCCCTTTGTCAAGTACCAGTACTACGTACACACCCTCCGTCTCCGCGACGTGTGTGGTCGTAGTGCATAATTCAAGGTCATTCGTGAGTGGTAGTGCATCAGGCACGCTCAGCACTGGCGGAATAAGTAGTGATAGAGACGATTGGGCAGTACGTGTTGATGAGTATGTAAGAGGCCTGGTGTCATAGTCTGCTTATCGCCTCCGTGGCATCCGCTCGAAATATTCGAGTGTCCAGCTTTCCGTTCTCCATGCTTGTTGGTCACGTGGTCGAAGACCGCTGTAGGTAATCAGACCAGCTCGTGATTATGATTGCATCCTGAGAAGTCGCATCCCTTCTCTGTTTGGAAGCGAAGACAGGCCTGACTGTCATTCGCCATCGGAATCAATGCCTTGACCTCCGCGGGGAGTGCGGATGCTGTAGGGCGGTCCCTCGTGATGCGTCGCGCGTTACTCGGCTTGTAGTTGCGGTCAGTTCGTGGTGACTGACGGGAAGGCTGATTACGGGTTCATGTGGCTAATCACGTTCCGGACGAGTCGTTCGTATTGAGGGGAGCCTCTCGTCATAATTTGCCTGCGCTTGAGGGACCAGGCCACTGGGAGCTCCTCACGTATCGACTGAAACAGAATCGTGAGCACGTGTGTGTACAGATTGATAGTAGCGTGGATTAGGCTCTGTGGAGCTTGATCTAGCAGTTCCAACAGCGAGTTGGCATAGAAACACCAAAATACCTCCGCCACTGAGCGGGGGTACCACTCCACTGCAGCTTCTTCGAAACGAAAAAGTGCCAGGCGCAAATCCTTAATAGAGTGGATGTAAGCCGCTGTGCTCGTGTCCGCTGATGACCATGTGGCCGGATCGTGCGTGATGGAACGCCCTCCTACAGTGTGCGTGGGGGGCGGCAGGAAGTGATCCAGCCGACGGGTGCCTAAGTTCACGGCAAATATCATATTAGCGGTCACTTTGGTGACACGGTAACGACTCCTCAGAGTCTCTCGTTGCTGGATGTCCGCAATACTGTCCAGCAGGGACATAGCCCAAAACGATCGCAAGTTAATATCATTGTACGTACATTAGCTACTTGGTGGACTCGAAACTCCGCTGCACGAGGTCGAAACCTGGTAGCACCGGCCATCAGTTCTAAGATTGTGTGGTGTACGATGTCTTCATCGCGTGGGCGACGTCTCTCTTGATCACGGGTGTAGTGGAACTCCTGACCGGTTTAGGGGTGCGACCGTTGAAAGTGGTCTCCTCCTGCGTTCCGTTCGTCCAGCTGACGAGTCGTGTAAGTATCGGCATTGCGCTCCGATCGCTGATAATCCCGATCCATTCGCACTTGTCTGTCCTCGTATCCATTATACCCCCGTGGGCTATCACGATATTTAATGCCCTGACGATGGGCGTGGCTATCACGTTCCCGATGTGAGCACCGACGACGATTGCGCGGTGATGGTCCCCGAGGCGACTGAGGACCGCCGGGCTCTCCAAGTGGCCGTCTTTCCGTTTGAAAGTGGTCGCGGATTCTACTTCAGCCTCGATGACTGCTTGTGTGACGTCGAGTCGGGCCCCGACTCCGACTCCGATCCCTTGATCGGTGGCTGTTTCGCCCCCGTGGGCTTGGACGGCTACGTTACCGAGCACGTCCACTCTGGCCGCGCGCGCTGGATCGACCAGAGGCTGAACTGCGTCCACTGAAAGGAGGGGCACCCTTCATAGTGACCGGCTCGGCTGTGGTGTCGATATACACGTTTGGTCTGGATGGAAGCAGAGCTGCTGAGCGCACCATTGCCACTGGTTGTTCGTCACGCTGTTTGCGTTGTTCTCGTACAAGTTGTTGGGAGGTTGCCACCATCTGTTGTGTGGCCTGCGCGAGCGACATCAACGTAGAAGCCACAGCTTCCTAGATTCCTGGCGTCGCCCTTGTTGTCGCTGGTGCTGCTACAGTCACTGGGGGTGCTCCTGCTGCTGTACCTACTGATGGCAAGCCTGGATCAGCTGGTGCTGCTCCTTGTTGCTGAATAATGCCATGAGTATGAGACGAAATCCACTGCTCTTCGTGGGGGGGGGGGGGCTAATCTCAGTGGTGTGTCGAGAGACACTATTGGGGGTAGATCGCAAGGCAGGGGCCGCCCGCGCGACATGCCAGCTGCCAATATGTATGTGGTGATTCCGACTCACTGTCTGCATCTTCATCAACTCGGGGGGTTGACCCCGTCGGTCCAAAGTATGTACAAATGGTTAATCGAAATAACACGCCAAATTCGGTAGCCATTGGAATGGCCGATGTACCGAAATCCACCGAGGTTGTCGAGCCTCTGTGAGCGAACGCATCGCGCAGCAGTCGTTGAAGTTCTGAATCACTAACCGAGGGCACAACAACTACATCCACCGGGACCGGAACCGCGCCGTGTGGCGGTTGAGGTGGCAGCTATTGGGTGCACCGTGGCACTAGCCAACGACGTACACGTGGCGCGAGATTAGAGAATCCCAGGCGGCCTGGGCCGGCAGAAGGACATGAGTGTGCAAATTCGATACCGGTTGTCTGACGGCCAATACACATGTAGGTTGAAGTCGGTTGGAGCGCGGCGCCCGTTGGCGTAACGAAGGAGAGTCTATCGCATGTCCGATATGCAGCGACTTGGTCTACCAGGAATAAAGTCTGGCTTGATTCGTTAGGGTCATACCGTTGGTGAATTAAGTTGCACATCCGCCGGGGCAACGGTTCGAATCGTCGATCACGAAAGGGCTACGATGCCCGGGTTGGATATGTCGTGCTTCCCGTAAGCGTGCGTAGACAGGTGCGTCCCAAACTCCCTCTGGGATGGTGTGGGCACTCGAGACACACAGCATTACCACGAAGGGCATCCGACCGTGTGATAGCTGCTGGCGGATTCGCCATTCCGGTGGAGCCCGTTTCCTTCTTCGCTTGGGCTCTGCGCCTTTGTCTTGGTTTTCGGTGTCGGTGTCGAGCTCTGCGCCCGGCGTGAGCTCTGTGCTGTGTCCTGGTGTTTCTTCCGGATAGTCTGCAAATGCCGTGTTTTGTCCAGAAGCGGAAACATCCGGTCCGCTGGACCGGTTACCGAACCTCGCACAGCGAGTACTATGACATCAGATTTTCTAATACGCTAGTGTTGATCAAAGTGGTCGCGGAGAGTCGCAAAACACCGTTGGAGATAGTTATTGCATCAGTTCATGGATGCATGGCCTTCCGATAACAGCCCGAAATGCACCAGTAGACGATGTCCGCGTCCGCCTTCTGTTGACAATTTTTGCAGCCTCTCTCCTTAGCTTCTCAGTCTTGCTCGAACCCCAAATGTTAAATGCGAACAATATCAGCGTACCGGTGGTCTTGTAGATGATGAGGCGTTATGGCGGCACGTTTCTCGCTAATCATATTCAATGCGCTAGGTAAAGAAATCGACCACGGTAGCAGCTTGTGGAAACGATATTTAAATCGCCTCGGTTCGTCTGCAACTAGCGTTTATACTTGGCGTGGAAGTGTGTTTACCGCTTCGTCCAACAGCGAACTATCTTCGTGTTGTGTATCCACCAATGTTGATCACGATACGCTGTCACAGTTGGCCGATTCGTTTTAAGCGTAACACGAGCTTGTTTAAACGCAGCTTCCGTGTCTGAATAGAGGGCTTCATAGTAGGTCATCGTAAAGGAGTATATCTCTTAGGTATTTCCGAACTTGGCTTGATCAGGGTTTACCTAACTTGACGAAGCACTTGGCAAGTTTTGCTTAGAACATTCAGGCTCACGTGCCACCAGCAAATCATTGTAGGAACGGCTGAAATAAACCGATAAAAAGCATTTATAGAAGCGAGATCACAATCAGATAAAAACACCAGTGTGCCAGCATCTTCCATAATCCACTGCGGTGGGGAGCGCTGAGACAAAGTCACCTTAGGTTTGACCACTGAGCCACTATAGAACAGTGTTTAACCCAGTCAAAGCAACAGAGTTAAGAGAAGAATGATGTACCTTGACGTGGTGTTGTGCAATCGACGACGAGTACATCGGGATGCTGTCTGTAAAACTCCGAAGTCGACGGATGAGACCACAGCTGATACCGGAGCCGATTCGTTGCGGTGCTAACAGCATACCTTAAAAACGCCAAGCTGCCTTATCTCGAGAAAAAAAAGAGCTTCCATCGGAGTTTGTGTGGAGAGTGCCTCCTGACGAGTTGAATGTCGGGCATTAGTCAGATATTTGGGAATGGCCCTAGCGTCAGCATCAATAGACAAGATGTTGGCACTCATATTCACAGCCTGAATCTCTGCAGCTGTCTGAGCTCTAACAAAAACCTGCATGTTTGGTACAGGGTCATGCTTGATGTCCGCTGCAGCTCGCTGGTGGTGGTCCGCGCGTACTCAAACATCATTTGAAGCTGGTGTTATGGCGCGATCTGCTATGTTTCAAATGAACAGTAGCCCCGCTCAAGAACGCCTTTCTTTGCTGCCATGACCTTGATCATTATTGAGCATCAATCCGCTTCTATCTGTCAGGTGAATTGCCTGTGTTCTTAGACTTGCCGACTCGGTCGCACTCGAAATGCTGAGCGTAAATGACTTTGATTTTATCTGAAAGGTACGAGGCTGTGCGCTTAGAAACATTTAAGCGGTTGGTCTTGGTCCAAGAGTGAAATGAATCTGCAGCAGCTTGGTAGCTTAGATATACACCTTCCGGAGGAGACACGATAGAGAAGACAGCATCTTGACGACGTAGTGGGTTTCGCATGGACGCGGTGGTGATGATTCTACATTGAGAGACTGGAAAGGGAATACAGTGTGCTATCTACTTTCGAGGTCTTACTTCGTTAAAACATAAATAGCAGCTGCTTGCTGCTCATACGCGAGGACGGTCTTCCTTCTTGTGCCGCGTTTATAGGTATCGTAATGATATCTCGAAGTAATTTCAGCGCTAGACGCCCGTGCACGACCAATTTAATCATTTCATCACCAATACATGTGTGCACTTAGCATATGCTACTGTGTGGATGCTCTCTTGTAGAGCCAAGAAAAAATCTGCTTGATAGTTTCTCAGTTCAGTATAACAGCATTACTGTAAACCATATCAGAAGCGGACTTCAGACAACGACGGTGAAGGTCAACCCCTTGTAGATATTTATTTTCAATGCAAAATGAGAAAGGCCAACAAAACAAAAAAAACTCGACCCCTTGCGCGGTATCACCTGCAACAATTCAAAAAAACTTGACGTCTTGCACGGTATCACCTGCGATTGGTCAAAATAAAATAAAACAAAAGAGAAAACAAAACGAAAAAAAACACCCGGAAAAACAAAATGAATGTACATGTATGTTTTTGATCAACACCATCACTACAGTCGTAGACATATTCTCCCACGCTAAATCTGATTTTCGTCTTTGTTCCCTGTCAGTTTGTCGTTTTGCTTGTCTGGGCGCCCTTGAACTCAAACAACAGATTTGCCTTTTTTCATCCTTTTAGTGTACTCAATGGAATATTTAGCGCCCGAGAGATAGACTTACATTTCTCCAGTGCCACCCACTCGAGCGCTTCCCGTCTCTGTTTGACGGTGTAATTGTTCTGGCGACTGGGTCATAACCAGCAATTTATGTGAAACGCGTTAATTGGTTTAAAGTAAAGCAGCTCTTTGTGTGTGTTTTTTTTTTTGAGTCCAGATTTGCACTTAGCGTTTTTGTGGTGGGGGGCGAGTTTCACCGTCGTTGTTTGTACCGTTTTTCGCATGTAGAGAGCTGCATCCTCATATGAGATGCACCTAGATATTGACCAATCACATTCGGCTATCTTGAATTTAGGAAATCGCATGTAGAGAGATGCACCATTCCGAAGCCAACCAAGTCTTTGCGGCAAAATTTGCGCCGGCAGTCGGTCATTTGCCATGACACGCACGAAGCCTCGCCCAGTGGGCAGACCACGTGTCGGTGGTAAGGGACGCCACCAGACCAAACACACGGTCAAGAGCATCACGGTGCAGAAGAAGCTAGAAATTCTGTCGTTTTGGGAAAATGCTCCTCTTCCTAAAATGCGTCATACAATTGATCAGTTTTGACACGATCTAAATCTTGATTTTTACAACTCAAAGCGCACTATGATTCAGCGCTGGCGACGGGAGGAAACAAAGCTAAGGTCAGCATTGAAGAAGAATAAAGGTGGCTATCAAAAGGTAAGGAGCTTAGGCGTAGGAACGATTCTGAGTAAGGAGCTAGAATTAGAGATTGTGGAGTGGGTGAACTGCTTAAGGGAAGAGGGTGTACCAGTATCGTCTCGAATGCTAGCGATTCAAGCGCGGCAGACTGCCATGGGAGCTGGCATCAACGGGTTTAGAGCTTCCGATAAGTGGATTAAGGGCTTTAGACTTCGACACCGCCTGAGTATGCGTGTACCTACTCGTCAAGGGCAAGTCAGGCCCTCGGATGCTGACAAGGTAAAAGTAGCATTTGCTATTTAAGTCGAGAAGAAGGCTCGTCATTTGGGTATCAAGCGCATTTTTAATGCAGACCAAACAGGTTCGTTTTTATTTTTATTTTTACTTGATTTTATTACAACGCTTTAACTTAACTTTTTATTTAGCTGCTTTCTTTGAATATTTGCCCGTGAAGAGAACGATCAGTAAACGCGGAGCCAAAACCGTTTATGTGAAGTGTGCTGGAGCCTCTAAAGAAAGAGCTACAGTAATGCTGCTGGGAGACTCTGACGGGGCTAAATACACCCCGTTCGTCATCTTCAAGATGAATCCATCCAAGATTAAGAAGACTCATGTCGAAAACATCGAAAAGCGCTTCGGATTTGGTGCTAGAATGTGGCCGGAGATCAAGCGCCTCCAAGAAGAGACCAAATTGCAAATATACATGAATGGAAAAGGTAAGAGTTTTAAAAGCGATTTATTAATAGTTGTATTGATTCTAATTAATTTTTATTTAGGCAGGTGGAACAGTTATCTATCGCTGTAGTTTCTGAAGTTCCACTTTGGCGGCCGATCGTTCCGAGAGGAGCCGGTGCTTCTCCTCTGGGGCGATTTTAGCGGTCATTGGACCGCAGAGGTTCTTGCCTACGGCTAAAGGAAAACATATCCGTCGTGTAAATACACTTTTAGTATCCGTCGTGTAAATACACTTTTCCTTTAGCCGTCGTGTAAATACATTTTTCCTTTTAAAAAAGTGTATTTACACGACGGCTATGTCAGCACACACGTTGCCATCCTCCTCTGCGGTAAGCCATCTATCAAAATCTTGATCTTCGTCAGTACTTGACCCTACTAGCGATAGTCGCTGCAACTCCTCCACCAAAGACGCAGCCGCAAGACAGTCGGTGTCGAGACGCAAGTCGCACTTCTTGTACCCATTTTGGATGGTTTCAGCGCTCAGAGCTTCCCAACTGCTGCACACCCATCGGCACATCCCCGCGCGTCCAGGCGGCGCTAGCTTGAACTTTGATCCCTCTTCTCTTGGCTTTTGCAGCTGTTCTTGCAAATTCCCGAGCCAGCACCTACGTAGTCCGCTTTTTAAAGGATGGTTCCATGCTACGTCTGCCGGTTGACAGACAGACGTAGCATTTGGTGGCACCTTCATCAACACAACGTTGATTGAAGCAGCGTAGGCAAGAACCTCTGCGGTCCAATGACCGCTAAAATCGCCCCAGAGGAGAAGCACCGGCTCCTCTCGGAACGATCGGCCGCCAAAGTGGAACTTCAGAAACTACAGCGATAGATAACTGTTCCACCTGCCTAAATAAAAATTAATTAGAATCAATACAACTATTAATAAATCGCTTTTAAAACTCTTACCTTTTCCATTCATGTATATTTGCAATTTGGTCTCTTCTTGGAGGCGCTTGATCTCCGGCCACGTTCTAACACCAAATCCGAAGCGCATTTCGATGTTTTCGACATGAGTCTTCTTAATCTTGGATGGATTCATCTTGAAGATGACGAACGGGGTGTATTTAGCCCCGTCAGAGTCTCCCAGCAGCATTACTGTAGCTCTTTCTTTAGAGGCTCCAGCACACTTCACATAAACGGTTTTGGCTCCGCGTTTACTGATCGTTCTCTTCACAGGCAAATACTCAAAGAAAGCAGCTAAATAAAAAGTTAAGTTAAAGCGTTGTAATAAAATCAAGTAAAAATAAAAATAAAAACGAACCTGTTTGGTCTGCATTAAAAATGCGCTTGATACCCAGCTGACGAGCCTTCTTCTCGACTTTAATAGCAATTGCTACTTTTACCTTGTCAGCATCCGAGGGCCTGACTTTTCCGCACTTTGAAAAATCGCAAGAAGTGAAGCGAATTTAAGGATGCCGAAGAAATCAACACACACACACATACACAAATCCTGTCCAAAGGCATATCTTTCTTCCCGCGTATTTTACGCACTCAAATAACCGGTGGCGCCAAATTGTTTATTGGCGCCGCCATTAAACCCAAGACATTTCCAATTCTTCATGCGTCGCACTCGTTCCAGTGCGCCGACCGAGGCCTCTGCGCCACCGCAGCGCCTCCGTTCACTCCGTTCTTCTAACCGTAACCCGCCTTTATCTCCTCCCCCCGTCGCGTCACTGCGTCGCTCGTCACGTCGGACTCCTCCAGCAGTTCGGACGCCTTCTCGCAAGGTGACACGAAGAGCTTCAAAAAAAGAGAAAGATGCAACAATTGAGCATCGTAACGAGAGCGAAAGTGAAGAAGAAGAAGAAGAAGCTCCAGATGGAGGCCTCACTGAGTACGAACGTAAACGTCGCGAGAACATCCAACGCAACTTGGCCTTCATGCAGCAAATGGGCGTTTCGACTGCCAAAATTCAGGCCAGGACGCTGGTCGGACACGATGCTGCAAAGGAGGCGAAAGGGCAACAATTAGCCGTCAAGAGAGCCGCCCAGGCTGCCAAAAGAGCGGAGCGATTGACCCAACCGGTCCGTAAATCGAGACGCCTTGAAGGCAAGAAAGTGGAAGTGGAAGCTAATGAGTATATTGACCAATACGAGATGGACAAGATGCGTGCTCCTCGTCTTCCTAGAGGCAGTAGTCTCCGTGTGATGGACGCAGTAGATGGAGAGAGTAAAGCGTTTCTTGGAGGCATCACAGCGGACCTGGAAGAAGAAGAATTAGAAGAAGAAGAAGAGACCGTCTTGGAAGACGACGATGGAGTGGACTACACACTGGCAGATGAGGATATCACCAAGGCTGTACAGGAACGGATTTACTCCGTTGCCTTCTTGCCTCGTGCCGACCGAGTCGTCGTCGCCTGTGGAGATAAAATGGGTCATGTGGCTCTGTGGACGCCTCCAGGCATGAAACACGAGAGCTCGACGTCGCCACTGGCTGTGTACAGACCGCACTACACGCCTGTGACCCAATTGATCTTCCCAGACTCGTCCAAATTAGTGTCGAGCAGTTTTGACGGGACTGTGCGGGAGTTTGACCTTCGAGCTGCCGAGTCGTCGGTGGTCTACGATACAAACGACGACGCTGGCATCTCGTGTTTAGTGGCTGCAGCCGCAGCTCAGTGCTACTACGCAAGCTGCGACGACGGAACCGTTCGACTCATTGATCGACGTGCGCGGAAAGTGCAGAGCTCGAGTTTCCAAGTGCACGAGAAGAAGATCAACACTGTGAGCCAACATCCGACTCTCGACTTGTACGTGAGTATTGGAATTTTGTATGCGTTTAACCCACTCAGTAACGTTCCTTGTTTATGTGTAGCTGCCTCGCAACGGCGTCGTTGGACCGTACCGTGTGTCTATGGGATGCGCGTAACCTGTCGTCGAAGAAGAACACGCCGCTAGCGACGTTGCCGCACCATCGCAGTGTTAACTGCGCGTATTTCTCTCCGCGAGATGGCGCGTGGCTCGTGACGGTGGGTCAGGACTCGTACATCGACATGTTCGACACGTCAAGTCTTACGCAGCGTAACCCCTCGGACACGTCGGCGCCTTCTCTGCCTGACTCCGCTCGCGTTCGTCACAACAA
The DNA here is from genome assembly GCA_011320135.1 of Phytophthora betacei. Taxonomy (NCBI): domain Eukaryota; phylum Oomycota; class Peronosporomycetes; order Peronosporales; family Peronosporaceae; genus Phytophthora; species Phytophthora betacei. Next base: position 451,959 of record JAANHX010000077.1, read on the forward strand.
TGTAACTGGTCGATGGCTCACGAAGCTCCACGCGGCGTGGGACCCCAAGAGACCAAACCAGTTCGTCATGGGATGCATGGAGCAGCCTCGAAGGATCCAGATCTTCAGTGCTGGTCGCCGTCGTCCTGTGCGGGAACTCCAGAGCGACAACTTCGCGTCGGTGCATTCCATCAACGCGTTCCACCCGCATCTTGAGCTCATTGCAGGCGGCAACTCGTCCGGTCGCTTGGCGCTGTGGCGAGGCAACAAGACTGACAAAGATCAAGTCAAGAGCGAGTGATCTCTTGATTTCTAGACATCACAACGTTAAAAAGGGAAAATATCGACATGCTCATAATGCTCTCTCGTGTACGCCCTATACTAATACTTCTTCTTCTTCACACGTTGGCCGTGGTCTGTTCGTTGGCGAGCGCTTTCTCGTACATTCCTGTCGAGCAATAATACATTTCAGTAACATATATCTCAGAATAAATAACTTCGGTGTACCCTCGTACCTTTCCTTCTCAGCTCCGTGTGTTTCGCCTGGACGTTCTCGAAATGCGCGAGTAGCGCATCTGCGTCGATCCGTGGAGCGTCCGACAGAGACGCGTCGTTACTTGATATGCTGGTTGGGGCGTCTCCACTCTTGCGCAGTCGACGGGAATCGCCACTCAGATCGATTCGACCAATCGCCGTCGCCATGCTGGTGACACTTGCGAGTCGGTCGCGTAGCACTCGGAACGCGGCACTTTGCGGCAGCAGCATCAAGAGTCCATAGAGGCTTTTGACGAGGTCCGTGTGATAGTCTTCCTGGATCTCTAAGAGCTGTAGACGCATGTGAATGAAGATGGGCGATTCCAACAACTGCACGAGCTTGTCGATCTGCATGAGAAAGCCCACAGACGCGTCGATATCCGCGAATTTACTGATAAGCGCTGCAGACAGCGAGTAGGACTGCGCCAGCAGGCAGAGGCTGAAGGCTGCGATGGGGTTGTGGCACCAGGAACGGAACAAAGCCGTGAACACCTCGACATCGTCCTCCGAAGCACGAGTCTGGAAGCTGCGACGTAAGATATCGCGCAGATGTTCCAGCTCGTTCGCTGTCAGTAGAATGAGGTTCAGTGTCTGCACCATCACAGCAGCGAACTCACTGTCTGCTTGGCTGTCCAGATACACGGCTTCAGTGCCCAACACCTTGGCAAAGATGAGGTAAATGCTCTTGGCGTCTAAGAGCACGCAGAGCTTCCGTACGATCATACTGCCGCGCATCTCGAGTAAGCGTCGGTCTTGTGCGAATAGCAGCAGGATGGCGTTCAGCACCTTCTCGAACTCGACTTTGTTGAGCGAAATACGAGCCAGAACCTCCAAATCCAGCAGCACGACGCTGTCGGAGATATCCGATAGAGTTCGAAGCAACGCTGGTAGCAACTGACCGATATGTGCAGACAACTGGTTCGGGTATTTCTCCAGCAGCATCGAGATCCAACGCAAAGCTGCCATGCGGGTAGGCACGTGGTCGCTACTCAGCTCCGTGGTGAGTTTCTGCATCAACGGCAGCAGTTCCACGTCTTCTGTCGTGGATTTCACTAGCTGTAACAAGTCGTCGTTCGCTCGTTCCGCCACCTGTCGAATTTCATGCTCCGCGTCGGAGATACAGTGCATGATCGCCGCCAACAAGTCGGCGTAGAACTCCACGAGCTTCTCCCGTCCCAAGTTCACGAACTCCTGCACCCAGCTCACCGCAGTGAGGCGATTGAATCTCTCCTTGCTGTTGCATTGGCCCACCAGGATGTCCACCATGCGTCCGAACTCGACGTCCTCTGTCTGCTTGATCTCCCGCAGAAACTCGGCCAACGCGCTATCTGCCGCCTGGCGGATCTCCCTGTTCCCGTCACTCAACATGTTGAAGAGACCGTCCAGAAACTCTGGTAGCCAATCCAACATGTCGATGTCTGGGACCGAGTCCAACACGGTGATCCAGCCCACCAAGAGCTGGCGAATGTATGGGTTGGTCATCCTGATGTACTTGTGAAGTAACGGGATGAACATGTCCACGTCGAAGTACTCGCTCTCGGTCACAATGTCTTTGACCAGTCGATCCAGTAAGTTGGCTCCGTTCTTCACGTCCACGTCCACATCTGCGAACAGTTTGCACAGACCGTCAAAGATCTGGTTAAAGTACTGCAGGATGTGGCCTCTAGCCACCTTCGCGATGTTGTACAGACTCTCGCACGCGTAGTAGCGGACACGGCTCTCTGGGTCGTCGAAGCAATGCAACACTGGGGGCAGTAGTTTGTCCAGATACATGTGCGCGTCGTGCATTAGCCCAATCGCAGTAGCTGCTAGGCCAATGAGGCCGCCTTTCCGGTGGTTCGCATTGGAGGAGCAGGCAAAGTCGTTGCCTAAGAGCTCGATAATTGCCGGGATGCGTTGGCGACTGGGGTTGCTGGCTGTCAAGTGTGGGTTGCTAACACCGTCGACACTCTCACTCTCCGTGCCAGAGGTGGAAGCGTTGAGTCGCGAGCTCGGCGAGTCCTGATTGAGCTGCAGCTGGTGTTGCTGGTGGAATTCGATTGACGCGGCGTTCTCCTGCAGCTGTTTGATGAGGTTCTCGAGCTCCATGGCAGCTCCTTTGCGTTTGTCGTACGAGCGGTCACCCAGATTGCGCATGAGGTTCGGAGACAGAGGAAGCTGCTGTACGGGAAATCCGTTGGCGTCTGGAGCATCACCACCGCCCAAGCCGAAGGGCATTGCAGCAGCGGCGGCGGCCTGCGTCAGCGCCGACTGCGGCAACATGGGCGAAGGATCCGTCGGGTAGCTGCTCATGGCTGATTCTTTTGAATGAGGCGTTTAAGGAAAAGGAAATGAAAACGTTTTAGCCAATAGGATTCGAGAATAATTAGTGTGGTGTGGTCGACATAAAGTCCGACAGGGTCTGACGCAAATACAGTACATGTAGCTGTCACGTAAATGTTGCATTCTAAGCCAATAGGCAGTACCCTTGGCAGGAAGGGGAAGCGAATACAAATCTTGTTTACAGACAAAGTATTAAGCTGCCGAGCACCCACACAAGATGCGCTGCCACCGCGGATCCTCCGTCTACACCGCGCGATCGTTGTAGGCGACATCTCCGGGCGTGCTACTAGCTTCGAACGAGAGCATGCCACCCAAGCCAATCCCGGCGCGAGCACGTCTGCTGAAAACTGGCTTCGCGGCCGCGGCTGGAGAGGCTCTTTGCAAGCGCTGGTTTGGAGAAGGACCAGCTGAGCAGAAGCGGTATATCGTTGCCAACCCTGACGCTGCTTTCCCGTTAGCCGAGAACCCCAAGGGCTTCACAGACTTCCACAATGATCATCGACGCTACCTGACGGTAGTACGAGCAGTCCACAAGTTCTCCAGGAAGCGAAGTCCACTGCTCCAACTGAGCTGCACCCGACCGTTGGCCAACATACGAAGTATCAAGGTAATTCGTTCCAAGATTACTGTGAAGATCGCATGCGTGTGCTATTTAATGCAGAGCTAGCCACCTTGGTATACGCACACAGACAAAGCAGTCTAGACCAAATCGTGGCGAATTCGCCTGTTGGCTAAGTGCTTGGGTATTCTATTTGCGATCAGCATACTCGACCCTTATCGAGCATGCACTCGCGAGACTACCAGAACGGTGACACAGCATCTGGGGGCTACCAGGATGCAGATGTGCACGTATACAGATGATGAGTGCAGCACGGTCCTGTAGAAAACGCGAGATAGCGTTCACTCCGTCGATATTGCTATGTGCAGTTTTGGACGAGATTTGGTGCGGTCTAATCCCAGTGCCTCTGCCCCCCCCCCCCCCCCCCCCCCCCCCAATCTTCATCTAAAACATTCCAGTAGCAACGGCTTCGACGATCGTGGAGTCATTGACTGCGTTGACGGGCTTAGTCGCACATAGCTCAGATGCGGCAGATGTTTAGTGGCTGCTCGGGGTTATCTGACTAAGTCAGCCAGTAACATTGGTTGGATCGCCACTCACATATGGGCAGCGGCAATCACGATGGTAATGGGTGTGAGAGCGAATCTGCCAGTAGTGAGAGAGGAGGTTGCGATGTGGTGCAAAGCAGTACAGAAAGTTGGGAAGCCGCCAGCAATAATTTGATCTTTGGTCAGTTGGGGTTGCATGCCATCGTAATGAGCAGGTTCAAGCCTTCTGTTTCACGGACGATAGACAGGATATCTACGAAGCGTTGGCACATGCAGCGAGGACCACTTGTAAACTGTGAAATTATGCCGACTTTGCGCTCAAGCTCACCCGCAGCCCTCCCGCTTCATGTTATTTCCACCCGAGTTCTACGTACGACCGCCTCGTCGTCTGCAGCTATTCTGTGGATTTCTACAGACTCGCCACGGAGCGCGTCCGTGAGTCCCGGGTGGGCTTCAATCGATTTTGAAGTTGGTTCTTCCTGACGAAGCGCAGGCGTTCTAGTTTGTATTTGGCCCATCGGTCAACGGAGTAATTCTGAGTCGGTCTCCTAACGCGCATAATAAGAGAAATACTATCTGCTCGATCGTAAAGCAGGTACGTCTCAAATTCTCGAAGGGGTATCGTTAATGACTCACAACGGCGGATTACCAGCGTACGGGGTATCATAAGTCCAGTCAAGCTCCCCGTACGGAAACAGTAGATGGTACTGCAGCGTGGCGTAGGTAGCTTTTGTCTCGAAGATGCGCTTGAAACCTTCTTCGGTCGTGTGTAGGATAATATTCCTATGCTTAGCCGCGTTTCATCACGATGGCTGCCACTTCTAATCAGCTGAAGTATTATGCGTAGCCGGGTCTCCATGCTCAAAGCTGTGGCTGGTCCTGTATGAAGGCACTCGAACCAGCTTTGGTCAAGCTTATTACGCATTTAGCTCTTGTATCAACAATCCACAGCTCATCCAAAACTGCTAATCGATGTAACCACCTTAAATATGTACCATACTTTTCACATACAATTGGATCCACTTTCCAAAAGTCAAAAGACAGTCTCCATTCTACGTCTTCCAAGTCGATTATATCGGTATCTTGCATGTTATAATTCTTATCTATTTCTACATCTGCTGGCGGTTCGTGCGTCGAATTTCGCTTCTTGCTCACATGCTACACTATAGCAATTTTCTTGACGTTTCAAGTCGCCCTTTTCGACTGCTGAGCCTAGCCTGAAAGTTGGTTCTGAAAGTGGGTCCACCTTCACGAGCAGGATTCCAGTCCGCCTTCAATCACTCGCACTGGCCCATCTGATGACCTTCGCCGAAGCAAAAAGCACCCTTGATCTTGAACACGAGTGTTCAGCTACGGCTTACGCTTCTTGGTGTCATTATCATGAACATGATGCCCATATCACGCGAGGAAGTTACGTCAAAACCTGCTCGCACATGCTGCTTAAATTACAAAAAAAGTTTAATATTTAAAGTTAAGACGAAGTTCATCGTGTGCTAGTGACAATAGAGACTTTCAGACGCATTATTTTCTTTATTTGTGACTCAAAAGATAGCTCATAATATTTTAACTAAAAAACATATTTTAATCTGAAATGATAAAGTTTAGAGGTCATCATTAGTGCATCTAAACGTATATCCGACGAAAAGCGGATTTCTAAAACTACAACTGAAATTATTGTCTATGACAACACTGGGATAATTTTATTTATATAGAATGTTGATTGCCGACTGAATTTTTTTTTTGGAGATCTGTCTTTCATTAAAAAATGAATGCGCAGGGGGACGTTCCCATTTGCATCGAGACCGCCCGCCTCATCTGGCAATTTCATGATTTCATGTTCGTCTCTGTGTTTTGCCAAACCGTTTAACGCTCTGATGAAGATCCGGTGGATGCACTGGATTGCCATGGCTGGAATCGTAAGTGTACTTTACATTCTGATAAGCGGGGTGTGCATGTATTAAGCATTTGTGCGTACGTATGACAAATGTACTGTACATCTGCGAATGCTACAGTAGCTGACGTGGCTACTAACGGATGCGCCCGAATAAAAGCCCCCTTCCGAATAGTGTCCTATGGGGTGCTACATGCCTGCACTATTAAATACAAGCCTCTCCCGAATAGAGTCCTTTTACAAACTACCACACCTGTTATTACAAACTTACTGACCATTCATTATACAGAGAGGAGCAATTTTCCGGCAACAGGCCGAAAGTTGCCCACACTTTTGGTGTGGAAAGGAAAATATTCACCGTCTTTTAAAATCAAAGTAAGGGCCACTTTTCGTGACACACCAACCACGAGCTTGGGTTGATAGCAAGCTGCTCAAGAAGTGTATTGATGTGGCTATTCCGTTTGTGATACACGGTGAGCGTAATTGCTTGGTTTGGGACAGCATGAGAGCCCACATATCGAAGGCTGTGAAAGCTAAGTGCTCTTCGATTAGTGTTCGATGTGTGCTGTGCCTGGGTGGTTACTTGCAAGCTGGAGATATTGGAATCTATAAAAGTTTCAAGGACCTACTGTACATATAAATAAACGCTTAAAAGGAGTCAGACCAATAAAGTCCTCACCCGTTTAAAGTCCTCTCTGTCACTTTCGAGTGGCACTATTAAATATAGTCCGGACTCTAATAGGGCGCATCCGTTACATGTGTTGTAGTAATACAAGATTGGTCAAAGTTTACTGACTGGCCTAACAAATCCACTTTCTTGAGTGTCGTGCGAATGTAAGCCCATGTTTGAATTAATCCAATAAATGTAAATACACGCTAATTGAAAAAAAGTGATCCGCGCGTCTTGCATGTGCAATTGTTCCAGCGGCTGAAGGTATAATTGTGCAATTTCTTAAAGTAAATGACTTTATTGTTACCACAGCAATTGCTGGCGCAGCTACATGTATGAAGAGCTGGCCTCGCTCAAAATTTTAGGAGATTAGTCGCTCAAATTCCTGCGCTTGCTTAGAGCTATTAGCGACGTATTGGGGGGGAAATTTTCTCTCATGTGTCTTGTGCCTCAAGCGGAGCAGCTATCACTCTAGTATTTTGACTTGGCCCGCCAAATTAATACATGTCCGCAATTTCCGCTGGCGATTAGATCCAAATGTGGGTGGTACACAGTAATCACATCAGATGAGAGTAGCTTCCTACTCTGCATCAGCTCTTGAACGGGGTGACGACACCCCGCCCGATAAATTTTTAGCTTTGGTTGATCAACGCATCCGATCACAAACTGATTTGTCCTCCGTGGGTCCCACGCTGGTCGGGGCTTTGTCGACGTTCCAGTCTTGGTGCTGTGAGGAACTCGGGTCCACTCGTTTTGCGTCAGTAAATTCTCGTCGAGTTTCTCGCATTGGTCTCCAGTCGACAAGTTGTACACGTCAAAATACGAACTTTGTCCCACCACTGCAAGCCAAGACCCATCCTGCGGAGAAAAAGTAGCGGAAAACACACTGCTCGAGTGCCGTAATCTAGCGAGTGGCGTGCAATTTCCAGGGGAGATCATTCGCTTATCCCACAAGCAGACCGTGCCATCCATCGACGTGGAAGCAAGACAACTGAACACACACAAAAACACACACACACACACACACCAATACATATCAGTATGATCCCAGCATTGTTATAAAAAAATCCACAGCAACACTTACAAGTCACGGGCTGGGTGTTGATCCACCGAAGTTATTCTTCTTCGATGCAGTGCAAAACATGCACCGGAAACCCTCCGCGCCCGGCGATCTATCAGTCGCAAAGTGCCGTCCTCGCAGCTTGCATACAAGAATTGCGGGTTTCCCGACCCAACGAGTGCCGTGACTCCAGTCTCATCACTCAGATCACATATCGGCAAAGACTGAGCACTGGCCAGATCAAATGCACGTACAGTACCGTCGATACTACTCGAAAGTAACGTCGATGGGTCGGGGAAAAGCAGCTGGCTGACAGGAAAGCCGTGGGGTCGACTTAGAGCTGCCATGGAGCTGCTGGTATCAGTAGAAGGAGACCACAGAGCGATGTGTCCCTCCTTGTCCCCAGCGGCAACTACAACGCGGTCGACTCGCGGAAGGAAAGCCATCGTGGTCGTAAGGTATGGCAAAGCCTTGGTGATGTCTTTGTCTGCCAGTGAGTACGTCGTACTGTCATCAAGATCCACAGTCGAGCTGTCCTGTACCACGTCCACCCCACCAGCAATTTCCCGGCAGAATTTCTCGCCTTCTTTGTCGTTAGCGTCCATCACGTAGAGCTTACTACCGAGAGGTTGACGCATCTGCTTAACGGAGAGAACATCTAACGGATGACCCAGTTCCACTGACTGCGTCAAGACAGGCTTCGGTTCTTCACTCAAGCGCTGGGATTTACGCTTCGGCAGCTCCGCGTAGTGAGCAGCTCGCTGTGCGCGCTTCAGTGCCAGCGCCTCTTTCTTGGCTTTAGCTTCTGCGTCGCCCCTTATCACCGCTCTGGCTGTCGACATCCCGACTTGCAAGAGGAACGTCTGATTGCGCAGAATTGTGTCTCGACGTTTACGCTCGTACTCGCTCATTGCGTTTCCGTCGAGGCCGTCGTCGTTGTGGTCATGTGACTGACTCGTCACTGTATTCTCCTCGCCAGCACTAGACTCTGTAGGTTCTGGTTCCTTCTGTCGGTTAAGACTTTGCTGTTTGGTTTGCTCGGTTTCTAGTTTTCCAACTTCTAGATCGTCGACTTGATCAATTGGATTCGGTTGCTGTTGCACCGGCAAGGATGAATTGTAGCTACAGGACAACGCCTTCGCTTCTACGACTGATGGCCGTGTCGACTCGAATTCATTGCCGTGAGAAGCTTGGATCAGACTCTTTGCTCTGCACTTGCGCTCGTCCTCCAGACTCCCCTCCTCTTTATTGTCATTGTGCTCGTGTTCACGGCTTCTATCGCGCTCTTTCCGGTTATGAATCGGGTCTTGAACGTCTTCGCTCTTCGAGTTGTAGCTACTTTGTAGAACCTCAATGTGTTCCTGTGGAGGTCTCTGTATTTCAACTCCGTCCTTTATTTTTTGATGATCAGAGACTTGGTCACCATGAGCTTGAGTTTGGTTCTTTTCATTGTCTTTGAGATCGACACTCGCATGTTTCTTCTGTCGCTGCCGCTTTTTTTTAGAAGGGCGGCATCGGCGCTTCCTACACGGCACCTGAGCTTCCATGAAATGGCTGGCAGTAAAATACCACCACGTAAATAAGGCGACGACTCGTACTTAACACGATTTTTATTTTGCAAACACACGATTTAACTGTTTGTTTTTTTACCAAAGTCTCAATGCTACATGTATTAACGTCCTATCTGGCACTGTGCACAGGTAGCATTTTGAAAGGTGATATGTAGAAAGGTGACGTTTCCTTTCCGTCGAGTTCACGAGGTGAGTCACTGATTTTACAGTTTGTTTTTGAGCGTATGAAGTTTTTGTATTGTACTTTATCACCTCGGCAGGCAGGTCTGGTGGTAACTACAATTTAATTAAAAATAGGAACTGGTTAGCGGCACCGAGTAAAATAGTACTTACACGAAACATTACAGTAGTACCTTCGTAATTTTGACGATAAAATACTGTCCGAGGTAAATTTCAACTCAGTTCTGAAAAACAAGATTTCTGAAAAAGACACCCCCTCTCCCCCCTTTCTCCCATCCCCAAAATCTATGAGCCTTTCATTCCAAAACATTCCCGCGCACTACATCAGCCACGCGCCCCTCCTAAACTCTAATACGAGACGAAGACACACGACAGCTCTGAAGGTAAGCATGCATGTTCATGTAGATTAGAGGGGGGGGAGGTAAGCTAAGAGCGTATTCTGTGGTTCTCATGTGTACGATCAGAATGAGCGACAGTGAACCCGAGCGGCAAGTCCCTCCTGGGGTCTCGTGGCTCTGTCCCCCAGTTGATGTCGAGTGGCATGAGAGCTGGGATGCCTTCCGCAAATACATGGAGCGCTACCAAGAGGAGACACACCAGATCTTTCCACAGCGCACGTCCACGTCGGTTCAAAAGAGAAATCGAGAAATTAAGGCGCGAGCAAACCTGAGTGTTAATGCGAAGGACCCAGATGATTCCGGCACGACTAACACAGTTACTGATGAGACGTCGGATCGATTGATCCCTGAGGAGCTCGGAAATTTCTGGATTAAGTTGGTCTGCACTCACGGGTGGAAGCGCAAGAGCCGTGGAAAGGGGATACGAAGGTCGTTTTTTGAGAAGACTACAGGCTGTAAGGCAAACATTAAGGCTGCTGTCGTGTGGAACGATGAACACGACACGTTCATGGTACGCGTCACTGACTTTGACGTCAGACACAACCACAATGTGTCTCGCGCTACATTTGAGAACCATGTGTCGAACCGTCGCGTGGAGGATCCGGACATACTGGCATTCGTGGATGAACTCCAAGCTGCTGGTTCTAAGCCGAAGCTAATTATGCAGTTCCTGCGAAAGAAGACAGGTGGGTGCGCTTAACTCAACCCAGAATTATATATAGTGACTGATAGCTTTCTTGTTTTGGACTCCATGTAGGAAAAAAATGTGGTGCTTCGAGATGTACACAACATGATGGCGAAGGTGAAGGAGAGACGAAGGGGAGGTGCGACTACTGAAGAACGGCTGGAGACTGTCTTGCGAGGGATCTGCGAATGTCGTGGAAACCGAGCAACCGCTTACGTCGACGAATCCAAAACTGCACAGACCATCGCGTTGCAGACAAGACAAATGCGTCGCTGGTTCAAGGCTTTACCTGAAGTGATGCTCATTGACGCGACGCATAACACCAACGAATCGCGCTACAAGCTCTTCTCGTTCATGGTTAACGATGTGTACGGACATGTAAGTAAATGTACCTGACGTTACATCCTATGTGCCTCTAGTTACACTTTTACTGTTTGCGTAGCTTCAGCTACAACATGTACTTGATATGTACAAATTCTTACTTATGAGTTGTTAACGTAATGCTAGGGTCAATACGTACACCACAGTCTCATGGAGAACGAAAGTGCAGAGTGTCTTTCAGATGCTATCGGGTCGTTCAAGTTTAACAACTCTTCGTGGGAGCAAGTCAGGGTAATTGTGATTGATAAGGACATGGGTGAATTGGGATTACTAGAAATGGAGTTCCCTGGCGTGAAAGTGATTCTGTGTCACTTCCATTTGAAGAAGTATATTCGGACCGAGCTGGCAAAGAGCGAGTATGGAGGCCCGTCCAGCTTCGACAAAGACCAAGTTGAAGATGCTATCGATATGATGCGGCTGGCGGTTTCTACGGATGAGTACGTTAAGTATCTGAAGTATCTATACTTCTTGCTGGAAGGTGTTCGTCTTAAACGTGAAGACCCTGTACCTGTGCCTACGCATCCATTTTTGAAGTACTTCATGAAGAACTGGGATTCGATGAAAGAACGATGGGCGCTGTACGCACGTTCGGATGTTCCACATCTAGGCAACCACACCAATAATAGGTACAATTTCTTGCGCTATAGGTTCTAGACTCACCTTTAGCTGTGTTTTTGCCTGGTGGTTTGGTGGTCTGTAGGCTTGAAACATCATGGGGTCATATCAAAGAGGTTCTGAAGCCGGAGATGGCGCTGGATGAGTGCGTAGATACGCTGATGTTCTTGCAAGCAGTAGCAGAGATGGAGTACGGAAAGAAAATTACAGACGTGGGCCAGATGCGTTATGATGGTGCAGATCACGAGCTTGAACAGCTAGCGCGCGAAGTCAGCCCGTATGCGTACCGGCTTGTTGAAGAGCAGTATTGGGCGTCTAAGGATCGCAAGACAAGTTACGGCGTGGAGGAAATACATTCCAGCCTGTTTGTCCTGACCGGAGGTGGCGACACCAGTACATGCTATCATGTCGACACTACGGTAAGTTTGTCACCCGTTCTGGCCCGTGTAAACCCTAACGTACGTCGCTGTTATTGCGTGCCTTTAGAGATATCACTGCTCATGTGTATTCATGAAGACGATGTTGCTTCCATGCCGGCATGTCATGTATTGGCGTCTTTTACGTGGAAAACAGGCAATTCCTATTCGGTACATTGCACCCCGTTGGAGGTTGTCGTGCAAGCTGAATCAACCTGCGCCAGAAGAAGACGTACCAGACAAAACAGTTGCGTGCACAACCTTCCAAGTCCGTGACTCTGCTATGGCAGCAAGGCGCCATCACGTTTTAAATGGGACGACGAAGTACAAGCACGCTCTCGAGTGTGGAAAGAGTATTGCAGACATTATGAGCAGGAACGGAACGTTTGTATTTGGAGAAATGATGAACGCCTTGGAGAAATTTGAAGACATCATCAAGGACGGTGTTGCACCATTTGTTGGTCGAGAAGGTGAATGGGTAGACCCGCTTTCACAGCTATCGTCGCTGACATTTTCGCCTACGTTAAATACCAATGCTGTTGAACCAAAGGATGCTGTGATGAAAAGCGATACGGAAGATGAAGAAAAAATCAAGAACACTTCCACAGCGAACTCGGACGATGACGAACCTCCGACTCAACAGAGCGCACCTCTAGCTACAATGCAATGTGCTACAGCTACAATGCAAGAGCCTACAGTTACACCGTGTGTGACTAGAGGTACTTCCCACGTGACTTTGACCCCTCCTGCTACACAAGAACCACTGTGTGTAACTAGAGGCAATTCCTGTGTGACTTTAACCACCCCAGAGGTGGATGCAGCAAGTATGTCTGATTTCAAACAAAATCCAAGCCAGTCCAAGCGCCAGCACATTAGCAGCAGTTCGTCAGAATCCTCGCAGTCTGGGTCATTTATGATAACAAAGAGCGCAAAAAGTCGGGGACGTCCCCAAGTCAGAAAGAAGCAAGGAAAAGCAGAAAAGAAGCAGAGGATCGAGAATAGCAAGAAGAAGGCTTCCAAGTTGGTACAAGGGACGCTGGCACCAGTTCCAAGCGTACGGAACATTGCTAAACTGTTGGACAACAACTACACCTATGAAGACGCCAAGAAGGTGCTACCCAATCTCACTATTCGAGCTGTTCCAAAGACCAAGAAGGCGAATGCTGGTATTTATCTTGAGGATGAGTGCATCTGTGACGTCAGATTTGTGTTTCCAAAACAATTTGTGGAAAAATGCCTGGCTGCGGTCGCAGCGTTTCTAAAAGGCTTGATTGAAACTGTCGATGACGACACTATTGGTGTAAGAGTTCCTCGCTTTGGGATATTCCAATACCAGGACATTGTCGTGATGGACCGATGGCACGCCTCCATGCAGTATTTATCTGCCACTGAAGATGCGATTACTTGGGCTGTCAACACTAGCGTCAAGCGCTTGTCTCTACCGGTAAAGATAGATGACGGAGTCAGCAGCGATCCGACAGAACGGGAAGTTATTATCAGGCGGATTCTTCTGAAGGGTGGCCGCGAGACTTCGTTCGGTAGTGTGCCCTATAACGGACTACTAACGCTTCGAGAAAATATGTGGATGGATGATTCATGCATGGGGCATGGGATTGCTCTACTCCAACGAGAACACCCGGATGTTGGCATCGTTAACCCGATCTTCAATCGTTTCCACGATAAAGACGCCCGGCTCAGGGCTATTAATGCAGGCAAGCCTTTCAAGAAAACGATCCAGATCATTCTGTTGCCGCTACACATAGACAACAACCACTGGTGTGGAGCAATTTTCGATTATCGCAGCGAACGTCGAGGAGTCCTGGTGTTCGACCCCTTGCAAGACCCCAAGTCAAAATATTACGCCAAATGCGAAGAACTACTGAAAGACGTGTTTTTAGAAGGTGAAGACAGCTCCATACCCTTGCCGATTCAGAGAGTCACGAATGTACGCAAGCCGGACTTCTCAAGCTGTGGAGCAGCTGTTTTACTATTCTTTGAGTGCTACCTCACCGGCATCGATATGCCGGAAAAGCTCAGCCATGCCTCAATGCGTTTTTTCAGGCTTCGGTACATGTTAAAGTGCCTGCAGTAGGCGAGTTAGGAAGTCGATAACATGAAGATAATGTACCCCTGTAGTTCGCATTGTGATGCCTCTGTCTGTTGATTCCAATGTGTGCGTGCTGCGGTGATACTGTTGAGCTGCGTAAAGTGAAAGATACTGGTCATGGTCTGCTCTACTCTAGCAGTACTCGTCAGGCAAATTCTCACTAAGTGCTTCGTACCTTCGGGTGACATTCATGCATTCCAGTTACATTACAGCAACACTTCATGCAACCAGTCGCGTGACTGGCTGTCGTCGCAAGCACCGATATCTCTAAAAATGATGATTTTTTTAATCTGTTAAAATTAAATTACCGTAATAAATTTTCGCGTAGTACCTTTAGTACGTATCTCGGGACCAATTAACACGAAGTGGCTCGAGTCACTCACACAGTGTAACCCTAACATTCGCTTAAGTACGAGCTACTCGGTACCTCTAACATTGATCTAAAAATATATCCCTAGTTAGTCGCTTCAATCGGATCCCACCTTTTTGCATTTTTGTATCTTTGCCTACCCAGTACGATCTGCTATCCTTTCGATCGACAAACCGACCTGTTGATTCGCGTCGTTTGCATTTACATTCCGCCACCTTGCCTTGGATTTCCTCCGACCGCGAGTGTCCATCGTCTTCACTCTTCTAACAGCATTTCGAGCTGCCCTGCAGCATTACAGCGAATCGCATAGCGACGTTAGTATACAAAGAAATGGAGAGAACACTTGTGCGGTACGAGCTCGATTGGAAAGTCATTTATTATCATCTTATCAATGTACTACCGTCGAGTACCTTTGACGATTAATTGATGGTCAGCGAACAGATCCCAATCCATCCAACGATAGGAGTTCGTTTAGTCTTCGGCTTGATAATTGCTATCGTCTCCATCCTCCTCGTCAAATTCTTTCTCGCTTTGGGTCGCTATCCTGACGATTTTTCTTCTCGTTATCACCTCTATCTTCTTGCCTGTACTGTATTGTGCCTTTCTGCCAAAACGCCCTCAGTTTTATGGTCCTACGTAGGAGGATGGCCCTTACGAAAGACCTCCTATCTGATCGGTTGCAACCGACTAAAATTTAGCCTAACCCTTTGACGAAAAAAAGACGATGCCAATCAAAGACATACGTCAAACAAATGATACTTATGAACCTAAGTACGAATCGCGATTTATTAATAAGCACTCTAAACGAAAGCGGGGCGTCTCCTCTAGTATTTGTTTGACGCAGCCTCAACACGCGTGGTCCGGTCAAATATTATTTGACCGGACCACGCGTGTTTTCTCAGGGAGGACCTAAACCATAGCAATATCATACAACAAATTAACAAGGTAAGATGTAGCAGTCACAAAATTGATATTGTACAATACCTTCCATCCTTTGAAGTTTCATCGACAAACACGATTTGATCTTGCCCGGCAATAGCCTGTTCACATACTCTTGCCTCGCCAGCGTATGTCTGATGAGAACCCATATTCGATTTAAAATCGTTCTGTTGTGGATACCTTACGTAAGGGTAAATGGCCGGCAAATACTGGCCATTCAGCCCTTAATTTGTTAAAAGGTACCCTTTAGACCAAATCGGAGCCCTTACGTAGGGCCTCCACAATCAAGTATTATTGGATCATAGTCGGCAAAATCAAACAGTGTTATTGGTCAAATATCATTTTATTTAGTGGTCTGGTTTAGCAATTCAACCCCAGTTCGTCCTCAAATCCCACCTTTAGCCCTACCCACCCTTGCTTAGGACCAGCCTTTAAAGGTCAGATTGGCCAAAACTTTGGAAAGGCACAATACATGTAAACGAACTCAACATGTTAGCAAAATCAAGTATCGAGTTTGAAGGGAGCAACAATAAGAGTGCCTTACGTATGCCACACGAAACGTCAGCGGTGTCACCAATAAGCATGCGCAAGGTGTTGACGTTGGGTAGCGGTCGAGCTCTGACCGCTGCTGGCAACGTACGAACATTCTCTTCGCGTAGTTCTCTTCCTGATGGATTCCGCAGTCCACAGGCCGTTGCTGACGCTGTTGCAAAGGCTCTAGCGGCTGAGAACGATTCTAAGAGCGCCGACAGTCGGAGTAAAAGTCAAGTGCCAGCGGAACCCAACCAACCTGTAAAACTAGAGCGCCGTCACTTGGAAGGAGACGTTATCGCCAATCAGAACATCACAATAGAGCAGTTGATGTACCCGAAGAACACCGCGGATTGGCAGCTGATCAAGCCGGAGCACTTCGAGAAGGTCCCGACCCCGAAAGACTGGAAGGCCGGACTCGAGAAGCTGCAAGAGCGGATTGGTGTCAAATTCCAAGACGTGACGCTACTGCAGAGTGCACTGACGCACCACGGGTGTTTGCCTACCAATCCAGTGCCGGAAGACGTGCCGGTGGTGCGGTTATCAAACCGCAGTCTGGAGTTTCTAGGAGACTCGTTATTGGGTGCCGCAGCAGCAGGATATGTGTATCAGATGCTGCCAAGACACCAGGAGGGGCAGCTCTCGCGTGCCAAGTCAGCGCTGGTGAATAATGATACGCTATCGCAGATTAGTGCGGATCTGGGCATCACAGATGTGCTACTTTGGCCGCCTGGTTTCAATGAGGCTAGAGGTGCACCGCTTGTTGCCAAAGGAAGAGCTACAATTGCTGCAGGCTCCGTGGAATCACTCATTGCGGCCATCTATCTGGACCAGGTATAAGGTGGACTAACGGGTTGTGGATTGGTGGTTTAACTGACACCTTAGCTGTTGCTTTGCTTGTGTAGGGAATGGAAACCGCGATGAAGTTTGTGACTACACAGATCCTTCCTCGCTCGGTTGAGTATGCCACTCGCGACGTCATCTGGGAACCCATTGTCGAGTTGCAGAACTTGCTGCAAGGTCACTACTATGGCCAACCAGTCTATAAGTACGAGTAGTGAAGTGAGTATGATGTAAATGATGATGCTAAGCTCCTGTGTCAATGTCTAGATATCTCCCGGCCCCAGTGAACGCATCCGAGTACACCGCCGAGCTCTACGTGAAAGGAAGGGTACGCAATGACTCTTAAGATATGCATGAGGTGGCTCTTGAACGCGTTTATCTCATTGCAATTCTTGTTCTTTTTTGTAGCCGATTTTGAAGGCAAGCGCGGCATCGTATAAGCTGGCACGAGGCCGTGCAGCTGAGGCTGCCTACTGGCATTTCGAAAAGCTCCTGGGCCCTGCTCCGTAAGCACAAACGGGACTTTATTGACAGGATTGGGCACAAGAAACCGGGTAGGCAGCGGAAGAGTCACTCCAATAGATAGATAAGAGCAATGCTTGAAAAGGGTATATCTCAAATGTGAAGCAGCATCCGTTGCCTCCACTTAGAACTCGGCCTCGTCGCTAGACTCGCCGTCATCATCATCGTCCCCGTTCGCTGCAGCAGCAGCAGGTACGACGCCCTTAGTAGCAGCAATCTCCTCCGAGGCCAAAACCATGGCAGCCGCCGCAGCACGACGTCGTGAACGTGGGATGATGTTGGACGTGTCGACACCAATCAGATCGTCTTCAGTCATCTTGAGATCGGGCTCCGACTCGTCGCCACTGTCGTCGCTGTCGCTGGCGCGCGTCCGCCGCTTCTTCTTCTTGGGCGCCATGTCCTCTTCGTCGCTATCGACCTCCTCATCGTCGTCGTCTCCTTCCTCCTCAGCGTCCTCATCGTCTTCGTCATCGTCATCGTCCTTGAATTCCTTCTCCGTCTCCTTCTTTGCCTCCGTCTTGCCCTTGGGGGTCTCCTCTTCTTTGTCCCCAGGCTTGAAGAACGACGTGATCTTCGCGCCTTCCGGAGCCTTGCGCTTCTGGCCGGCAGTTTCCTTCTCCGCACTGCAAATTAACATACAAAACACGGCAATTGCAGCGTCAGAGACTGCGAAACGAACGAGTGCATCCTTGGAAGGGCAGTTGTCCGGATAATGTGTGCTTACGTCTTGGCTACGGCTTTCTCGTCGCTCCCCATGTTGCAGCAGGTAATCAAGACGCGGACGAAGCTGTAAACGTGTTCAGTGGGTTGCTGAACGGCGCAGGAGACGCAGAAATGAGCGCTGGAGAGGCAGGTAGCCGATGGGGAGTTGTGCTGAGCTGTTGGCTCGGACTGACCAAAAGTGCGCCACACTAAAAATAGCCAAAGGTTAAACCGGTTTCAGTTTGGTACAGTGTACCTTCGACTTCAACTTGCCTTTTACGACTACCGATAGATACATGTATTCGGCGCTGCTAAACTGAGTCTTTACAGCAGCTGTACATGTATAGAATTATGATTCCTGTACGTTGGAAAGATGGTTGTCAACTTGGAGAGACGCAGGCGATCCTGAACCGTTTTTAGTGTGCCTGGTGGAGCAGCATTGCGAGCTTTTACTTTGTATCATGGAGCCTAACGCGCCAACTCTGACAGAAGAGCAAGTTCCGGACGACGAAGAGATCAGGCCAGAGACCACAGTACCGACGGCAGCACCTGCTCCTGCTGAGCAAGCCTATCGTGCGAGGTATAATGAAACGATCGCTCCTCCAAGTGGCCCGTCGTCTCGAGTGGTAACGCGAAGCAGACTGTCGCTGTCTAAGCAACTGAGTTTGCTCATCAAAAACTGTGCTAGATTCGACCGCCGAACGATTTCCCTCCCGAGTCCAAGCGAGCTGATCAGATTGAAGATGCCGAAGAAGACCTCGAGGTCGACATGGAGGAGCTCAAAGCTGCCGTACACGCCTACAACGTCGACTTCCAGCAGCGTATCGTACGACAAACTACTTGCCTGACTTTCGCACTGCAAAGATATCAAACTAACGTCATAAAATGCCTGCTGCAGGGTGCAGTAAAGCAGCGAGGTCGCGACCTTGAGGCCAAGTTAGGGACGGAGCACGACGCTATGATGAGCTCCATCGAGCAGTTGAGGGTGGGCTTTAATAAGCAATTCCAAGCAGCCTTTCTCACGCTCGAGCAGAAGACGCTCTCACATTTTGCTCGTCTCGAGGCGCAGGAAATCACGACTCAAGAGAAAAAGTGCGCAAATTTACTATCATAGCGTCCACTGTACATCATTGACTAACTGAGAATTGTACCTGGCTGCAGACTGCACGAGTGCGCGTCCGAGTTTCGCACATTCGCGTACAATACAGTGCCCGATATCATGGAAAAGTTGCAGGGCACAATCACACGGAAATTAGAGAAGAACAACGAGACGTTCGATATCGAGAACGCCAAGATCCAGAAGCGAGAAAAAAAGACTCTACACGCTTTGGAGAGCAATGAGCGCAAGACAGACGCCAGTTTTCGCGCCGAGAATGTCCGACGTGTAGCCAAGTTCCAGGAACGCGAAGAAGAGTTCCACCATGTCATGCGTGTGGACAATCGCAGTGCGGAGAGAGAGCAGTCCAACCAGATGCGAGGGCTCGTGGCTCTGCGCGCCCAACTCCGAGCCGAAAGCGCACAGCGGGAGAAGGAAGATCTCCACATCCTAGACAACCTGTCGTCGTCTTTCGGAAGACTGCAAGCCAGCATCCTCGAGAACCTAGGAGAAGACACCACAGCCGCGTAAATTAGCGGTACGGTACATCTAGAATCGACCCATAAGCACGACAGTAAAAGGACGGAAAACTCGAGTGGAGGAACGGCTAAAGGATGTGAATATTGGATTGGAAGGTCGAAGGCGGCTCATGTAGCTCCCAATAAGCGGTCGGGACGATCGTCTCCGCACGCTTTCGCCTGTTTCGTCGGTTGTCACTTGCACTTAAAAGAGCTTCAAATTCCACTTTCGCTCTCGTCTCCAACGTCTTCCACGCTCCTGCTCGCCGTCTCCCTGTCGCTTCGCTAGCTAGTGTGTTGTCTTTTTACCCCAAGCTGCCTGTTTTCCCCTGTTCCAATCGAGCAGATTCCTCTCGAGTGTACTTAGTTGGTGGCGGCCTTCTTCGACACAGCGGAAGAACCCTCACGGAAGCCGTTCTTGAAACGACGCTGGACGTTCTTCAGGTGGCGCATGCGGCCAGTGCCCGTCGTGCGGCGACGCAGGGCCTTCTGGCTCCAGTTGACTGTAGCAACACCAACAGCAATGCATCATGAGTATCACTGTCAGGAAATAATAAAGATATTCGAAGAGCTATGATTGCAACTTACACTTGCGCATCTTAGCAGCGGGGTAGCCACACGAAGAGCAGGTGCTCTTTTGGATGTGGTAAGAGCTGCGCCCACACCGTCTACAGATGGTGTGGGTCTTGTTGTGGCGCATACCGAAACTCTGCGTACCTTTCGTCTACATTTGACACAAAACACACTTGTCAGTCTTCTCCGTGTCACCGAGTGCTTTTCCTGCTGTCTATTCGCTGTATCTCCATCTCCTGCTGCGTCTCAATTGCACTTCAAAGCGCTTATTTTAAGCAGGCCTGTTCTGATTAATTCGCTGTCTGTACGGCGCTGAAGTTGCTGTGTCACTGCGAGCCCAGAGACGTTGATAGCGCCATGAGACACAGGAGACGGAGAGGAGAGCGATCGGCGCCCAGCGCTATTGTGCGCCGGGATCCACACTCTCCTACGCTGACATAAAGCGGGCCGTACCATCTTGGATGCGGGCTTGGGACTTAAACGCGGAGCGGAAGGAAGGGTAAAATAAGTCTAGCGCGAGGTGGGAAAGCTGAGGCACGACGCTGGCCATACAAAGCCGCCTTCAAAACAAGCGACATACAAACACCAAGTCATCGCTGGCTTCGCTTCACTCGAACCAACCAAATGCAGGCGGGTTAGGGACGTCAAAAGTAAAGGGTTTTGACGAATCGTAGGAGCGTATTCAGATCAAACGTCTATTATTGGACAATTATTCCCACTGCCCACAATTCAGAAGTGAATCGTGACAAATAAAGTTGCTTCTGGAATGTGGCGCAACCTAGCGAGGCGATGTTGAAGCTCTTTGGAGTGATTGTCATTTGAAGAACCAAGAGCCTGCTATGCTGGGGGATATGATGCTGGTATTAGCTGCACCACTGCTTGTGGTGAAGGCGCCAACATAAAACCATACCAAGCGATACTAAGTGTATTGCATCTTGTTTTTCCGACGGCGCCAGAGTTTGCGTTCTTGAAATACGAAGTTTTTCAAATTAAAAAATAAATAACGTTTAGCCGTGACTTCAGCTCATTTGTTCGAAATAGCCTCGTAGAACTCCACCACTCTCGAATCCGCCAGTAAGCGTCCTCCATTTCTATCTCGTATGCGGGCTCGCAGGCGCAGTCCTTCCAGGGACCGAACGCGAGACAACGCAACATAAGCTTGGCCGAATTCGAAAACTCGTGACAGATTCAGAACCGCGGTGTCGAACGACAGTCCCTGACTCTTGTGGATGCTGATAGCCCAAGCTAGCGCCAACGGTAGCTGCCGTCGAGATGCCAGTACCGTGTCAGCGACGCTCACGGAGAATTCCTCCTGGCCGATGGTCTCAGTCACGCCGTTAGAGAAACGAACAATCGGCAAGTTTGACTGCGGCGTGAACCCCTCGACAATCCCACGCGAGCCATTCACCAGACCACGCGCGGCATTCAGCGTCTTAATCAACAGAACCCGTGCATTTTCTGCAAAAGAATACGAGGAAAACACAAAGTAATAAGTTGGCAGACCTCCAACCCAATTGATGGAGGAAACGTACTCTTAAGTGAAAGTTTTGCTGAGGCTGGGCATGTGGTAAGGAACTCAGTTTTGCCGCTATCGCAACCAAAAGATTTGTTAGTTACGGAGCGTGACAGTACGCTAGAGCATTACACGTACCGGTCAGCAGAAAGATAGTTAAACTTCTTGCCTCCCAGCTCATCAAGAGCCCTTGTGTTAGTCTGTTGAGATGAGTGAGTACCACGCATACCAGTAATTAAATAATATAGAAACGTACCCGAAGTACATCATCGTTATGTGAGAAGATGTGGATGGCATCGTCACTGTCGCTTTCAGTAGAAGAAGTGCAATTGTAGCGCTCATTCAGCTTCTCGATCATTGCAGTCGTAGGCCGTCCGACACGGAAGGCATTCAGGATTCGCACGAACTCGTCGTCCCGCTGGCGGAAGATCTCCTGAAGGACAACTGTTTCGGTAACTCCTCTGACCCAGGCACTACTCTCGAAGCAAAGCAGTGGTGGCGCTAGTCTCGCGCCTTGGTCACGTACTCGTCTACCTACTGGTGGTAGCTGGAAGAAATCTCCTGAAAGGATGAGCTGGATGCCACCGAAGAACGCTGAATTGCGACGTATCTGCCTTGCAACAGCTTCTAGGTCGTCAAATAACCGTCCATCCAGCATCGAAACCTCATCAATAACAAGGATTCGAGCGGATTTCCAGCGAGCGATCGCGTCTTTCTTGCGACTAATCTGCTGCAACAATTCTTGCCGCGACGTGTGGGCGCGTGGATCAATTCCTGCGAAGTGATGGAGCGTCATTCCACCGATATCATACGCAGCGATACCTGTCGTAGCAGTTGCAAACACTCGGCCCATTGCGTGGCCACAGCCGTGTTGGAGTAGATGTTGCAACAAAAAGGACTTGCCTGTACCAGCACAGCCTGTGAAGAAGACGTTTTTGCCTTGCTTGATGAGTTCCAACACGCGCTTCTGCTCATTTGTCAAGTTTGCGTGTCTGTGCACTGGTTGCAATGGAGCGAAGGCATGAGGTGAGGTCTTGCGTCGCTGAGAGTCTCGTCCTGGAGACTGCGAGCTGTTGGTCAAGTCGGTAAACGCACTTCGAGGGCGTTTGATACCTGCTCGGCGGTCGGTAACAGGAGTCGAAGGCAACGATCTTCTTGCCACTGGTGCTGCAACAACAATCTTTGACTTGGAAATGCCACCTGTCCGAATGCAAAAGTCCCGAAGCGCCACCATATCCTCCGGATCGCCTTCCCGAAAGTTGTACTGCGTTATCCGAGATCGCTCGCGTCTACGGAATAGCACAGCAATTATTATCACAATGCAGCCGCACTATATTACGATCGTCTCAGCACATACCGGATGAGTGCCATCTTGCCCATGGCTGCGTAGCTTGAGTAGACCTCGTACTTGTGTGCTTCAATCTTGATGGCTTTGTGCAGTGGTGGATCGTCACTCATAACCTCAAGTCCGCCGCGTCGTCGAATAAGCTAACGGGAATAGGCAGTGAATAGTGCCGTGAGTGTGCGTTGTCGACGGTCAAATTCCACTTGCAGCAAACACGCACCATGGCTCTTGGGTACATCATTGAAGAGATATTACGCCCAGTGTATCCGTCCGCCAATTGTAGCTCCACCGCGCAGCGCACTGCCATTTTTGGCACAAACGCGATGCAGTGGTGGTGCTTGGCAACAGCCTTGCCGCTTCAAACTTTTGAATTCTAAACCGAATATTTAATGTTGAAAATGTAGCTAGTAATTATTGGAGGTAAACGTCGCTATAAATCCTGACAGGTTTTAAATTTACTCGGATCGAGTGTGCCTGAAGCAACAACGTTGATTATCAGTAGTACTCAGTTGGAAGTGTACTGGGTCAGAACATGTACACTCCGCTGTCAACTGCGTGCGCACGATCATATCGCGCTTCTCCTATACTGTCATAATGCTTACTTTACAATTAGTTTATAATTTCTTATAGAAATCTTGCAGACAGGATCATCGTGATACGACATAATTCCGGATTTCCATTTTTCGTTCTGAAGCTCATCGAACGATGACAAAGGCGTTATTCACCGTATGTAGGGCTACGTGCGAGGTTCCATGTCGCCGCAACATCTCCAGAAGAGACTGAGTGGCTGGACAAATATGCGCGGTGAGAATGTAGTATGCTAGAAGATCGAGCTCTTCAAGCAAACCTTATTGGGTCTAATCTCATCACGACCTAAATCTTACCATGTAGCCCCTCGAAATACCTCTGTCGAGTTAAAATGCTATATATTGTGCGTTCTATTCGAAATTTCCGCGGGCGTCTGAGAGACACGACCAGCCCAATCGCGCACCCAATCGTGTAGCCTATCATACAGAATGCGTTTTGGCGCTAATACAGAATAATCCTCTGACTCGCCATTTTCATTCATGACAAGTACGCGGAGTCTTCAGTGCGAGATGCGCTGTCACTTTAACTTCAACGTGTATCTGGTATCTTATTGGATAATAAAAACTGTTTTCATAATTTTGACCTCTAACAACGCAGCGTCGATTCGCCGTTCGCTTCGCGCCTTTCTCCGAATCGTCCCGCTTCGGCAAATTGGGGCGGAATTGACAATAACACGTATTAATAAATTCATACCTTATTGGTAACTTATGGTATTTCCTTAGTGCCCATCGCAAGCTCGCGCCATCCGCCGAAATGACGTGAGTAGACCTGCCTGACGATCGCCATCACATCACGTGTACCGCCAAAAACGAGCGACGACAATCGCAGCAATCACCAGCGGCGTTCACATAGACTCACAACAGGCGATGTTGAAGTTGTCGTCACTCTCTCGAGGTTACATCCCTAATCACAGAAACCTTTGTGCAGTATGGCACCTCATTACTCAAGTTGCACCGTCGTGTCGAATCCATCAATGCCCCGCGCTTCCAGCACTCGCACGACGCCCCGCAAGGATGTCGACCAGCGGTTCGTCTTCCTCGATCTCGACTCGCTCCTCTGCGCCGTACGCAGCCACGTTCTAACCCACGAGAATCAGTTCCACAAGGAGCTCGCCAGCTTCTCCAGTGACGTTGCACTATGCCCCAACAACCTCACCGTCCTATTAAACGACCAGCACCCGAGTCGTGTCCAATGCTGGAGAGGAACCTACTGCAATCCCAACGCAGCCGAGGCCAAAGCCCTCGAGGGTGTGCGCAGTGACGGCGGCACGAAGATCAGCTGGAAGCTCACACATAAAGGGACGTCGCAGCATCCGACACTCGAAAAGATGCTCAAACGCCACTTGACCCCCACGAACGGCGCTAAAAAGACGCTAGTTCTAGCCACAGGAGCCCTCACCAAAGGTCTAAAGAGCTGTGTCGACGCCTACTTAAAAGCGCATTGGCACGTGCAGCTCGTGACTCTCGACTCGTGCTACACGAAAAGCGACTGGCAAGTTACAGAAGTCGACGGGTTTGACGTCAAAAAAGTGGACAAATACCTCCAAAAGCTGCTAACAGCGAGCCATTGTGGGGCCCCGAGCTTTGAGCGCAAAGTGAGTTCCCCCACACTGCGCAGTTTGTACCAGTCCAGTTAAGCCCCCCACACCTTCGTTGCCCGTAAATTATCAAGCTGTTCACGAGCATAGAAGAGCAGCGATGCTTGGACAGGAATTGAGCGATATCGAACGTCGTAAAGCGAGGTTAGCAAACCTCCCGACCGGAAAATACGCAATGGGCAATCGTCAACTTCACGTTTTCATGAATCTTGACAATATCGCAGGTGCTGTGTGTAATAGTCAATGGCTGTATCAACGGATTGCCGGCGCTAGCAGCGGCTACGACGTACGGCTGAATTTTCGAGCTTTGACAGAACGTGTATGTGGATCGAAAGATAGTCAGGTTGTGCGCCGACTGGCGTCGTTTCGGAAAATGCCCCGAGAATTGGCATTGCCTCTGCAAGAGTTTGACTGGGAGATACACGCTTTGAGTCAAAGCTGCAGCGGGAACAAAGGACTGTACTATGTGTTGTTGGACTTGCTGGAGACTGCGAGCTCGACGAAACACAAGAATACACTTGTGTTGGTTATGGGCGATGGAGCTCTTGGAGGCAGCGGAATGGAGCAGAAAGAAGCGACCAAAGAGTTGTTGAAGAAGTTCCTGGAGAAGAACTGGTCTGTGGAGATCCACTCATGGCTACACGCTCTGAACGACTGGTTTCTGGACATTCAAGAGCAGTATCCGTACCGTGTAGCCGTGAAACCTTTGGACGACGCTATACACGACTTGATTTACCTGAAACAAGACGAGGAAGACGTGTGGGTGGAGCCAGTGTGGCCTGGTAGTCATCGAGCAGTTGAGCCAACTCCAACAAGCTCTCCAGTACCGCCATCGCCACCTCAGTCAGCGTGGGGAACGACTGCGATCCCAACGTTGTCGTTATTTCCAAGCACACCCTTTTTGACAATGGAGCAGAAATTGGAGCAGAAAATGAGGCTGGAAGATGAACGGAAAGATCTACGCGAACGTCTGCGTAAGAACCAGGAGGCACTGGATGCTCTCGAGTTGGAATCGTGGTCGATGCAGATTCTGCAACAACAAGAACTGGCGCGAGTGGCGCAACAGGTGAGTGACAAGCAACTGGCGATTCACATGGCTGAAGAAGAAGAACTGCAACTTAAGTTGCTGCAAGAGTACGAAACAGCGCAAGAAGAAGAACCCTGGAGCTGGACTTAATGCCTGGTATTTATTTTTCTTAGTTTTTTTATATTTGTTGGAGGTATCGCTTGTGCACGTTGAGTTAAGTGCACGTCACCTTTTTCTCGATTTATCGACCTACGTTTTGGGTCAACGTGCGTCAATTTCCTCTTCATCAAATGCAAGTCACTTTTTGTAAAGTATAATAACGCTCTTGCCTTGAACGCTAACCATGAAGATCAACGAGTTGTTGGTGCGGGCTCGTAGCTGTGAGGAAGAGCGCAGAGTGATCGACCAGCTTCGTGCCATTGGCCTTGGGGATTACATCGAGCTGCCTCAGATTGCAGTCATGGGAGACACGTCCAGTGGCAAGTCGTCCCTACTTTCCGCACTCTCGGGTGTATCCTTTCCGTCGAACGACCAGCTCACGACGAGATGCCCTACCCAACTCATTCTGACCCGCGCCGACACTTTCCGTGGCACCGTCAGACTCGTCCGTTATCAATCGGGTAGTGAGAATGACGAAGGCGAAGAGAAACAAGACCTTAACCGACTAAAAGACGTCCCCGACTCTATCACGAAACTCACGCAGAAACTCGTTGATGAAGGCCAGTACATCAGCGACGACCAGATCGTGATCGAGATGTGTGGCCCTGAACTGCCCAACCTCACACTCACCGACCTACCGGGTCTAGTGCGTACGGTGGGTGACCATGAAGACCAGAGTCTCATTCCGAGAGTTCGGCAGATGGTTGACCGATACATGAAACAGGAGCGAACAGTGATCATCGCCGTGGTGCCAGCTAATGTGGATATGCACAACACGGAGATCCTACAAGCAGCTCAGGAAGCTGATCCGAATGGCACACGCACGATTGCAGTAGTCACGAAGGTGGACTTGGTGGATGCTGGTGCCGAGTTGGCAGTGCACGAATTGTTGTTGAACAAGAAGAAGAAAATGCGTCTGGGATACCACGCCGTCAAGTGCCGTAACCAGCGTGAGCTAGCCAAGGGAACGAGTATCGAGAAAGGATTGGCGAACGAGATGGCATTCTTTCGTCAGCACGAGTACTGGAGTCGTTTACCTACTCATCTGTGGGGCGTTCAGAGACTGACAGAGCGCTTGGTTTCGATCTTGGAAGATAATATTCGACGTTCATTGCCAAAGGTGATTGATGAGATCAGCGCGCGCATGAGTGCAACCCAGAAGCAGTTGCTGAAATTGGGCACGTCATTGGAGTCGCCCGGTGCTCAGCGTCAGCAGTTTGGCAAGTGGGTCAACCAGTATCTACGTCTGATGGAAGCTGCCATTGGAGGTCACTATGATCTTCAATCTCCACCTTCAAAACGCTGCCGTGTATCGGAAAACAGCTTTTTATCAAGTTCATCTCGTGGAGTGAACACTCGTCTGCGAGCTGCGCTTCGCTTGCAAGAAGATGTACTACGGGAGACAATCATGAAGGCGAAAAACGATATCTTCTGTAACAAATCTCAAGATGAGGTGGAAGTTGGAGATGAAGTTCAAGTAAACATCATAGGTCAATGGTACCGAAGATGTGTCGAGAAGGTTAAGGGCACAATGATTGACTGCGAAGAGCTCGATGGCTCTTGGATATCGAAAAAGCTGTGGCGTTTTGATGAGCGAGCGATGATAAGGAGGTTCATTCAAGCGAACCGCGGCGATGAGCTCGCCATTTTCCCTTTATATCAAGTGTTTTGTAACCTGTTTCGTCAGTGCGTGGACAAGTGAGAGTCGCCAACAAAACAGCTCGTACGCGCTTATCACGACCACACCAAGTCAGTTTCTGACTTTGTGGCTAGTACGATAAACGCGAACGCGAGAGTGGTTCGATTCGTCAACGATACCGCTACAAAAGTGCTTGATACCGCTATTGAATCTGCTGAGGAGGAAATATACACGCTTCTGCGTGCTGAAAGCCGGCCATACACACAAGACGAGCGCTTGTTTGTCGAGCTGGATAAACGGCGCATGCGAGATGTTCAGAAGCAGATCAAAGCTGCGATTCACAACGGTCAGGTCGCACTTGGAGATGTGCTTAATACTGTAGCGCCAGGTGTGCTTTCATCGGGTGCAAATTGCATTGCAGGCGTACTTGGATTTTGCAGTGCCACGATTTGTAGACGCAATTCCGATGCGACTGAACGACCTGGTTCTGCGCAAGTTTGTCACGGAAATGACGAACGCACTCAATGGCCTAACTGATGACAGACTCACTCGCTTGATACAAGATTCGGAGCGAAAAAGGGACGAACGTCTCCAGCTTAAGGAAGAGCTTGCATGTCTTGCAAGCGCGAAGAACGAGATTGAGCAAGTTTGCTGATTTATTTGTGCTATTCCAAGAGCGAAAAACATATTTATGGAAGTGATTACCCAGGGTGTTAAAAAAAACTATCCAAAAACATTGTTATCTTGTTTCCGCATGACTAGAATTCGCTCATCTCGAGTATCATTTTACCTTTCTCAAGAGTACAAAGCTCATTGACGAGTTGCTGACGACGAGCTGCCTTGTCCGAGTTCTCTCTTAGCAGCTCAGCCACTTTCTCATCGGTGGCAGCACCCAGCAACTCGCTCTCCATTTCACGCAGGAATGAATCCAGTAATAACCCATTCAACTTCATAGGCACCACGTCGATAAACCGATGTGAAGCCACCTCCAGATAGGCACGTAGCGCAACTTCCATCTCCAAAGCTTCACGCTCATCGGAAGCCATTGCAAATGGCCCCATAGAGATCCCTCCAAGCGCTTCCGTGACATTGGCTAGAGATACCATCCCGTACTTGTCTCCGCGTGGAAGCGCAGCTTCCAGTCGGGCGTGTAAAGCTCGTTGACGAAGGCTGTCCAGCTCCTCGCACAGACGCTGGTCTTGGGTGTACGGTCGAGCTTCGTGCTGCAGCAACAACTGCAGCTCTTGAGTGGCAACTTCCTTCAAGCTGCCAAGCACTCGGTCAGTTGTTCTCTTGAAGAACCTCTCGACTCGTGTGCTTTCGCTACCAGCTAAAACCATCGAGATGAGGTGGTGAGACGTGGATTTCGTATGCGAGTAGTAGTGTTCGAGTAGTTCAAGTGCTGGGCGCTCCCACTTTCTCAAACTTCGCTGGACACAGCTGCAAAACACGCGGTAGGACGGGAAAATAGCAAGCTCGTCGCCTCGATTCGCTTGAATAAACTGCTTCAGGCCATGATCCGACATAACCCCAGACGCAAATTTCCAGCGTGTAGCGCCCAGCCATTCGTGCGGCAACTCTTCACATAAAACATCAGTCCCTCGGGTCTGCTTCACCGTCCACCTCGTCGATTCTTGATGTCCAAGTACGGTGATCGTGTCTCCTACAGCCACATCCTTTTGAGCTCTTGTGCCTTTATCTGCCACCTTCTTCGGCGACCACGACCCGTTAAATTCGAGCACGTCGCTTGTCTTCGAAGCTTCGATTACCTCCCGAAAGGTGCGGTCTTTCCGTCGCAGCACAGCTCTCAGCCGCGCTTCTGGCATTGAGGTGGCTCCATTAGGTGACAAGAGTTCATACTGCCCCGTCATGGCAGCTTCCATCAGACGTAGATACTGGTTGACCCACTTGCCAAACTGCTGACGCTGAGCACCGGGCGACTCCAATGGCGTGCCCAATTTCAGCAACTGCTTCTGGGTTGCACTCATGCGCGCGCTGATCTCATCAATCACCTTTGGCAATGAACGTCGAATATTATCTTCCAAGATCGAAACCAAGCGCTCTGTCAGTCTCTGAACGCCCCACAGATGAGTAGGTAAACGACTCCAGTACTCGTGCTGACGAAAGAATGCCATCTCGTTCGCCAATCCTTTCTCGATACTCGTTCCCTTGGCTAGCTCACGCTGGTTACGGCACTTGACGGCGTGGTATCCCAGACGCATTTTCTTCTTCTTGTTCAACAACAATTCGTGCACTGCCAACTCGGCACCAGCATCCACCAAGTCCACCTTCGTGACTACTGCAATCGTGCGTGTGCCATTCGGATCAGCTTCCTGAGCTGCTTGTAGGATCTCCGTGTTGTGCATATCCACATTAGCTGGCACCACGGCGATGATCACTGTTCGCTCCTGTTTCATGTATCGGTCAACCATCTGCCGAACTCTCGGAATGAGACTCTGGTCTTCATGGTCACCCACCGTACGCACTAGACCCGGTAGGTCGGTGAGTGTGAGGTTGGGCAGTTCAGGGCCACACATCTCGATCACGATCTGGTCGTCGCTGATGTACTGGCCTTCATCAACGAGTTTCTGCGTGAGTTTCGTGATAGAGTCGGGGACGTCTTTTAGTCGGTTAAGGTCTTGTTTCTCTTCGCCTTCGTCATTCTCACTACCCGATTGATAACGGACGAGTCTGACGGTGCCACGGAAAGTGTCGGCGCGGGTCAGAATGAGTTGGGTAGGGCATCTCGTCGTGAGCTGGTCGTTCGACGGAAAGGATACACCCGAGAGTGCGGAAAGTAGGGACGACTTGCCACTGGACGTGTCTCCCATGACTGCAATCTGAGGCAGCTCGATGTAATCCCCAAGGCCAATGGCACGAAGCTTGTCGACTAGCTTTCGCTGTTCTTGGGCCTTAACAACTCATTCTTAGCGCGTGGTACAGTCATTGGAGGACCTTCCGAATGAACTTCGGAATTAATTGATGTTGTGGTACAATCATTACCGGTATTGGAGGATCTTCGGACTGAAGAAGGTTGATTTTGGAATTGATCGATGTTTGACGTCTCTCGTAATATTTATTTATTCCTGATTTTTTTTCCGATTAAAACCTATGTTATGATAGGGTACTCAAATATTCTAATATTTTGTATTTTAAAACACAATTCGAGAAAGACATTTTCGAAAAAAAAACACTTTATTCCTGTTCTACTACTCAAAGTGCAGTCAGAAACATGTCGACACTCTTGATGACGCCGTGTTGCTTCATCTCCATAGCAAACCAGCTCATCAGCTCTTGTTCCATGATCAGCGTCTCATTCCGAGGACAGGCACCGTCATCCGGCATTCGTTTTGGCTTCGGTGCTGTTCTTCCTCCCAGTCGAATCCGTTCTTTCACTTGAGCTACATACTCCCGAAGTCGTCGTAACAACGGGATTTCCTTCTCTCGGATATGGAAGTTGAACGTGACGAAGAGCAGAAAGCCATAGCGACTGTCATACTCCACTTCCACTTCCACGGGGATCCCAGGCTCCAGCAGACCCACCGCCGCTCCAGCGCTCAGAGGCGACACATTGCCCGTCAACGCAGTGACATTCGCTGCTTCTCTGCTTCTGCTCTTCCAAGCTTTCAACTTCCGCAGTCTTGTCATGAAGGCATCCGTTAGCTTGTGCTTCCACGTAAGAGAACCTTTAGCGTACGCTATCTTTCTACGTGGGTGAGCACGCTCGTCGTTGCAGGCTTGCAGCCCCAGATCTTTCCACACCACACGACGGACTTCCGATGCAAGTTGAGAGACACTCTCTTGCTTGTCTAGTACACGAGTGCCGAGGAAGATCTCGAACTTCTCAATATCGATGGCTTTGTTCACCTTGAGACGCAGCGTCCGTCTTCCGAATTCAACCTCGTGGCTTTTCCTCTTCTTGAACCTGATCAAAGCGTAGACACAACCAGCCATCCAGATGATGTTGAGCACGAAGAAGAGCAGAGGAATCTCAATGATGGTCTTCGCGAACGCCGTTTCCACCCACGCGGGCATATCCACATTCAAACTACCTCCTGGAATCCTGTCCAAGAGCGTGAAGGCGAAGCTGCCAGCCAGCAGAACTTGCACCAGCTCGAGCGAGGAGCCACACTGCTCCACTGTCAAAGACGAGTCCGCTAGAGCTTTAGTGTTGCCCTCGACAGTCTTGAAGATATCTTCGAGTTCCGACGTGTTGAGCACTTCAGCCATCTGTCGCAAGTTGACAATCTCGTACTTGGCACCGTGCACAAGTTTCTCTAAATCCCGAGCACGCAGTAAGATATCGTGGTGCTGTTTCTTCAGATCCAGGTAGCTGAAGATCGACTCTTCTTCTTCACTCGCGTTGGCCGATTTTTGGGGAATTTTGACGAATTCCAGCGACTCGAGAAGGTATCCCAATGTGTCGGTAAACTTCAAATATCACAGTAGAAATTAACAATAACACACACAATATCACAAAAATAACTTGTGAAAAAAAAACTTACAAGGATAAGGTCGTTCGTAGCCTGGTTGAGTTTCCCTCGGATCGTGACAAGGTGATGTGGGTCCTCTTTAGCACGGAAAATGAGGTCTCGGATGTGCTTGAGCAGCTCCTCGAGCACGAAAATTCGCGTGAAGAAGCTGCGCAAAAACATTTCTCGACACAAAAGCGAGAAATACGAGATGAAAACTTTCTCAAAGCGTTTGGACGCCGACCCGGCGATCAACATGCCGTCCCTCCCGACAATCAGCACACTGTCCTCTCCAATGTCATAAGCACAGTGGATGTCTCCTAGCACCTGCTTGAGTTCATTCTCAAAGTCCCCTCGGTCCATGTACTCCAATCCAGGCATAAACGGGTCGATCTGGTCCGCCATAATCATGTTAAACTTGCCTCGATTGGCGATATCCCCAAGGAAAACCATGTCCAACAAGCTCGTTTGGTACGAGGACAGAAGGTCGTCCATGATCTCGGACGAGTCCTGGTGGATATCCACCAATAGTCGAGACAGTAAATCCACTGAAATACGGTCCGCTCTTTTATCCAGGATGGCGTCCACTTTGATCCCGTAGAAAATCGTACCGTCCACATTGAGATGAATCCCGAAATTCTCGACTTGAACGATCCCGTCGTCTTCTGGGAAGTTAATTTCGGCTTCAAAGTTGATGTAGCGCACTGGATCGTAGTCGAGGATACGAACCTCTGTGAGACCCGGAGGGACTTCAAACTGCGTATCCGTGGGGCGATCGTCAATGAGTGACGTGAATAGGCCGCCCTGACATCGGTCCATGGACCCGAGTCGTTCGTTCAGAGCGACGATTTGGTTCGATCCAAAGGGGATCCACTCCCCCACTAGACACACGGGGTTTGCCAGTACTATGGCTTCGGAAAGAGTATCGCGGATATTGGATTGTCCACTTGCAGCTTCCAGTGCCCGGTGGGCGTTCGAAGACAATTGTTGATACGCTTCCAGACTGCGTACACACTGGGGAACGAAAGGACTGGAGACGTACGACACGTCCTCAGTCTCCGTCACTCCCGAGTATCGGAAGTACCCGATGGATTCCAGAATGAATCGACCTTCTTCGTTAAACTCGGGATCTTCTTCAGGGACCTGGATCTCCCCACTGAAACCTGCTGTGAGGTGTTTATCACTCCCCCGAGTGAACGTCCATGCAGGAGCATTTGCCTCGGAGACAGTGTTCGCGTCTGGGGGGTCTCGGATCGGGATGTATCGAATTTTTAAGAGTTCTCGACGATACGGTTTCGGAGCAAAGATAAAGGCGTCGACATTAGCTTTGAGTTCCTTACTAACCTGAGACAAGAGCTGAAGACCCCGTAGAGAGACCTGGAACGCGGTGACGGAGTGATAGTCCTTGGTCGAGAGCTTCAGCCCGTTGATGAGGTTAGCTTCACGCAGATCGTCAATAGCGGATTTCCCGTCTTGTGTTGTGTTCATCCAGATACGTTTCGGTCTTCCTTCCTGTGCGATGACCATAGCTGCCGGTGCGTAGTCGAAGTTTAAGGCCCCTGCAGCGATCCCTTCGTACATTAACACGAGCAGTGGGATCTGGCGAATCCACGACTCCTTATCTTCCTTCGTTCGGGCACAGACAGCGTATCTGGACAGCATGTAGAGCACCATAACGTGGTCGGTGGGCCACGTCTCCCGTACTGTCCGCCCGGTGTCGTCGCCTTCTTTCGACAACTCTGGAAGTGTGAAGGTCAACTCGTCCGTCTCTCCGGATTCTTCCTCACCACCGGCGGTTCCGGACTGTGATACGGTTTCTCCTTCCTGAAGCCGCGAGGTGGACCCGGAGGCTCCCAGTTGTCTCGACATACGGTGTGCTACTCGCGGACCACTATTGTTACGTGCCATGGTTTGTCGGCGGTAAGGTTGAAGAGGAACAGACCCGTCGGTTGATTTGAGTATCCCCGAGTTGGTTCGGGTGTTAAGTTCTGGTCTAGGAGACCTCATCCGAGTAGACGTCGTACGTGGAGACTGGATCTGACTCTGGAGTGACGGAGGATGAGGTGACGGAGAAGCGGAAGCCTCACCGAGCGTGGGTTGTGGGGTGGAGGGTGACACTTCAGCTGTAGTTTTGTTGTCGACGCCACCGCTCTGAGTCGCAGTAGTATCGTCGTTTTCGGACGACCCAGGCGTCGACCCAACAGGTGGTGGCGGGCGAGAGGCCATGAGCTCCGTCCTAGGAGACACTGGAGGCTCCGGCGGTTTTGAGGGCGAAATGAGACGATAGGCGGGGCTAGTCGAGCCGCTGGCGTTGGGACTTTGTTGTCGGGGAGATTCCTCAATGATCTCGTCGAGGTGCGGGATCTGGCCTGGAAGAGGGCGATCTCTAGTTGCCATCCATCTGAGAAGATGGCAGCGGGGTGCGACACGAAAAAGGCTGGTTTGGAAATGAAGTTGCAGCGCCAGGAAGCGGTCGCGACCTCCCGAAACCACCGTCGTTTCATTACAAGCCACCCCTCTAAAATGTCTTTTTAGTGTCATCAAAGTTTTATTATTATCTGTTGTTATTGGACGAACGACGCAAGACGAATGCAAGTGGCATTTTGAACCAGGACAGGTGATAAACCACCATTGCCAGCTTAGTTCTCGAGCACGACACGGTAGCGCACCGAGCCGTCACGCACCATCTTGATGCCCTCGTTGGCCTTGCTCATCGGCAGCTTCTGGATCACAGCTCGCACGTTCTTCTTGGACGCCACCTCGAGCGTGTCCTTGATGTCCTTGATGCTGCCGATGTTGCTTCCCCCAAAGTTCGCCCCCTTCGCGACCACACCGAAGGCGCTGAACTTGACTTCGTCGTTGGGTAGACCCACCATGATGAGCGAGCCACGAACCGCCAAGAAGCTCAGGAACTGCGTGTACGGCATCTTGTCGGCGTTGGCACAGAGGAGAAGGATATCGATCGAGTTTTCAGCCGCAGCAACTTGCTTCTCGTCCGTGTAATTGACATAATCGGTCGCGCCCAAGTCGCGCACCTCCTTCTCTTTGTTCGGTGAGCGAGAGAAGGCCACGACAGCGTCAGCCTCCATGGCCTTGGCGAACTGAATCGCCAAGTGGCCCAGACCGCCAATCCCCACAATTCCGACACGCTTGCCGGGCTTCACGCCCGCCTCCTTGAGCGGTCGGAACACCGTCGCGCCGGCACACAACAGTGGTGCCGCGACATCCGATGGGAGGTTGTCCGGGATCTTAAAGGCGTACTCATGCATGACGCGGATGTAGTCGGCATAGCCGCCATAGGTCACGGTCTTGTCGGCGTATCTGTCGCTGTACGTCCACACTCTGTGTGGACAGTAGGCGTCGTCCCCAGCGGAGCATAGTTTACACGGTGCCGCGGGGTCCTTGTTCAGACACGCAAAGACTTGGGCACCGACGCCCACGCGGTCACCGACCTTCATGCCCTTGACTTCGTCTCCAGCCAGTGTGATCTCGCCAATAATCTCATGACCCACGACGCACGGGTAGATCGATGGACCCCATCCGCTGTCCATGGTGTGCAGGTCGGAGCCACAGATGCCACAGTGCGAAATCTTGATCTCCACGTCTCCAGGGCCCAGAGGACGGGACTTGTACTCCCACGGCTTCACCTCTTCTTTTTCGCCGAAGCAGGCGTATGCGTGGATGGTTCGCGGTTCAGTTGACATGGTTTGTCACTTGATTTGATGGTTCGGTTGCTTGAGTTGTTTGCAGTAAATTGCAGAATGAGAGAGGTGAGGTCGTCGAATAGCAAGCAGAGTAAAGAGTAGAGGGGATCGGGATACCAAGCAGGCTGTCTAAATTTATGACTTTCAAAGTGAAAATGGTACACGTCAACGGACTTTCAGCCACTAACGACATAAATATGGCTGGTTTTCGACGTTGGAGTCCCAACAAGGTGACTGCGTGTGGGTGTCACGAATTAAATACTGAAAGTGGATTAAGGTGTATTTTGGTGAAGGAATCGATACTTGTATGTAAGTTTCTGTCCTGTATTCTACACCCAGACTCTCAGATCCCCCAAAGCGTTTTTTTTTTCAGGGGAACAAACTCTGATGGCGTGAAAAATGCATCTCTTTTTTGAAGCGACATCGTTTTTTAGTTAGCATCACGCGACCGATTTGAGCATATGGTGTGTTGTGAAGTCGCGAAAAAGTTAGAGATGAGAGCTGAAGGGCATGCCTGGGGAGCTTCGCAAAACGTCACTTACATGCAATGCCATCCTTGCAACATTGAAGGACACTAAAAGTCAGCATCGATTTTTTTTTTATCAATTGCGAAGACTCAAATCCTGATTAACATGTAAGTTCCTACGTATCTTTCCGCTAAAATGTGTTTTCTGTAATACATTATCAAATATCGTCGCCAACGAGGTCTGATGGATCTATATCTGTAATCACTATAAAAGGATCCGAAAAATGTCTTTGAATGAGAAGTTGCAAGAATATCAAAATCGCAGAATGGATACACTACAGTGATTTAAAATGTTTGCTTCGGTAAAGCAATCTCTAACTGTGTCACGAGTATAAAAGTCTCCTCAATTTCGTCTTGCAATTGTCCATATCACCACGTTAAATGAGGCTTTCTCGATGCTATCGCCCGTTGGATTGAGTTTTAAAACGTTTTCATTTTGTCTAATTAGCGATACTTCGTCATGTTTTTGATTCATGGCCGGCATCAAAACGGCTTTAAGACTAAATTGCATTTCCGCGCGAATTTGGTTGGTGGGTGCCATGCCGGTGTGGGCTTTTGGGTGACCCTCAAACTATCGACCGCAGCAATTTCAATCACTACTCTCATATCTTCGCCTCCAACCATAGGGGCGGTAGTTTGGTGACTTATGTCTTCAACCCACATAGATCTGGCTTGTGACCTGATTCTTTTCCCAACATTCTTGTCCGACTGGTAGAAATAGCTACAGATGCTGGACATATATATAGTTGACACCGAAAAAGCAGGGGTATTGTTCAAAAGCCCACGCGTCACACCACGTCCCAAGCCGACATCAAACACGCCCCTTTCGCGTTCGTTAGTCAAACCCCCCAACGTCAAACGACAGCCATCTACAAGTTAATAGTGGCTGAGCACCCCATATCGTAAACGATATCCCCTCGCGTCTCCTCTTTACCCTGCGTGCTTTCCGAACGACCTCGCCTCTCTCATTCTGCAATTTACTGCAAACAACTCAAGCAACCGAACCATCAAATCAAGTGACAAACCATGTCAACTGAACCGCGAACCATCCACGCATACGCCTGCTTCGGCGAAAAAGAAGAGGTGAAGCCGTGGGAGTACAAGTCCCGTCCTCTGGGCCCTGGAGACGTGGAGATCAAGATTTCGCACTGTGGCATCTGTGGCTCCGACCTGCACACCATGGACAGCGGATGGGGTCCATCGATCTACCCGTGCGTCGTGGGTCATGAGATTATTGGCGAGATCACACTGGCTGGAGACGAAGTCAAGGGCATGAAGGTCGGTGACCGCGTGGGCGTCGGTGCCCAAGTCTTTGCGTGTCTGAACAAGGACCCCGCGGCACCGTGTAAACTATGCTCCGCTGGGGACGACGCCTACTGTCCACACAGAGTGTGGACGTACAGCGACAGATACGCCGACAAGACCGTGACCTATGGCGGCTATGCCGACTACATCCGCGTCATGCATGAGTACGCCTTTAAGATCCCGGACAACCTCCCATCGGATGTCGCGGCACCACTGTTGTGTGCCGGCGCGACGGTGTTCCGACCGCTCAAGGAGGCGGGCGTGAAGCCCGGCAAGCGTGTCGGAATTGTGGGGATTGGCGGTCTGGGCCACTTGGCGATTCAGTTCGCCAAGGCCATGGAGGCTGACGCTGTCGTGGCCTTCTCTCGCTCACCGAACAAAGAGAAGGAGGTGCGCGACTTGGGCGCGACCGATTTTGTCAATTACACGGACGAGAAGCAAGTTGCTGCGGCTGAAAACTCGATCGATATCCTTCTCCTCTGTGCCAACGCCGACAAGATGCCGTACACGCAGTTCCTGAGCTTCTTGGCGGTTCGTGGCTCGCTCATCATGGTGGGTCTACCCAACGACGAAGTCAAGTTCAACGCCTTTGGTGTTGTTGGGAAGGGTGCTAAGTTTGTGGGCAGCAACATTGGCAGTATCCAGGACATCAAGGACATGCTCGAGGTGGCGTCCAAGAAGAACGTGCGTGCTGTGATCCAGAAGCTGCCGATGAGCAAGGCCAACGAGGGCATCAAGATGGTGCGTGACGGCTCGGTGCGCTACTGTGTCGTGCTCGAGAACTAACGTGGCAAGTGCGTCATGGCACAAATCGCCAGTCCCAGTCAACACTGCGTCGTTACTTTGGAAAACTACGTAAGAAAACTAATGAAACTTTAAATCTCGAGAAAAACCCTTCCACACCGCAATATAGTCTTGTTAAAATGTCCTAACTTAGGACATTTTGCATTACATTTTTTTATAGGACTCCTAACGTTATCCGTAGTTGGTACGGTGTGACGAATCACCATGATCACGACTCAACAGTAGGCCAAACCAATAGAATTGGGTCGAGCACCGGATATTATATTGCACCTTGAATATATTGGGTGTTCAATGCAACCACTCCTAGTTTTCGAGAACGACACGGTAGCGCACCGAGCCGTCACGCACCATCTTAACGCCCTCGTTCACCCTGCTCATCGGCAGCTTCTGGATCACAGCACGCACGTTCTTCTTGGACGCCACCTCGAGCATGTCCTTGATGTCCTGGATACTGCCAATGTTGCTGCCCACAAACTTAGCACCCTTCCCAACAACACCAAAGGCGTTGAACTTGACGTCATCGTTCGGTAGACCCACCATAATGAGCTGCCCACGAACGGCTAAGAAGCTCAGGAACAGCGTGTACGGCATGTTGTCGGCGTTAGCGCACACGAGCAGCACATCCACCGACCCAGCAGCAGCTGCCGCCTGCTTTTCGTCGCTGTACACGACGAACTCGGTCGCGCCAAGGTCGCGCACCTCCTTCTCCTTGTTAGCCGAACGGGAGAAGGCCACGACCGCGTCAGCGCCCAAAGCCTTAGCGAACTGGATGCCGAGGTGGCCCAGGCCGCCAATACCCACGATACCAACGCGCTTACCAGGCTGCACGCCCGCCTCCTTCAACGGCGTGAACACTGTCGCACCGGCGCAAAGTAGCGGAGCGGCAACGTCCGACGGGATGTTATCGGGGATCTTAAAAGCGTATTCATGCGGAACACGCACGTAGTCAGCGTAGCCGCCGTACGATGTGGCGCCGTCATTCTTGTACGTGTCGTTGTAGGTCCACACCTTGTGGGCGCAGTAGGCGTCGTCACCGCCAGCACACTCCTTGCACGGAGCGGACGGGTCCTTGTTCAGACACGCCGAGACCTGAGCGCCAACACCGACACGGTCGCCGACCTTGAGCCCCTTCACGTCGGGACCAGCCAGAGTCACTTCGCCGATGATCTCGTGGCCCACCACGCACGGGTACGTGGACGGCCCCCAACCACTGTCGACGGTGTGCAAGTCAGAACCGCAGATACCGCAGTGCGAGATTTTGATCTCCACGTCCTCGGCGCCAAGCGGACGCGACTGATACTCCCACGGCTTGATCTCCTCACCCTTGCCAAAGGAGGCGTAGGCGCGCACGGTTCTTGGGGCAGTGGACATTGTTGCTCTTGTCTTCAGCTTCGTAAATTGCAAAGTGAGCTTTGAGGTGATCGGATGGTGCTGCTCATCTGGATGCTTGCGCATGGCACCATGCTTTACTAATCAAAAAGACGTGGACTGGATATCGTAATACACAGGCACCTAACAGTTCTGTACACTACCACTAAAAGTTTAAGTCCTATACTGTACCTAGCCCTCAGCTAGCTAAAGCTCCTTGACCTTCTTGCAACATTTTGTAAGTACATGTACTATTAGGACGACACAGGCAACATTCTGTCAGTCTATCGCTTCCACGGACTACCAAAATTTAAAGTAATAAGGATTTTTCTCTTTGCTGCTGGCAGATATCAACATCGTATTAGACAGGAATTTAAGAATCTTCAAATCTCAGAGAACACCCTGTGCTACTTTTTGTAGTCTATCCCTACCCCACTGAGAGTTTATGGTGCTGCAGATGTTTATGGTGCTCGAAACCGCAGCATCATCGCTGACTCTGAGGGAGTCTAGGGGTACCCTCGTTGCTCTTATATGGGATGGTTGGGCGGATGTTGAGCGGACGGCGAGCGGACAAGACGAACATTCTCGATGCTCTCACACATTCTGGGACAAGACGACAAAGAAACATGAGCGTTGCTTTCTTTGGGGACGGGGACTCATACTCGTCACCTGCAGTAGCTAAGCGGAACAACCGTGCGGACAGACGCAGTCACACCGACGTCAATGACTCCTCTACTCTCCAGCGTCGATCGCATCAACGCTGCTCTGGAAGCTGCAGTGGCACAGTCTCCACCGCCGACCGGTACATTGCGTGTGTGCCACGCAACGGAAGATGAATGGAACGCGTTTGCTGACAGCGAGGGACAACTCGTTCGACCCAATTTTCTTGAATGGTTTGCTGCCACGAGAGAAATCCATCTCATCGAGTTTGCGAGCACTCCACACGAGAGATATACCCGGCAATTCGAACGACGTACTTCATTTGCCAAGCCAAATATCAGTCGGTGGCTCAATGCCGATGGTGTCGCCGTGAATTCCCAGGGGCGACGATGGTGTCCAGACCTCAGTTATGGGCCACGCCGAACAACACCGGGCTCTGTGCTCCCACCAGGTGTTCCAATCTTTGACGACTTTCGGACGATCAAAGTTGAAGTTGGAGTCTCTCAGCAGTGGGGCATGGCACAAGGACAACTCGACCACAAGGCGATATCGACATGGGCTGTGATGTCTGGAGTTGAGTACGTGCTGTGTGTGAAGTTCGATCCCGACTTTGCGAATGCCGAATACAAGTTGTACGATGCTCGCGTCAATCCACTCGTGCAGCTGGCTCCACACCCAATCATCGCTCCAAGAACGGTGATCCAGTTGGACGGACGTCGAATCCTTGGTATTCCGCCAGGGATGGCGCTCCCGGTAGGGTTTCCAGCAACTCTGTCGGTGGATTCGTACTCTCCATTGGTCTGGGCAATGCGTTAATCAGACGCCCAGCAATTTTTCGCGCAGCAGCCGCCATACTCAACCCCTGCAGAAGTAAATGTGTACAATACCTGATTATTATTTGCAATTGGATAGTACAAATTTGAACAAGTGATAACAACTGCGGCGGTTGGATCGAGTTGAGGAACTAGATTACTATTAACCGCATAAACACTACTTCTGAAGTAGTTGTTTGAGCCGCTAGCTGGACTGAACCCGAGAGACAATCATTGTTTTGATATTAGAGGTTTTTAGATTAAGCCACTTTGTCGGACATGCCACAAGTTCGACAGTGTGAGTTTCAACAGCTATTTTAGGAGAACCGAGAGGCTGTTCATTGCTGGTAGTCTGATTTTAGCTTACAACAGTAAGAATTTAGCAGGGAAAAGCTCAAATGGGTGTGTTTCGGTTCGAGGAGAAGACCGACAAGGTGTTGATGAAGCCCCTCAAGGAAGTTAAGTCAGAATCAGAAACCTGTAGGTTCATGATACTTGGAATAGTGTAGCCTTTACAGGTTGCCAGGGACCTCGTTGGAGTAGAAAGAAGAAGTTTGCTGTGCCATTCAACTGCGTGCCATTTGACTGTCGGTGTATGATCTCTCCCGCTCAGTTTTACAAGACAGAAATCTTTATTTAGCTCTTTCACAGAAGCGTAAAATGTAATCCACAAAGCATAATTTCCTTTCAAATTCTACGAACTCACACGGTTCGGTTTTCCGTATGATTTTCAGCGTTTAGGTCTTGACAAACCGACAAAAGCAGAATTGCTAAATACCTCTATTTAAACCCCTTGAGACCCGAGCTGTTTCGGCGCAAACTCTAACCGAATCCCTAGTCTCTCAAACGTGTATGTTGGGGGAAGGGCTTTCATATAAATTCCTTCATGTTTTGCTAACATGTATAGTGCATAGTCGCACTAAAACCCTAAACCTGGAAGACTGTGTCTCCTGTTACTTGTACCTCCATCTTGTCGAAGGCCCGAAAACGAGCGATATACACTTTAGTCATATTAGCGTGTATAGTAGACTACAAAACCGGTACCTGCATGTGTGACAGGAACTGGTAAGGCGGACATAGGTTGAACAATCTTGGTACATAACTAAACCAATGGAACATATGCAGTCAAGTTCAAAATCGTAATATTGAGGGCATACAAAACCTATGTAAAATTTTACGATCGACGCCTTTGATCAGTCAGTCATCTCAGCATCCGGAGCGCGGCGAGCCCGCTTTGGCTGATGCAAGCCGCTCGTCGTGGTTTTATCTCCGGACGACTGGACACTCTTAGCCTCATCCTTCTCCTCGTTTGAGCATTCGCGACGTCCCGGTGTACGTGCGCGGATCGTGCGCTTCTCTGCCTTCTTGGGGGGCAGCGTTCCGTTTCTCCAGGCCTTGTGCCAGATGTCGAAGCAAGACATTGCATCTCCGTTGTACGTGTGACGAACCTTCTCACAGAGGAAAACCCGCCAAGCCATGGGTCTCTTCGACGTGTTGGGCAGCTTACACTCGATACAGTATACCGACGAATCTCCACCTCTCGCGTTGTCGGTGCCCTTCAAGAGCGAGCAGACCTTGCACGCTCTCGTACGGCGCTTCTGCCCTTGCTGGTTGTTGCCACTGCGCCACTCGTCATTTCGCACAGGTTTGTGTGCGGCTTGGCGAGAATTTGTGCGCTGCATCGGTTTGGTTGGTGTCACTTGTAAGTACGCGCTGTCGTGCAAAGTCTCCCAGTCCTCCTCGCGTAGCTGACACAACTCTAGATGTAGTTGCTTCAAAAACTTTACATGAGTTAGCTTCGGGTTGTT
Organism: Phytophthora betacei; assembly: GCA_011320135.1. Lineage (NCBI taxonomy): Eukaryota > Oomycota > Peronosporomycetes > Peronosporales > Peronosporaceae > Phytophthora > Phytophthora betacei. The sequence goes on from JAANHX010000077.1 coordinate 495,296, forward strand.
TGTGTTAGTCTGTCGGGCGTTGTAGACAATGAAGGCATTGATAATGGCAAGATCAACGAGTCCGAGAAATAGAGACTTATAGTACATCTTGTACGATACATAGCTGCAGCGAGTATCTACAACATGTATTGTTATTTCATGAATTGCCTTGTCTGTGGGCCCTGAAGCTCCTTTGTATAGGCTGGGATAGTCATCATACATAGCGGTAGCAGGGCGAGGCTCATATGGTTGCTGCAAGTATTCGTATGGTGTTGTGGTCGCTACGTCGGACCATCCTGTGTCCGCCATCGTCTTCAGAAATGTGTCTGACATGGAACCCGATGCGATATTCGCCATACCACCGACAGCAGATACCAAATCACCGTCAAAACATAGCTGGGGAGGACCGGGTAATTGGATATCAGCCCCGGAAATATCTTCAAGATGATCCTCACTCTCATCATCTCCATCGTCGTTTTCAGCATCAGAATCGAAGGTCACAAACACCCGGGGGTCGTCGGAAGCTTCGACGAGATTAGCGTCTGCAAGAACACCTAGCATTGAATATACAAGTTATACAAATTTTCAAACGTGTATGTACAGCTTTGACCAACCTCCAGTAGAAACATCACAAATTCCTGAGTCTCCGTTTGACTCCTCATCTGCGCTTACTGCAGGTGTGAAATCATCACCTTCTGAGTCTTGGGCATCTTCTGCTGCGTCATGCGATGGCTCGCTACCGCTGTCTATATCTTCAAGCTCCGATGCAAGGCTACGTTGCCTTTCAGGTGACTGATCTACAACAGTATATTCACAGTTAGGCCAGCAGAACCAAAGGCAAGCAGCAACATGACGTGCACGAACCAGCTGTGGCATCAGAAATGGGCATGTGTGGCGATGCCAGAACTACTGCAGACGCTTCTTGTGGTGCCTGCACCTCTGGTGGCGGTGTTCGCAGTACTGCTGTTGTACATGATAATACCAACATACACGATTAGTTAATCTCAAAACTTGTCGAATACATGATAGTTACCGTCGTTTGTGGTCGTCATGGCTTCTTCTGCGCGCTTCTCTGCAGTTCTCTGTGCATTCGCAGACCCTTCTCGCCTCGCTGTCTTCTTTGCCTGTAGTGCAGCTAGTCTCACATCAGCGTTAGAATAAATCAAAAATGTACACCACTTGCATTTGCCTACCATTGTCCAATCTGTCCAGGTACGTCATTAACTCCTCCTCTCCGACGAAATAGTCCTCGCCCCGGATATCCTTCTTCGTCTTGCTCGGCTTCAGAAAAGTGAAGTCCACCGACAGGCCTGCCGGTTTCTTCGAGTGCCAGCCAGCTTTTTTTAGCTCCCGCCACCTCGCCTGGAACGCCATTACCGGCGACGGTGTGAGTTCTGCGTGCTTCGCGGCGAATCTTCAAATGAGAGAAAATTGAGTGGCGACCAGTCTTTTCCTTTCGTAATACATATGAAATTTGCAAGTTTGATCTGTTGTGTACTTTCTTTTGAAAATTTGGCCTTTCTAAAGAGCATATTTATGTCGATTCTGCAGGAAGTGTGAATCGTTACCTACCCCTTGTTGACATGAAGTTTGTATTTGCGGATTCAAAAACTAAGTACAATATTATCTAACTTGTACGGTACACGTTAAGTTTTTCCACGTAACATGTACGGTCCAGGCCACGGGTCCCAAGGGGTTAAACAAGCTTGAGGTCCATGGAGTTCCACATGGAATGGACCAGCTTTACGGTATGGTACCTTTTATTTTTGCTCCATGATCGCTTTATATGTTATAGCAAATAAGTTATTTCTCGTAGAGATATCAATCTCAAGTGTTTTGTCGCTACCAGAAGGAGTAAAGTGACAGAGGCTGACCAGCACAGCAAATGTATGACAACCACAATAACGAGAGATTAGCACAACGAGACAATGATTAGCACCACAAGCTGTGGTCCTGCCCACTAAATAATGTGATAGCAGAACACAAAATGATTGGACACAGTAAGTTCTATGGTAGACACAAGTTTGCAGCGGGCGATTAAATCTCACTTTAGGATTCTCTCGAAAGCACCCACCTTCTTCAGACCCCACCTCTCTTCACCATCCCCCCCACGCGCCTGGCAACTGATCTGTAGTGAACTCTCCGAAGGAGATGCCGATCTTTTGTTGCTTAGCATGAAAGCCTTCAAGACTAGCAATAGTCAAGTCATGCCGTGTACTATGTGCGCTTCTGCAACCCCTCACTCGATGAGGTACAAGATTTTACGCTGTGCCTGCAAGCAGTGCAAGGCAGTAGCTCCGTTCTCTAAGTGCCCGTGGGGTGCCAAGATGCTGGTCTGCCAAGAAGCCAAGTCCGTATACATGAGTGATCTTGGTAAGCACTTCTCGGCCGCTATTCCAAGCAGGAAACCTTCGATTACGAGGACCCAACGGCTATTTATTCACGCCACGACTCGTGAAAATTTGACGCCTCTCCGTATTCTACATTCAATGACCCCAAAATTTGAACGGAGCCTCGAAAATTTACCAGAACTGCGGAAGGTACAAAACTGCGTGAGCCACTATCGCAGAACAAAACTCGGTGGTAACGATCGCGTCGGCGACGTTGCTGCCCATGTTGCTGCTGCATCATTTACAGGACGCGATGAGAGCATGACGCGTTCTCATTCACGTGAGACAACGATGCCAGTGGCAAGTGCGTTGCCGGCGACGGATCAGACGTACGTCCATTTGTTGTTGGAGTCACAACGAAGGCTCTCTTGCGATCGGCCAAACGCGATCCGTCGTCGGTTATTCTGCATGTGGATGCCATGTTCCAGCTTGACCAAGTCAGCTACCCGGTCATCGTCTGCGGACTCTCGGATGGCTCCCGAGCGTTTCACTTCTTGACCCTCTTCATTACTTCGCAGTTGGAAGAGCGCCGTTTTGTCGACGCCTTCGCTACTCTGCGTACGGCATACGCGCAGGTGACAGGCGAGCGAATGAATGTGCAATATGTAATGGCCGACGCTGACCGTGCTCAATTCAACGCAGTTCAAAGTGTGTTTGGTATCGACTGCACGTTCACGTACCTCATGTGCTTTTACCATGCCATTGCCAAAGTACGACTGGCACTCAAAATACGGGCGCGTGCGCTACATGGGGATGTGGTGGCTATGGTGTTTACTGGTATCTATGATCTTTACTTTTCGCTCACGAAGGAAGATTATACGGTGCGGAAGGAGCGGATGCTGTTTGAGTGGAGCAATCATCGTGAGCTGGACGATCTCAGGGCATATATGAACAAGCAATGGCTTAAGGGAAACTCTAGTGGGTGGCAATGATACCTTACACCTTCTGGGCTCGCGACAACAAATAATCCTTGCGAGACGTTTAACCGCGCGTTCAAGCGCGACTATACTCAGAAACAAAAGCTGAAACTTGTGCTGCTGCTGCAGCAGATGCGAGACTGCTGCAGTCATCGGTCTATGGCCTCTCTGGAGTTTTTACAAGAGCGTTCGTTCTACAAGCGTCTCCAAGCTCGCGCCACATCTCTTCGAACTGGAGGTTTTCTTCGTGAGCATGTCCACGAGCGAGGAAGCATCGACGTCATGCTGGTCGACTACAGCTCCGACATCGTACGGGTTGTTGAAGTGCAGCCACCGCGCTTCTACATTCCAGCTCGAGGCCGCTCGGAGGAAGCTCTTGATGTGGCCGCTAGATTTTCGGTCAACTATGCTCGGATTGAGATGGATGAGCAACCAGGTACGGGGTGGCCGGTTAATATCAAGACGAGCTATTGTCCTTGTCGATACCACGTTATAATGAACTGCTGTGTTCATAGGCTTTTCGCCCTGCGCGTACGTAACTATCTGGATGGAACGGGCGAGCGGCTCATGTTTAACCGTTCCCGAAAGCGAGGGGATGAAGATGTAGGCTACAAGCGTGGTCCTGGACGACCGATCAATACTGGACATGCACTACAGAAAGAGTAAACACGTAGAGGGCAGCAACATGTTTTATTTATACATCACCGCAGCTTCACTTTAATTGTATTACCTTCTTTCTTTATGGTAAACGCTTTGAACCGACTGATAACAGCCATACTAGCCCCCGGGCTCAGCAGCCTTCTTGATCCGATGGCGCCGAGTTGGTAGGATAAGCGTCGTGTGTAAGCTGTCGCTGCATCGAACACTATGGCAGTATCGTATTGTGTGTAAGCTGCTGCTGCACTAAGCAGTATGTCAGACTCTGTAGCCCTTCATCTACGTAGTAAACAAGCAAATACAGCACCTTGGGTAGCGGCCGTGACTAGAACTCAGCTCCCCAGCGACGGCGGTGGTCTAGCAGCCCTCGTGGATCTTCGGCGGCGACGATGGTCTTGTGGCTCGTGGTATATTGTCCCGTCCCTTGCGGCTGTGCCACCGGCGTGGCTAAGCTCCCGTGACCTCTTGCGGCTTCTTCAACACTGATCGTGCTTGTAGCTTGCGTCCTCAGTGACGACTCGTCACTACCAGTGCAAGCGTTGCGGTCGTTGCTCAGTCAACAGTGCTTGCTGTCGCCCAGCGGTCGGGGTACGGTACACGCTCTGTATCCAATATACGGGACAATGCTTTGCCTCAGAGAACGTTTCCCGAACTTTCCCAATGATCTGGTTACTACCCCGTACAATGTACGATACATGCATTGCTATTATCTCGTCTCGTCACTGTACTTGTGCTCGTCAGCATGGTCTTGTGTTGATCAGATATTATATTGTGCTTGTGATATTTTTTCGAGTAAAGTCTCCATGGAATATGCGTTCCCGACGGTCTTTAGGCCTGCTTAGAGGCTTTGCAGCGGGCTTTGCAACAGATACCTGTACTGGCTCAAGATCAAACGATGCGTCTGGTTCAAAGGATGTACATGTATCTGGCTCATCTGATGCGTTTTGCTTGGATGCATTTAATCGATTTGCGATTTTGTTGTAGCTCGCGTTAGCAGCCATGGTGCTGTGGAGTAGCTTAGCATGTAAATAATTCTTCTCGCGATTGGTGAGCTTAGCATATGTTAAAGATTGGATTAAATGAGACTCAGCGATGTGTCGAATCATATTCATTGACATTGGCTTTCATTAGACACCTTTAACCGTTTTGATATGACCTTTAAGGCCCGTAACTGAAGCTATTGCTCGAGCTTGTGCAATCGTACGCACCTGGCTGTCTATTGAAAATGCGCCACAGGAGTTTGTTAGGCTGCTCTTTAACCGTGTTAGTTAAGAACTCAAGATATGACCTGACCAAGCTCATCGTAGTACTATCCAACTGTAAAACGTTTCCTTGAAGATTTAGCACCTTCCTCAGGGGTGAGCATGCCACTTGGCCATACCAAAAGAAGTGGATAATGCACGTTCAACCACAACGTGATGTAATCAAACACGAGTTTCAAGTAATCAGTTCTCTTAGCTTTGGTTAGCTGCTCAAACTCTGATCGAGAGAGAAATATTTTACCATACGTTTTGTTGAGCACCTTTGCGACTTTACCAGGGACAGACATAAGCTCTTCATAGCTGATGTATTTCTTCTCTTCCTCAGGCGTCAGTTCGTTATCCAGCTTTGCAGCCTTGTTTTGCTTACTCAATTCCTTTCGAATCGTATTGTAGTAGTTAAATGCATCCCGATATCTGTTCTTGACCATCTTACACATGGCGTTCAGTGTTAGTATCAGACTCTCTTTGCTTGTATAGATGCTCATCAAAAGCGCTATGATGCTCGAATTCTGAACCTCGAAAGTCTTTTGAAAAGAAGCATCGTCGAATTTGTTTGGAAAATGAATATTGGCGATGAACTCATTCAGGGACCATCGCTCTTTCGCAATCCCCGCTTTGTAGAGCTTGACCAGTTGCCTGGTGTATAACTTAATCGTAGTGTCTGATAGATTGTCCTGATCCCTTCCTAAATTAATATCACGAGTAATAATATTTTTGATCTCATCCAGTCTGGGTGTTATAGATTTATTAATCTTCGACATACTTTTTGTCTCTCACTCTGTATATAAGTTAGATGTACAAGGAATTCCCTGTCGATTTGAGTCATGCGCAGGCTCTTAAAGTCCTACATGGCAAACCCGTCCGTTTGAGCCACTCTCAGTTGAACAAAGGCCACTCGCGTTATTTCCATCCTGAGAATTACAAGAAACTTGTAATGGCTTATGAATCTGGAAAAGGAACAACATTACATGTGTCTCATGGTGAAGCTCTACGTACTCACCAGTCAGGTTTTAGTGGATCTGGATTCTGGGGCGATCTTTGGAGTGGTATTAAGAAGGGTGCTAGCGCTGCATGAAATTTTCTTAAATATAATTGGAAACCAATCACCTCTGGACTCCTGGATGGTATTGCCATCGCGGCCGGACCCGAAGCTACAGTGGGGTAGGCACAGGGGTGGACTCTGGTATAGCATACTAATATTCTTTGTATTATACTTAAGAATTTGATAGCGTTTTGGACTTTGAGCCGAATTTTGGACGTTTTCGAAAAGTGTTTTAAAAACTTATTTAGTCCTTTGGTAGTTCATACAGTACAATGACACTTGTGTGTGATATACGTTTGATCATTCACATCCAATCGCCAGTGCTAAGCCACTTGCGACGGAGCTACGAGTTGCTTTAAGCGTTTGAGAGCTTTCTGAACTTTGCACCAAAATTTTGGACGTTTTCGAAAAGAGCTTTAAGCCATTCTGAAGCAGTTAAAAATATCCCTACTTTACCCCGCTGCTGAGTTCCCAGATTGCTGAGGATGGAGCCGCTTTCCTAGGACGTCCCAGATTTATGTCTGTGCCACTGCGAGACTAGGTCCATTTTCAGCGAAAAGCAGGATATTAACACAACAACCTCTTATTATGCCATCTTTTGTCCTTCTGTACAGTGCCATGTATTCGCTTATTATTTCCCGTGATGCAAGAAACCTTAATGGGGCAACTCAATCGTGTTGAACCACCGCCAGCCAAGTCTGGGGGCGTGGTGAGAGAGCTATCAGCGCAGCGAGCAAATTTGCGAGTGAGCGGCACGTTACATACGACTAACTACTTCTTCCGTGTTGGTTCTCATTGTCGATCGCGTCTTCTGATTTTTGGGAGAGGTGACTTGCCACCCGGAAAATCAGATATCCGTGCGGATACCTTGTCTTTCCGTGATGCAAGAAACCTTAATGGGGCAACTCAATCGTGTTGAACCACCGCCAACCAAGGCTGGGGGCGTGGTGAGTGGCCCCAAGAACAATGCTCAGCACGACCACGGGCTTGGCTTCAGATCATCTCGCGTGACAACTCCTTTGTTGCCTGCGCCGTTTGTACTGGGTAGTCCTCGAAGCAGCGACTCGACCATCGGCCAAGCAACTTGATAGCCGAGCTGTCAGCGTCTCCATTCAACAGAGACGTTGCGCCGCCAATCCGAATGGAATGGGTAGAGTAGTTTTCTTCACGAATCCCAATAGACGCCGCTAGCTTTTTGAATGTCCTCGTCACTTCCTCTGCATACAGATCTACACATAAATGCAGGGCATCCTCGCGTCCGAGTTCACTTCTCGCTTGTCTTATGTGTCTTAGCGCCACTTTTGGGCACAGCCATCCGTCCCCGGTTGCGAGCATTGTTCTCCATGCACCTCCGCCGTACTGATCATTCTTCGCGCCTGACAGTCCGATGGTCACTGACACTGCCATACGATATGGGGTTCTCACTCCATTTTCATTTGAAAAGAATGCATCCGATGCTTTCAGGCAATATGATCTCCGTTGCGTTCCCATTCGTAGAAATTCCGATCTTCTTAGGAGAAAGAAGTAAGCCAGCAGAACGGAGCCCAACAAGAGTCGAGTCCGGGGCCTAGATAAGTCGAGGCGCCGGTACAGCAGACGCAAGAATGACGGGCTGATAGGCTGCTTCTTCAGAGTCGGGTCGGACAAGCGCTTGATTCCTCGCATTAAGATGACTAGTGAAGGAGACGACTCCACTCGAAAATCCCGGAATCGCTGCTGATACCAGCGAACACTCGATAGTTTCAACTGAATCGTCAAATACTTATTCCCTCGGTGTCAATCATTCCAGCCGTATCTCCAGCAGTATATAACGAATAGGCCAAGTCTTGAGCTCGCTTGTGTGGGATCGTCGTCGAGCCACGGAGACCATCTCATCCATCCAGAGAATCGGCACCACTGGTTCCAGTGAGTCCGGTATTTGGCTGAGGTAAGCTCTGTGACGGCGCATCCCTGGAGCACTGCGCCCATAGCTTCGAGAAATCGTCGAAGGGCGGACGAACTTGCACCTGTCTCCATGCACACGACATGTTAGTCCACATCTCGAACAAAGGGTGGTCCGAACGCCACGCTCGTGATCCGGCGTCTGCCATGGTGTTCTCCTTGCCTGCCATGGTGTTCTCCTCGCCTGCCACGTGCTTAGCCGTGCACAGGATGGTATACTGGAACTCCGCCAGTGACAGTAGCCGGTTGTATAGCTGAGCGAGAGGCTGTCGGCTATTGCGCCGCTGCGTCCACGACACTGCACTTGTTTTGTCGATCCAGCAGCGTACGTGGATCGGTTTGTGTGAATACATTCGAACCCACGTTGGGCCCCAATGTAGCACCGCCAGCACCGCACTTTGGAGCTCGCGAACGTTAATAGAACTCACAGAGACGTAGTTTGTGAATGCTGCCTGCTCTTCCGCGGTGAGCTGTACGCGAATAAACTGGTGGAGTGTCGGTTCAAGGGCGCATAGACCGTCATTTGAGGCATCCATGTGCACGTGCACTGTGGGATTCGCCACGTTGGCGAATTGACCGACAGGAATGTCATTGAATAGCTCGTGCTGAGAAAGGATAGCTCGGATCCATTTTAAGTCTTCGAGGGCGGCATCGTCGATCTTGCGGACTGCGTGACGTCGGAGCGGCGTTGTCATGACTTGTATTCGCTGGAAAAACGATCGAGCAGGCGGACAGCACGTCATGACGTGGCGCAGGCAGCCCAACAGTTTTAATGGTGTTGTTTTTGAGGCGGTACCAGCATCTATGACGCCGGAGACAATCAGTTGGGCCTTTTCGATCTTCGCTACTGGGATGGTGACTTCGCCTGTGCTGGTATCCCACTCGAGGCCCAACGCTCTGCATCGCTCACTCCATGTCGTGAATTTACGTTCATTGATGGCCGCGGGCCCTAGTACTGTAGTCATAGCTCTTCGTAGAGCTAGATTGGCCACAAAACAGCGTAGTCCTTCGTCTACCTCTGCGCAAGTATGGTCATCGCACCAGAATGATCCCACTAGTGGTGTCTCAAGGCGTACTTGAGGAAGTCCACACTCATACAACCCGATAATTAGCGCTCCGGGAAGGAATTATGAAGCCGGGGATCCACACCAACCAAACCCGCATGACAAGTCGATGATAAGGAGACCATCGATCACACATGCACACATATGCACGTGATCGGCATGGATAGGCACGTGCCTAAAGGCCCCTGCAACATCACCGAGCATTAACAGGATCTGTGCGTTCGGAATGGTCGACTTCAAGACATATATCCTCTTGGCGATATACCGAGGCGGATTATAGCTGGCGTCTGGAAGGTTGGCACGATCCGTGAAGTCATTTACTGAACCTCCGTCTGGAAAGGAGTAGTCATCGATGATGCGAATATCCGAGCCATCCGCTCTTGTTTTATTAACTATTCCCACAGGCGATACGAAGACTTCCTGCCACTGCTCCAAAGCGTCTCCTTCACTATCATATACCTGTCATCTCTCTGTCCTTTACGCAGATGACGCCAGACTTGCGAAAGAAGGTCGTAAATTGAGTTGTGATTCTTTGGCCGGCCCTTTTGTCGAGCCGGTCGGTGTGACAGCCACTCAGGAACAATTCCTTGTCTCACCACGTCGTTCCAGGTTCGAAACGTATCGACTAAACTGGAATTCGGTGGTTGGTCTAACTGAAACAAGTTCTTGTTCGGCCTCGGGTCGGCATCGGTCTATCCTCGAACAAGCCGTACAAAGTCAGGGAGTGTCATTTCCGCCGCGAGTGCCAGTTGCGTTAGGAGCTCAACCTTGCCCATATCTACGGTGTCATCGATATCCCACTCTGGCGGACTTGGAACTCCCACTTTGGCAGCCACTGCAGCGATATTGGGCTCGGTCTCAGCTCGACATTGGTCACTAACTCGTTTTAAAGTCTCCATATATCTCTTGTGATTTTCTGAAAGGTTCTTTCGTAAGTCCTTAGACGGAGACTTCTCTTCCGATCCTCTACTACCTACTGTCTCTGTCGATGGAGGACCCAAATTGGAACCAATACTTGACTGTGGAGCTGGGACCCCTTCACTTCACAGGTCCGCGAACTCGGGCGCCAAACCTCCGAAATTCTTGATAATGTGTTGCTTCACCGGCTCAGACAGAGGCTTAGGTCGGAAATGAGCCCGCTTAGTAGAGAAACACTTGCCTGATGTCCCGTCAGAACTTCTTGAACATCCTTCCTTGGACAAATGCTTCATGCAAAGGCTCAAGGCTCCTTGCTTTGGCATGAGCCGCAGCACATCTTTCGGTATCCCTCTTGTTCTCACTTGACGCGTTTCCCGACTGCCCGAGTAAGGCTGCGCGTTTCTCGTAGGCTTAGCCTCCAGTTGCGCCTTGAGCGTGGCTATCATCGTCTTCTGCTCGCAAAATTTACGGCGGCTACGCTGAATACGTGCGTGTACTGAGCTCGTACGCCTTTAAGATCCCGGAGAGCATCCCATCAGACGCTGCAGCTCCGCTATTGTGTGCTGGTACGACCGTGTTCACTCCGTTCAAGGAGGCAGGTCTGAAGGCCGGTGACCGTGTGGGTATTGTCGGTATCGGAGGTCTGGGTCACTTGGCTATTCAATTCGCTAAAGCCATGGGGGCAGAAGCTGTGGTGGCCTTCTCGCGCTCGTCCAATAAGGAAAAGGAAGTGCTCGACTTGGGCGCCGACGAGTTCGTCAACTACTCGGACCCGGAGCAGGCCAAGGCAGCTGAAGACTCGGTGGACATTCTTCTGGTCTCGGCTGATGCCGGCGGTATGCCGTATCAGCTCTTCTTGAGTTTCCTCGCCTCGCGTGGCACGTGCATCATGGTTGGTCTACCCAACGACGAGGTCCACTTCAAACCGGCTCAGGTGGTCATGAAAGGCGCGAAGTTTGTGGGCAGCCACATTGGCAGCATCCAGGACGTGAAGGATATGCTGGCGCTTGCAGCCGAGAAGAATGTTCGCCCGGTTATTCAGACGTTGCCCATGAGCAAGGCCAACGAGGGCCTCCAGATGTTGCGTGACGGCAAGGTCCGATACCGCGTCGTGCTTGAGAACTAGAGGAATCTATGTACCGGTAGAGAGAACGGTACAGAAGAAGCGCATCACTGTTTCAATTGTTTTCGTTTTTTTGCGCTTGTTTAAACAGTTTTACCTAGTCGGCATCAGCGTCATTACTCGCATTGTTGGTGCTGATCTCGTAGTTGGGTTTTCCTATGTACAAATACATGAGGATAGCGATGATAACAGTCGCCACAGCGGCGACAATCGCCGGGTTCTGTCGAGTCTTTGCCAGCAGTGCAGCAACATTACCCGTCTGGGCGGCCTCAGCGGCGTCACTCCCCCCGAGCTTCGCGTACAGCTTCCTCTCGAGGGCTTTCTGGTCGCGCTTCTTCTTCTTAAGTTGCACCAACAGCTGCCGCACTTTGGCGTTCTTTGGTTCGATCTCCAGCGCCTTACGCAGGAGCATATTGGCCTCCTCGAACTCGTTCTGGTCCAGCGCGATCTGGCCAATACGATACATGGCCTTCACGTTCTTCCCATCCAGTTGCAGCACCTCGAGACTCGATTGTCGTGCCTCTTTATACTGTTTCAGCTTATGTTGCACATTGCCCACATTGTTGCCCAGGGCAATGAGCAGCTCCTTGCATTGAGCTGCGTCCTCCTCCGAGTGTTCCCACGTCTCCAATAGTTTAAGCGCACGCTTGTAAAGTTTAGCGGCCTGTTCATAGTTCTTCTCTTTAAAGTAGCGATTGCCGCTCTCCTTCTTCTGTGTGGCCTCCACGATCAACTCCTGGGAGCTCATTTCGGCCGTGATCTTCTTGCCTACGCGGCAGAGCTCCACAACGAGCTTGATCTCGTCTCCTGGAGCCACGTGCGGCTCCAGTCCCACATCTCCATAAGCGAAACGGGCGTCGCAGCGCACCTCACACACTTCGCCTACGTGCATCATCTTGGCCACCAGCTCTAGCGCCGGCATCACCTCGCCATCTCCAATGCGGAACTTGCGGGCCTCATCCACTACCACCTTCTGTCCGGATTTAAGTACCCACGTCGAGTACTTGACGCCCACTTCCTCGCCGAATTCTGTAGCAACACGGATCCACGTGTCAATATGTCACCAAAAGAAAAAGTATGAATGCTCGACGAATACAATGCAGGTGACGATGGGGATTGGACGAGCGCGTTACCTGCTTGGATGCCGTCCTTGTCTACGGTCAACATCTTGCGGAAGATGCCGCCACTGCCCAGAACATCTTCGAACCCCTCGCACTCCGACTCGCTAATTATCACCATTGTCAGTCTGTGGCGTATTCAATTGTGTCATATTGCATAGGACACAGTCCCTATGGGACAATTTAGACGCAATCAAAATTTAATAATACATGTACTGTAGTATAATACTTGAAGTAGCATTTAATGCTATAATATACTGTATGAACCGGTACTGTACTGTGAAAATGGAACCGGAAAGATTAAATTTCGGTAAAAAAAAGCTTTCAACGAACTACAAATTCTTGCTCGTCAAAAGCTATTTTTCAAGGTGCGCTTCGGCTGGTCGGTCGAATTTTTTTGCATTTTTCTTTTTGAGCTGAGAAATCTCCTGGATCGACCAATAGGACCCTACTTTACCACAAGGTATCGTTGAAAAGCTAAGAAGTTTGCGTTTTCCGCCAATCACGGATCGCGGAAAATTATTCAGGTACAGCTGAGAAATTTCGCAATGTCTGCTAGGAGGGAAGGATGGACTCGCTATCCTGCATGCGTAGATGCTGCAAAAGATTGCAGCGCCGCCTTTCAGCCCGCGTTAGACCATCGGCCTTGCCTCAAAGCACGCAAACACACCAAGACTCAGAGTATGGGCTGTGTATAATATTCGCGCGTGGACCTGCAGTAATAAAAGTATCGAATATTTAGTATATATAAATAATTTTTTTTTTACCGGTGCAGGGTGCGTACTGTGACTTGACACTAATTAGCTCGTCAAACCGCTCTCGTACGTTCGTCTAGTGAACCTCACGGTCTTGCAGTGCCTTCGTCACTGATTCGATATCCCCCAATTCTTGATAGAGACCGCGGAGGCGCTTGTATACCACCGGGGCTGGAAGCAGCTCCATGATGTCGACGTCATCAATTCGATAAACCTCAGCAGCTCGAAGTAACTCTTGACCATCGCAAAGGTCGAGCCCCACCTCGTCTCTTGGCGAATTACCGGTCGCAAACTGGCTTTTCGGCTAAATAAGTACAGTGGTCACGGTAAATTCTAAGTTGATAAATAATCTCATACACTAAATATTTTCACTCAAGTTTGTTGAGAATAATTCACGTGAACAAACTTTTCCAGAGTTCATTATTAATCTCAGTTGTGGGTGATATCTTGTACTCACTATCGGGTTTGCTTATGGTGCAGTGGTTTATGATCGCCCTAGCCAATCGCTGCATTGTGAGTTCAAGTGCCGCAGCAGCAGTGCATCGGGTCTAGGTCTGTGGTGATGTATGTTCTGTGGAATGTTCTGACCCAATAATTGGCATCCGTTGGTTGCTCGGCTGTAAACACCGATGTTCGTACTTAAGAAAAGTTTCACTGTTTCTATATACCAATTGGCTGTGGCTCTAAATTATATGATTACATGTACTTGTGTCTAAGCCTTCTTCATTTCATGATGTTTTTTTAAATAATTCTCTCTGCCACTGTACAGTCCAGTGACATTCCAACCCTCTGTTCTAACTGAAACTTTACCTTCAGGTATAATTTATGCCGACATGTAGATGTGAGATTAATTTCAGGGCTACATAAAATAATAGCAATGAGATTTATTTTACCAAACACTATTTAATGGGAGTTCATTAATACTCTCACGGAGATCAATTGCTGTGTGAAATACTCCACACAAAATAATTTCAATGAGATTCATTACCGTGACCGCTGGGACAGTGTCGTTTCATTGTAGGCGACAACTGTTCCGTAAACCGCCGGCGGCGACTATAACGGAGGTGCCTCTAGTAAGCTGCGCGAGCCACCGGCTCACTCGCGCTATTCAAGAAAATCTGGCGTCGCATGAACAAGATTTGGCAGCTGTACAAGCGCTAATGATCAAGCTGCGGTAGGTATAATTTTTGAAAATGAAGTGGCCCATATTCTCATTAATTGCTTTACTAACCAAAACGTTTATCCAATATGACTACAGTGGTACGCCGAAGTCACGAGACAGCATAGTAGCGGTGGCTTTTGCCGAGAGGTCGTCATCGGCCTCTTTGAGTAGCGGAGCCATGCTCAGTAGAGGAAGTCTTTAGAATGCCGTTTTTTTCGTAACAGACAAACACGGCGACATAGTGCTCGTAAGCATGCGTCCAGCTGTTCAGCGTTATACCAAAACGTTCGGGGAGCTCCGATGCAATTGAACGCTGGACTGACACCACCACCCCGTCCATGCCAGCGCGTAATGTCTTCTCTGAGACGGGATCCAGGTCGGAGTAACTGACAAACATCCAAACATTAATTAACATTAAAAAATGTAAGATAACAAGCATTGTAAATAATATTATAATACAACAACAATGACAAATATCGTCTTGCCTTGCGGCTCTCATAAAACGAAAGTGGTAGGTTGCACTGAATAATCCAGACCATCCAGCAGAATAGATTTTGAAAAGTAGGACGGAGGAAGTTGAGGATCAATCCAGTTTGCGCAGTCGGGGTGCTAGCGTAAAACACGCTGCATAATGTTTGTGTACCCATTACGGTGCGTTTGCTTTCGCATCGTGCCACAATGTCAGCGGAAATATTCAAGGATCACCTCGTTGTGTTGGTCCAGACAGAGGCGGAAGTAGAAGACCACTACTCGGGCATTGAAGTAGGTTGGGATGGGAGGGTGGGCCATTGTTGAAAAGGGAATCGGTGTGTCTGCTTGTCAGAATGTGTTACAAAGGAAAAGTAAGAGGTAGGCTGGAGATCGACATAGCTCTCGACATAACAGAGTTTTCGAAAGGGTTGAAAGGCGAGTAAAATAATTTTTAGAGTGCGTAAATAAGTGATGTAATAACTCTTTTTCAGAAAATAAGTCATTACATTCAAGTTTTTTTACAGCCGAAATAAATAATTAACTATTACTTATGAAAGTGATGTTGATATTTTTCGGAGGCCCAGCGTACTGTGCACAACCAGCGAGTATCGGGTACTCATCGCAAATTTAAAATTCGTCAGTGACAACTCAAGGGATACGCACTTTAACACCC
This sequence comes from Phytophthora betacei, assembly GCA_011320135.1. Taxonomy (NCBI): domain Eukaryota; phylum Oomycota; class Peronosporomycetes; order Peronosporales; family Peronosporaceae; genus Phytophthora; species Phytophthora betacei. Next base: position 510,768 of record JAANHX010000077.1, read on the forward strand.
GCTCTTCTTGATGTCGTCCAAAAATCAATTGAAAAGCTCATCATGACCTGATCTTATTGCTGCCTTCGTAGCCGATATGTACGTCGGTTTTGCGTGAATGTCACGTTTGTGCATGTAGTCAAGTATCACCAACGCAAGCTGATCTTGCTGCGCCTTGACTGCCGTTCCCACTACCCTCGGGAAAATATCCCTCGAAAGTTTTGGTGAATTTCGAATGTTCAGTGACGTACCGGAGGACGCGAACGCTCGAGGTTTGGACGCATACAATCGAAAACAGAGCAGAAAACGAAACGAAAATTAATAAATAGGTCGTGTTGTCTTAGAGGCACACACCGGCGCGGGTGATAAGCTGTCGGCCGTCTGCCTGCTAGTCTTATACGTAATTAGCGCAGGGCGGCCAAGCTCTAGCTAGGAGACGAAAATTATTACATGACAACGGATTCCGAGGTTGGCAACTGAGACAAAACCAAAACGCCTAGGTGGCGCTGGCGGTAGTTGGCATTTCTGGAGGCTGTCGGTCTTGGTGAATTTTAGCGTTGTCGACCCCACGACAGGTGCTTGATATCATGGATGGTGAATTGATTGCGGCGGCGCCAAAGAACTCGCACAGCCACGCCAAAGCGACGGTTACCCCGCAGCATTGCGTTTCCAGGGAAGGAAAACAATTGTGTGAAATGCAAAACAAAACGGGCTGGAACAATATCGGTGCTGGTTTCAATTTTGTAAGACCACCGCATTGAACAAAGTAGGGCTTCTCACGACCTGTGCGAAATTATGTAAATTTAATATGGAGTTCGACATGAGAAATGAACCTTGGTCTATTGTGACCCACTATCGTTCAAAATGGGTAGGTATTCAAAAAGTGAATCTTGGTGTCATACCGCCATAATTCGCACCAGTGGAATCCGCCGCCTGCTGACAATACGACTTCATTATCGAATTTACCACGAACCCCCCTTCTCCACTAGCTCGACGACCAAGACTCGCACGTGCGACCAGTGATAGGACTATTGTTTTGTAGCAACTTAATGTAATGTACGTAAAACTGTTATTATTGTTATTATTTTAGGATGGACATTTGTGATCTACTGTCTGATAGCTTGGAGCACATCTGCGAAACGAGTCATCACCAGTTTTCCAAAGCCGACAATCTTAGTCGACACCTCCAAAATCCATGTCGGAATTTGCCAGCCCCATCATTTCGGATGTGTGACGTGTGCTGTCAGTGGATTTAAGGTGACCGGTACCAGACGAAGCGCCACAAGCGATTGAGTCACTGCATGACGGAAGTGGAAAGAACCAATCGCAGAAACCATATGGCAGAGCAGCGGCGTCAACGCGACGCAGAGTACCGTCGACGTCGCAGAGGGTGTTTTTGGGGTGAGCAAAAAAAACAAATATTCGATGTTCTGGATCAGCTATTGCACGAGAGTGATGGTGCGCCACAAGTGGGTGCTCATTATGGTGGCGTTTTACCAACTGCTGAGGCATCACTGGATAACGAAACACTTAACAAAGATGACAACACAGCTGGTGGCGTTGCCCCGACGGCAATATCAGCGTATCCGATGAAGACTAGAGCTGGTTTGACATAGAATTTGCTGAGTTTGTCAATGGTGATGGGGCTGAATTTATCGAATTGTCGGTGCAGCAACTTAACGAAACCGTGGAGCAGTCGCTGAACGAAACAGTAGAGCAGTCACGTCAAGAAGCAGGGCAAGTTTCTGTGCAGGTTTCTGTGGAAGATACTGTGGACGATACTATGGTCGATTCTGTGGTCAATTTTATATTAAATTCCATGGAAGATGCTGTGGGAGATTCTGTGGATTGTCCCAGCTACTACAAGTCAGATAGCCAGCGAGAACTATGAGTGTGCAACAACTTTCGCCAGTCGAGCCACCGTAGCTGTGCTGGACGGTTGTTTGAGCATGATAAAAGATATTCCACCTGTCGCACGCATATTGATTTGGAGGTTGAAGATGATGAAGTGATTATCGTGCGTCATATCCCTGCTCAGCCGACGTGTTTTATTTGCGGATATAATGAACAGAACAGGGACATTATACAGGAGGGCCCTCAGTGTCCGCACCAATGTGGCATTCAGTGTTTAAGTGTATTCAACATGGTGAACGTCAGCAAAAATCGTGCAGCACACTTCAAATGCCCTACATGCATGCAACCGTTTTCGGTCGACCGAATATACTTCGGTAATGGCTATCTGACAGCTCAAACGATTCATCTGACGAAGAATACCAACCTAGTGCCGGTGTTTTGGCAGAGTCATCAGAACAGGCAATATGCTCGGCAAGTCAGTAGCTACATAAAACATACGTTTTAATTTTTTATTGTTCTATGCGTGTTGATCGACCTTGAAGCAGTTATCATCGCAAATTTTCAACATCACGTTTGAGGCCGATTGCACTTTTGAGGCCAACAATACTTTATTGTAGTGTATCCTCAATCGCACTTTTGCGGACGACTGCACTATTGTGGCGAGAATGCACACTTATGAGAGACTGCACACTTGAGGACAAGATCGCACTTATGAGGACGATGTTTACGCTCGCTTACGTTTTCTAATCTCTGCTAGACTTTTGTTTACTGTTAAGCCGCCATGAATACAAAGTGCAAAGTCCGCCTCGAATTGGTCCTGGTCACCGGCGTGGTTTTCTTGGACATACTCAGCGATAATTTTAACCCTTTAATTCGAGAAAGACGCGATCGATGTAACTTGCGTTCGTGTGGAAGCATGTCAACGCCAGCTTTGAGCTGGTGGCATGCCGGACTATCATGCCAGTACTGATTAACGCAATCCCGCCACCCTTTAGTGTGGTGTAGTGATTTCTCCGTAGTTGCGGATTATCACCCGTCGACAAAGACGTGACACCGCCCAAGTTGTTCAAGCGACGAACCCTCGGTCAGGTGATGTACGGAGACGCCAAGGTGCAAGGGACTCGACGGCGTCACCTCCGAACGTTCAACGAGTATTGGATACGGGCATATGTCACTGAATCCAGGCTGTCCTTATTATTAATAATGGACTGGCCGGATTCGCATTCAGCGGACCATCTACGGTACGAACCCTCAGTGGCGGTTGGGATGAGTTCGCGGAAGACTCAGCGACCCTTGGAAGGCACGTTCACCGTCTGGGACAGGGCGCGGACCGTTAAAGATGCTCATGCGACGGTGCAGACGACGCTTGGCATGCAAGAAGATCCATAACGGATCATTGTTCACTTGATATTTGTATACTTGATTAGGACTTCTTATTAGGAATAGACCCGAAAGGGTAAGCTTAAATACAGAACAGAATTTCCACTCAAGCACACAGAGCGACGTCCGGCTTCAAGGTAAGCGTCAGGTCAAGCTTGTTTGAGTGTGTTATGCCTGTCGGTGAACTCGAAGCTCTGTAGCGAGGGTTCATCCGGCAAGGCCAAGAGACTGTGTATTTTGGCCGATTATTATCGGGAGGTTTTACGTGACGGCTTATTGTTGCCTATTTGCACGACTGGGAGTGCGTTAATTGCCTCCCTTTTATTCTTCCTACCGAGTGTTGAACACTCGGTGATCTCGTAAAAGGCTTACCCGTGCCTGGTACCCTTCCGCTGTTGGGACCACGAGGATTCAAAACACCTTCTAGCTTTGCTCGTGCTAGTAGCGTGTTCTTATTTTTACTGGTTGGCCTATATAAGTAGTTTACAAGGTCCAGTTTGTCCCGGTGCAAGGGCAGAACTGGGGTCTTCAGGTCCGCCCGAACGATCGTTTACTATCCTAGTAGACGTATTGTTGTGGGAACATCCTAACTACATTTGTAGCTAGAGTTCACGTGGGATTTCCAACACCACAACTGGTGCCGCGACCCGGGAACAGATTGTGACCATTGTGAGCTGTTTGTATGGCCTTCCAGTTTACGAGCTACCAAGAGAAGAAGAACAAGAAAAAGACAAGAAACATGGCGAAAGGACAACCGACGGTACCAGTTACGCCTGCCAAGTCTGGCGGGGTTCGCAACGAGAGTTCAAGCCCGGCTGCGCGCTTTGCAGCCGCCACCGAGCTTTCAGTGAGCTTCGACGACGAAGCGGACATCGGTCCTGACGCCCACGATTATGAAGATTACGAAGACAAGACGCCGGCTCCAGAGCCAGGCGCAGTGACGCCGGAGACGGCCACGCTATCATCGGGGCTGAGCGGGGCGACCAGGTCCCTTTCGAGGAACCTCGCCGACGAGCTCGATGATGTTGCGGGACCGGAACCCACCTACGAAGATTATGACGATGGGACCGAGGGTTCTAAACCTTCGGTGGCGAGTGCAAAGCATTCAGCACTGCTGAAGGCACCTCGCCCACCTATCAACGGTGATACACCAGCCGCCAAGCGCGTCTTCGACCGCGTACAAGCGCTGATGCAGAATGATGAGTGGATGCAGCTGTTCAAGCCCATCCCCAAGAAAAAAGCCGACTGGCCTGCGCTTGCGCAGGAACTTCAATACCCAGTCAACTCGGTTTCGACTAGTCAAGTTGCCGAGGATTCAGTTTCGCTACTGTTGTCGCTGGGGTTCGAGAACGAGACGTACCCATCGACGATGTCGCTCCAGGATTGGAGTCCACATGAAGCCGGAGCTGCTCTCCAGAAATGGAAGAAGAAGCTTCGGAAGGCGTTTGGCGCTGTTGGCATCAATGCCGGAAAGCAGCCTGTGAGTCGACCGATGATTCAAGATGAAGATCCGTCCAAGATTCCACTGCCGCCGACACCCCAACGACTCGTTCGTACTCCTCCGACCAAGCGTGGAGCTGAGCGTGGTGCCTTTGGCACTACCGAAGCTTCACCGTACTTTCAAGACTCGCACATGGTTACACCACGTTCGGAGAGCCGTATGCAACGCATTTACGCAAGTAACGAGGGTTCGTTCGGTCGCCGAGGCGGTGCGCGAGCTTCCAAAGGTGGTGCCGGACGTCGTCAAGTCGACAGCGATGGTTCGTCCAGTGACGATGACATTTTGGTGCGTACATTCGACGAGGAAGATCCTCAACTCGAGTTGATGCGTCAGATGAATGAGCTGGCGACGCTGAACGACGTGGACCCGACACCGAGGATTGAAATGGCTTCGCACCGACCGCTGGATCGCATCACGCCGTTCTCAGGCTCTCGCAACAAGAGCGAGAACTGTATGCAGTGGCTCCGTGGGTTCGTCTATGAAATGACTGGAACCCACACAGATGCCGATAAATGGTGCATTCCATTTGAGCTAAGTCTCCGGGACGGAGCCATTCATTGGTTCCGTCAACTTCCGAAGAAGACGAAGCGCAAGTGGAAGCTGCTGAGCGATGCGTTCATCCGCTACTACTGCTCGCAGTTCACGCAGACGGCACTGTCGCGTTACTACTCCGCCAAGCGGGATCGTAATGAACATCTGTGCGACTACATAAACAGGCTGAATGGCTACGCTCGGACCGCCCGTTTACACTTCGAGAAGAGTGGTCGCGACGCGAAAGAACACGTACAGCAGTTCCTGGCAACATGCGATGATGACAAGCTGGCGGAGAGTCTCTACCACGCTCGAGTCGCCGACATTCACGAGCTCGAAGAGACCATCGAAGATGTTCTCAAGGGCAAGGAGAGAATGGCCAAGCGTGACAGTGAGTACCGATACTCCAAGAGTCGTGATACGCGACGCGAAGATGGATACGCCCGCAACAACCGGCGTGATGACCGTCGCCGCGATGACAACCGAAACAAACCAAGAGTGACGCTCATTGAAGCCACGGTGGATGACCTACTAGCTGAATTGGAAGGTCGTGAAGCTGCTCAGGGAGGCAACGAGTATTCAAACGAAGATCCGAACGCTTACGACGATGTCCAAGATGAGTACAACGACTTTCAGCCTGATAATACGGACGGTAATTTCTCATTGGACGAAAACGACCGATACCTCGCCGCTGCTAACGAAAATGAGCGCCGTGCAGCTGCTGAGGGCACCTACGCACGTTCAGACAACCGTCAACCACGTGGAAACACGCCTGATCGCGATAATGGCTTCAATCAAGATCGCCGAGGTGGTGACCGTGGGTTCAATCAGGACCAACGCGGTCGACGTGACTTCAACCGCGACAACCGACGCCCACAGTACGGACCATGCGCGGTGTGCGGTGGCATGAGTCACTCCGCCCACTACTGTAACAAGCGATGCAAGTTCTGCAAACAACTCCACGATGCTGGACAATGCGAACTTTTCCGCAACTTCCAAGACCTTGCCAAATTCGTGCGCACTAAAGGCACGAAGGAGGAACTCCCGCCAGAGCTCAAGGCCGTCGTTCAAGAACGTCATTTAAACTAGGCAGCCCGCCAACTACAACTGGGTTGGTCCCTATCGGGCTGCCACAGTTAACCGAGCCTTCAATGGAAGCAGAGTGTATCTTTGCTTTCATGGAGCAGAGTGAATGGCCTGATAATTACGTAACAAGTGTGAACGCGACGGAAAATGAAAAGGAGAGGAGTAGAATCCTCGGTGGAGGTGTTGGAGAGAGAGTGGAGTGTGCTGATGCTGATGAGGGCACCAGCGAGGGTTCGTTCGGCTTGGTTTCGAGTGCAGCGCGAGACGAGCCCAAGGGTCACTCCAAGATGATGAAGTTGAACCCTGGCGAGAGACAGGGGTGGTGGTCGGCCAAGAAATTCGACCGACGGATCAGAATGAGAGCTCTGGTGCAAGGCGCTGTGAGCGACCAGCGAACGAGGATCCTCCTCGACACAGGAGCGAACGTTAGTGTGATCACTGACGCCTTTGCCAAGAAGTTGCGACTCCGAGATGTACCTGATCACGGACGCCGCATTGACATTCAAGGAATCAACGAAGGCAAGGTGTCTACGACGCGACGAGCGTGCGTCAAGATTACGCTCGGATGGGAGATGGTGTACGAGTTTGAGATGTGGGTAATGGCGCATAGTGCAGGCGTCGACGTGGTACTCGGGACCGACTTTATGATCCCAGCTGGGATCCGGTTGGACCTATTTCACGGCGCGGCGCAATTACCGCACGAGGTCCAAATCCCGCTGATAAAGACCAAGAACATGATCGACAGCGAAGAATACGGCTTCCATGTTAACGCCGGGCCACCCGAGCGGTTGGACATTCAAGCGCACGAGTGGCGAGAATATCGACTAGCGAAGCGTCAAGTCGGGCTGGAAGAACACGTACTGTGGGTTCGTCGAACGAACAAGCTAATCCCGTCAGTGACGAGGTTTCGACGTGGACGGCCTCAGAGCATTCGATTGACAAACGTGTCTGATCGAACTGTGTACCTACCAGCACACGACTCGATCGCAATGTGGATTCCAGATGGGGATTTGCCACGAGGTGACGGCTATGTGCGCCTGGAGTCCAAGAAGTACCAAGACTGGCAAGTGTTGGTCTACGAAGGTTGTAGAGACCGCGAGCTCTTTCAGCGTGAATGCGAAATCTACGAACAATGGCTTGCAACTCAGCCTTCGGCAGTTGATCGACCAGACTACCCAGAACCCAGTGGGGTGCTAACACGACCTCTAGAAGACTCGCTAGTGGATTCTAGTGATCGTCTGACATGTGCAGAGCGCTGGACACTGATCCTGGAAGAACGTGAACGAGTGGAAGCCTGTCTGGCGTCTGGGGTGACAGCCGGGGATTCGGCCGACGGTCAGCCTTCCGCAGAACCTTTGGACACGTACACGACAACCCATGGCGGAGGCAATAACGCGAACGAAGCCTCGGTAGTGCGTACACACGAGCTACTGAGGCCGGTAAACGTGGTACATACGCCAACGAGTGTTAGTGTCCAGTCAGGGGTGACCACGGAAGCGACAAGCAACGGCACTGGATTGAATGGAGTCACCCGTTTTGACGAAGCTGTCCCGGCCTTGTGTGTCACCAAATCTGCGAACGAGACATCGGTGGTTGATCCAGAGGATGCAGGCATCGCGCAGAAGGTGTTGAGTACGGCACCGAGTATTCATTGCAAGATTGGTGCGAATTCCGAAATGTCAAGACAGCGGCAGAACGAGGAGCGGAACAAAAGTCAACAACTCAATATGTCGGCGGCCCACGCATTCAATATTGCGAACGACGACTCGGCAGATGGCCCAGAGATGGGAAACCAGGATGGGAAGGAGATGGACCAAGTACCGACTGTTGAAATAAAAGCGGATGCCAATGTTGAGTCAAGGGTAGAATCCGTAGCGACGTTGGACGGAACATACATCTCGGTTGCTCGAGTGTTAACAACCGAGGGAAATGAAGCAACGGAGGATAAGAGAAATGATTTCTACGAACACCCAGCTAACAACATTGGCCTGGACGACTACGCGAAGGAGCTGGCATTCCTGCCGGATCTGACCGAAGAGATCAACACAACAATTGACTACACTGCGCCTAATGTTGCTGATCCTGAGCTGTCGACTAAACGCCGAGAACGTCTGGTCGCGACGCTAAAGAACCACGAGCACATCCTGATTGCTAGTGGTAACGCACTGCCGCCGCCAGCCTACGGTGCGGTATGCGATATCGACACACAGGGGCACGCCCCAATTAAACAGCGTGCCCGGCGCGTGCCGCTACGATTTCTCGGCAAGCTGTACGAGCTGCTGCGCGCTTTATTGCGTGCAGGACTGATCGTCTTTTCAGACAGTCCATGGGCATCGCCGATCGTGATTGTGATGAAAAAGAACGGGCTGGACATCCGGCTCTGCATTGATTACAAGATGGTGAATGCTATCACCGCGATCATGGAGTATGCAATGCCGCTAGTTGACGACCTGTTAACAGATCTCGAGCGCTACCTATGGTTCTGTTCGCTGGATGCAGCAAGCGGCTTCTGGGCGGTCATGATGACCTTGCGAGCGCGTAAAGTGTCGGCGTTCGTCTGCGCACTCGGACATTTCGAGTGGTTACGCATGCCCTTCGGGTTGAAGAACGCGCCGATGATCTACCAGCGTATGATTGACAACGCACTCTGGGGGTTCGTTCAACCTAAAGGAGGTTGGTTTGAATACTCGGAGAGGATGCGTTTAGCTGAAGAGCAGGCCAAGGAACGTCGTGGGCCAAGCGCCGAGGGTTCGTTTCAAACGAAGTTCGCGGCAGACCGCGAAGCATCGGTAGAGACCGACCCTGTACTACAACTCGTCAACAGCCCCGTCGCTGACATGTTTACGAACGGGGAACCAGACGAATCATCGCTGGTACCTGTATTTGGTCGACGGTCGTTTGTGGATGACATTTGCTTCGGTGGCGAGGATTTCGACAGCTGCCTGGCGACGCTGGACCGATTGCTGGCAAGATTTGCACAGTGTCGGATCAGCATTAGCTTCACCAAGAGCATCTTCTGCCAACCCAAGGTGGACTTTCTGTCGCATAAAATTTCGCCAGAAGGTATCAGAGCTGACCCCAAGAAGCTTGCGGCCATCACCGAGCTTTCGTTTCCAACGAGTAAGAAGGGCATGCAGTCGTTTCTTGGAGCGGTTAATTACTACAGCCGCTTCATTCAAGACTTCGCGGTCTACGGTGCGGCGCTGTACCAGCTCAAGGATGAAGACTTTGTTGTTGAAGGTGGCCTTTCTGTGGCACGTCGTTCCTTCGAAAAATTGAAGACGAGTGTTTCACATTCACCCATCCTCAGGCACTTCGATCGGTCGAAAGAAGTTCACGTCATGCTCTTTGCGAATGAATGGGCGTTGAGCACTACGCTAATGCAAGAACATGAAGGCAAGTTACACCCCGTACGGTTCCTCGGTCGGGTGCTTAAGGAAGCCGAGATGAACTACCATCCTGCTGAGAAGGAAGTTTTGGCGTTACTTCTGCTGTTGAAGATCTGTTACGTCCAGCTGGCAGGAAAGACGCTACATGTCTATACACGATTCTCGACATTAGAATGGGTGCATAAGTCGAAGTCTCTCTTCGGACGCGCGGTCCAGTTCGCAGTGCTGCTATCGCAGTGGCACCTGAAGGTGCAGCGCGTGAAGGAGAAGGATGTCGCCTTCGCGCAGCTACTGCAGTCAAGCATCACGAGCTTCGTCGACCTGGAAGACTCGCTCGCGCCGGTGGCACCTCCACACAAGGGTTCCCCGACTATTCGAATGGACCCCGCGTTGCTGTACGCCAAGCTTTCCCGTAATTACAGCGGATTCGTCATGTCTTTTGACGGATCAGCGAAGACAGAGAAGTACGGTGGCTACGGGAGTTGTTCATGGGTGCTGTGGAGCCTTCCTGAGTGGAAGGTAGTGAATGCTGCAAACGCTTACCTCTCGGCTACCACGGTGAATGAGGCAGAGTATACAGGTATGATAAACGGTGTCAAGGCTGCTATTGCGCACGGTGCCGAGGATTTAGTCATCGTTGGTGACTCAAGGCTCGCGATTCAACAATCACTAGGGGTGATCGCATGCAGGAAGGAAACTTTGCTAGCGCTGCTGAATACTCACAAGGAACTCACGGCCAAGCTTCGATCAGTTAAATATCTTCACGTTGTACGAGAATACAACGCTGCCGCGGATTCGTTAGCCACTGAAGCGCTGGAATCAAAAGTCAGTCGGGTCATCTTGGCTGAAACTCGCAAGTCGGAATTGGCATCGCTGAACCGCATCCAGGAAATGATCTACGAGCCGGATGAAGACTCGGTAGATGTTTCGTCACGTGGAACAGAGCGTCAAGTACATGTACAGTCAGGCAGCGAGTCTTCAAAGTGGAAAACTTTCGAAAATTTCGTGGTTGATTACAGCTCACCAAAGTGCGATGATGGTAATATAGCAGTGATGACTCGGCAACAGACGAAAGCCAAGAAACGCGTCAGGTTCGTAGATGAACACTCGGAGGAGGTCTCAAAAGCTCAAGAACAGAATGAAGAACGACGAGAGACGTCCACCGAAGATTCAATCGGCGAAGATTGCCAGACCATCCTCACAAGACTGTACCAGCGACATTTCCCGATGCGGAAGATGTTGACCCAGTAGCGATACAGCGGGAACGACGCAGACGGATACTGGTGGCACAAGACGAGGAGCAGAAGTGGTTTAACATCAAGAAAGTGCTTCAGGGCCAAGCAGAAGAGCTGAGTTACAAAGAAGCTCGAGATGCCTGGAAGTATGCTGACCGGTTCGTATTGTCAGAAGACGGCGTGCTTCACTATCTTGGATTGAATCGTCGGTACGACCACGGTTGGCAAGAGGAGACCAAGCTGCGGCTTGTGGTACCAACAAGGATGATTCAAGAGGTCTTGCAGAACTGTCACGACTCGCTGGAAGGAGGACATCAAGGTGTGGTGAGAACGTTCCATCGCGTTAAGTCCGATTATTATTGGATCGGCTTGTACGCTGACGTGGAGAAGCATGTGAAGTCATGCCCAGATTGCAGCTCGAGTAAAAGCCGTCCGCAGCTTCGTGGATACTCACCTGGCAACGTACTAGCCGAACGACCTTTCCAGATCGTCTCGATGGACTTTGTGATCCCACTACCGAAATCTCGCAGGGGCAACACGGCGTTGCTCCTATTTCAGTGCTCGTTCACGGGATTCGTTATTGCCAAGGCTATGTCAGATACGACTGCACTGAGTGTTGCCCAAGTGTTCGAAGAATGTGTGTACCGACGGTTCGGAGCCCCATCATTAATAAGGCATGACCGCGACCCACGCTTCATGAGCGATGTGTTCCAAGCGTTCGCAGAGATGATGCAGTCAAGATCAAGAGCGACTTTGAGCTATCGGCCACAGGCTAATGGACAGCAGGAACGCTCGGTGAAGTCAGTGATGGGGTCCGTACGGGTGTACGCGGAAGACCCTCTACAGCAAGATTGGGACGAAATCGCGGAGAAGCTAGTATTTGCTATTAATACTTCTCAAGACACTACGGGGAAGGAAACGCCGTTTTACCTCGTTCATGGTTGGGATGCGCAGTCGACGTTGCGGGCAATGTCGTCATCACTCAAACGAGGACTCGGCAAGCAGTCTGACGCACTGGCGTGGCGGCGTGAGATCAATCGACAACATGAGGTCGCCCTCACTATGGCCAAAGATTATCAGGCTGTAGAAAAGGAGCGAAGGGCTAAAAAGCATAATGATGCCCTGAGTCGACTGGAAAAAGCTGCTGTACCTCAACCAAGTGGAAACGAACACTCGGCGGACCCCCTAGAAGCTTCAGAAGAGATGGAAGATCCTGCAAGAGCTCCACCGAGATCTCTTTTTGAGATTGAGAGCCGGGCGTGGTTGTACATGGAACGCGTCAAACCGGGCTTGACAAAGAAATTAGCTCACCGATGGCATGGACCTTTTCGGATCAAACGCAAGGTGGAAGAGTTTGCGTACGAGCTGGAACTGCCTGACCGAAGTGGGTATCGCTTCTACCCAGTAGTGCATGTGTCGAGACTCAAGGCTGCCAACGAGTTCAGCAGTCGACCGAACACTCGGTTGGTACTAGACGCGACTAATGAAGCAAGACTCGACTTCGATGAGGAACTGTTGCCTGAGGACAGCTGGGAACCAGATCAAGTTGCCGGTGAATATGAAGTCGAGGCTATCCTCGACGACAAAACGCCACTGACGACGAGCACGGAGCGTGCTGTACGCGAGTTCAAAGTCAAGTGGGTGGGTTATGAAGATCCAACTTGGGAACCAGCATCCAACTTGTCATGTGGAGGTCTGCTGTACGACTATTTGCGAGCCAAGAAGAGCGAAAATCGGCTGCAGATGGCGCAAGTGGCGGACGAAGACTAGCGTGACTGGATCACGTGTGAACTGTCAACAGGGCGATGCAGCCTGTGGTAACAGACGAAAAACGTTACTGCACCAATAAATTGTATATGCATTTGAAGAACAACATGAACATGATTACGCTGTGGGAGTGGATTAAGAATAAGAAAACATGAATGCCGACCGGGGAGCGACCACTGAAAACTCCGCTGGACCCCTCAACAGTTAGCTGAGATTCTGGAGAACGTCGTGGAACATGCAGCGAGGACATCATCGAAACCAACAGCAGTCTAGAGGCGACGTTGAGCGTGTACATCGCCGTGGAGAGGAGGCGCAACGCTGAGCTGCACTTGGTGACGAGCCATTGCAGTCAAGTACGGAAATATCGAGGTCATCATGTGATCGACCGATGTCTCCGTACTTTCAGCCAGCATGGCGCGCAGCGAATCTTCGGTGAGTGGTGGTGTACCACCAGCAGGCGCAGGAGGAGCAGCAGGAGCCATCTCCGCGGATTCAGCGGCGACGGGAAGTGCTGCAGGAGCTACCGCAGGGAGTGAAGAGTCCGGGGCAGGAAGCGCCGGAGGACCGGTTGATGACGCTGCTGTCGGAGGAAGTGCAGCAGACTGGGGGACGTTCGAGCTCTCGGTCTTGCCCTCCTGAGAAACAAGACGAGTAATGCATGGTGATGAGCAAGGCGCCGATGATTCAAGAAGAGGATGAGATGACGTACCTCCAGCTGCTCACGTTCGCGACGTCTACGAGGATTGAGACGCTGAAAAGCGTCGGACACGGCTCGATTCAGACGCTTGGACATACGGTGGCGAGAGGGTGAATTGAAGAATGAAGAAATGTCACAACGGGCACCAGTACCGTGGCTTCCATTGCGACAGGGGCAGTTGTGGTGTAGTGATTTCTCCGTAGTTGCGGATTATCACCCGTCGACAAAGACGTGGCACCGCCCAAGTTGTTCAAGCGACGAACCCTCGGTCAGGTGATGTACGGAGACGCCAAGGTGCAAGGGACTCGACGGCGTCACCTCCGAACGTTCAACGAGTATTGGATACGGGCATATGTCACTGAATCCAGGCTGTCCTTATTATTAATAATGGACTGGCCGGATTCGCATTCAGCGGACCATCTACGGTACGAACCCTCAGTGGCGGTTGGGATGAGTTCGCGGAAGACTCAGCGACCCTTGGAAGGCACGTTCACCGTCTGGGACAGGGCGCGGACCGTTAAAGATGCTCATGCGACGGTGCAGACGACGCTTGGCATGCAAGAAGATCCATAACGGATCATTGTTCACTTGATATTTGTATACTTGATTAGGACTTCTTATTAGGAATAGACCCGAAAGGGTAAGCTTAAATACAGAACAGAATTTCCACTCAAGCACACAGAGCGACGTCCGGCTTCAAGGTAAGCGTCAGGTCAAGCTTGTTTGAGTGTGTTATGCCTGTCGGTGAACTCGAAGCTCTGTAGCGAGGGTTCATCCGGCAAGGCCAAGAGACTTTGTGTTTTGGCCGATTATTATCGGGAGGTTTTACGTGACGGCTTATTGTTGCCTATTTGCACGACTGGGAGCCTCCCTTTTATTCTTCCTACCGAGTGTTGAACACTCGGTGATCTCGTAAAAGGCTTACCCGTGCCTGGTACCCTTCCGCTGTTGGGACCACGAGGATTCAAAACACCTTCTAGCTTTGCTCGTGCTAGTAGCGTGTTCTTATTTTTACTGGTTGGCCTATATAAGTAGTTTACAAGGTCCAGTTTGTCCCGGTGCAAGGGCAGAACTGGGGTCTTCAGGTCCGCCCGAACGATCGTTTACTATCCTAGTAGACGTATTGTTGTGGGAACATCCTAACTACATTTGTAGCTAGAGCTCACGTGGGATTTCCAACACCACATTAGCGTCTGGTAGCTCCGACACCAAGTTTGCAGAGTCAAGGATTTGCGTAATTGCTGCGGATTGGGCGGGGTTTTCGCGTGGCACAATCGAGCCATCTGCTTGAGTTTCAAAATTTCAGCGATCGTGCGGGTGTCCACCTGAAAGCATTTCCGGCTTCGCGTAATGCCAGCTAATCGCGGCGCATAGCTTCTCAGCAGGCCACTGACTCTTGATCGCCGTCGCGAGCTTATTTATGTACGCTGCTATTACGCCTGGGAGCTGAACAAATCGCTGTTTCATCGGGTCTGGGTATCCTTCAGCTATACAAAAAGCGGTGAAACGACGAAGGCTGCCGGTATAGTCGACCCGCGTGCGAGACTCGAGTCGTTGATCGGCAAACTTGGCTGCAGCGATGGCCGCACTGTACAGGCGACTAGTTTCGGGCAGGTCCATTGCAGTCGCTTGCACTCCGCGAAGGGAAAATATGAAATGAAACTTGCTATTTCTATGCGTGGCCTGTGCCTGACAAAGTAGCTTCCTTAATTGTGCAGTCGTCCTCAAATGTGTGGTTGCCCGCAAAAGTGCAGTCGCGCGGAAACGTGAAGTCTTTCGCAAAAGTACGGTACAGGCATTCGTGAAAACGGTGAATACATTTATGGATTATTTAGGTCGGTGACTTATGGAGCTTATCTCATGGCTACACTGAGGTTTTGGTCTATGGCTACAGTTATTTGACCGACCAGAGTGCGTCGCACAGCCAATTTGGTCCCTCGTACCAGTGAAAAAATTGTTTTCTCTTCTCAAAACGACGCTAAAATTTAGAGCTAAATTCCGTCGGTGACAATATTCAAGTTAGAGCTTTGATTTGAGGACGGTCTTTTATTAGAGCACGAGGAAAAAAAATATTTTTAAAGAGAGCGTTGTGTCGCCTCAGATACTACGAGTGACTATCAAAATCAACCGGCGTAGACTCCAGACGACGTGCAACGAATTCGACTCGTGCTTGAAGACATTCGCAAAGGAGGCGGTCATCTTGTCTACTCCAACCGAAGAGGGCGCGAGTCGTGTTGTTTAAAACAGCCGATCGTTCTCTTCAGAAAAGAAAAAAAAACATGGCTACACTCAGGGCAAAACAGTTTGGCTTTTTGCAATCACGATGTCGTGCTTGGGTTACATGTATGTCGCGAAATGGTCGACCGTGGCTTAACCTCGACAGAAGTTTACTCGTTCGCACTGCGAACACTCACTCAGGTCAGAAACAAGACCTATTTGATCTTCTTCTGACTAAAGTGACTGCTGCCGACGTTATTTTGAGCTGACGTCTCACAAATGCATCTTTGCTCTGACTGAGGCAAACGAGGAGAAGATGGAGGTGTATTTTATATGCATGACGAAGAGCATGCTGGAAGACCCAGACACGTTGCTCTGCGGACTGCACTGAAAGCCAACCAGCATGAATTGGTCGTCCAAATTTACAAGTACATGACTCAAAATAATGTGGTGCCGATCATGGACATGTACGGCACGATGTCAAAGAGCCGTATCCGCGTACACGACCTGGAAACGGCGCTTGGCGTTTGAAGCACCCGGGACATAGCTCTGACAGAAAGCGTCGCACCGGTGGGGTGTGGTCTAGAGGTTGGAAAATGTTTATATTCTTTAAAAAAATTGTTTTCATTTACATTACAATACAGGACTTATCAATAATATGGTATTTTGACCAATTATTGCAATAAATGCATTAGTCCCACTTTGATTTAAACTTAAATTTTGTAAGTCATTTAGTGCATGTACATGTATTGCAGAATATTATACATATTTATCAAGTATTGGAAGGAAGAAGGAGCATAATAAGTTTTTCTGTACAAAAATACAATGGTTATTTTATTGATTGTATTTTTTTCAACCTCTGGTGTGGTCCTTGCTGTCATGAGAAAAGCTCAGTACGAAACTTTGAAGGATATGTATTCTGTAGCCTTAGGAGAAGATTCGCAAGTTTGGTGTGGCCCTTGATACGCCACGATGCCAATGGAACTTCGCCACCAGCTTCAGGGCAACAATCAGATTGCGCTTTTTGGATTAGCGAAATCCGATCACACCGCACAAGCTGAAAAAAATGAAATAGGAAAGAAGACGACCGAGAGAGGAGAGAGACAGTGGTTGTCGAACAGGTTTCCTGGACTATATCACACCGAAAGCCAAGTAGCTCGAGCCTTTGCGGGAACAAATTACTCGTGAAGAATTGTCATAGCTCTAGTGCACAACTTACAAAAAAACAATTATAGCAGGAATCGAAATCTAAGAAAAGTGAATGTATTAAAGAGATGAAGAAAAACGAGGTATCTAGCGCTTCTGGTGGTTGATGAAGCGAATAGCCAGCAGTCCGAAGACGCGGTAGATGGCAATTATTGCGACGACCACTGCGAAGTTGCGCGCAATTCTATCGTGTTTCATGCCGAAGTGATCCTCCGTGTACTCCTTGAGTGTCGTGTGCCCCACCGTCACTGGTGCATTTGCCATCGGTTTGCAGCCCAACTGCGAGCCAACGTTGACGTATGACTGCGTAGTTTCATCCCACGTCGGATGATCGCCACACTCTGCGAATACCAGAGACACCATCGTGGATAACGGGTACTTGAGAGGTGAAATCTTGTACAACCACGTGTAACCCGACGGGATCGCCTTGGCCGGCGGGGTGAAGCCCATAAACATCATAGACACAGTGTTCAGCATGTAGCCTGCCACAATTGCCACTTCTTCAGTCGGGAACACGAACGCGAGCATCTGTCCTTGGTAGACTTGCATCAGAGTCATCATTGAGTACGCCAGCCAGTAGACCACTGCAGTGGTGAAGCCCGTGAAGCCTACTAGAGGGTAGAACACGACTGTAAAGAACAACCCACTGACGAAAGAGTAGGGGATTTTCACGATAGTAGAGCCCACGAAATACCAAAACGCGTTATACGTCTGTGACGCACGCTCCCGGTAGAACGCGGCTCGATCCGCGAACATAACCGGCAGCACACTCTCGAAAGACACGAACGCGTTGAAGAGCGCAGCCATGTAGATGAGCCCCACGCCCGAGTTCAAGCCTGAGTAGGTCGTGTACGATGCGTCGACGAACACTAAACCGAATACAATTCCGAGGAACAGCGAGACCAAAATTCGAGTCAAATTGTACGACGGTGTACGCCAGTACAGTTGAATCCAGCGAGTCACGACGAACTTCATTTGAGTGACCGAATTGGCGGCACGTTTCTTACCGAAAACCATTTCGGGTAGATCCTGGGATGGGATGGCGATCCCTTCCTTCGAGATGTTTATGTCCAGCAACTGCTTGTGCGAACTCTCGTTAAAAACTTTGACAAAGTCAGTAGTGACGGCGCCGTTGCTCACGCCAGCTCCGATACACTCCAGCATCCACGTGGCCGGGTTGTAGCCTGCCGGAAGTGGAGATACACCTGGAATACCTTCGAAGTAATCAATCAGATTCCGGCAGCTCTCCCCCAAATCACCGAAGAAGACCGTCTCACCGCCACGTTTGAGCAGCAACAAGCTGTCGAATAAAGCGAAAACATCTGAAGATGGCTGATGAATCGTACAGATGACAGTACGTCCCGAGTCGGCCACTTTCCTCACTCCTGTCATGATCAACTTGGCCGATCGTGCATCCAGTCCACTTGTTGGTTCATCCAGGAAAATTACACTTGGCTGAGCCGCCAACTCCACTCCGATTGTCAACCGCTTCATTTGCTCCATAGAGCTGCCTCGGATGATCTGATCAGCGACATCTTCTAGACCCAGAAGCTCGATGCATTCATCCACCGAAGCGTACTTCTAGACGTCCGATACAGAGCTGTCTTGACGTAAGAACGAGCTGAACGTGAGCGCCTCACGGAAGGTAGCTGCTTCGGAGTGCACGTCCATCTGCTCACAGTACCCGGTCGAGCGCCGTATTGCCAGATCACTAGCCTCGTAGCCGTTCAGAAGGATCCTACCCGTGATCTTCCCTCCAGTCTTCCGGCCGGCTATCACATCCATCAACGTAGTTTTACCAGCCCCCGAAGAACCCATTAGCGCCGTGATTGAGCCAGGAAGAGCGAAACCAGTGATGCCTTTAAGCAGTTCGAGCGATTCTTTCGGATGCTGCGGGTCAGGGACAGAGTATCTTAAGTCCTGGAAGGCTACCGTCACAGGATTAACGATGTGGCTGTAACTTTCGATCTCGACTGCACAGTCCGTAGTGTTGGCTGAAAGTCCGTTCTTCGGGGTCTCGACCAGCGCGTAGGTATCGTTTCTGCATTGTCCGACACATCAACGTTCTCAGGAGCTTCAAAACGGAGGTATTCCAGACCGAGATAGGACAGGAACATGAAGACGAGGTAGATCGCGAACGTGTAGATGATGCCGTACAGAACCCACACTTTATCTGTCTGCATGGAGAACAGCTTCAGGCTGTACTCTCCCATGGTGACTCCATACGTCGCACAGTAGTCGACAGCTTTGTAGACGCAGACGTCAAACGAACTGGCTCGGTACTGGTTAATGGCAAGAGCTCTCAAGCTCCAGCTCATGGGACTGATCCAATGTCCCCAGATGAGAAAATCCGGAATGTTGTTCTTGGTAACGATGAAGCCTGCGAAAATGATGAACACCAATAGAGAGACGATGCCCAACGGCGCCGCTACGTTCGCATTGGGGCTGATAGCTGCCAGGAAGGAGAACCACATTCCCATAGCCAAGTTCGTTAAGAACAAGATGATCTCGAAGATGACGAACCGCATCGCGTCCGCTTCAAAGCCACAGATCCAGTACACCATGACACCGAAGATGAGTGACTCAGCCAGGATCAATGGGATTTGACTAGCGGATGTGGCCAGAACATAGGTCTTGGTGCTGAAAAAGTTGGCTGCTCGCTGCTTGTAGAAGATGTCGCGCTCGGCGATGTACGTCGGCACCTGAGAAGACTGACCCATGGAGAGGAAGAGGACAGTAGCGAAGAGTACACCGATGACAACGGAGGCCTCTGTAGGCTCGAAGTCGTAGAAGACTGTTGAATACAACATCCCCATGATGAGGATCATCAACACTCTTCCAATGATGAACGGTTTGTTGCGATACAACACCTTCACTTGACGTCTGAGCAACGTCTGCATGCTCTGCACGAACGACTGCTGAAACACTGGCACTTTACCCAGACGCTCTTCGGCCATCGCAAGCGCTATGGGATCAGGTGGAGACGACATGCGGTTGAGCGTGTCTTGGTAGATTTGTGACTGTCGGAAGTGCTCAGCGAACTCGCAGCCAACACGTGGATGGCTCCTCTGGTATGAATCAACTTCGTATCGGTGCTGCTGAGACGTGCCCAAATCCAACAAGAAGTCGGCAAGATCGCGTCCAGGAGGACACGAGAAGCCGAGCCCTTCGAAGTAACGCTGCACTAGGTCACAAGCACCGTGATACATTATTTCTCCTGCGTTGAGGATCATCACGTCGTCAAACAATGCGAAGACTTCGGGCGAAGGCTGTAGAAGAGCGATGACAACAGTCTTGCGGAGTTTCCTCGCGACGCTGCGCTGCGTGTTGATGATGTCGAAGGTGGCGGCACTGTCCAGACCGGTGCTGATCTCGTCCATGAGCACAACACTCTTCATACCGAACTCCATTTCGGCAGCAGTTACCCGCTTCCGCTCGCCTCCGGAGACACCGCGCGTCATGGCGTCCCCCACGATCGTGTCCTGGCAATTCTGAAGCCCAAACTGCTGCACGACGACCTCGGGATAGTGTGACGAAATGGATTTAACTACTTGAAGTGCTTCTGCGTTGGAATATTGAGAGTCATCGGCTTGCTTCTCCTTCGCTTCTCGAACAAACTCGTCCCCACCGACCTCGTGGGCAAACTTTAGGGGTTCATTCACCGTCAGTAAAGGATAATGCTTGTCACGCTGGCTCATGTACGACACGACCTGGGGCAGACGGGTAAGTAGGGTATCTTTTGAGACCCCATTAAACGACACGTCGCCTTCAACGGTGATGTTCTTCTCTACGGAGAACCTACCACTGAGAATCTTCATGAGCGAAGACTTACCCGATCCGGGTTGACCAAGAAGTAGCGTGATCTTTCCCGGTTGCAACGCACCGGAGACGTTCGTGAGAATTTCCTTGCGCACTGTGTGCTTCTTGGACACAGTAAGCATCTTCTTGACCTCGTTCAGCATGGTCGGTAATTCGTTCTTGACGTCGTTCTTGTCTGCGACGGAAATGTCAGCAGAGATCGACAGGTTGGAAAACTGGACGCTCACTTCTGGTAGTGGTCGACCTGTGGCAGCTTTCATCTTCCCTGCGATCAAATCGTGCAGTACTTCAGGCCCCTCGGCCATCAAAGCAGTACCGGACTCGTAGCTTAACGCTTTCGTTGCGGGGGCCTCTGTGTTATCTCCCATCGATTCGATTGTTGAAATGGTTGGTGAGTAGATAGGAAGTTTGAGAATGAGGTAGGCGGGAGCTACCAAAGAAATACTGTGCGAATATATCGGCAACCGCCAAGCGAAACTGTACGATACGTTTTCGCTCCGTTGCGTACCATCAGCATTGATTGTTCACACGCACCGGCTGGTCTCTTCATACAAAAATATGCATGTTGATGGCACGAAGTCGTGCCATCAACAACGGCGTTGAGTCCGGCCGATATAAGATTTCGTAATGACATGGCTGGATTTATTAAGGGCCTGGAACAACGGCACTGGTTAGATCACCATTGTGGCACCAAACAAAGTAGCAATGAGGAATCACGACAATAGGCTGCCAGCAGTTGACTGCTTGCTGTTCATCCGTAGATTCTTTGCTTCGAATTCGGATACTGACAGTTTTGCCGAGACGCGTAGGCGTTGGCTCTTTTTGTCGGTGGGGCTGATCAGCCAGCTTGGAATTATTTCCAGTGCAGCGTGGCGAGATGGCAAGACGGGAATTGATTAATTGACACTCGCCAAGGGTCGAACGCCTCTCTCCCGTGTGTTGCCGAAAAAGACTGCAATGGAAACGGTCTCAACGACACTAGATCTCTTTTCCTTACTATGACGTATGCGGAGTTCGAAGGGCCACCGTACACAGGGGACATTCGTGAGGAGGTGAGTTGGACACCTACTTGTGGCAACACATGAAACTAAACGTTAGTCAAGTGCAGGAGTTGCAGTAGGCACTATTATTTTTTTTTCAAACCTACATCTAGCTGTCAGACTTGTATGCGTAGTACTACATGTACGAATCAACAACAATTCGTTTTGGGCATGGCGATCGAAGAACAGCGCTTGCGAAACGGGTTTTGTGCATTTAATCAATCGGGGGGGGGGGGGGGGGGGGGGGGGGGGGGGCGACAGATTCAGTCAGACCGTCTTCTTATCGACTCATAGTGCTTTAAACTTCAAGCGCAGTCTCTAGGGCGTTTGCTAGAACGCAGGTATCGATGATAGGTACTAAGTTACTTTGTGTCATGTGACTGTGAATCTGGATGCGCTCCGCAGAACACTCGGTGGGTGACGCATTGAGGTTATTACCCATAACTTGGTACGTAATGTACGGGACCCTCTCGTGCGGCGTTTGCCGTTGGTCTGCAGGAACGTGGGTCTATGAGGGTGGTGGCGCGATAATACTGTTAAGTTTAAATTTATTTTTTGGGCAGCATTGTTCAGTGACGTTAGGAATATCACGTGTAACATGAATGCGCCTGTAATAGAGTCGTCCTCGACCAACGCACGAAATGCACTGGAGGTCAAGGTTAATCCTGAAAATCCTTGTTTTGAGCGCTTCAACCACTCGCCCGACCATCGGTAAGTTGTAATATGCTGACACTGACAGTGAATATTAAAAACAGCTTTTCACCAAGAAGCACCACAAAGTTTTTTTGCAGTGGAAATACAGATTACAAACTTTTTTTTCTTAACTTGCGCTACTTATAGAGTATCAAGCAAGTTTTAGTGTTGCTGGCGGAACTAAAAGGGCTATCTCAGCAAACGCAAGACCCTCGTTAAGTTAAGATTAACGCTGCGCATAGAGTATGATGTTCTTGCTAGTACTGATATCGTTTGTACGTGCTGCCAACTTGGCAGCTTTTTACATATTCGACACCATGCGGAAGTGAAAGATTTTCCGCATCACCGACCCTGCAGATATCCGTTCTTCAAGTGAGCCGTTCATGCCGTTGAAGTGCTTGACCCTCCAAGTAAGATCCAACTCAGGGCGATCTAGTCAATGCGACCGCTGGGGCTCGATCCTAATAGGATTCTAATGGCTTCGCATTGATTTCAAGCCGCCTCTGCAGCCTTCATTCGCGAATCTCCTCTCAAGAGCTCACAAGAATCTCGATACCCCATGAAGCTCTCGCTTTTCGTCACTTCCCTACTGGGAATCGCCATTCAAGTCGTCGACGCGTCAACTGCACATCCTGACCGAGTTGGCGAGTGCGGGCCAGCAGTGCGAGTGGGAGAACAAGGCCGTCAAGTGCGACAGTGAGACGTTCTGCCAGAAATCGGACAAGCACATTGGATACTGCATGAAGAAGAAGCCTGGACTCGGCGACCAGTGCGGAGGCAAGGGTGTATACGGCCCGTGGGCGGTAACTTGCAACGGTGCGGACCTCAAGTGCGTGCTGGAATCGGGTACAATGAGCAAGTGCCAGAAGGCGTCGGAGTAGTCCTCGTGTTAACATAAGTGTAATGCGTGGCCATTATATACGTACTGTCTCAATACTCGCAACTTCAGTATTTCGCTGGTAGTATTTTGTTTCAACCAATTCTAACTGTTAACCCAATTAACGCGGGGAAATATTCTGTATTAGACAGAACAAGGGAATTACTTGGTTAAACTATGGTGGGAAGATCGCAACAATTTATCTGTTTTAAGCCCTTGACGTGATAGACGTTGCGAACAGACGCAGAAATGCTGCGTATGTGAACAAAGTATCTACAATGTATCCACCACGTGGAAAATCTTACGCTCGCAATTGGGCAAGTTTGCATCTGGCGCGATGCGCAACCCTCTCTGTGTTGATTTCCTGTTCAAAGTAATCAAAGTTCTCCAAATGCGTCGCGGCGTCGCCGTGGTTTTAATGGTGGTGAGCACGAGGTGATGGAGCGCGCTCACTTTCGACCAGTTCTAGACTTAGCAGGAAGTAGTAGGATGGAACCGGTCGAAATTTGGTGAGCGCAAGGAGAGAGGAAGAAGTCGGCGTGTGTCAGACCTCATTATTTCAACACCACACCAGGTTTGCTATTAGTGCAGATGCTACTCGCTATCGCTGTCTTCCTCACTAAGCTCCTCCAGCTTTCGCTTCCGTAGGCGAGTTCGCCCCCGCAGATGTGCCGGAGTAGCAGCCCCACTACCCCACGATCCGTGCCATATTTGGCTGCGCGTCAATGAATTCCCCGTTTCCGAGCGCCGACCGCGTTACAAAAAAGAGTATATCCTTCAAGAGCCTCCGAGCATTCACGACAGTAGAACCTGCTCTCGAAGCTTTTCACCTTGGGTGGGCTCAGCACCAAGCATACCTTGCAGAGATGCTGTCGGCTTTTGCTCTTCCCTTTGCTCTTGCAGGATTTAGCCTTGTATAGCTCATCAGTGCTGCGCAGCACGTGGTCAAGATTTCCGGTCGGCACACTCGCCAGATCTTCTGCGTGTCGGTTGGTACGGAAGCTTATAGCTGTAACTGTAAGTAACTCCACGTGAAGCTGCCGCATGTACTCCGCGTGCGTGGGCGCACGCTTACCTTTCCGCTTCATTGTCATCCTGTGAAGAATGAAGCCATTGACGAGTGCCATATCTATGAAGGCGAGAAATAGTTGGCGGTAGTATTCAGAATAAGCTGTCTATGGAAACTCGTATTCTGTAGACGACAGACGTACCGCAATGATCTTGATCGAAGACTTCCCACTCGAGCCCTTTCATTTCGTCGTCGTCTTGCTGAAAAGCTTCACCTTCGTCTCAAAGTCGGAATCAGATTCGCCTTCGTCCATGTATTCCTCCAGATCAGGATCAAAGTCGCAGAAAGCAGAATCTTCATCGTCTGAATCATCACTAACTGAGAAGGTTTCGCTCCCAACGTTGATATCGTCCAGGGCAGGAAAGGGGAATAGATTCTCCACACGCATAGCATCCATGAAGTTATCCGTTATGGAATCATCATCCGAAGCGATCGCTTCCGTACGAGAACTGTTACTGTGATCTGGTCGTCTAGCTTGTTCTGTACCAGACGGAGAACTGTGACCAGACCGATGACATTGTTCTGTAGCCACAGGAGTAACACCGCCATGCCCACCACCTTGCTCTGTAACCACAGGAGTAACACCGCCAGACCCACCACCTTATTCTGTAGCCACAGGAATAACACACGTCAGACCCTTGTGCTGCAGCCGCAGGAGTAACACCGTCGGCCCCTTGTGCTGCAGCCGCAAGAGTAACACCGCCAGATTGACCACCTAGATATGAATGTTCGTCGCGTTCTGGCGCTGCCGTCGGTATTTGCCGTTGCGCTGCTGTGTACGCCGCTTGTTTCCCCATTGGCGGCCGTCCAACGGGTACTGGAAGCTCGTAGACGGCTGGTTCTACTAAACCGGAACGACATTCGTACTGCCATAGGCTTTTCGTCCCTAGAAATCATGCACATTTAGTCCAAACATTTACCAATAAAATATACCGATCATCGTACCACAAAAATAGTCCGCATTGACGCGATCCTTGCGAAGCTTGCCCTTCACACCAGGCTTTACGTACGTGTGCCCGACGTTCAGCCCCGTCGGCGGCCTTGCCTTCCAGCCGTCCTTTACGAGCTGACTCCACAGCTTCTTGAACTTCTTCGTATCCACACCGTCCAGCACGTCCATCGTTTTAAAAATGAGTGACAGGGGATAAATGGTTGGGAACTGAATTTTTATACCTCTTCACCGCTATTACTGTATTTTCTATGGATGCCTGAAAATACCCGTCTATCTCACCAGCAAAGATCCTCAGTGATAACCCCCACCCGAAGCCATACAAAACTGTATATGCGGGGAATTTACGTCATTTCCCCCGCGTATAAGCTCTCGGAATATTTACACCTGCAATATCACTTAATCTGTCGAATACAGAATCCTGCGTTAATTGGGTTAATTAAAAGACAAACGGAAGTAACGAGTTTAATAATACTTAAAAGGTTTTGCGGGAGCAAAGTGTACGAGATATATAAATATGTAATATGATAGTAACGGCAAAAACTATTTTTTTTGCTTAATGACTATAAAACAATTCACTTCTGGTCGATATTATGCCATTTCTCCAATAACTGTTTTGGCCACGTGGAAATAAGGCATTTGGCCATCAGTTGACAAAGCTACACTTTTGCCAGCAACCTCCAACAATGGTTCGTAGCCCAATCTCGTTGAATCATGATTAACAAAAGGCTTTTGAACGTAAGCTTCGCTCAGTTGGAATCACTTCATACTACGCTACCAATTAAATTGTCCACTTGATCGACTCCGCCAGAAAATATAGCTTTATTGACGTAGTGTACATAAAAAATGTTAACACGGCTGAAAGATCAGAAACTTTCGGCAATCGAAAAGCTTTTTATTTTTGGGATCGGGATAGTTTTCGCATACAAATTCGAGGATGTTTATTGCAATCAACCACTCCAGTGTTTCGACATTATAGTCAGGAAATTCGTACGTGTAGCATCTACACAGACAGCAGGCCCACTAACTGTTCCGCTTGTACTGACAATTTTTCCTGGTAGTGCTTCAAAATGAAGTACGTTTAGCCCCAAAATGCTTTAATTCGCCAAGCAATATATGCATTGGACGCAAGGACAAGAGCGAGTGCGTATCGTACCAAGTAGCCGCGACAACCGCCAACACTGCCGCAGAGTTGACGACGGTCAAGATCAAGAAATTTTGAGAAGGCTGTTCGCGTGACTGGCTCAAGTGGAGCGCGCAGCTCCACTTGAAAATCGATCAAAAGCGATATGAACTGCTCAGAGAATATAACAGGAGATTACATAGTTCAGGTCTTGGTCGATAAACACTTCGCGCGAAAATTACCGACTCGGTTTGCCGTTCTTTTTTGGGATGCTGCATTCAATTACGGTCTACGGAGGTGCCACGATTTTTGCCTGTCGCCCATGGTAAGCAATTGACGGCGTTAAGGCCCGTTCTTAACCGGATCAATTTTTCGACGCATGCGTGTTAAGCGATCACTTTGCAATTTGGTTGGCTAAGCGATGGTTCATAGACTATACACAAAAATACATGCGTCACTATGAATTTCTTGTCTTGCCCAACCAGAGCTTTTAACCTACTTTAAAATACACATAAAAAGCGAAGTTCGCGACGATGGCTCCTGTCAAACAGCAGCAGCAGCACCAAACGAGACGAATGCGTCCCTGTCGCACGCCATCGTCGCCGTATGAAAACGGATGATGAAATATGCAGTTTTATTTTTTGCCTTGTTGCAAATAAGCGTCAGCAAACGGCCATGAGAAGAGATCGCGTTGTCCGGAAGAGGCTGTCATGAAGAGCCCACGCAGCCACTCTTTTAAAAACAAAAGCATTTAAGAGATACTATCGTATGGACATTTCAACTTTCGAGAGCTGGCTTTCCATTGTTGCCCCCTACCCGGTTATTGGCTATTTTCAGTCTCTTTGACGAACACTAGTCGTACTCCATCGGCTGCAATGCTGCGGAGCGCTTTATCGCGACTAGCTCGTGGTAGCTACCACCACATTTGCGTGATTACTACGGTAAGTCTTTCGATGTTTTCATATCGTGATGTTTGCCATAAATGACGCCAATGCCATAGCCCCCCAATTTCCAAGAAGACCCGTGAAAATGCAACATGTTGCTGCTGGTTTTCAGTCGCTAAGCATTTGTGGTGTCATTGAAAGCTGCATTATTGTTATCGACGGCTGGCTCTGCCCTTTTCAAATACCACGAATTGATGACAGTGACCGAGTAAAATCATTCTTTTCTGGACATTACCAAAAAATATGGTCTCAACGTCCAAGCGCGCGCGGATCACCTTTCTAGCTTTACGGCGTTCTTGGTAAATTACCCTGGTGGCATGGGCAATTCGTATGCTTTTCAGCATTGACAGCTGAGCAAATTGACTCGTGACACAGGTGACGAGTATTTTGTTATCGGTGATAACGCGTACGTTAAAAGCAAGAATTGTATGACCCCATTCAATAAGGCCCAATTGGAGGTCCGCGTTGACCGCGACAACTATAATTTTTACATTTGCCAGCGATACGCATTCAAATAGCGTTTGGACGGTTGGTGAACTAATGAAGGATATTGAAACAGCCACTGTATGTTCTGTTACTGCACTGCCAAATTGTGACGTCTGCCTGTTTCCGATTGCACAACTTCTTCATCACCCAACTATGCAAGTCATCGGAAGTTCCTTCGCGTCAAGCGCTGTGATCCATGGTTCGAGAGGTTCGTCTGTGAAATAATGAAGCGGTTTTGATTATGATGCCACAGTAGTTGAATTGGACGATAGTAGACACGCGGAACTTAGAGACGAGAGGGTCCGAACACATCTTGTCGTAAAGATCGCAAATAGAACCTGCATCGCCCTGAGCGAAATATATTGCGAGCGCAAATTGAGCGCAAACAAGGCCACGTCATGGCACCGAACCAACGCCACTGCCATCATGATTGGAACACCGCTGAAAGACTGCGAAGATCCGGGGCGTCGGTTCAGTGGTGTAGCAAACGCTGGAACAGGCGAAGCGA
Source organism: Phytophthora betacei (assembly GCA_011320135.1). Classification (NCBI taxonomy): domain Eukaryota; phylum Oomycota; class Peronosporomycetes; order Peronosporales; family Peronosporaceae; genus Phytophthora; species Phytophthora betacei. The sequence goes on from JAANHX010000077.1 coordinate 539,118, forward strand.
GTGATTCGAAGTCTAGGTGGTATAGAAGAACTACGTAGAACGTGTCTGTGAACTTGGGCTCAACGCAGAACCGGTTATTGTGCACGTCGTTTACGTCGTCAGCGCAGAATTGCGGTGGCCTAATGGAGCTGCAACTGCTCAGAGATCGCCTCCACAACAGGCGAGTGCACGGGGCAACGACGTGGTACATCCGACGTGTTGCAGAGCAGGATGACACTGGAGCCCTCGAGGCGCGTCCTGGCGTACTGTGTGAAGAACATCACTGCTCCTTCCACTATGTACATGAAGTGGAGCGTGTAGCCGTCCTTGCGGTTTTTAATCTGCTCGACGCTGCTGGTGCTAGCAGTAGCAGGCAGTCACCACACGCCACGAAGACATCGATGATTTACGGAGCTCGTGCCGCTCTCCACGTCTTCACCACTGGACAGAGTCACGTTGTCTACCGCTCTCCGCCACTTCACCGCTGGTCAGAGACACGTTGTTGTGTGATGGCAGCACCGCATAGCCCTCCGAGGACAGCACACGCGAAGCCCGAGATGCGACTACGTGCCGCAGCCGTTCTGGACGATCCTCACGTGGTTTATGGTCTTGGGATTGTGCAGCACTTCCGTGCACCTTGACAACCGGTGCCTGGCGGTGCGGCTTGATCAGGATACCCTGCACCTGCACCGAAAAATGTAAAAGGCCATACCGTGAATATCATGCGGAAGGCCAACTTGCCCGTCCTAGTACGAGTGACGTGCGAGTCGGCCTGTAATGTGGGCGGTGCCCTCATCGTATCTTAGGAACCGAATGTAGTCCTCAAGTTTTTCGGGAGCATCATGTCCAGCGCACTTGCGAAGGCCACATAGGGCTTCCCCCTGGTAAACCAAGTTGAGTAGGATCACTCCCTTCAAGTCATTCTCATGTACGTAAAGGGCTACGCGTAGCGCAAACTCATGCCGATTAGAAACTCACCGCTTCACGAAATATAGAATTGAAACCACAATCACCTCCATGCTCAGTCGACCAGGTCACCAACGGCAATCGCTTATACACTCGTGCCGTGACTATAACCTGCTTTGATATCGGTAACCAAGTTTTCTCGTGGAGCATGACAGAGGACAACGACAGTTTTATGATCGACACGCGTCCCGGTATACGTATCGTACGTGTAACCAGATGGACTACGTGCTCAACTTCGAATCCCAAATTTTTGACGGCTGCGCAGGATGCACCATTGCGTAAGACTTCACAGGAAACTGCGACGACATACATATCCAGTGGCGACCAAGTAATTGAATGGCACGACCTTATTCAATATTAACACGTAATGGATTCCTGCTAGTACAACACCAGTTGCGTACGGATATGATTGAGTTAATGCCACATGCATGGTGAGCATACATTCTGGATTAGTAGACGTGTCATTCAAAGTGAAGAAGAACGACTAGTACCCCATCGAGATCCACATTAAATCCACAACTGGCAACATCATGTTCTCCATCAACAAACAGAGCACAAACATCAAGCACAGTGTTACACAGGAGCAACACCACCAGTATAGTCTCGGTGGCTCCAACGGTGAGATCAACAGGGATTCGTGAACCAGGAACAGCAAGCACTTCACATTCTCCGATAGTGTAACGGGGTTGCATGGTGTGGAGCAAACAGGGGTACAAAGTCCCCGGAGAACTAACAAATTCTCCGTACATAAGTCGGAGAGTCAATAAGCCCTCTCAGTACGTTGGCTAAAAGCTACACGTCATTCAGTTGACTAGGTTTAACTATGTTAGATAGTTAAACATATACATTTATTCGTAAACGGCTTGGCCACAATAACAGTAAACAAAGCACTTTTGGTTTTGAAGCATAAAGTTACGGTATTAACTTTGATCCCCGGTCGTGGGCTGTAAGGGGCCTTCGGATAAGGAACTTAGTATTAGTGACTCTTTGGGTCGAAGGTCTTCCTCTGACGATAAAGCTACGGCAGCCCCGCTGAACGTGGTAGCACTTGTAGTCAACCCCGCTCCTGCGTCGGTTGACTATATCCTCTGCGAGGATAGAACACCCCGTGCTCGCGATCTCGCCCCCGGCGCAGCTGTACGCGCTTACGAAGCTTACGTCCTTGTTTGGCGCGGAGGGCGTGGCTCATCATGCGTCGTAGGGTCCAGAGGTGGTCACCGCTAAAGGCTGGAAGCGTTCTCACGCTAAGAGAACCCGCTCTAGGAGCACGTCCAAGAGAAGATGGTCACCGCAACGGTGGCGGCGTTGATGACGCGTGAAGAGTCTATTAGACTGAAACCCCTCATGGTCAACGTGAGCACTTTCGAGGGGAAGGATGGAGAGAAAATCCTTCTCTGGACCCGTGAGGTCGAGATGGCCATGGAATCGGCCCTGCTTCAGTCTGAGCATCAGCGCGTGGCGCTGGCTATCTCCAGGCTTGGATGTCGTGCTCGCGAATGGGCACTTACGTGCGGCACGTCTGCTGACGCTGCATTTCCCACTTGGGATCAGCTGAAGCAGCAGCCTACGCGCGTTGTCGTGCCGCCTAATCAGGCGTACCGTATCTGGTCGAAGTTCTTTGCTACCCGACAGAGAAAGAAGGAGCTATTGCACTTTGCCCAAGCGTTGAGAACTCTTATCACCGGAATGGCGGCGGACGCTCTTACGGAACTTGTCAGCGTGACCGTGTTCATGGAGCGACTTCGTGTGAGCGCAGCCCGAACGGAAGTAATCCATGTACACCCTAACCCTTTCGAAGAGATGGATGATGTGTTATAGAATGCCGAGAACAACTTCAGGTCGACTCAACCTGGTTGGAGCGCTGGGAGCGCTAGATCTTCGAGTGGTCCAGAGTCGATGAACCTCAACTATGCTGAAGACGAAGAAGCGCGCCGGCATCCACCTGTACTCTGTGTGCAATATCACTAAGCACTCGAGAGCCTATTGCCCTCTGCGCATAAAGCGCGAGGCTTCGGCGAGTCAACGCTTCGGTTCATCTCCGGGAAACGACAACTCCCAGGAGGCGCGGGGCGGCCTACTAGGGAAGAGGTTAGTTCTGTTGTGCCTCGAGGAGTTAGAGGACAACGAGGCTCAGCCCCGAAGCGAACTGAGCTCTCTTGCGAGAAGAGTAAGTGCAAGCCGGGCTTGCAGGTCGTTCAAGCGAACGTGAAAGGATTCGCGAAACCATGAAGAGGCTTGATTGACTCGGGAGCCTTGGGCCACTACCCCTGTCGCTTCACCCTGGAAGGGAGTCAGCTGTACGCTGCAACACTGAAAGTGCCAACGAGAAATACCATCTCTGTCCGTCTCCCGACTGGGATACTGGTAACTGTGTCGAAAGTCTCTGTCGACCTTGGCGTGAAGCTCGAGAACTTCGATAGCGTGGAACGCGGTCTGATCATAGACCTGGATGCAAGGTATGACGTCATCCTTGGCATGGCATAGCTGGAACACCATAGGCCATATATTGACTGGAAGTCGAAAACACTGGGTGCTTCGTACCCTGCTCCTCTGGAGCTTTGGTGAGTCATGAACCCACCTCTGCTAAGAAGCAGAAGAACGTTTGTCGCGAGCACATGGCCGAGGCGGCCTGAGTGCTGAACATTGGTATATATATATATATATTTAGCAACGATATTGCTGTTTGCCCGGAGGGCGTACGTGGTGCGGCACGTTATCCGCTGAGCGGTGCAGGTCAGGTCAATGACCAACGGTTCTGTTCTGGCGAGAACGAACGCGGAGTGGCGCGTAATCCACTGAGTGGTACCAATTTGGTCGATGACCTACCGCTGCGTGGCCTGAGGGCCGCGGTCAACTGCGAGTCGAGGCATCGTGGGCACGGCCCAGGAGATGCAGGTAAAGTGACACCTAGCTCACTATGTGAGGGCAAGGACCTCTTGGTTCTCAGCCGCGTGTTTAACGAGACACTGTCTCCTCTTCGAGGAGTGATGGTGCCGCAGCACCCGGTAGTGGTGATGGAGATGTCGCCACACCGACCTCGTCCGGCCGGGCTCGGTCTCGGAGGGTGAGGTGATAAAGACACAAGGCGTCTGCGATGTCATTGACGTCGGACGAGGTGTCCAACGTGACGAGCGGTGAGGCTCGTCGAGATTGCTGTAAGCAGCTGTAGTTACTCGTAAATGGAGTGAGGGGGGAGATCGAAGGCGAATCAGCCTTGACGCTCTGCTAGCTGTCGATGCTCTGCTAAAGCTGGACGAGATTTCCGTTGCCGAGTTTGGCGAATCTTTAAAGGCAGGCGAGCTAGCCGATGTGGTCTTGCTGATACCTGAGGAGGAGTTGAGCTCCTCATCCGTCGAAGACGACGCGGTCCTAGAGGACACCAAGAAGGCGCTGAGCGCAAAAAGCGGATCGGCGATCCTAAACGGTTATTCGGATCCCTTCTACCCTGTGATGAAGGAGTTTGGAGACGTTGTCTCGAAAGGCCCACCGACGGTCCTGCCTCCGGATCGAGGCGTGTGTCATGAGATCGACCTGAATCCTGGAACCTAATACTGCGTGACAAGGCAGTGGCCTTTGTCAAGCGAGCAGTGTGACGTCATTGACGCATTCTTCCGCGCAGAGCACGAGGCACGGAATGTGTGTGAGTGAGAATATGTCTCCGCACTCGACATTCATGTTCTGTATCAGAAAGCCGAACAGCAAGTGGCGCATTGTTCATGCTTTCAACAAGCTAAATGTGGCCACAATCCCGGTGCAAACGCCGATGCCTCGCAAGGATGTTCTGCAGAGCAACATGGTAGGCTGCACGTTGTACAGAGCACTCGACTTGGGCGATGGTTACTACCAATTGACGCCTACCAAATATAGCGTAAGCGTAGATAAGCCACGACATAAAGCTGCTTACATCTCATAAGGCGAGAAAATCGTCTCGATAAACTCACCTAACCCTAACTTTATGGACTAAGGCCATCTTAAAGTTTCGTCTTGCTGTTTTATGAATTAAGATTTCAATCACTCTGATACAGGGGGCTATCACTCCTCTCACATAAATCGTTTGCTTATATCTTTCGGGGTTGACCGACGTGTCGAGCAACTCTTCGTTTTCAAATTGGCGGCCAGGGTTGAGAAGACGAAACTGCTAGCAACTTTGACGAGTACGTTGCCGCCCCCTGCATCTCTGTGTCTGAGGCTAACCCGGATGTGTTCAGGTGTCATGGTTGGTCTCGCCCACTCTGCGTTGTTCTGGGCACTTCGATTCATTTGAGATTCGTCGAGCGACTAGGAAAATACACAAGCGAATCTTCTGCTTGGCAAAGAGCCCGCAAGTACCAAGCGTGCTGCTGATGTTGCGAAAGCTGCGAAGGCAAAGAGACTGCCAGTTCGATAGGAGCTGCAACACCTACTTGGTTATCTCCAAAACGGGCCAAACGGGCTATAGAAAATGGGGCAGTGACGTGTCGGGGTCAAGATCAATTAACCACTCCGATTTCGTCGCCAGTGACGCAGCGCTCCGTGACTAGTCCTACGACGTCGTCTTCGGTACTGTTGGAGACCACGCCAAGACCTGCCCCTCGTAATGTGGCGGGGCTTTCTGCCCGTACGCGTTGAACACGACGTGAGCGCCGTGCTGCAGCACCGCCTTACGGGAGACCACGGCGCTCGCCGTCCGCTATGTGTCGCACACGGATGGACGCGGCATTATCGACAGGAATTAGTTTCCCATTGACCCACCCCTTGTGCCAGATATCCCAGCAAGTCATAGCAACTCTGCGCACGTTGCGCCAAGCTCTCATGCAGAGATAGATCAGTCCGGTCTCGTTGCAGTCCTTGCAGAAGAACGTGGTGGTGGAGGCGCGTTTGTTGTCAACCCGTAGAATAGAGCAAACTTTGCATGATCGTTGGCGCCGCTTATTCTGTGTATCTGCATTTCGCCATTCGTCACTTTGGCGGCCATGTGTTCCGGTTGGTGATTCGCCACAGGTAGAGGATCAACGGTTGTTGTGGCGGGTGGTGTTTGCGTCCCGAAGCTGTTGCCCTCGTACATGTCAGCCGCGTTGAGCTGGGTGAGATGGAGATGAAGCTTGATCATGGATTTGACATGCACCAGGGGCTGAGAAGTCTTGTTCTTGTGATAGGCCTTGTGAATAATGTAACTTTTTACAACCGCCAAGTCGATCGATCCCAAGACGAGAAACTTGTAAATCTTTCTGAAACGATGCGCACATTGCAGCTAGTAGCGCTGCAATCGCAGCTGATCATGGACATCTACGCCGCTCGTGAAGGCCTGATAGTCCTCTACAACTCGAGAGCACGGAGCTTCCACCTGTTCTGCCCTATCGTGACGCATCAATCCGTTCATTTCGCTGCTGCCACAAGTACATAGGAAATGCACAGGTCTAGAGTCCCACCAGCAAATCGCTTTCATGTTTGGCACCAGCTTAGACTTTGCGATCTTATAGGAACCGCGCTGGATCGTTGGAGGACGATTTCTTCTTTTCGATCACTTGTTTGCAGTAACCCACCCGATTCTTCATAATAGTTCGACGCAGTAAAACCCCATCAGCAGTACCTGGATAGACAATGCAACCGACGTGTAGAAGCGGTCGAAACCAATCAACCTCATGCCTTGCTTCCGTGCTTCAGGCCCATACACTTCTAACAAGTTGCGGACCACTGCAGCTGGTCCCGACTTCATGTCTGGCGTGTGTGCGTCACTATCGTGCTGTTTCAGGCCACATTATACCTCAAAGCTGAATTGATGCAGTATTATAAAAAAAACGTTAGCTTTAATAAACTGCATAATTCATCATAAAAATGTTTGGTAGCCAAAACAAAACTTACCGGATGCAGTATGCGGTGACTGCACTACACATCATGATGAGTTAGGTTCCACAGTTATGAGGCTTGTCCTTCTAGTAGACTAGCATCTTGTTGAAGGATGAGCGACTTGGTAGCACAGCCTCATCCAACGCCAAGTAACATATCTACTGGTAAAGTTGGGCTGCAATCCCTCCACCACCTTCCGGATCTTCCATGCGCGGTCTGTTTGGGCACGGGAGTCACTGTTTGGATTGAAGGGCAGATTACGTGAGATATCCATGAACCGATCACGCGTGAGTACCGAACCAAAACAACCCCGTGCGATAGCACCCACGTCTGTAGTTTTCCTTGGTTGTAGAGTTTCTCTCGATTTGGGGCAATAGTTCGAGCTACCAGCAAGCCTATGAAGCGGCAAAGATCATGGGGCATGATCGGCTTCATTGTCTCCATCTCGTGTTGTTTATTGCGTCGTGCCTTGTGTGGAAGCCCCGGTTTGAAACGTCTCCTCTTACGATAGCGTCGATACGCACTGTGAATACGGAGAGGCAGCATCTCCCGATGATACTCGTTTGAACATGTCGCGATATTGCGCCAGAGCACCACATGCATGAAGTAGAAGAAGAGGCCAACAGGAGAATCCCCACGTCGTAATGCTTCATCTGAAGGGCCTCAATAGCCTTGTCGTAATCCGGGATAGCTGTTTACATTGTCCCCAGGCTCATACGGGACCATTACATGATCGTAAATATCATGGTTCTCAGCATCTTCCCAGCCCACCACAGCCATGTCACGCAACACATCGTTCTTCAGGTTCCCAGCAAGAACGTCGTTTTCACTACCGAATCTCTCCAAGAAGTCTTCTGCAAAGAGCACATCAGCGGCAATCTCGGTTTCAGTTTGCTCTGGATCGTCAACAAGGTCTTCTGGTGCACCGCGACCGCTTAAGCCGTCCTCAGAAATGTACTCACCCTTCTCAACGTCGTCATTCTCAGCTTTATCTCCAGACTCAATAGCTCCATACTGCGGATTCTTTTCAGTGGAACCAACAGAATTTAAGTTGTCAATATTGTCCGCCAGCAGCGCTGTGCCTCGCACGCTCAGTTCTGCTTCATCTTCATCATCTACAAGGACAAAGTATGGCGAAAGGTCTATAAAGTGTTTATCCTGTATATGCAGCATATACACCCGCATAACATGCGGCTTTATATACAGTTTTGTATACAGAATACCGCTTTGTTTCTTACCCGATGCTACGGAGGCGTCGTCAATAACAACCGTCGAGCTGGAAACATCAGCATCGTCACTTGCGTGGACGTCAGAAACGTGAGGTGAAGTAGCTATAAGTGGAGACGCCGACAGCGGACGAGGCGGTAAGATCGCAATCGAACTTGAGTGAATTCCTAATGCTCGACGAGCACTTGGCGGACGTGTTGGTGATACTGGTGCATGCTGGCATTCCTCACCACGCGTAGCGGTAGCAAATCTAGCAACATATCAATCAGGTTTATGGCATAACATTCACTATAATATGCAGTATAACGTGCAGCATAATATTCAGCTTACCGGAGGGGACGTCTTCGAGAACCGGAAGCACATTTGCTCTTGGGGTGATACTTGTTTCTCAGAAGGCGTAGTGACTGAACGTGTGTACATAATAAGCAAAAACACATGATTAGATTCAATAGCATATTAAGCATGAGACGCAGTGTACCAGAGCCATCTGTGTCTTGGTGAACAGGTACAGCTTGTTCACGGGCAGCTACGACTTCGATGTCCCTAAGGTAGTTCTGGACAACAGCTTGTTGGACAGCCGCGAGCTGAGCATCACCGGGGGCAGTCGACGTAGCGCCGGCTGAACCAGTAGTCGGTACGGATCCAGGAGCGCCACAATGTTGAACACCTTGTCAATACACCTAGATAAATTAAAAATATTTGGCTCACGTACCGTTAGCGTAGTACTCGAATAGAGCTTATTCAACCAGGAAGTAATCGATGGCGAGAGTTCCTTCCGTGTGACCGTGAGGTCGAATATACTTATATCGATCGTCAAGGTTTCGCCGTGATGGTGGTTTGCGTGTCCACCCGTTTCCTTTGAGCTCGCGCCACACCGACTTGAATGACAAGTCACGCGCAGTGACTTCGTTGTCCCGCGGTACCGTTTTTCTTGTCTTCACCATTTTGGTATTCACTTGATCTCTAGCGCCGCAAATTCTCGAATGAGGGTTTTTGAAACGGCGGAGGTTCTGAGAGCCACTCATTTGGTAGGTACGTCTATGAAATGATACACATCAGCTACAGTTTCGGCCAGCCTGTACAAACCATCTTTTAGGATCTATGAGAAGACCTGGTGTTTGTTTGAAATGGCAGAACGGCACATATTTATCTTAGTGTTTGTATGCTGACGTGTCGGGGGAAAGGGCACCAATACAAATTTAAAGTCAAAGTCGCTTAAACTGAATATATTCAGTTTAAGCCTTCAAATATAAGCTGCATTATGCAGCATCCGGTCGGAAACATTATCATTCATACTTCTCTCACAAATTACTACGAGTGTTATATACTCTTCATATCGAACATCCGCTTTTGTAAGTACGGATACTGTTATAATACCAACAGTGCTAGAATGATTCATACACGGTACATGTATTACAGCTTTACAAAAACCTTTAGTACAAAATAAACAAAAAATGGCATCCGTAATCATTGATGCCGCATCATGCGAGTCAAATCCATGCATTGTTCGCAATTCCGGTCGGAAAGCACCTTGCAATCGCAGACCGTAAGGTGAATCGTCGAAGTTCGATACTATTAATACATGTGATAAGCTTAGGGTACTGCGCTCAGAAAAAAGGTACAAAACACCCTTTTGAAGTTTTCAAAAATACCCCTTGAAATTGAAAGAAAATCTACCAGGGGAGTCCTATCAACGCGTGTTATTAAAGATTACCTTGGGATATGAAAAAGGCCCAATCTTGATGCACTTACAAAAAATCAGTATCATCGCCAGTCCCCTTTACAAATTCTCACGATTGTGACAAAAACCCTGCGGACATGCCTGCTCATTAGGTATCGGAATCTCCGTGTTCGACTCCTGGTGCTTAAATTAAAATATTCTTTTAGAGGTTTCTGTTCACTGTCACCATGACTACAGTACGCCTGGCCAAAGCACTTTGTTTTACTTCGTAGTTTAAAGCCTTAGCGATAATGGGCGCAGAAAGTGAGACCAAGGATGTATTAATACATGTATCTGCACGTCTCTTATTATATATTCCAAGAGCTGGTCAAGGCGCACTAATTAAACTTGTCCGTTTCCACAATCCTTGGGGGTCAAACGAACAAATACATTAATGAGAGCTTATGCAATGACCATCAGCTCGATCCGAAAAGGGACGAGGAGAGGCGGGTATTTCTTGACTGCTTGCTGCTTGTTCTCCAAATACGAAGTGAGAGAGCTCGCCACGTGTGGTCAGCAACAAGCAAGAGCAGTGTATACCGGTACCGTTTCGGTATACCGGTACTAAAAAACTAGTGTGGAAAACACAATTCCCTTGCTTCGCTCTGCTTCGCTATGGAATACACCTTTCCACAATCCTTGGGGGTCAAACGAACAAATACATTAATGAGAGCTTATGCAATGACCAGCAGCTCGATCCGAAAAGGACGAGGAGAGCGGTGCCCCCTTAAGTGTCCATGCATAGAGGCTCCACTAATGTAGCGTCGAATCCCCCGGTGGGCCTGCCACCATGTTCGCTGAAAGCGTGGTGACGGACTCCTTGCAGAGCCTGGTGTAGGTCTTGTACGCGTCGGAAACCCAGCGGCCGTGAAACTGGATTGTAAGTGCATCCGTGCCAGATCGGTACATGTGCGTGGCTCCCCCGGCGCGTAGAGAATGAGAGCTGAACCGGCGGGGATCTTCGCCAGTGCGAGCGGCAGCGCCTTTGATGGCTTCGGACACATCTTCGGTCGATACGCAGGCTGGTTGTCCCGAGCGTGAGATGTACATGGCGGCTGGGATGTTTGCAGGGAGATTCCTCTTTGCTTGATGGAGGATGAGGGCTCCGAACATGGGGCACAGAAACTGGTGACCAGAGCGAGTTAGCATCCTAGTCGTTGGAGCCCCACCTTGATTGGTCTTGGACCCGATCAGGTGAATCCAAACAGCCTGAGCCTGTGACGGACACTGAGTCGGCTGCCCAGCGGTATCCACAACCACGATGTCTTGCGCTCGTAGAGCGAACCACTTGAAGGATCCACCTTGGATGGCTACGATCTCTGATCGTCTCAGAAGAAAGAAGAATGCCAAGCACACTACCCCCACAGGGCTTGGCCACGGGGATGTTCCATGGCCAGGCCTCGAAAGCATGCTTCTAAGAGGTGGATTGACACGGGTGCCTTGCGGCGTCGGGGCGTGTCGAGACGGCTAATTCCTTTGAGAAGCATGCGGATGTGCGGGTGTTCAATCGGGAACTCACATCCGGAGGCGGCGAAGAAATGGCGAACGCCATGGAGCACCGCCATGATGGAGGCGCTACGGATGGGACCGCCGGATCCAAAGCCAAACTGAAATCCATGTAAAACGGAATCCGATATGTGCTTCACCACATCAGTGAGAGTCATGCCATGACGCCAGGGAGAAAGTCCTCGTCGCGAAGTCCACCTTTTCCACTTGTTGAAGGCTCGATTGTACTGATCAAACGTGGAGTCGGCAACGGAGTGCGCGCGGAGATATGCTGCCAGATACTGGCTAGGCCTTGAATGTCCGTCTTCGGGGCCACCTGCGACCACCCATGTGTTAGCGAAGCAAACACAGCTGCAAACGATGGGTTAGCGGGAATACGGGAGCCGGCATCGGCGCGCGTATTATCTGTTCCAGCGACGTGAGACGCTGAAAACCGAAGCCGATATGATGCTTCCCACCAGCTAAGCAGGCGGATCATCACTTGAGCCCTGGGGTTGCGTGAGGCCAGCTTGTTTTGCCATGCGACAGCGGATGAATTGTCGATACGGAAGTGCACGTGCCGCGGTCTGTTGCCGATGGGGCTGCTCGCGGACCATCGTTCTCCCCATGCGTGCACCGCGAAGGCACACGAGAGGAGCTCGCGGAAGTTGATGTCAAAGCCGTTGGCCGCTCCCATTTTGAATTCCGCTATCAGCGATAGCTCGGATGGGGTAAATGCGTAGGTGAGCGCAGTCTTCGCCAATACGTCAAGCGCACACAGCCCGACATCCGACGCGTCCATTTCGACCACAACATCCGGGGGTGGGAGAGCGTTGAAGTATTCCAGAGATACACCGTTTAGCTGAGGGCTGTGCAGAATAAGCCACCACCAGAGCAGGTCTTCTCGCATTGCATCTGTCACGGAAACGCCCTGAAAACGATGGAGTTGTGCCTCACTGTGGCGGAGACGCTGAAGAAACGGTCGTGCGGCCCGAATACAAGTCGCCACATGACGTAAGCTGCCCATTAACGACCGATACGCTTTTCTAGTCAACGTTGGGGAGTGGTAAGCTGAAGCGACAATCCTGCGTGCCTTTTGGATCTTGGAAACCGGTAGTGCGACCACTCCATCGACTGAGTCGAACTCCAATCCGAGAACGCGCTGGCGTGTCTTCCAATCAGTGAACTTCTCGATGTTGATGGCGTCAGCGCCCAGAATGGCCACCATTGCGTAACGGAGGGAGCGGTCTATGTCGGAACAGGTCGTTCCTATGTCTGCAGCTACGTTAATGTGGTCATCCACCCAGTGATAATTGAAGAAACCGGCCGGAGAAGCTGCGTTGGTATGGCAGCCATGAACGTGGGAAATCGCTCCGCCGAAAATCTCGTAGAATCCCGGAGAGCCTGTCCATCCGAAAGGCGCGGAAAGCTCGATCACCAGGGCGTTCTCTTCCTCGATCAGCCCGGCAAACAGGTAGACGCTGTTGCTGTGGATGCTAATATTCCGGAAGGCTGTAGCGACGTCGCCCGCCATCACATCGATTGGTACATCGGGGAATTCTTGCTTTGCTTTCAGGATCTCCCGTGCTACCGCGTCGCAGTGGATGTAGTCAGGTTTGGTAATGCTGTCTTGATCGGTGCAATCGTTGATCGATGTTCCTTCAGGATATGACAGATCGTGGATCGTACGTCCGGAAACCGTGCTGACCTCGCTTCCCTTGTCCACGACGCCGAAGGGACTAATGATTATCTCTGGTCACAGCTTCAGAAGATCCATGTCGAGGACCAGGCACCTCCCAGCATCTTGCTCTTTCCTGATATTCTTGCGCAAGATATTAATTCTGCCCCGAGCCGAGCCATGATTCACTGGGCGAACTGACTGCCGAGGTGGTGTTTCTTTTAGCTGGACTTCGACACCTTCTTGAGCAATCTTCTGCATCTGCGCCAAGTGCTTATATTCTCTGCACAGTTCGCCAAGAACCGCTGGAACCAAATACTTGTTCGGACGGTAATTCCGCTCCGTTTGTCCCCGAACCAGCTCCACGAACGTCGGTAGCAGTAAAGCTGAACGGCGTGCGAGCTCCGACAGAGAGCGTTGCAATGGCTTATTAAGCACGTATACAGGTCCATCAGCGCCTTCTTGCGTTGTAGGGAAATCAGGCGCTGGTAGCTTTATGCCGAAGCTGGCCATGGCCTTCCCGAGCGTAGCCGATTGAACTTCTCGATTCAGGTCCCGTCGCCGACGTGCATTCTCATGCATTTGGTCCGCGGTTTGACTTGATACTACACGGCGACGTGGGGTTCTTTCGATCCGAAGTATGTTTCCTGTGCCATCTCTGTTAGCCGAGTGTAGCTTGTCTGGATTTGCTGGACTTGTACCCGAAGTCGAAGGCATGCTTGTAGATATATCAGGATTTATCGGAATTTGGACCTTGGTAGACTTCGTATTATCGCGTCGGTCGTTTTGTCGTATATTCTCGCTAGTGTACAGATCGTCTGACCTGGATGGGCTGCACCCCGGGGGGCGTGTATACGTGGATGGCTGTATAAACGACATGGATTGTATAGTCAAAGCAGGCCGTATACCCGTGGGTGACTGTATTGCCGACCCATACTGTATAGTCAAGGGTGGCTGTATACCCGGAGGTGACTGTATAGTCGACCCGGACTGTAAAGTCAAGGGGGGCTGTATAGCCGTGGGTGACTGTATGGTCGACCCGGACTGTATAGTCAAGGGGGGCTGTATGGCCGTGGGTGACTGTATGGTCGACCCGGACTGTATAGTCAAAGGAGGCTGTATAGCCGAAGACGTCACTTGTCTCGATTCACCGCAGGTTAGGGTGAACCTGGAAGGCAATGAACCCGGTACATCAGCAGGTGAGGAGAGGATTTCATTAGCGAAACGGAGGCCTTCCGGAGAAATTTCTCGCTCGCGCGGCAAAATCCACCACTGCGTGTTGTCGTCCTGCATGTACGCCAGGGCCGAGCCCAAGAACTTGTTTACATACATGAGAGTAAGTCGCACACGCACCGGCGTCGTGTCCGGGTCTGCGGACTTGTTCTTCGAAACGAGCACTCGCAGCCGGCTTGTAAGCTTTCGCATATAGTCGTACCACACATCTTGACCCAGCGCGTTCAGTCCGCGGATGGCGTCCAGGATGTCCTCGTAGGAACCGCATTCAACACCTACGGTAGGTACCCCAGCCGAAGGGCCGAAGTCGCTTGAGAAATTTGCGTTGGTTGAGCCATCTTCCAGGCATGCCATCTCGCTGCTCTCCTTGAAGTGCATGATCGTCAGTCCGCGAGACCCTAGTCGGCCGCTGAAGATGGCCATCAACACGGCCGGTGTCGCTCGAAACTTGACGCACTCAAGCTCCCGTACCCGTAGAACAAAAGACATAGCAGACGTAATCTTACCTGAGTTCATGCCGAAATCCCGGAACATCCGACTCGCAGCCAACAGGTGCGCCTGCGGAGGATTGTAGTCGCCCTTCGTCTTCTTGGAACCTTCTTGGAAGCTTGAGCTTGTCAGAAAGCGAACGTCCGGGGGAGGGAGCTCTCCCTTCGAGTTGGGCGCTGTCACGATGGCTGGGGTAGCCCCGCCCCGACCAACACCGTTATGACCGTGGAGGAGGCGTAGACGGACGACTTCCTCTCGCAGCGCACGCAGTTCTGTCATGACTTCCGTACCAGGCCCTCGTGGAGTCGTAGCAGCAACTTCTCCCGCCTCACCTTCAAGCCGTGACTCCGGCGTGTCAGCAGTATCCGTCACCGTGGCATGACCGGGATCAAACGACGCCATGAACGACGTCAGGTCGAAGCCTTGACGTGTCGATGTTGCCTCGGGGAAGGATGACGCTGGCAGCTGCACGCTGGTCGCCGGTACCTCCGTTGAAGCTGGAGCCTTCTTCGACCTTTTCGACTTGGGCGGAGCCACCTTGTCCTCGAGCTCTTGGTCAGACGACGTGTTGTCCTCACCATCGCCGGGCTTCTTGCGACCCGTACTCGCCGCAGGGGTGCGCTTCGTCGCCTTCTTCTTGCCCTTCCGGGCCTCAGTTAACGCGGCAGCGGTCGTCCCGCGATGCGCAGCACGCTTGCTGGTGCGCAGTGGAGGGGGGGTCCGTTGTGGTACGCGCAGATGTAGCCGTCCACGGCTCGTCAACGCCTGTTACATCGACGACGACGTCTCTGCTGGCGGAAGCTACGCTGTCCGTAGGGGTATTATCGGCCCTGGACGACGGCGAGTTGGGAGCACTGGTGGCCTCGGTGGTCGCATGAGTGGTCATCGTGCGATAATGTTGTAGGAAGCCCCCTTTATTTCTTGACTGCTTGCTGCTTGTTCTCCAAATACGAAGTGAGAGAGCTCGCCACGTGTGGTCAGCAACAAGCAGGAGCAGTGTATACCGGTACCGTTTCGGTATACCGGTACTAAAAAACTGGTGTGGAAAACACAATTCCCTTGCTTCGCTCTGCTTCGCTATGGAATATACCATTCAAAAATTAAACATCTAACATGTACAGTTTCAAAACAGCACCAATTTATGGCGCGAATGCATGGAACGACAACACGTCTGCGACCTCGCGAACAGACTTTCATTCAGCATGAAATGTGTTCTCCAGCGCACCATAATCAAAAGCGAAATGAGCGTTCACCGAGCTAACCCGGCTAACAATCGCCGAAAAATACGACCTATCTGGACACCTCACTTTTCAATTTCCTCTCGGCAATTAACCCGACATATCAACGTACACCATGAAGGTTCTTGCACTTCCTGTCGTAATTCTCGCTTGTACTGCGATCAGTGCTGCAGCTACGGCCAACGTCGACTGCGGTAGCCCAGACACCTGGGTTGAATCACCCGCCCAGGCTCCTCTTGTCAACTCTCCGTCCGGGAGTGTGCACTGGGGAACAAGCTCGCACCCAGCCCCCACCCGGTGCCATCGTTGTCGACTCTTCTGGTGTGTACAGCGGCAGCTACAAGACTGTGGCGGAGGGCGTGACACACATCCCCAACACGACGGACGAGCATACTCTCTTCGTGTTCCCAGGCGTCTATCACGAACAAGTGGTGGTCCCGAAGCTCAATGGTCCTTTGGTGCTGCAGGGTTACACCTGCGACACGATGTCGTATGCTGCCAATGAAGTGACCATCACCCAGGCGAAGGCGCAGAAGGACATCCCTCCCGAGATTAAGGATAACCGCAACTTCTTGACCACCACTCTGGGCTTCAAGTCACAAAGTGGCGTGAAAGTGTACAACCTGAACGTCGCCAACACCGCCGGGAAGATTAAGGAACTCGGCCAGGCGGTGGCTGTGTACGTTGACAGCACCGACTACGGTTTCTACGCCTGCAACTTCACTGGGTACCAGGACACTTTGTGTGCTCACAAGGGCCGTGAGCTGTATGCTCGGTCCTTCATCAGTGGTGCTGTGGACTTCATTTTTGGTCAAAAGGCGATGGCGTGGTTCGAGTCCTGCGATCTTGAGTCGGTCGGCGAAGGCTGGGTCACCCACCGCCAACGGCAACAAGAACGCTACCATCGCTTCCGAGTACGTCTTCAATAAAGCGCACGTGTTCGGCCTAAACGAGTCCATGAACGGAACGACCCACTTGGGTCGCCCGTGGGGTGAGTATGCCCGAGTTGTGTTCCAGAACAGCGAACTCGAAGACGTCGTCAATCTTGAGGGGTGGACACCTTGGGACGACAAAACCAGCACCGACAATGTGTACTTCAAGGAGTTTAAAAACAAGGGTCCTGGCGCAGTTACTGTCGCGCGTGTTCCCTATAGCGGACAGTTGGATGCTGCGGTGGACATCACGGAGATCCTCGGGGACGACTACGAATCGCAGTGGTGGGTTGACAGCAAATTCCTGTAAGCCCTTGCCCCCCCCCCCCCCCCCCTCCCTCCCCGCCGCTGGACGATAATGGATTCACCTTAATCCAGAATGTCCTTACTGAGTTTACTGAGGAGTACACCTATAGAGTGTCATTGTTTGCTTGAATCGCAGTGGTGGGTTGACAGCAAATTCCTGTAAGCGCTACATGAAGATAAGGGTGCCTCACACAGTACATGTAGTGCCCTAAATCGTCACTATGGTACTGAGTTTTATTGAGGAATACCATTTTTAGCATGAATGCACACGAAAAGGCAGCTACTTTTTATCGTATTTGTTTTTGAAGACGTCTTATTCATTCCGAATAGGATAACAGCGAAATATACTGTAGGTACAAAAGATACCTTAATACCGGTATTAGCTTTCGTCTTGGTCATCCAATAAGTTTAAGAGCTAAATCTCTCGCGACACTCCTCCGACGGGTACGAAGGTGCCTTTCAATGCCAATGTATTCCAAAATGGCTTTGAACGATCTGATGCGGGCTGTAAGAATATATATTGTATATTAATTGCATTTCCATTTCTCCAATAATTAAAAATTGCAATCTTAACAATCTAAATGCTGGATATTGCAATATATTTTGGGGTGGCTATCTTACAGTTTTTTTAATATAAGAACAGCCTTGGACATTTCAGCATGTCTGACTGGGCTATAACAATGGTCCGTGCATTCGTCGTGTTGAGTATTGACCCAGCTGACATAAACTTACACTGCTGATGGTCGTTTTTAGGCTGATGTTGGGTAGATACATGTAAAGTGTATATGGAAACGTGGGTGTATCTGTAATTACACCTCACGAACTTGGTGCAACCATGTCGGGAAAAGCGCTCGATAACGTACTGATTGACAAGCTTATATCATCCGGCGATAAGGCACTGATTGACAAACTGTTTAGATTTCGGCCTGTAGGAGTAGTGAACAGTAATCCTAGTGATCGATAAAACCTCGACTATCGAAGGTTTCTGGAATAAATATTTTATATTTGAACCACTGGTCTGTAAACGTACCGGTACTTCTCAAATGACTCCAAACCACGCAGCTATAGCTGGCAGCGTTTAGTCGTTGTTGCACAAGCAAAACGAGCTCATTGCGATAGTGGTTGGTTCGCATCACAGTAGTTTTTGTGTGAAGACAATTCGTAGTTCGAAGAACTATCTTAGGGGGTATAGCGGCCGTTTGTGACCGTACGACCTTCGGTCAAACTTACGACGGTCAACGTCGCTACATTCATCATTCATGCAGCAACGCAGTGGATTTCTCCAGGGAAGGCAACAGGCACCGAACAGAGCAGATCGGAACGGGAAATCGGCGGGTGCGGGGGCTGACGGGTGGCCGGCGTCGTAGCTCGGTGATATGCGTACGCGGTGAGCGAGTGTGCATATGCCTGGTATGGGGGTGACGTGTGCAGGAATATGTGCTGATCGTGTCTTGAGGGTCAGACTAGGCGGCATGCACAGGGGTGGTTGTGGAGAAGGATGTCGAGTGATACGCTGTATATGGCTCCTGACGCTGGAGCGCGAGGATGCGCGTCGCGGAGTGATTGTTTGATCCATGGATAGCTCGCAATAGCGGAGTTGTACAGGTGAGCTCGACATACAGCATTATGAATTGATTTATTGCACATGGTGTGGTTGCATTCGCTTACAATTGTATTCGTGCAAAGGTGATCGCTACTTATCTGATTGTTGTGGTTCATTTCGACTTTGAGGATCGTTTCGATCGCGGCATTGGTCCTCCACATCGGCGATCAGTGGCACGTTAAATTCCCTCAACGTTGCGTTGCTGAGACTGTTGAGGCGTTCTTCTTCACGGAGTGCGTGATCGGACGGCTTCGATAGCTCCACAAGCTTCGGAGTTAGTGGTTTAAGTGCGATCAGTCCGTTGGAGTTGTAACCCGCGAGACAAGCAAGTATGTTTGTGTTGGTTTGTTGACCAGCGGCTGCGTCGATTTCTAGTCCATGACAATCATGGACTGCAGTGTTTCTCCTTGAACTTTATATACAGTCGTTCCAACCGCGCATACAAAGGGGAACTGCTGCGGACGTACCTTGACGTAGCGCGGCTGCCCATCTGGAGCCGGTGTCAGTTTGATAGTGGCTTTCGTGTACGCTTCCGTTGTATAAAACACCGGAAAGAACGCAGGGTCAAGCCCAGGTAGAATCGGAGCAGCATGTGGCCTCGGCACGCGAATGAGTGCGTAGTCTGGAGGCTGACTTGGCCGTTGGACGACCGTGGAAGTGGCGCCGTCGCAAACAAGTCGATAACGGGTGCCCGCAGGGAAGTGGACGTACTCGGGCGTTCCAAGCGTGCCGTTCGCTATACCCTTGGCTGTGGCTACATTTTGAGTCACCTGAATGGGCATTCCTTGTACTAGATCGAGGAATGGAGCCATCCGACCGAACCTGTTATCTGGGAGGCTTAGCGCGTAGCAGAGGTCGCTCCGGCTGAGACCGTTGAGCGCGCCCTTGAAATTTGCGATCACGCGGAAAGGGTATACGTCGTTTGGTAGCTTGGCTGCAGTTTCCTTTATGAACGCATTGTTGATCGCCATCCGCGTCGAATTCTCCGGTGTGACGAAAACTACAGAGGCCACGGCTTCATCCTGAAGATGCTGCACGTTATCACGATCGTGTGTGGCTTGCACGACGCGCACGTTTATCATGTCGACGAGCCCTGATGTCCATTGCCCCAGGCGCGCATTTCGGCAGCCCTCTCCCCATTCGGGGTCGTCACGAAAGCGCACGCACTCGTCAAGAATAATTACCACCGTGAGCCTGCGCCAGCGCTCGAACCCTCCGACGTCAACCGTGTTCGCCTTTGCCTTGCCGATGGGGTCTAGATAGATTGGGTCCGACTTTACGGGAGGCATTTTCAAAAAGTCACCAACCAACACGACGTGAATGCCACCAAACGGGATGTTCTCGATCTGCATGTATCGACGGAGAAGCTTGTCGATTTTGACCCATTCAGCCTTGCTCATCATGGACACTTCGTCGATGAGCAGCAGATCAAGTGGTGCGAGCTTTTTCATTTTTATGGCGTGTTTCAGCCGTACCAAAAACTTGCAAGCATTCGCCCACCGATCAGCGTGGCTGCCTTTCCAGTCAATGCTGCTTTGACAAGGGAGTTGGTGCGGTGCCAACCGGAGCAAAATGCACTGACGGCATCGACGACACGACCCTTGCCGGTGCCACCGGCCCCACCGAGGAACATGAATAGCTGGTCGTCTCGTAGTCGCGACGTGAAGTCGTGAGCGCGATAGTCAGCCGACTTGTGAATATTGGCACGCTCTTGCTGTTGGAAACGCCGAAGCAGCTCTCTTGCTATCAGCGAGAACGCTACATGCTGACGTCGATTGAGCGTGAATGCTGTCGAGACGTCGTTAATGCTAGGGTAGGGTCGCAGTGGAGGTGGTGTTGGGCAGCCATGCTGCTGGTTTGGCGGAGACCACTTTCCGCCCGACTTGAGCGCGCTCTGGATAAACTCAATCACGTCGGCGCGCCGTTCACCGCATGGAAGTCCGGTCAAGGAAGGCTCAGCTTCGTCGCTCATTGGATCCTTGACCCATTCCTGCAACTCTGTCACTGACAAACCGGGTTCGCGTTCATCATTGCCGAGATCAATTGCCGCGCGAGCTGCACTTTCTGCTGTCGGACCCAGCAGTTCTTGGTGAACAATACTCGACAGCAATGAACCAGTCGGGAAAACCGGCAGGCTTCCACCGTCAGCAGCATCGTCTTCAGTGAAAACATGGCAAAGATCATCGAGTCTTCCGCCGTCTACGGAAGTGTTGTTGTCGCATTGCATGTTGTCAACGGCACCATCAATATCGTTGCGACTCCCAATCAGCTCGTCACTATCAGATTCATAATCTATGCGATTACTACCGGATTCCCCGTCCTCCTGCGCTAACGTTGATGCAGGGTAGTAATCATCCATGTTCGCCATGACTTCGCGAATGAAACTCGTCCGCGTAGATTCCCACTGAAAGTATGCGTCAACCCATGCAGCCTCGTTTGCCGGTTCACGGACCCGATCCAGGACGGTACGAAATGGCTTGAAGAGTACCAATGCGCACTGAGCACGTTTGACAACAAGCTCGAGAGGTGTTTTGGAGTCCACGTACGGCATGCGCGCACCCGTGATGACTGCAACCGCTTCGAGTTGATGATGCCCTATGCAATGCGTACTATAGAGTGGATGGCCGATCAAACACATATCGGATGTTGCCGTCGACTTCGATTGCTTGCAGCGAAACCACATCATAACGAATTCGTAAAGGCTCGTGCGGCCTAGCGACAATGGTCGAAAGATATAGTCGTCGAGGAAGGAGGCGGCGCGAAACGTGACATTGGACTCGCCTTCTTGAAGCTCGACGAGGTTGCACAAATGCGTGTCGTTGCTGAATCAACTCGCGCAAAACGTCATAGAGAGGGAGAGATGTACAGGAAGCGCTCATGTATGCGCATGAGCCGCGCAGCAGCTACAGCGCTGCGAGGGGACCTGCGATTTCCCGTCGATTGGTCAGCGCAAAAGCCATGGATGCAACGCGAGTACGTCCGACCGCTGAGTGTTCCGGCCGTGATGTCTGGTTTTGCAGTTCTCGGATCTCTCGACGCTTGAAAGCTGCTAAATCTACGGCCGTGACAGCGTCGACCTCGTTTTGCATTTTGGTAGCATACTTGGTGGCATATTAGATGCGCAGGAGCGCCTCCGAACCGCCGATTAAGACTTGGATATCATGATTGGACTTGAACGCCAGCATCATGGTAGCATTGTAGCCATTGATGCATTCGAACGGTGGCCGCCTTGCCAGCACGACACCAGCGCTAGTGCATGATGTGTTGGCAACTCGCACGCGTGGGAAACGATACCGACATTGTCCTGGAGCGGAAACACGGCTAGTTTTGAAGCAGCTTCCGACATGCGACCACCAGTGGAGGTTCAGCATGAACACGAGCATTGACACCGCGAACGCGGTAGCGCTTGGTGTTCAGCGCTCATCCTCGACCGATGGCGGCAACGTCATGATAGCTTGAGCTACGTTGTCGTCGCAGAATGCGTCGTCTTCACGCTGGTCGCTACGGTTTAGTACAGCATTCAGCGTACGCAAGTACTCACCGTACGTGTCGTCGACACTGTCCCTTGTCGCTAAAATCATGTCTCGACGAAAGACTGCAGCCTTCGCTGCACCAACACTGCTTCGACAGTTGACTTCCATATGCACGGCCGCGTTGAGTTCCTCCAACGAATACATTCGCAACGGTGGAGGCCATGTCGATGGTCGTTGCGGGAGAATAGCGCGTCGAAGAACGTGCTGAGAGCTCATCTTGGTGGCACATTGAGGACACTGAACGAGCAATGGTTCTGCTCGAGTACTGCCTCGACATGCGTTCGGATTCTCGTACGCCTCAGGTGGTATCGGCAGCGCTTGCAAGTCGTCAAACGAGTGCCCGCAAAAATGGCAGCTCACTGCGACGTCAAGCGGCAACGAGGTGCTGACAATGCTATCGGCGTAAGCTGCGATGTCGCGGTAGTACTGATCGCCGTGTTCAGCTGTGGCCTGGATAAATGCGTCTGTGTTCGGTGGTGCATTGGCGAGCCAGATGAGGAAATGAGCATACAATGTGCCGCCGCCCTGAGTTTCCACAACGGCGAAGTAGGCTTTGACGTCACCAAAGAGTCCGTGAAAGGCTTTGGTCTTCATTTGCTTAGGAGGCGTGCCGAGCACGTGCTCGATGAAAGCATCCATATTGTGCATGAACAGCCGAGCAGATGCGACATCGTTGCGTAGACTTGCACTGTGGAGTGCTGACCGTCTGGGCAGCTTAGCCAGATTGGAGTCGAAGAGTGTATCGACTGACGAGATGCCCGTGTAGTGCGCCATTACAAGCGACTCGGCAACGTTGGGCGTGAGCGTCACAAAGAGAGCGGGCTGCCCGTACCTGGCCTGGTAGGCAAATGCGCGACGACGACACTGTGCCCGCTCGGCGTCACTCCCCCAAACAACACCGCTGCTGATATCAACTGTCTTCAAGAAGTCACTGTCACCGGAACTGTCGTCGTGTATCGCTGTCGCTCGACCTTGACGGTGCAGCTCTTTTTTTTGGAGCGCTTCTATCAACGAGGCTTCGGAGATGGCACTGTACCGCTCGAACCGGGCAGGATCGCGTTGGCATTTGAGCGCAACATGCAGATACATGCGCTGGAGAGTGAGATGGTCAAAACTCACTAGTGTGAACAGCTCTCTTCAGCGAATCGTCGCGGACTCAGCTGGCTGTAATGACGGATGCAAGCTTTTAGTGATACTGGAATCCGCCGCTGCTCGTTTGGATGACCTCTACCGTACGGAAAGAGGTGTGGAAACATGCGCGAGAGCAGCAAGCTCTTCTTGCCGGCAAACCGACTTGAGTGTCGAACCAAAAACTGAGGCTGCGATGTGTGTTGGGTCGGCAGCCCAACCACTTGAACCGGAGTAGATGATATGTCTTGCGTGATGACTTCGCGGTCGTCCGAGATAAACACCACGCTATGCTCCACGACATCGGTCTCTCCACCGGTCCCACCAATCCCAGCGACGCTACCCACACGATTGCTCTCAGCATCGATATCGTTGACGTCAACGTCGACATCGATCTACTCGGAAATAAAGTGCTCTGCCACCGTTTCAATAGCTAGACCTGAGCAATTAATGGCAACGTCCTCATACAGCGCGTTGTACTCATAGTAGAAGGGCAGTAAATCTTCAACCAATTGACGACGAACGAGGTGCATTTGCCGAATGCGAGCTTTTTGCTCGGTAGTGAACGGACCTGCCATCACGACTCGGTAGCAGCTGATGTTGCGGGCGGATGTGGGCAACAGCGTCACGGCGGGGCCCGGCATCGGGTCGAATGCAAGACAGTGCGAGCGGATTGTGCGATGCGCGCCACCGCGCATAACCCGCGTCACAGCAACGATCGAGACCGTCTGCGTCATGAAACGCTCCGGTAGCGTAGCACTGGCGAGATGACTCGGCAGCGAACCAACATAAAACCCGTTCTTGATAGCAAATTTCGGCAGCAACTGCTTCGCTAAGCTGGCATTGCATTCTCCACACACTTGAATGTAGCCAGCTGGATGAACACCGCGTTGTGACAGCAACATTCCACCTAAACAGGCAAACAGCCCCGAGCAGTCGTACTCGGCTATTAAACGTGGCGGCAAGTGCTCGTCGGTACTGGACAGCAGTATTTGCATCTGCTTAATGCGATCGCAATCGTCGCCAACTGAAACCATGGTCATCGACTTGCGCAACTTCATGCAGTCGCACACGGCGCATGTTGCATCATCGAGTCCGGACGGCCCAAGTTTCAATCTTAATCGATGCAAAACCTCTTCTTTCGTACTCTTAGTCACGGGACGGAGTGTCGGAGCACCACCGTCTAGCCAGCTTTGATGCAGTTCCCCATTGGATTGACATTGATCCTTGCAACCAATAGCCGTACGGACACGTTGCTGTAGCTCACGCTGTCGGCGCAGTCTTTCGGCTCTCTGCTCAGTGCTCTCACGTGCTCGACTACGTTGAACAGCGAGCCTGTGTCGCTCTCGCCGTTCTTCAGCGCTGAAGACCATAAATCGTGGCCAACACGTGAAGCTGTTGACACCAACACAAGCGATTCTTGTAACTTTGGGAAGCGGCTAACAACAGCCCACAACTCGGATAGCTAGCGACCAAACTTACACTTGTACAAGCTCACGTTTGCCTCAACGATTCGGACAGTCTCGAAAGCTACGGGGCATTGCTCAGTCCTAACGGTGCGAAATAAATTTGGTTCTCCAAGTGAGGTACGACGCGCGGGACAGGCATATCGTTGTTAAGCTATGCCGCACGACATTGTCCTCGTCGCAAACGTTTAAGAACTGATGCTCACAACTTCATATAAAATCTTGCTTCGATGTTCCAGGCTTTCCGCTGCGATCGCCTAGTCCATTTCAGGAGCAAACGCGTGAACAGACCACAGAGCACACAGGCCATTCAGCCCGAGCCAGCATTCTCTTCTCCGACAGCAATGCCGCCAAAGAAACAGCGCGACAAAGACGCAGTCGACAAGCAAGTACCAGACAACGTGATGATCGAGCCTCGGTCTACGCCGACAATGAAGCACGATCCAGTGTTAGCCATGAATGATCACCCAACGATGAGATACCAGTCGCCCCTGAAAAAGCTCAAGAGCACGATCGAGAAGCGCAGCCGAAATTTTTTCGATACAGTCGACGGTACGTACTTAACCGGGTTAAAGCTTGGCATGCATCACAACGACTACTCCAGATTATTAACGAATGGAGTACTTGCTGTCAAATAGATCTGCGCGAGTTTATCATGCACAGCGACGGCAACGACAAGGAAGTGTGCGCGTCCGTGCGCATCAAGGCGCGTCTTCTTTGGATGGCGTCCGACACAGTCCGAGGTATACACTTTTAAGACTCTACTTTGGCGAATGTCAGGCGCCAGAACCGTTGCAGCAGCAACAACAGGTAATCAACCATACACAACACGAACATCTCGCTACACTTTCACATCGTATATGCCTCAGGCCTTCAAGCAAGCGCAACAGGACGACCCATTCGAAGCAAACCAATTCCTCACCTCTGTCTCACTACTCAAAGTGAACATTGACGACCCCAAGTTTCCACGTCCAGGAGATGTAGTGATGATCACACCGTACAAACTCAACGTCTACCGCAACTGCTGTCAAATCGATGCCAAACTGTACGGCCTCACTAAGATCAACATCTCGTGAAGTCACATTACATCGCATCAAGTAGCATCGGCACACTCTTCACCCATATCGAACGCAACAGTCAGTTAGTGAGCCGCCTAACCCATTTCATTTCGCAAGTACGTCAATCAGTCAATCGATGTATGCTTCTTTCCAATTATCTTTATCTTCTTCCTCTTCATTCACCAACCAAAAAAAAACTCTCGATGTTTGAGAACTACGCTTCTCGGGCTTCAGCCCGTACGCCAATAAGTAAATTGTGTTTGTTGATTGAGATTTCAGAACAATCGATTATTGTGATTGACAATATAGCCAATCTCAAAATCACAATCCTTTTTTTCACTTTCCTAAAGTAATATGTACCGTAAGCTTAGTCAAGGAACCGATCACCACGTTCGGCCAGACAAAGGTGTACCGCTAGTGAGCTCCCAGCCTCGCGAAGGACACCCCTGCTGCCTCCACTTTGCACTAAACTAGACAGCGTTACAACAACGGGCAGAATGTAGTTGGTCTCAGCCATTTTCGGGTAAATACTACTGGTAGACCGTATAGCTCAAAAATAATCTCAACAAATAACCAGTCTAACAAGTTGTTTTTTCTTAATGACACTGCGATCCAGTACTTCGTTGGGTAATGGTACTATAATACCTACCTCGAATTTTCGCAATACCAAAATAAAAAAGAGAGACAAATGAGGCTTCAACACTTTTTTAAAGATGAAAAACGGAGATAGTTTTCTCGGACGACTCGAATAGAAGCCATTTCGAAGCAAACAATGACACTCTATAGGTGTACTCCTCAGTAAACTCAGTAAGGACATTCTGGATTAAGGTGACTCCATTATCGTCCAGCGGCGGGGAGGGAGGGGGGGGGGGGGGGGGGGGGGCAAGCGCTTACAGGAATTTGCTGTCAACCCACCACTGCGATTCGTAGTCGTCCCCGAGGATCTCCGTGATGTCCACCGCAGCATCCAACTGTCCGCTATAGGGAACACGCGCGACAGTAACTGCGCCAGGACCCTTGTTTTTAAACTCCTTGAAGTACACATTGTCGGTGCTGGTTTTGTCGTCCCAAGGTGTCCACCCCTCAAGATTGACGACGTCTTCGAGTTCGCTGTTCTGGAACACAACTCGGGCATACTCACCCCACGGGCGACCCAAGTGGGTCGTTCCGTTCATGGACTCGTTTAGGCCGAACACGTGCGCTTTATTGAAGACGTACTCGGAAGCGATGGTAGCGTTCTTGTTGCCGTTGGCGGTGGGTGACCCAGCCTTCGCCGACCGACTCAAGATCGCAGGACTCGAACCACGCCATCGCCTTTTGACCAAAAATGAAGTCCACAGCACCACTGATGAAGGACCGAGCATACAGCTCACGGCCCTTGTGAGCACACAAAGTGTCCTGGTACCCAGTGAAGTTGCAGGCGTAGAAACCGTAGTCGGTGCTGTCAACGTACACAGCCACCGCCTGGCCGAGTTCCTTAATCTTCCCGGCGGTGTTGGCGACGTTCAGGTTGTACACTTTCACGCCACTTTGTGACTTGAAGCCCAGAGTGGTGGTCAAGAAGTTGCGGTTATCCTTAATCTCGGGAGGGATGTCCTTCTGCGCCTTCGCCTGGGTGATGGTCACTTCATTGGCAGCATACGACATCGTGTCGCAGGTGTAACCCTGCAGCACCAAAGGACCATTGAGCTTCGGGACCACCACTTGTTCGTGATAGACGCCTGGGAACACGAAGAGAGTATGCTCGTCCGTCGTGTTGGGGATGTGTGTCACGCCTTCCGCCACAGTCTTGTAGCTGCCGCTGTACACACCAGAAGAGTCGACAACGATGGCACCGGGTGGGGGCTGGGTGCGAGCTTGTTCCCCAGTGCACACTCCCGGACGGAGAGTTGACAAGAGGAGCCTGGGCGGGTGATTCAACCCACGTGTCAGGGCTACCGCAGTCGACGTTGGCCGTAGCTGCAGCACTGATTGCAGTACAAGCGAGAATTACGACAGGAAGTGCAAAAACCTTCATGGTGTACGTTGATATGTCGGGTTAATTGCCGAGAGGAAATTGAAAAATGAGGTGTCCAGATAGGTCGTATTTTTCGGCGATTGTTAGCCGCTATAGTTCGGTGAATGGCTCATTTAGCTTTGGATTATGGATTATGGTACGCTGGAGGACACATTTCATGCTGAATGAGCGTCTATCCGCGAGGTCGCAGACGTGTTGTCGTTCCATGCATTTGCGCCACAAATTTGGTGTGCGTGTATCCATATTGAAAACTGTACATGAACGATCTTTGGATCGGACAGTGTGCCTTGGCTCCAAAATAGTACTTTTTATATTGAGAGACGTGTACTGTACATGTAGGACGTTGCTAAAATGTTAACGTTAAGTCATTAAACTAGGAAATGAGTGATTTGGCCAGGCGTAATAAAAATATGTTGACCATGAACAGAAATCTCTGAAAGGAGATTTTAATTTACAGATTTTAAACACCAGGTGTCGAAACTAATGAAGACGAGATCCCACGCTCAACAACTGTAATATTACTACATATAGTATCCATAGTAGAATGTCATCTATTAATTGGCGTCGAGCTTCGATGATCCATTAAGCGCAAGAGACGATTTAACGTTACGTTCTGCGATTGCGGGCGATGCGACGCGAGGATTTGACTCACCTTCATACAGAAATTATTGCGGCTTCAATTCTTCGTATTTTTCGTAATACTTGTTTTTATTTTAAAGGTTTGTATTATATTTAATGTATCATTTTTTACATAGAAACAGTAAATACAGCAGCACTTACAGTAGACCTTGGTTTCTCCATCGTTGTCTGTGTTTTGAGAATAAAATGTGAGCGATTCTATTGGCTAAGACAGAATGACTTGCCGTAATTGACTGTAGAAATAAATACCATACTGCATAATTAAATAGTACGCTTCAATTGATGTTGGCTTTACTGCTAACGATAGTAATGAGGTTGTCATAATGAATACACATCTCGAAATAAAATTATTTTATTATTAAAGCGATCTGCGGGATGTATTCCCAGTCTGGGAATCCCAGACGACGGAAGCTCACAAATACGGATGCTCGAAAATTTCACATTTAATGTGAAGAGTAGTGTAATACTCGTAGTAGTTTGTGTGAGAAGAGGTTATGCTTCCCTTATTAAGTTCCAGGTAGAGTCTAATTTTTTTGGCAGCGCCACCTCGATTTGGTGAAGCGATGGTGCCGGTAGTGATGTGGTTCAACGACCTGACGATCCACATCCATGCTGGCGACTCGTGGCGAGGCAGTCGTTACTGATCTGCAGCTGCAATCCACTCGTCTTAATATCGTTCGGAAGCAACTTGACCAAATCTACTCTACTTGTTCGGTAACTGACCACAGGGTGCCTTCTAAAGTTATCATACCGGTAAAACAGTTTAATCATTTGGGGTGGGTTGCTTTAATAGGATAAAAACGGGAATTATTTAGTGAGACCAAAAATTGGTCTAACCAAACAATTCGTTTAATCGCATTATCGCGGAGAAAGACCCTTCAATGAGCAACCCAATTAAACAAAATTATTGCCTTAGGTATGTGCTCAAACATGACCTTAAAGTAGAAAACGCATGTGAATGGCGGGAAAAAGCGCGCCTAAAAGAGGCCCTTATTTCAGATTTTTACCGCAGTCGGGTAGGTGTTTGACAAGGCTTTGGAGGGCATGAAGAAGAGGGACAGACGACGTCGCTTCTTAAAAAGAATATATTATGGATGAGAGATTCCACGATAGCCGCGAGGCGCTTGGTGATGCGGAATGAGAGACGTCAAGACAGGTACCTTCAACTGGTAACCCCAGCGAAGGAGTTGTGGGCGACGATGCAGACGTCGCCCAGCGCGGAAGGTCCGATGCTGACGTGTATGGTACGCTCATTATGATCGTGGGCATTGCCTTGGACGGTACGAAGTCGGCTGGGTATTTTGGCGGTGCCATCTCCGCGACTGAAGACGGCTGCATTAACATTCACCAAGGTGACTGCATGAAGGTGGTGGACCCGTCCGGTAAGATTGCCTTGCAGGCGGAATCGTTCCACTGGGGTTCTTCGCACTCTGGCTACGAACGTATCACGTACGACAGCCGAAAGAAAATGACGCTAAGACGGACACCAACAACCGTATCATTTCATCGAATGACTGGAGCGCTATCATCTACTCGGATACGTCGGCGCGGGTGGACTGCTCTTTTTTCGGTTGCTTTAGACAATATCAATGTGCTGTGTAGTTTTTTTTCTGCAGTCTTTTGATTTGACATCAGTGAAGAGCTTGCTCTTCTCGTAGCTAAAATTATCGACTCTCTGCCCGGAAGGCAGCGCGAGAACATGTGTAGTTAATGCATTTACTTACTTTCCTATCGAAGTTAGTAGTACGTGGAAACCCACCACTGCTTTGGAGCTTTGTCATCCCGTGCTAGGTGCCGACCTTAGACGGAAACGATCCGTGATGCCAAGGCATATAGGCGGGAGAGGTCCGTGATGCCATTATTTCCATATTGAATTGCTTAACCCTTCTAGCCCCTCTGTTTATGCTGTATTATACAGCAAAAGGAATAAGCTTTCCTATAGTATGACGGCGTACCTGTGTGAAATTTATCTGTTTGTAGCCCCCTTCTAGCAATCGAGCCGGATTCTAGTACAATTTATGATGCTGCCAGTGAATGCAAGAGTCCTAATTGGCTAGATTGATGGATACATTTTGTGCAAAATTGTGAAGAATGTCTGTAGCACTCGCTACCCTTTCATACTCGATGTACGGAAGTCGTCGTGGCGATGCGCGCCAAAACAGATGGCGTGGAGAGCGCTGCAGCTACCCCACGCTTTCTGCGGAGGAATCTTTGCCCATTTGTAGCTTACACAAATCTTTGCTTGACAAATGGGCACAAGTTTGCCTACACAAGTCTTTGCTTGACAAATGGGCAACAATTGCTTCTACATTAGATCAGAGGTGAGCAACTCGTCATCTACTCCATGCAACTTTCTTTTCCTGAATCTAATTTTCTTTCTCATGTCCGGCGGGATGATGGTACCATTCTTCCAGGTGATATGTCATGTCTGATGGCACGTGTCGGTGTTGCCTCGCTCCTCTCTGCGAACCTTGTTGCAGAGAGCCACGCGACCCCCAAAGGTAAGCGAGCATTCTTCTCTAGAGTACGGCGTCTCGAAGCTGCGATGTTCCTTGTCGGAAAAGGCCGAACATACTTTGCATAAATACTGACGGACTTTGTTCTTGTAGGTTTCCGCAGTTTTTGTCAGCACGTGCGGTTGTTCTGCCAGTGGGGTCGAAAGTAAGTTTTGGGCGTGCGTGTTGCCTTGAAAGTCCATCTTTTGCTGCGCAAGCAGCTCCACGTGTAGCCGCGCCAAATAGTCAGCATGGGTGGGAACTGGTTTGACTTGTTCTTTCATCACTATCTCGTGGATAATGAACCCATTGACAAATGCCATGTCAACGATACCGAAAAACAGGTTCTTGTAGTAGGATCGATGGCGCAGTGCTTTCTGGATAGAATAGCGGTGAAGTCGCAGCTGATCGTGTTGGTCTACTCCTTCCATGCCTTTGTTGTAGATACGAACCAGCTTGGGTCACGCAACTTCAAGAGAGACGCCATCCCCCTTACGCTTTCGCTGAACAATAACCCGTCTCGTGCTGCGTCCCGTTGCCATGAAGTTGACGATCTTTGAATCGTTCAAGCTAGCGGCGACCAACCCTGGGATCCGTGAATTATACGCGACACGGTACGCTCCGCGCTCAATTTTGTTTGCAGGTTGCTGAGGTTGCAACTCCTTTTGCTTTTTCTTACTGGGGAACTGGATCCGCTCGCTCCAGCCTTTCCGATTGACGCGTGTTGTGCGTACTGTGTAGATTCCCATTCTCAGAAGGCGTTCGGCTAGCTGCACGTAGGTGTAGTAGTTGTCGGTGACGACTAGGCGCTTTCCAGGCTGCCCTCGCAACGCTTTGACCAAGCTACGGATCACCGCTTTCGAAATAGCTGACTCGGTGTCTTCTTTCACCAGATAGATCTCTATGCTGTATTATACAGCATAAACACATCCGCTCTCTGCTGTATGCTACATCATAAGACGACGTACCGAGAACAGAACAGCAAACCATGTAAAACTCGGTTCCCTACTTCGTTGGTTTGTCCTTCATGTAGATTCGCATTGGGTTGTATTGCTGCCTGCTGCCAATCATCCCTTCATCAAAGGAAAGCGTGGAACCCATTCGGTATCCGTTTCGAAAGGTCTTCTCAATCATCTGGAGGACAGGATGCAAATTCCAAGCTTTGTCTTTGTTACGCCGGTTGTTCGCATTGTCATTGAAGTGTAGATAACGCGTGATCTCCTTAAATCGCTTGCGAGTCATGAATTTGCCGAACATGCCTCGTGGAATTGCCCCATTCTCAGACGTCGACCAGTGATCTCCTAGTGAACGCCGGTGGGCGCACAGTGCACGAGCTATAAGCAGTGCAATGTAGTGAACTATCTCGTGAGCTTGAAAGAGTTTTACCTTGCTCAAAGTGCCTTTGATATCCGATAACGACTGAACTCGACTATCTGGGTGTGTAAGTTGCCACTGTTGCTGACGGCGTTGCTTCTGGATAGCGACTTCATCTACCACACTCGCACGATATCGATTAGATTCCTCAGCAATTTTGGTCCACATCAACTTCGGCATGAATTAGTAAAACTTGGCGAGAGTCGTCGTAGCTGGCACGTTCTCTTTAGCAGGCGGGGTGGTCGTTGGTGTTGTCTCCCTTTCGACGAGATCAGCTGCGGCAGAAGTGGACCTATCATCGCACACTCCGCTGTCTGCAGGCGGTGCCGTCAATGCTGTCGACGAAGGGGACGGAGGAATAGTTCCAGCGATGACATAATATACTAACCAGCCACGCTGTCGAGCAAACTCCAGTAGCGCTTTCTCGCCTGAGGGGACAAAACGGTTAGTAAAGTTGTTGTAATCGGTGCAAACTAGTGGTGCGAGCTGTACCGGTGAAGTAGTCGACGCCATCCTTTCCTTTCACGCTTCTTCCCGGGCGGACGTAGCGGTGGTCACTACTAAGGCCGGTGGAGGGCTTCGGTGTCCACCCTTGCTTGCAAAGCTCTCGCCAAAGCTGCTTGAACATTTTTTCCATGCTGTTCGAGTTGGGCGGAGCGGGGCGTAGGGAGACCGAGATTTCAAATGTAGTGGGGAGGGAGTGGGATAGCACGATCGACACAAACCTCTATCCACCCGATAGCATCCGTAGACGGGCTCCTCTAACCCCAGATCAGTAGCGACGTGCGAGAAACCAGTCACCGTTAGGATTTGCAACCGATCAATACAAATTTCAGTATGCGAAAAAGTGTGATGTTTCATTGTTCGCTCCATATTAAAACCTCTTATAACACTTATGCTGTATTATACAGCATTCGGGACTAGAAGGGCTAACCCTTCTAGTAATAGGGGGTTGGGATTTTTACATATAGATATTATTTTAACAATTTTGTCTTTCATCGAAATGCTCTCTTCATTCTACAAAACGAAGGTTTGATTTTATTACTAGGACAATTTTCATCGACCGGATTATAAATTTGAAATAGGTTTTGGACGTCGGTTTTTCGGACCTGCGTTTTTATATTGTTACATAGACAGGTGGAAATAGATTAACAGGGGTATTAAACTGACCTTGATTAAACCATTTTATGATAGCTTTGGAAAGCACCCAATGCAAAGAGACCTGTTGAATTATTCGAAACTGTCTAGTAAACGCAGCTTCCAAGCCTTGCCATTCAATTACTTTTTGCATCTTTTTTTCAAAATTAAAGGGTGTCTACTTGTAATTAATACGAATTTATTACGGTTGGATACCTAAATTACCCCACACGGTATATTGAGTAAATTGTCTCTCAATCCAACGAGAAAATTTCTTATTAAATACTTATAATATAGTTAACGTACTACAGAAAAAGGTATTGCAAAACCTCTCTGATATGACCTATTTTATCAGGTATAGCAATACATCATCTTACTCAGGTCGCCTTAAACGAGCTACTTCTAGGGCCATACAATTGCCTACATGAGTTGAGGAAGCATGCCGCTTTAGAGAAACCAAATTGTTTTCTGCGGACCACGAACCGCAAGCATATTGAGTTAAAACTATCAGTACTTGTACAGTAGCTGTTATCATTTATCACTTTGGTGCTCGGTTTAAAATAAAGATAGGATTTTTAAAAATCGAGGTTATGAAAAGGGATTAAGAAATCAAGTACGACAAGATCATTATGCCATTTCATGGAATATTGTCCTTTTACAAAATAATTGTTACTAATTTTACTAATGTTACAATAGGATTGTAGACATTTGTTTTTAATTATAATACATGTGTTTTAAATACGGATAATGATATATTATCGTATTTGTGTAGTTCAACTCAAGCTGTTAAGTTGAGCATCAGCGTGGAAGCGGCGGAGCGGTGGACCACGTGGACGTAGACATAGGATTATAATCTGCAGTCCAAGCTGCGACCAAGATCTCATCGTGGAACTTACGGTTGGTTGGCTCTTGAAGATCCTAACCATGTATTTACATGCAGTATGGCTGCTGACGAACTGGGCAAGCTAATCTTTAATCTATTTCAGTTCATTTAACTACAGAGATCACAAGTAGGCCTAACACATCGCAACGAAACAGGGTTATGGAGTCCAATTCACGTCCGCGTGGATGTACAAAAATGGCCAAGCCCACAGACGCGTTTTGGGAGGTCGAGGCTTCTGAGAAGGCCGGCAAACCAATTCGCTGGAACAGCTAAGAATTTTAAAATACTACAAAAAGCTCACGAAGGTCGCTGCGTGGAAGAAAGACACTAATCTGTACAAGGTGATGGATCAACAGATCACAGACGACGCGAGTTTGACGCGCTGCAGAAAATCGCGTGAAAAGGGTGGTAGCTGCATCTTCAAGGCCTATTTTTCGCGTCTGTATGTACGGACATAGACCAGCAGCTCATGGAGATGACGGACTGGGCCACGATATGGATGAATATACACGTCTTTCCGACAGATAGTTAGGTAGGTTTGTAATCAGGTTAGGGGTTGTCAATTTTACGCCAATTGAATATCTTCATTTTCTTCTTTTGGCCAATGACATCCCATGTGGGTTGGTCTCTTATTCCGACAGCTTCCGACAAATATTTGTCGGAAGCCCAGCCAAAATATTTATGGCTGGATACGAATACTCAGTATAAAAAGTATTTTTGAAATATTCTTGTCATTCCGACAACAAGGTCCTCCAGTAGGATTCCTACTTCGAAGGAGCAAGTATTAAAGTACATGTTTAGGAAAATGATAAAATAACATGCCTCAACAAAAACTATTGAAACAGAAGTAAGCTTAGATACACATGTACATGTACTGCATTTGTTTTATTAAAATAGCGTCTTTGCTAACCTCTCATTGTGATTCTAGAGGCCTGGGTGTGACGCAGTCTTGTTGCGTGGTCAGGACCACCAGTCACCAAGCAGCAGAAGAAGGCCACGCTAACCAACGTGATGTGTACGACCAACGCACCAGTACGGGCAACAAGCCTGCGCCGGGTATTTCTAGTACATTTACTTGACAGTCCACCTCCACTGCCTTCACCTCGGCATCTTCCACAGTCTCGAACGCCGCCTTCATGGCCTTGGTCGTCGCTACGATAGCCACGCCCACCAGCGTCATGTTCATCTACACCGCCACGGCCTCAGAAATGGCACTGCGCGTCCCCTGTTCCACCTCTTCCGCCAGCTTGCTCGCGCTGCGCCGCATCCCGCGTTCGTAAACCATCACCATAGAACGACGCCACCGAGTACACCTGCTGCAGACATGTCCGATCCGACCGACGCCAGCGCCAACACAACCAACTTCGTCACGCTCACCGTGCTAGTACCATCGCGCGTCTCCACGTCGGCCTGCACGCCGTCAAACACTATCGTACTCATTGACGAGCTCATGTCGCGCCCATAAACATCCACGTCCAGTACTCCGATCACACCATCATTCTGTAGGGCGCGCACCGAGCGTGCATACAAGTTGGGCATCGACACCTGCGTCGTCTCGTCCTCCGGTATCCCCACCAGGACCACCCGCTCTACACTCGATTACACGCCACCAACACGCCTCCTTGCTGCCGTTCCCGTTCACACTCGCTCGCACGCCGCCGTAAATGTCGCTCACTGCCACCAGCACGCCGCCCTGCCGCTGCTGTCCTTCACGCTCGCTCACCCGCCACTATCGCCGCCGTATCCGCTGCCCTCCGCACTAGCTCACCCACCAACCGAATGACGCACTGGCGCCGTCGACCGCTGCACCGCAGGTCATTCTTTTTAAAATAAAAGTTTTAATAATTTAAAACTTTAGTTTTAATTAGAGATATTTGTTTTATAGTATATGTGGTGTCTGGTACCTGTTGTTCCGAGCTGTCGGAAACATGTCGGAAAGGGGTAGGGTGTCGGAACGGTTGCGATATGGGAGTACCTTTGTGAGCAAATGGAGGGAATGTCCAATGAGCAATTGAATGCGATAATCAAACGCCCGCTGTACACCCGGATAGAGAGACTGCACAAAGTAAGCAGAGCGGCAACGTTTAGGGTCAACTCAGCTAGATGTGGCGGCTGCACTAAAGACCTAAGACGGTCGATGTGATCCTTAACAAGGCTATGTTCGGTGGAATGCTAGTGTTATCTCTCCCCTCCAATGAGCTATTCAATCGCCTACGAGGTTATGTGGATACAGGGATGTGTGGTATAAGCACACCCGATCAGGCAGTGGCGATGGCTTTCACAGTCGACAAGGCAACTAGGCGGAAATCAGATGAATCCGTCATTTGGTAGCGGTAGCAATCATCGAAACAATCCCAGTAAGGCAAGTCGTAGTATAGCGATGGAGGAGAAGGAAGAAAATTTAAGACCAACAATCCAAAGCGCGAGGAAGCGCAACGTCAGCTCGAAGAAGGTAAACATATTAGGACCTGTTTCGGGTGCCATAAGCTTGCCATACAAAGTAAGACTGTCTGTGTTCTGCTTATGCTAACGGCAGTGGTCATGGACAAGCCACAGGACTGCTCTCCGTCACCTTGGAGATCAGCGAGGCTGCTGCTAGACAGCAGCGCTGTGCTCGCAACCGCGACAGGCGGTTTAAAAACAAGCACGTATCACCGGTGGGTAGTAAGCATCCTGCGGCTGATGCCGAAGATGCCAAGAGCGACGAAGACAGTCGTCGCACAGCGCCGATGAAGAAACAGATCGTGTACCAGCCAGAAAACTGGGTCTTCGACTGCGCTGCTAACCGCCACCTTGTCGGCGACAAGCGATACTTCATTGGTAACCGATACCTCACCGCAGATGAGCGTAAGAAGCCGATTATGCATGGGTACATTGGTACATCTGCTCCAATTAGCTTCGGCGTTATTGGTTTGTGGATTGTGGTGGACGGAGGCTGTGTCGCACTGCGTCAGGAGTAAGTATTCTACTCTCCAAATCGACCGAGCCTCTTCTTTCACTCTGACGCGCGTGAGCAGGGATCAAGGTCGACAACGACGCCGATTGCGTACTGTATACGCTCTCCAAGAACATAGCTACGGTTGGGCAGGCTCTTCTCAGAGCGAATGGCGCACTTTGGATGTTCGCAGCGCACAACGAAATTTTGCCTGGAGAAAGGAATACTTTGGTCCCGGAAGCCATTGTGAATTGTTTCTATAAGAGATAAAGTGGCAGACGTTCAGTGCTGGCACGAGCGACTCGGGCATCTTTGCCCGCAGCACATGGCTGATGAAGGGCACGTTGGGAGTGTATACGGCGATGGCGGCAGTTCGACATGTGCCGGCTTGGCAAACAGCTCGCAAAGTCGGCACATAAGCAGATGGGTCAAGGGGTAACTGCGCGTAACGCGTTTGTGTTTGCAGGCCTCCTGTTGTCGTCAATCAATTGCAATAGCACAATGTTCAGGGCGGTACCGGTGACCACGGATGGGTACACACGATTTCTCACAGCCTATCCCGCTAAGGGCAAGACATCCGTCGCTACGTCGCATGGGCAGAGCGACTATGTCCAGGGTACAAGGTGCAAACCAATTTTACTGACTGTGGGTGTGGCTCACCATTAGCGAAACACGGCATGGCAACAAGGACACGGCATCATATACTCCGCTGCGACCCCAAACACATCGCGGCTCAATACAGCCGAGAGAATTCATTCTGCGGGATGATTGCGTCGATGCTGAAGGCGTACGGACTGCCAACTTCCTTATGGGTGGACGCCCTATACAATCCTGTCTATATTAAGAACATGTCGTACTCAGTGCCGATGGGGCACACGCCGTAAGAAACGATTTTGGGGGGAAGCCGATCACCTACCGCGTGCGCAAGTTTGGGGCATTAGCCTACAAGCAAACGAAGGTTGGTCCGGCGTGGCATAAATTTTCTGACGGCTGCTGCATACTTAGCTACCGCGAAGGAACGTTGGAATGCCAAATGTACTTTCCTTCTGTAGGAGCAGCCCACTTTAGGAGCCAAGTCACCGTAAATGAACAAATTATGTACAAGGATCGAAATGGGCCGGAGTTTTGAGAACACTGTACGTCCATGGGCCGTGGACGCTTATCCTGATCTCACCGGCGCTGGGTGTCTAAATTATGAATTAGCTATAGAAGTAAGGAGCATGCTGTCGGGCGCCGTGACTTCTCTGAGGGTGAAAACACACACGATGATGACAACGAAGCCGTCGGCCAAGGGCGACGTGACGCACACCTCGCAAGCTGGATGGGTCAGCAGCCTCTAGTAGTCGGGGATGAGGATTGGTGAACACCAGTCCTCACCCCACTCCTGCAAGTCACAGAGAAGAGGACCCTACCGGAGACGATCGGAATTTCGTCGACGAAGAGGATGAGAGTGAGGCCAACGTGAGTGTTACCGATAGCAACGGCAATGCATAAGAAGAAGCTAACGGTATACCGGCAGATGAGGACAACAACAATCAAGGAGACCGACATCATCACGAACCGAACTGTGAAGTTGCAACCAATGACATGTCAGAAGATGACAACGAGGCCGTACTCGACGATGAACAACCCTTCTATTCCAAGCTGGACGGCGCCGAGTCCATGTATAGTCAGCCGGAATGCGACTTGGATGACAAGTATGTGGTTGAGCCAAAAACCGATGATAATATTAGTGAGGGCTATGAGCCGGAGCGCATACCGCCTATACTAACTGGACATCGACGAGCACGTGATGATGATAAGTCAGCGTTGAGTGGAGAGGCAAAACGAAAGAAGAACAGGGCAGGTCTAGTAGTTGCTGCTGAAAAAACCGATGCCTCGGATGCAAATAACGGTTATTCTGTGTATGTGGCCAAAGCGACAGTGGTCACGATGGAGGAAGCGCCGGTTCAACGATTCTGACGTGGGTCGGAAGTGCGTCTGTTACGCACAATTTACGGAGGCGATGACCTTATCGCAATGCAGGGAGTGGAAGGCTGGGTTGGAGCGAGAGCTTGCAGCCATGGAGGCTAAAGATGCCCTGGAGCTTGTGTCCGAAAGCAAAAATCCCTGAAGGCAAACGTGCTCTACAGACTGTGAGACGTTTCCAGATTGAACCAAACAACAATGGAAATGTAGTCCGATTTTGGCCCCGAATGTGCGCCCGAGGTAATAAACAAGAGCCTGACATCGACTTGGAGACGTTTTCACCTATCTCGCGGATGACTTCCTTTAGATTGTTCGTTGCTCTGTGCATTCGCTTGGGGCTGGATTCATTTACCGTGATATTAATTCTGGGTATCTGAACACACTCCTGAAGATACTGCACTTTTTTCGCTACATCCCCGGGTTTCAGCTGAAGAAGAGCTGCGTGTAAGCTATCGACGGTTTACACCAAAGTGAACGCGAGTGGTATGACGAGTTAAGGTCGTGGCTGTCAGAGCTAGGATGGCGCCGCGACACGACAGAGCCGTATCGCTATGCATATTCTGAGGACGAAGTGACGGCAAACTTACTGGTGTACGTGGATGATCTGATCTGTGCGACTAACAGCGAGGCTTGGGAGACGAGCTTTTTAAGGATCTCAACTCAAATACGGCATCAAGGATAATGACTGACTGTACGATTATCTTGACATTCAAGAGGACTGAAGAAGGTGATTTCCTGCATCAGACGGAATACGCGCAAGATGTACTTAAGCGCTTCTGTTATGATGATGTTTAGGGTTGCCGTTCACCAGTGGGCCCAACGCCTAAGCTGCGTTCGGCTACCTCAGATTACACCGCAAAGCAGATTGACATCGAGTAGAGGGCCGATACGGGATCGCTCATGTGTATGGCGAATAGCACAAGACCTGACTTAGCGTGTGTGAGGTACCTGAGTTGATTCGTCGGAATTCCGAATGCACAGCATGGCGGCGCGCCCGAATGTGTATTCCGGTACCTCGTTGTCACTATGGATCATGGTATCCTCTTCAGCCGCCCATACAGTAATGTCTTACAGACACTGGAGTCCATCACGATCGATGGTTACCGCGATTCAGACTGGGGAAACTGCCCCGACACTCGCCAGGACAACGCAAGCTGCGTTATAATGGTGGCTGGCGAGTCGGTAGCATGGGCGGCTCGCCGCCAGAGCGAGATGGCCCAAAGTACTTATGAGTCCGAATATATCGCGTCGAGTGAGGAGTGTATGGAGGTAAAATCCCTGGTGAATATTACCTCTGACGTGGGGACGAACTTGAAGGTGTAAATTACACTAGGAGTCGATAACAAAGCTGTCATAGCTTTGACCTGGAACCCGACACACAGCCGAAAGGCCACCCACATTAAATTACGATTTTACTATGTCCGTGAGCAAGTCACCCCAAAGGTGGTTAATACTTAAAAGGTCGCCAAAGAGATGAAACCCGCTGATCTTCTGACCAAGCCGCTGGGGTTCCGTCTAGCAAAGGTGAAGTCAGTAGTTAGCATGATGCCAGCTCTGAAGTTGACCCCACGCGAGCAGCACCGTATGTGATATCGGCAAGAACATCAGCGCGAAAAGAGCAAGACAATAAAAATGCTATGATAACGTTTTGAGTCGCATTGCATGCTTTTACGGAGGACGAATTTTAAGTTAAGCTTCGGTATGAGCGCTACGGAGCGTTGCATCAAGTGGACGTGGTCATATGGTGAGAATCTGGAGTTCAAGCTGTGACTAAGGCCGCACCGTAGGACTTACGGTTGGTTGGCTCTCGAGGCCTCTAACTATGTATTTGCATGCAGTATGGTTGCTCACGAACTGAAAAACTAATCTTTAATCTAATTCAGTCTTCATTTCTCCTCAAAGATCGCAAGTGCGCCTAAATCATCGCAACGTAGCACAACATATCTACGATTCCTGGAGAGCTACCCGTACAAACCTGTGGAATCATAAACGCGTTGAAAATCTGCTGCAACGTCGTCTGCGACACGCAATAGCCCTGCGTCTTAACGCCCTCAATAAGCGCGAGCAGCCTAAACAGCATAGCATCAACCTCTTCACGTACTCTGAAGTAACAAATATCGTATTGTCTCTGTAGCATATGTGCACTCTAAGCAGATATAAATTTACTTATTTACTGTTATTTCAGCGTTAAGTTTCGGCATCGATAGATGCAGAAACCCAGAAGACTAGCCTTGAGGTCCGTGCTCGATACTTCCGAGGCAAGTATCGAGTGTTACGGTGCTATTCGAGCTCCACGTGGGAAGGATGAAATCGGTGATGTTGTAAACCCTGGCGATGATGATCGATCGCCGATGGCCCCGAGCGCAACCTTGTTGAACGCCATAGTGATTTGTTGCTGGCCGTACGACCTGTCGAGCATACGTTTCTATCAGTTTTTAACGAGTGCGCCAAGTGCTTAAGTACCTTAATAATACAAACTTTCGACTTGTTAAAGTTGTCGCACTGTAGTAAGCACTATCTTCTCTTTTAAAGACGATCGCAATACTACAAAAAGCTAAAGCTGACTACACTTGGGCTCTACAAACGTTTTGGCTGTTTAAAAAAATCAACCAGTCTTATGCTAATTCGAAATACTGGTTTTTAGGCGCCCTTGAATGACCCGCCACGTTCCCCACCTGGGGCTACATAAAAATTAGGATGAATTATGCTCTGTGCGCAAATTTTAAATTTAGAGTGGAGGCCGATGTAGCGGGAATCGCAGTGTTCTATATACCTGCTACCTATTTCTAAGGTAAAACAGAAGCCAAATTTAC
Source organism: Phytophthora betacei (assembly GCA_011320135.1). Lineage (NCBI taxonomy): Eukaryota > Oomycota > Peronosporomycetes > Peronosporales > Peronosporaceae > Phytophthora > Phytophthora betacei. The sequence goes on from JAANHX010000077.1 coordinate 581,246, forward strand.
AACTTTTATGGCTCCATAGTCTGTTTGCAAATATTCTGTCTACGCTAGTTATTGACACAAAATGTCGGAGAAGTGCTGTTTTACACTATAAGCAGCAGCACGAAAAGTGCCGACATTAGTAGAATCGTTTGTGGTCGATTTGCCTTCATAAGCGTTGCCTTGCGCAGGTATACATGTACGAGGTTCCTGACGATAATGTTGATATAGTTGAAGTGGAAGGTTAGTGTAACAGTATGTACATTTAATCGCATGAAAACAATATCGCTCCGAAGAACTAAACCGCTTTTCGATTGCAGGATTTTAAAAGGTGAAAAAGCGTTTCTTATCTGATCTTTCAGTATGAGGTCGGTCGAAACTCAGCAAAGCTATTTTTTATCTACGGCTATAATAATTTTAGTAGAAGCCAATCAATATGAAGATTTAATTGTTCTGTAGTATGAAATAATTTTGGTTAAGCGAAGGCTACGTTCAAACTCGTTTTGTTGATCATGCCTTGGTTACGTACAATTGCTGGATGTTGCTGACAACGTGTAGCTCTGTCAATTATATATGCCATGTGCCTGAAAGGTTTTCTTCCACGTGGCCAAATAAGTCATCGAAAACAAAATAACAGTGACCAGAAGTGAATTAGTTTTAGTCCTTATTAAATCTAATACTCGAGCGCATTCTTTGGTTTTGCAGTTGTTGGATGGCTTACCCATTACTATTCTTATTATTTTATGCTACCGCGAAACGTGCCACAAAATAGTACTTCAGTACAAAGACAACACATCTCGTTATGGAACGAGTTATCACCATGGCCGTAATCGTGGGTACTCGTCTGGGCAGGCAAACTTGCCGTTATACGCCGTGACGTACAGCTGTTTGCGTAGCAACCGGTAGCGAACTCTTTACTGAAACAATAGTACCTCTCGGATCCGCTGTCGCTGCTCTCCGACGCCATCGTTTGCTCTCTAAGCCCACACCCTAGTCATTCAGGAACCCCCGCACGTCTCTCTGGACGCTTAACAGGAATAGAACACGCACTTGGGAACAGCACCTCCAACGGACGAGTGCCCTGCTTCTCCACCACCCTCTCGGTTCGGGATCGGGTTCTTGCGGGCTGTTGATTAAGCAGGTACCTCGACTTGGGTGACAGGCATACCGTTTGGGGGGCAAAAGGGAGGCGCACTAAGATAAAAAAAAACATTACATTCAGGTTATGTAACGGGAAGAAAATCGTGGCATATGGCCTTCCTGTTACCTGTATATTTTGATTACATTTTTTAGAGCTCTACCTGAGGGATAGTAGAAGCAGTGCGCGCTGGAGGTAGGAAGCGGCTAGCACCTAACTCAATCAATATCACTTTCAAATTTCCATTCATTGATCTACATCGACTACAAGCCTCGTTCCCATCGACCTACTTTCTCTGTTGGTTATGAACCTAAGCTTCACAGACAGCATCTATAAGCTCGGTTAGGATAACGTCTTCGACTGGGCTGAACATGCGGTTAAAGTTCGTCCATTAGGATCTGGTCCCGCAGATCGTTAAGGCAGAGGCTGACCAAGTGAGTGATAGCACCACGATTGATTGAAAGAGATTTAAAGACCCTTGGTGTGATAGCTGGAAACATGGGTCTCATATACTAAGTCTACATCCGCTAAGCGCTTACGGCGGCCGAGGCGTGGACTTTGCTCTAGAATCACTTCAGACTGAAGCCCCTCTAGAACCGGCTCCCCGTTACCAAGAAGATGCACAGCTTCAAAAAGGACCCGGTACGAAGTTTGCTGTCCACGTGGACAAGCTTTAGGAAGTGGTACACCAGATGAAGTCAATCGCTGAGTCTTTGTACGAAGCCCAGCGGCTCGTGCTGCTAATCGGAAGTTTGACTGACGAGTACCGTATGCTCGCGACTGTTCTGGACAAAAAGATGAACGTTACGCTCGCTTAAGTGATTCAAGGACTTTCTGGTGTTGAGGCCTCGGATAAATCGTTGTCGGCTCAAGAGAGGGCGAAAATGAAGGACTTAAGCAGCAAGATAATCTTCAATGGAAGTTTTTCTACTGCAAGAGGCTAGCTACAAGGGATATGAATGCCAAGACAAGAGGGCCGACGAGGAACGAGAACAAGTGACGCAGACTGAAGCGTCGGATGTGGCACTCACCGCTGCGAGTGAGATGATCAGGTCGGAATGGGTTGTCGACTCGGGTACAAGCTCGCACATGACATCATCCGGGACAAGCTCGTGTTCATGAAGGACCTGAGACGCCAGTCCGCATTGCGATAGTTGATAGCACGACAGTTAACGCAGATGCAACGGGTACCGTCGGATTGAAGCTCGTCTGTCACGCTGTCGAGGGCTCTGTACACTCCTGAAGTTGAAGGGGGTATCATCTGGATGTCCAAGCTTGTCGAAACGAACGTCGTCACGCGGTTCGTCAAGGTCAAACGAGACTTTCGCTATGGCGATGTGACGTTTTGAAGCCCAGTCGTTATTTATACGTCTGAAAGCTGAATAGGAGGTGCGTCATGTTGTGACAGCTCTTAAGGAGTCGCGTCATGCGGTGAATGCACGCTTGGACCCCATCCCATCCAAACGCTTCGAGCGGCTATCAACCATTGCAGATAGAGTGCCGCTCGCCAGAGCTGAAGTCAAGAATGATGACTATTGCGCAGGCTGCTGCATGGATAGACAAAGGACGACGACTCGTATCGACACCCAGGGGTCCTTGTCAATAGTGCCAATGTCGGTGATTTGGAACCCGGGAGCGGAATGGATACAATACACGTTATGGTGCATCTTGAAGCTGAAGAGATGGAAGCCATTGTTTTGGTACCGTCGCAAAAAAGATAGCAACCTGGGGTCTCGACACAGATTGTTTATATTAAGTTGAAGATTATGACGTTTCAACGTGACGTGATGGCAAAATGATCGTGGCTTACCGCTCTACACATCCCAAGATTATGCGGGAACGCGCACGTAGCATTCGCAAAAGGACGGACGCAAAAAATCGTGACCGCAAGAGGTTGCTTATCTGGATTCGACTGGTAACAAGCCGAAGTGTGCTGCGGACGAATTCGAGATTGCGTAGCATGGCGTCATCCGAGCATTCTTGTACGACACTCGTTACGAAGATATGTACAGAGCGTCGCCGGAGGGGGTACAAGAGCTCCTGATTTGGCTGAAGCGGAAGATGACGTCGCGCGGCTACTGCTTCAGCGTCTACGGACTCAAGCAAGCATCTCGTGTGGGAACTAGGCAGTTGGCATCAATCTTTAGGACATGAGTTTCAAGGAACCGGACGCCGACCCATGCGTATACACAAGGGGCAAATGTGACGACGTGTTTAAAGTATGTGTATCCGTCGATGACATGCTGATCGCGTCGAGGGACAAGGAAATCATCACTTCGGTGAAGACTGGAATCGCCGAGAAATTCAAGATCAAGGATCTCGGATGTGTCCGCTTCCTTCTCGGGATTAAGATCTACAGCGACATGACGTCCAATCCTCTACGCATCAGCCAAGAAGGATATACAGAGACTATCATTAAGATATTCGCGCGGCCGTCCCATTCGCGTAGCGTCAACAGCATGCACCAGCTACGCGTACTCCGTGTGCCTGGCGGTAGGTAGCCAGCAAGGTAGACAGCGAAGTGTACTACAGCATCCCAACTCAATGCGATGTCTCTACCTTGATTCTAATGTTGCTGCGGCCCATCAAGTTGCGCAGAGTCTTGGCCTACAGTGCACGCGGAAAATATAGACGAAAAATCGTTTTTCACCATTTTTCTTTTAATCTCAAGCTCTATCCAAATGAATTTTAGCCAATAAAAAGCTCTTTAAACGATTCGTTTGCGGTGCTTCTTGCTTCTATCCGGCAACGGACACTCGAGATACAGCCCATTAGCTGCCTTCGACTTAGTCTGCAAAGCAGCAGCATAGGAGATGTCTGGTCGCATATCGCATGCTAGGTATGTAAGGTTACGAGTGAACGGTACGGCTTGGAGCTCATCTTAGCTTATTAATGGATTTGCTGGGATCCTGGATTTCGATTGGACGACGACTTCAAGCTGGACAATCTTGCAATATGCAATGGAAAGATACTCGCCTTCTTGATACATCTAGAAAATGTAACGGGAAGATGATCGTGGCATGTGGCCTTCCCGTTATATTCAAGATATACAACGGGAAGATAATCGTGAGATATGGCCTTTCCATTACATATATATATTATCGTGCTCTTGAAGCAGTGCATGCTGGAGGTAAAAGCTGCTAGTACCCAACTCAATCAATCCCATGGTCAGTAACACAATACCATTAATAATTAATAAACAATGTTTGAATGGATCCTGCACATCATTGGTACATAGCGCTTTTTTTTATTATTTGCTTCCAATCGACTACAGCGACGGACAGAATGTAATTGCCGCCAAATTAACTTCCTGAGAGCCAGCCACGTACACTTGACAAGTATATTGACCAAACATTCGTCAACCCTAAAAAATGATTCTAGCCAATTAAAATTAACTATCAAATAGTATTTTTGACGCTATCAGTCAGTAAAATGGAGGTAGCTACTGAAGACCCCCATGAAGAGGACATAAGTCTTAACGCAGTAACAACTGGTGTCGAAGCTCTCATCCAGTCTTCCCTAGCCCCTACCAAGAAGCGCAGAAAGCACTACAGCATGAAGGAGCAGAGAGCTGTTCTGCGGGTAGTAGAGGGTATGAGTGAGCGAGAGGCGGCTCGTCCCCAGGGGATTCCGCGTTGGACTCTCAACGACAGGCGAAAAGCAAAGGAAGTGATTTTCGCGTATGAAGGTGGCGAAAACACATTGGCGCGAGGCGCGAGATTATGCCCTTTGGCATTGAGTTAGTGATGGCCATGAAGGATACTCGCAGGGATTGCGAGGTGCAGACAGCTAAGGTGATGACCGGCTTTTTACGTGACTAACCACCCGACTGGCTGCAAGTCTATGTAGATGAAAAAATATAGCGCTACAGCTTACGAATCTCTGCTTCGACTGCTACGCCGGTTCGCATATCGCCATGGCTTCGTTCAGCGAAAACCTAGTGGGCTAAAGATAAACATGCTGCTAAACTGTAATTTTTGTGATTTAGGTATTTTAACGGATGCTTAAGTGTGATATTTGATACTTAAGTTGATTATTTAAGTCAGATGCTAAACCGATTCTTGCTTTCTGTGTTGTACATTTATAGGAGAAGCGTGCAGACCTGCTAAGCGTTCGCGATGAGTTTGCAGCGACATTAACAAGTAGTTCGGCTCGTACAATGCTAACTTGTCTACAACACGGATGAGACAGGCATTTACTTGGACTCGCCGCCGTCAAAAATGCTGTCAGAAAGGGGCAAAATAGTGTCGATCACGGTCGAACGAAAGCACTCGGCCAGACTGACGACTGTGTGTACTGTCAGAGCGGGCGGTTTGAAGTTGCCCTTTTTGCTCATTGTTCGTGGAGTGTTGGGAGGAAAAATCGAAGAGACCGAACTGGGGTCTTACCCTAAAGTTACTCAAATTTTTATTTTGCATTGATTAGAAATACTAAATATTAATATTTACTATTATTATAGGGCACGTTAACACTGTTTAAAAGAAAGCGCTCGGGTGTGGTATTTCTATCTACGTACCCTACTTGTGCAACACAGTTTAGAAGGCTCGGTTCTACTGGTGGACAACTTAGACTGTCATGGCTCTGGTGAATTTGAATTGATCGTCAAGAACGAGCTGCGCTCTACTCTTCAACCTCTCCCTAAAATTTCGACGTCGGTTTGCCAGCCCTTAGACGTGGGCATTATTAGCCCATTGAAAGCCAAGTTAAAGGCGCTTTGGCTAACAGAAAGATCCCTACCACTCAAGCCAGGTAAAAAAACAAAAACGAAAACGGCCGCCGACAAGAGACTGGAGATAATCAAGCGAACACTCAAAGCATGGAAGTCTCTTAGCCAGAGGCTATCACGAAGACGTTCAACAAAGCGCTTCTTTTTTTAGTTTTTGTGAATATAGCTACATCCTTGTTTTTCTAAATTTTAGTATTTTCTTATAAAACATTATATAATTCCAGGTTCAACAACAAATCGAATAAGTTTTTTTCTGCAAATCATGTCAAGATAACCCCGACCAACTGTGGCAGTTACATTCTGTCCGCCGCTGCCTGGTGTTTATGTAAGGCGCTAATAAAGCAGAAACAGCTTTGTATTAATAATGCAAGAAAACTGGCCGGTCTTCGGGGTCTTCTTTCTTGTCAAACTTCTTTGTAATACTAAGAGCATCTGTACCGGTAGTGCAAGGGATTGATTAGTGGACATCCATTGTACTATTTGCATTTTGCCGGGTTTACCGGCGTAGTGATAGTGAACGTAAGTAACTCTAAAGTAGCGTGATTGCGTATGCTTTTTCCACTATCACTATTCTGTAGTAAAAACGACCCCGTTATCCACTAGCTCCACAGTATCTAGTACATAATCCCCCCCCCCCCTCTTGTACCAGCCTCAACAGCACCAGTCATGCCGAAAGCAACAGGATCGGAGCGAGAAGAAGAAATTCACCTATGCCAGGCGCAGGTGAACGTCACAGAGGACCAAACCGTTGGCACAGACCAGGCGATGGCCACATTTTGGGAGCGCGTTCACGCTACCTTCGTGGAGCTCGAAGGAGGCGCAACTTCGCGCAACACCAACTCGCTTCAGACCCACTGGTCAAACTTGATTCGACCTGACGTCACTTTATGTGCCTCACTCCATGCTGCTCTACGTACCATTGGTACCTGAATAGGTAAAGAGCTGACCTAACGTGAACTGTCATTTCAGGTACTGGCGGAGCAGCATAGTGGTTGGATCGATAACGACTTTGCACACGAGGCTGCTCTTCGTTTTACAGCAAGAAGGGAGCAGTCTAATAAGAGCAGCCTATGTGAATACAATACTGGCGACGAGAAGACGCGTTAGCCGAGACTTAAGAGGGAGAGGTTTCGGCTACAACATTGCTTTTCTGTACTGCGGTAAAGAGCCCGCTTTACGCGGGGCATAGCTCAACCCCGTAAGCGTCATTTACCGCATGAAGAGCGTGCCGAACGGTGTGCTAGTGATGACGGGTCGAAGAGAGTAGCGTTGAAATTTCAGGTTTACTGCATGTACTATCCAGCCACTTCCACTCTTCCACTACAGCCACTGGGATATCTTTTGGTAGTGCAGACGTAGTGCGCCAATCTTGCGTTTTTATGTTCCACAATTGTCATTCACTACGCTATAAACTACGAACCCATTGCACTACCGGTACATATGCTCTAAATTACACATTTTCAACTTCAAAACTGCGAAATTCGTGGCAAAATGTAAGTTTAAAATGCCATTGTAAAAGGGGCCGACGCAACTACTTGTTCTGCCGATCATCTCCGATTCCACTTGTTGCATCGCGCCGTTTAGCTCGCGGTGTTATTAATAACACCGTAAATTGCTCACCACGGGTGGCAAGCGAAAAATATGTGGTGCCTCCGTAGATCGTTAATAATGGTGTGTACAGTAAATGCTGCATCCCAGTAAAGAACGGCAAACCGAGTCGGTAATTGTCGCGCGAAGTGTTTATCTACCAATAACCTGTACTATCTAATCACCTGTCATATTTAAAGACATGTTATATTTATTTTGATAGGTTTTCAGACCAGATGACATTTAGAATTTGCATTTTGCGATATTGACCTACGAATTTGTCATTTTAATATTAAGGTTATAATGGTGTTGTTGAGATGACTGAAAATTAAATTAAGAAACGACAAGCACTCGTGGTCGACCTCCATACCTTTAGCACATTTAAATACAAATCGAAGACAAAAAATATATGGGGAAAGGCATTAACAAAAATTTATAATCCCATCAATCAGAGCCGGGCTTTGTTTTATCAGCACAAAATTCAGAATGGATACGCGTTTGCAAAATGCGTAAGTTTGTTTACTGTTGAATCCTTAAATGTAATCACTTGCACTCTTTAAGCAATGAAACAAATCGCCTCGGCAGCAAGGCCCGTTAAGTATTGGCGCTGGTAGTCCAAGCGGGTGTGTCAGCTAAGCTCATTTCTGAATTTCATCGCCTGACATCAACGTTCAACAATGCGCTCGCTTCAGTTGACCCTTCTGTTCGGTCTGATCGTGCTTCTAGCAACCACAGAAGCTGTCTCACCCGACATCGCCACGACGAGTCGGAAATACGCGTACACGTCTCAGAATCGCTCGCTGTCGGCCGAGTACAACGTCAAAGCAAAGAGAAGCCTGCGGGGTGAGGGCAACAACAAAGACATGGAGGAGCCCAACGCTGACGATGGAGAGCGAGTTTTTTTTTCAGATCTTAAATACTTTCTAAACTGGATTGTCTACGGTTTGAGGGTCGGTGCTAATCCAAACACTCGAGTGAGTCGCTTCGAGGAGAAAATGTTTTTCAAGTTCTCCCAAGCCGGCAAGACGCCGACAAACATTGGAGCCGTGAAACTGGATAAGAAGGGCGTCATCGCAAAAAGGTACAGCGCTTGGTACGAAGAAAAGTTTGGCCGAAACTATTAAGAAAGGTGTCGGTGGCCAAGCTGTCATCCAAGCACGACGAAGTGTGTTATGCGACTCGAGAAATCGGTAATTCAGCAACTTAACAAAATTCCCTGCTGTTCTTTGAAATTTAAACTACAGTTTGTCCTCCATCCTGCATCAAACATGTTCAACTTCACCAGAAGATTTCGTTGGCGAAAAACCAATGCTGATGCGGTGTTTGTTGGCAATTTTAGCTGAAGAGCCCCATTATGAGAAAATAAAAGCTCTCTTGAGAATTCCGTATTCATATACCACTGTTGAACCAACCAACACAGGCACGAAGAAGCAACATCACATACCCAAAAACATGTTGCCAATTCCTGAGTAGAGACCCTAGTGTCGAGATGCCAAGAAGATGTCTCCGGTTCTATGATAACTAGTCGTAGTGCTTCCCAGTTCTGGCGGATTCAGTAACATACTTTTTGTCATCAGGGTATGTATCGGCCACAAGTGACAAGAAGGCAGCGTCAAACTTGGAAGTTCCACAAGCACGTGAATCTCTTTGGATATTTTCTCCCAAAGTACTCCTCGTCATCAAGTAAAGAAACAATATCAAGAAATAAATGCTCTAATTTTGTACGGGATAACTTATCATTGCTCCTTCTTCCACCAATACTTTACACTACTAGTACTAAATATGTTAAATATTCTGCAATACTTAATGACATACGTTGTACAATATTTAAGTAAAAATTGATTTGGGGCTAATTCGAAAATATAATAACATACTTTATTTTCCAACCTCTGTCATCAAGTGTCCATGAGAGCACTCTGTAAACCTATTGTCGTCCTTTCCACGTCTTTAAACCGGTACTTTTACAGCCGAAAGTATGCCAATATTAATTCAAAGTATACCGTCATTCGTGAATACAGGGTTGCTCAGAATATAATTGTTATGGATTTCCTCGTTTAATGAGAATAAATACCTGCATGGTAGATCGGAAATCTGCAAATAAATAATTTGTGCTGCGACTGTGGCAAAAAAATATCTGCATCAAAACGTGATCGTGTTACTAGATTAAAGACTTTGGGGAAAACATGCTCCTCGAGTGTTGGGAGGGCATCAGGGAAGCGTCGGACATGGCAAAGGTTGCGAGAGTTGGTAATTTGGGCTGTGTGCGAATTGAAAAGTGAGGTTGAGTCGGCAGCACAAGTTCGCTGACAGCTCAGAGCCAACGAAAATCTGGTGGCTGCCGAACAGGGACAATAAATTTCATGTAGAAATTTATAAAATCCAAAAATAAAATTTCAAAATGTGGCCAGTCCATAAATAAATTATTTCTCTTTTGAAAAAAAATATTTTTTCAGTAAATATATTTTTGAGGATCCCTGATACATTGTATGCAGCATATTACTATTTGCATATAGTCTAAACTCCCTGGAACACCCCTCGAGCAACACCCTGCTCTTCCTCCTGTTGACTTGCAAACGAGTTGAAGATCTGCTCCAACGTCGTCTGCGATACACTGTACTCCCGAATGTGCATCGAAGTCTTGATCTCTTCAATAAGCGCAAACATTCTCGAGAGTATTACGTCGCCACGCACCTTGAAGCGACAAAAGTCGTTCTGTCGCTCCAGCACAGCCACTCCCTCCTCTCCGAACGCTTGTCGTAAAAAGTCGCTCAAAGCTCCAAACCGTGTCTCCTCCACACACCAGGAGCAAAAAGCCTCGGCTCGGATGAAGCCGTCGCGTTCCATCGCGGCCGCCAGACTGTAACCAGTCGGATGCGAAGCCGTGATACGCGTAGCCAGCTCTGTATTACCAAAGACGCGGCACTTCTCTTCCAGATCCGCCGATGTCACGTAGCTCTCACCCCCTTTAAACACTTTTTGAACCAGCGTTTCCAGCTCTTCAGCAGTGACCGAGTCAAACTTCGTGTCGAACACCAGACCGTCTCCAAATCTCGATTTCAGATGCTGTACACTCCCGTAACACCGTAATCGACCTCCGACCATGATGCCAACTTTCGAGCACAAGGCTTCACACTCCTCCATACTATGCGTGGTCAACACAATCGTGGATTCTTTGCCTCGAGTCGAGATGTCTGCAATGACATCCCACATAAACCGACGAGATACCGGATCCATACCGGTAGAAGGTTCATCCAGGAACACGATCGGAGGACTGCCAATAAGTGCAATCGCCACCGACAACTTGCGCTTGTTACCGCCACTCAAGCTGCCAGCCAATTTGTGCTCAAAGTCTGCGAGATTCATCTGCTGGATCTTCTCGTTTACCGCAATCTCCGTGTCTTGTCTGGACACTCCTTTGATCGCTGCGAACAACTCCAAATGTTCACGCACAGTCATACACTCAAAGAGCGCATCAAACTGGGGACAGTAGCCGATCTGACGTCGCACTTCGAGCTGCTGCGTTAGGATGTCGAAGCCTCCCAGTGTTGCCGTTCCCTTACTAGGTTGCACGTCTCCTGTGAGCATCTTCATGGTCGTCGTCTTGCCAGCTCCGTTGATACCCAGGAAGCCGAAACATTCGCCGCGTTTCAGGCCAAAAGACAAGTCTCGCACCGCTACTTTGCCTCCTTTGTAGACCTTTCGAAGTCCGGATACTTTCACCGCTTCATTATCTGCTCCACCGCTTACCATTCGCTGCGCTTCGTTCGCAACATCCACGTCGACTGTATAGCTTCCGTCTTTTACCGAATTTAAACCGGTATTATACCTTCGGAAACCAGGGATTTTCACCTCGTAGTCGATCGCCAACACCATAGCCGAGAAGAGGATCGTTGTGAGCACCAGATAAATCATCTCTGCACCCATAAGATCCGTACTAAACGGATTTTTCTTCTCTGTCGTGCCGTCCTGAAGCGTATCCAGCTCGTTCAGTACCAACGACAATAATCCGTTGCCGAGATCAAACAGAGGCGACAATCTCCACACGAATTTCAGCACCGAATTCGTCGACTCGATGACGTCCAGAATGTACGATACGATCATCAAGACAACGCCCAAGAGGAAGTTGATATTCATCGTGAACGTCTGCGACACCGCGTGCTCCTTGAACAGGAACGAGAGACAATACGTGAACGGACAAATCGCCAGTCCGAAGAGAAGAAAGAGCACAATCACCGCCGGAAACGTGTCCGAAGTGCAGCTGGAGCACTCGGAATTGCCCGTCAACGCCGAGATATCGAAGGCTTTAATCAGGACAAGAGCCGTGATACACGGCACCACGTACATGATGAGATCCCAGAGATAATTCGCCAGCCAGAACACAGGGAGCGACACACCGGAGACCAGTTGTTGGTGCTTGGAATTGTGGTTCGCTCCCTTCTCCTTCACCAGATAAACCACCACGGGGAGCGGGAAATACGAGAACGAGATGCACACGAACACGCAGGCGCTGAACGCCAGGAAGGAGCCAAAAAGCGCCTTGGCCGCTGCTGTTAACGGCAGCGGATGGTTGTTCACCGTCAAGTCCACATCGTCACTGATATTTACTGCGAAAAACCGGTAAATGGCTTGATCCATCAGCGCCTTGAAGATGATCGGAGCGTGCGTCGCCGTCGTGTTGACCAGCAGATTGTAGCCGAAAATCTGCTCGCTGCTGTCTCCGTAGACCATGTACGCGCCGTACTGTCCGTGCTATAAGTCGCTCTGGCCTCCGTAGCTTCGGTCGTACAGTTTTTGACCCATCCGAAGCTCGTACCCAGAAGAGCCCGTCGCGTTGATCTCTGGATCGGAGTAAGTCACGTCAAACACCGTCGGAGCGTTGGAATCGTACGCAGGAGACGCAATCTCCAGCTCCTGAGCGCTAGCACCCGAGAAGTGCAAGCCAAAGACTTCAGAACACCACTGATCCTTTCGAACTTGGCAGTAGTACGGCGTCGTTGTCGCGTTGTCCAAGGCATACGCACTCGTGTTCAGTACCAAGTTGGGGTCATCCGAAGTGGTTCCGCTGCTCTTCAAGATGATGAGCCCCGCCAGTAGCAGTAGAATTGGGTACAAAGTCGTGTACATGATAATCTTTTTCTCGCGTTTGGCATGATGGAAACGTTTGAGAAGCAACGCTCTTAAGTGCGACACGAACACCCCACTAGTCTGTAAAAACAACGCGTCGATCTCCTTAGACTCCGCACGTCTGTAGCCCAATGTATGTTGATGATTCTCGTCGTCTGCCTCCGCCACTTTGATGAAAACTTCCTCCAATGTGGTGGCGGAAATACCGTAGGATAGAAGACCCAGTTTTGTCATTTTATTGTCCATTTCCGAAAACATCGGAGCGAACATGGACGAGCTCTTTTGCGCCAATTGGAACGCGATCTCGCTGCCCACAGTACTCAGAAGCTCAACAGAGGGGACGTAGCGTCGGATGAGGTCGGTGACAGCCCTATCGTCACATTTGGCGTCGTCCTCGACCAAAGTCAAGTTGTATCCTGCTCCGTATTGGTTCTTTAGGAACAAGGAAGAGCCACAACAGCGCAGTTCTCCTTCAGCCATAATAGCGATCCGGTCTCCCAGAATATCCGCTTCGTCCATAAAGTGGGTGGTCAACACCATAATGCGGTCATTGCGGTTGTTCATCAGGATCTCCCACGTACTACGACGACTGTAAGGGTCCATCCCAGAGGTGGGTTCATCCAGAAACACCAACGAACTGTCGCCAAGTAGCGATATGGCCACGGATAATTTACGCTTCATCCCACCGGATAATTCCTTGGATAATACGTGACGCTTCTCCGTTAGTCCAACTTGACGGATTTGAGACTCGACAAGTGTCTCCAGCGCTGCGTTCCGGTATCCTTTGACGCGTCCGAACACTAGCAGATGTTCTTGTACCGTCAAATCCTCGAATAGAACGTCGTGTTGGAAGCAGATTCCGAGAGATTCGCGGATTTCCTCCATGTCTTCATTCAAGGATAATCCACGGTACTTGGCGTCTCCATTTGAAGGCGCAGTCATCCCTGTAAGCATGGAGATCAGCGTGGATTTTCCAGCACCATTGTGACCCAGGAGACACGTGATTTGGTCCTTGTACATGACCAAATTCAGGCCCTTCACAGCCACTTTTGTACCTCCTGGCACCTCGAACGTCTTGCGTAGATTTTGCACGGATAAAGCCTCGCCTCGACATTCTTGTTCGCGCAGTTCAGCACTCACAGACTCGATCTTCGTGTTTAAATCCACCGCCACATTATCCATGGAATCCGCTGGATTCTCCATCAAAGGTTCGGATTTTTTACGTCCGCGCCAAAAAGACGAAGAAAACGGGAAATACCACTTGAGGCTGGTGCCGTATTGCTTGGGGATGACTCTCTCAAAGTAGAGACCCAGCAGCGTGTAGACCACACAGTCGAACAGGAACATCTGCAGGGCCGTACTTGGTCGAAAATTCACATTGAGCGTATCCAAATTGCCGAAATTGGCGCCAATGCCCGACGTCTCGAAGTCTGCAATGGTGGATAAGCCAAACGACAGCGCGACGGGGGGCATGATACAAGCCTGAGTAATATCTGGCTCAGGAGAGTCGTCGGTGAATGCTTGAGCCACGAAATACATCAAGAAAAACAGTCTCATACCGACGAAAGAACCGGTACGAGCGTTGCTGAATAAGGTACTGATGAAGAAGGCGAAGCAGAGGACGCTCAGTCCGAACAAGAAGAAGAAGAGGAAGATGACGGGTACTGAACTGTTGGCGAAGAGGCCAACGAGGCCGGAGATGGCTTGCAGAACAGCGCTGAGGAACAGGATGAGCGTGTACGTGATGTACCACGTGACAATGATTACGCGCTCCTTGACACCCAGGATCTTCATGTATTCACGCAGACGGAGCTCTTTCTCCTGGATAAAAACCACCAGAATCCGCGACGTGGTGTACAGATACGACAGGATAAAGATGATCGCGAAGACGCCAGAGATGTCGTCGTAGAAGGGCGAACTCGAGTACGCTTCGATGGGGAACGGGGCCACAGAAGAGCCGAGATGAGGCTGAGGAGCTTGACGCAAAGGCGTCAGTAGCATCTCCTTCGTTGTGTTGGATAATTCCGACAACGACAGATTCGAACCATACTCGCTTACAGCAGATTTTAGCATCGCGTCGTTCTGTAGATATTCTAACAGATTTTCGTCCAGATCGTCCGAGGGTGCGGCTGTGGACTGCTCACGTTGGCATTGGCCGCTAGTAGTCTGCGCTGCTGCGTCCCAGTCTGGCATACACGTGACGAAGCGCGTCACAAGCGTCTGCAACGTCATGAAGCCCGTCAGTGTGTAGCGGGTGTAATAATCTGTCGAGATGGATTTTTTCGACGGATACAAAGCGGCAGCGTTGCCGTTCGTAGGAGGGATAAGTCCAAGCGCTCCGCTGTTCGTCTCAGTCGAGTTCAGACGAAGTGTGTATTCGATGGACGAGAAGGATCCGATCTCATCACTGCTTGGATATTTGTCGAACACGATTCCGCTGTAGATTTTCGGATTATCCAGACTGGAATCGTAGGTTTTCCCTTTTACGTATGCTTCCAGTGCCTCTTCAGAATCGAAGAAAGCGACACTTTCACTGAGACTTGCAAATTGTAGCGAGTTTGACTGGTTCAGTATGTTCACACGCGGATACCAGAGCTCCATCGTCTGCATGAAATACTCTCTTGTAAAGGTATTATCCGGTACTACCGCGATCTTGTACGGTACGACGCGCCCGTCACATTCGGTGGGTACACTGGACTCAGACGATGCGTTTGTGTCTACATGTCCGTACATCGCCACGCCAGTCGTATATATTTTGTACGCACTGGTCGACAGCTCGTTCAGCTTCATTCCGTCCGCCACGGACTGCCTAGCCATGTACCACAGTAGTCCAGTAACTGAGGTCTCGTACTGAGTCCATTTAGGAAGCTCTGTGGGCACTACAGAGAGGGAAAAACCGGTCGGGTCGTACAAACTGTACGTAGTCCCGACGGTGTCGTCGTTCTCTGAATTGGTCGTGTCACTCCAACCCGCCGGGACGTCCACGTCGTCCACGTCGTCCACGAGGTGCTTGAGTGCACCCAATAGCAGCACGAAGATGCACGGAAGAGCGATCTCAAATACAGTGGCGAGCAGGTGTCGACGCTTGAGAGTGTAGTTTTTCCACAGCAGTGTACGCATATGCGCCACCATCGTGCGGTTGGCTGCCAGTGACGAGGAATCGCCCTCGTTCTTCATTGTGGAGAGTGGAAGTGGTGTAGATTGCTTAGCTCTGTGCTGGTGACTTGCGACTTGTCGTTGAGATGGCTGAAATGGAAATGAGCTGTGGATGGCTGACGTCGGACCTGCACATGATATACATGTACGTACACCAGTCGAACAGGTGGGCGACCACCTAAAGCGTTGATGTACACGAAACGGTATTAAGCAATACAAAATTAGTGCATTTAGCACAAAGTGAGAAAACATATTTGCTGTACCCACTTAAATAAATTAAGATTACTCGCTGCAAAATCCGTGTTTCTAAGTCGGTTCAGTTGATTTTCACTTCGTTTTGATGGGCAAAGACCGTGTTTGGCAACCACATCATTTGGTCCGTCTCCGGTGCCTCCTGGATATTCACAGCGTTTTTAGATGAACTAGACAATTTAAGTTTGCATCGTTCTTGCGTCGTTGATCTTGTTTGTTGTTGCCCGCGGTTCTTCACAGGATCCAGTCAGTCGATGAACGTCTTGAGCTCCTGACCTATCCGCTGAGAAAAATGAACCCAACGAGGGACGTGATGTCGATGTCGTTGGGTACTGACCGAATAGCTTCATGCGCCAAGTGATCTGCAACCCCGAATTCACTCAGAATATAGTAAACTAGGAGCCTTGAAAAGCTCCTCTCGGGTACTACCCGGCACCGGTCGTCTACAGTTCAGCTATAACACTGGTAAGCCACCAGCAAGCTTCTCCCTACTCCAGAAAAAAGAAAACGAGGGTGGAGGAATCAAACGCGCAAAATTTACATCTTGAAGCCCGCCACATAAGTCAAATCATACCTTCGACTAAAAACTGTTATCAAGACCACGGTGTTACTGTGTCGAGTCACGCTATCTTATACTCTACCAGTGGTACCCGGTGAAGCTAGATGAACGCATATTGATTTACTTTTGATGGCATAGCTAGTTGATGCATGAGATCTTGAGGCTTCACATCTAGCAATACAATGGTGCAGTTTTTTTTGCCAGTAAAGGAGACCTCCTTAGAGCCAGCACATCACAAAATTTACCGGGGATCTGCCTCAAAAAGCATTTTGGATTCAGCGAGCACTTTAGTATCGGAAAAACAACCCAAGCAGAATGTGAAGGCAATAATCGAGTCCTAGTTGCCCCTTCGCGCAAGACACTACATCGGCATGCCCAGTCATTTTTAGAATGCCTTGATGAAAGCCCAAGACAATGCTGTGTGCTCCGTTCTCTGTCTATTATGTCAGGAAAGGTGTCTGCAAAAAATCAAAGAAAATGAGCGGAACACTGCTTTCAAGCTGAGAAGATTCCTAGGGGTGAAGGCATACGCTACTAAACTCACAAGCATTAAACCTTTAGAAGAAAAAGAGTACCAGAAATTTGTTTTTTTTTGTCTCTTCGTTGCTTGCACTTCGTAGGTCATTGTGATCGTTATCAATCTAACATCGGTTGGCGCTGTCAGGTAAGAAAAGTGCGGAAAAGCCTGTGAGTGAACCTTACAAATACTAGTAGTAGTTTTTAAATATGTTTCCTTGATTTGTTAATAACAAAAAAACTTGGGACATTTGGACGAAAGCAACGATATCATTATCGTAAAGCCTTAGGCGATATCTACACCTGATCTGTAATGTAGAAATGTGGAGTAAATCTTCATTGTAGGGCCACACACACGATTACCAAGCTTAGGGGGAATACTCGTTGATTCTGATTGGTTAGATGATGATGTATTTCTTAACAAAGAGTGTCCCATACCGTCAAAATTCCAACCGTCCGACCGGGGTTCCAACCGGTACCGGTATAAACGTCTGGAATAAAATCGAACTAAGCCGTGATTCAAAATAAAAAAATCCCTGCTCTCTCAGGCCACACAGGCATTCTCCAAACATAATCGCCACCACGACGGCACAGAAGATGGCGCGCGGAACGCCGGCTGTACTGCGGCGACAAGCCCTCCTTCGACCCCCCGAGCGCACCGCACGGCTGACCAAGACACGCCGCCTGCCGCTCCCACTCTTGCCGCTTCCCAAGTCCGTTGCTGTGATGCAAAATGACCCGGTAGGGCGGGCGGTATGCTGCCGGAGGTGTATAATGGCAGAGCGGTGGTACTTGCGGTTTCCCTCGGGCTCTATACTACTCGTAGATATGGTAAGTGTGCTCTAGATCATTACTTGAGCCGGTATGTGTCATCTAACTTGTTCCTGTAGCTATGCTGTTATATATTGTGAATGTTTTAGTGCGCGAAATGAATTCACGTCTATCGGATGTTTACTATCGGTGCTGTGTAGTCCGTGGTTGTGGGTGATATTCTTTGTTTTTATTCGACAGACTAACAGCCAAGGCGCTTCAAGCGAATAAACTCTGGTAAGGCAGCAGCTGGAGTAGGGTCAACCACGTCACCGCGCTCAACACGGTCATAGAACTGGTCTAGATGCGCGTCGAGCTTCCCGGCCTTATGAAGCTAACGAAAAGCTTTCAGCGCCGTACCGGATGCAGCTGCTGAGGACCCGTTTTCTTTCAAGAATGCTAGCGCATTTTCTTGCGCCTTCTCACCCAGGGCCAGCACCTCGCTCTTGAACGCTGGAGACGCTGCATCTAGTGCGAATCCAGTCGGTAAGAAAAGCATCATGTACCCTGCGGTGTGTCTAAACTCGTACAGCATTGCCTTTTTTACAGATCGCGCGGCATATACACGAGGCTCCGCCGTAAACCAAGCGAACCACGTGGCTGCCAGCGACTGTGCTCCCTTCTTTTTCGATCGAGCTGCTTTGACTCCAGGCTGTGGTGGTTGTGGAGGTGTTGTTGCGGAAGATGGGTCGATCGTGGTTGCTGCTTGCGCTGTCGTGCTGGCTGTCGAGCGGAGCTGGCCTTCCACTGCTACCAAGCGTTGTTCCAGATGCTTGTTTTGCAGAATGAGCACGTCGATCTGCTTGGTTTGGTGCTGAACCAGTTCCAACAGTGAATCAAGACGATCTTCTCAATCAGGTGGTGCCGGTTTTGGCTCAAGAGGTGGTATGAAGGCACGGCGGACGGTGATACTCCACGCTAGCAGCTCGATTTCAGTGACGGAGCGAGCAGTCATTGCCTCTCGCATCTTCGTGACATATGGGCTGCGTTCACAGAGGCGCAGCATATCAGGGTAGTGCAAGATAAGTGTGGCAGTCAGGACTTCGGCTACGTCTTCGTCAAGGTTGAGGGCTTCGTCAGCAAAACCCAGAGTGTTCGAGAATATCAGCGCCTGGAGTTTGAGTGCCCGACAAAGGACCGGTGTGTCAAGTGCTGCAAGTGAAGGCAAACGAGCCCCATCCTTAGGTTTCCACCCGCTCAAGACTCGAGATACCTGCTGATCTGCTTGTGTCGTCCCAAGCATATAGCCAAACGCTTTGTTCACACGGTCGAGCTGCCAGCCTCCACGTTCGATGATCCAATTTTCGGCAACGGTCCCGTTATTTGCGTGCATAGCCCCACCGCGGCGAAACGAGTGAGGGGTGAGGCCAGCAGTAGGGGTTTCTGTACAGAATAAAATTGCGGCGTATCAGTCATGTCGATAGCATCCTTGGCCCCTGGTAACAGCAAGAAGGCGCGAACGACAGCGTTGAACTCCTTCATCACGTTTCTGGGTGCCGAAAGCATGACACTTTCAGCCGCGCACAAGCTCATCGATGCTGATAAGACGGGTAAAGTGCTTCATATTATGCTAGACACGTATGCATATTCACTAGCAAGGTCTCAGGACAAAAGTTTAGCTACGAATACATGTCTTGCATATTATGGAAACGTAAAAAATTGGCTGGCAGATAAATACCCGCTACAGAGCGGGTTAGTAAAGCCCCAGCTACAAAAGATTTTATCTGGACTCGGAAGGTACTGCACAAATCGAGAAGAAAGTGGTAACGAACGAGTTGCTCCCCCGTGCTCAAAGCAAGATTTAGAAGCAATTGTGCGAATACTATACACAACGGCATCAAATGAGAGCGAATATCTTGATTCCGCTCTCGTTGTTATGATGTGGTACTTGTACGGTCGTAGTTCGGACGCAGAACAAGTCGAGAAACAGCAACTGTCTATCCTCCCAGGTACGCATTAATTGGTCTGACAAACAATTTCACGCTCTAACTAGATTTTAATAATGTAGGCGGTGTTTTATTCCTTTGATTTAAGCGCGTTAAAACAGCAGTACTCCAGGGCATGTCCTTGTTCAAAGATCCCAACAATTTTCTAACGTGCCCTCTCAACGCTATAGCCGTAGCGCTGGTGATGCAGAGCTCTCCATGCAAACGAATGTTTCCTCAGTTTCTTAAAAAGAAGCGAAGCTCCACGAGCGTTCAAGATCTTGAGGAATTGTCCCTCGTAGAGCTTCTAGAGACAGAGGACGACCACACTTCTATGCCAGAATCTTCGAACTCAGCAGCCGCGTCACTGCCTGGAGCCCAAGCCTACGTTAACAGGCTGCTGGTCAGGGCTAGAGACAATGCCAAGCTTCATAATGTCCGGCTCACCCCTGGTTACCGTCAGAAACTTCTTAGAATATGACTTTATATGAAAGTCAGTATCCGATAGACAATATTATTCAAAGATTCCAACTAAATATGGTCAGAATGGTTGGAAACCTGCTCCTATCCAGATGCCTCTTCCATTGATGTAAAATAAGCGTTTTGTTAACGAGGATTGGTTGAAATAAGGAAAATGGTGTTAGTATGTGGCTGCATAGACAGGTAACGGTTGGAATGTAGTGGACATTATACCATACCAAAAAATATCGGACCCTCGGACCTGTAGGACCTGTACCAAGCGAGAGGTACATGATGGGATGGATACACTGGTGTGTAGTACTAAAGTGATTAGGGGAAATAGGTTGGGAAGGTGTGGATGCTTTGCAACCTGAAAAACGATGAAAAGGGCCCTGTTGATAGGCGCAGTCACAGGCTCTGAAACGGCCTGTAGGCTGAGAAAAACGAGAAAAACGAAAACATGCAATTATTGACCGAGAGCCATGCGCTCTCGAGCCGGTAAATTTAACAATGAGCCAGCGGCGGGGTCCACTATTGAAAGCATTCGCTTTTCAGCCAGCCATTGATGCTTGCCGCTATTGGCTAATAATCCACCAATGAGATGCTGCCACATACAAGGTGGAAAGACACGTGGCCAGTGGATGTCCACAAGCTGAAGGGTCGTGCCGACAACAGCCTTCTTCGCTCATTCGGTCTTTTTCACTCCGTACCTGGCAAGCCTCCGCCCCCCCCCCCCCCCCCCCGTTCATCGGACCTAGAAGCTCTAGGGTTAGAGCGCAGGATCCGTCCTGGACACCGGTTCAACTCCGGCTGGGTTCATCGCTCCTCGCGTCTGCTGGGGGTGGAGGTTGTTCCGCACCCGTGCTGCGCCTGCTGCCCGCGCTGCTGCAGCCGTTCTCGTGCCGCGCCTGTTGCCCACGCTGCTGACCCCGTGTTTGTGCCGCGCCTGCTGCTCATGCTGCTGCCCGCGCTCGTGCCTCCCTCCCCTGCTGCAGTGCGGTTTGTCCCAACTCTTTGTTCTGATTGTCTGACAAATAATACGTGTTGTTTTGCGTTGTTCAAAGGTTGACTAACGTGTATTGTTTGCTGTGCTAGTGATGCATCTAACCAACTAACTCAACGACGTCTTGTGTGTAGCTGGGTGCAGGATCTTGGATAGCTGCCGACTGGAGCAGACGCTGGTGGCGCTCTATTTGGCGGTTGAGTGCGCCAGCCTTGTGCAAGGCCTGGAGATGCTTGAGGACGGAACTGGACCCGCGTGACGCGATCTTATGCTGAGCCAAGAAGGAGAGAGCTTCTTTCTCCGCTCGCAAACCGAGGGCAAGGACGTCGTCGCGGTAGCTGACAGCGCTTGGATCCAGCCCAAATCCGTCGGCCAAGAACAGCTTCATGTACGCAACCAGCAGCTTCGCGTTCGAGCGCTGTCGCTTGGGCTCGCTCGCGTGCCATCGTGGCTCATGGGCATACCAAGCAAACCAAGTGGCGTGAAGGTGAATTGCCCCACTCCTGCGCTGCTTCTTCTTTGGTGTGCTGACTTCTTGCTCTCCCTCTTTTTCACTTGGCTTGTTGCGCTTAATGGTCAGGACAGGATCGTTGTTCAGCTTGGCCTCCAGAGCGTCCATCCGCTCGTCTTGTCGCTTCGACATGTCGATTAAGTGCTTAATCACAGAAGCTTGGTGATCTTCTGCTCCTTCATTTGCTGTGTTTGGTGGGTAGTGTCGTTCTCCGGAGTTTGCTTGTTGTTACAGGGTTCGGGTGCTAGCGAGAGATGCGCAGACCAAGCAAGAAGATCCGCCAGCGTGCTTCCACCGCTTCGCACAGCACCTTCGACCCGCGTGACGACTGGACTGCTGTGGCTCAGCTCCTTCAACAGCGGAAAGTATCGGAAGACGGCCGCAGTCAGGATGTCCACGACCTGCTTGTTGACGTTGAAGCTGGAGGTTGCGAGGTTGCTGCAGGACATGAACACCACGTCCTGTACGCGCTTGATCTGCTCAAGTGTCTGGGAGTCGAAGCTGCTGAGGTCCTGGAGTTTCACCTTCGTCTTCGGTTCGTATCCTGCGAGGACTTTGGCTACCTTGTGATCCTCCTTGCTCGTGTTGAAGATGTAGTTGAAGCCCTTGTTCGTTGTGCTCATGTTCCAGGAACCTCGGTCAAAGATCCAGCGGTCCGTCAATCCCTCAAAGCCGTTCGCGTGCTGAGCTCCCCCGCGGCGAAACGAGTGCGAACTGAGTGCCTTCGTGACGCCAGCAGCTGGGGCGATCCGCTCCAAGACGCGGTTGACGTGCGAGTACACCGTCGGCGTCGACGGCGTTCCTTTGGTGGCTGGGACAGAGAGTGTAGATGGCGCGGCGGGGGCATTCAGGAGCTCGACGAGCGATACATCGTCGGAGATCGTGGCCGTTGTCAAGGTTTCTTGGCGGGGAAGGTTGCCGACCAAGTCATCCGAGGGCGCTCGCTGGACAATCAAGGCAAGAGCCAAGGCCAGCACCGGACACGTGAGGAACTCCTCGTCCGGGAAAAGCTAGAGCCCCTGCTCCTCGCTCGTCTTCACCCTGATCAGACGCAAGAAGAGTACGCCGCCCGCGTCGACGCTGACGTTCCGCTTCCGCAGCATCGACAAGTCCGACGCGCGGCCGAAGAGGTACCAAAGAAGACAAAGCAGAGCAGCATCTTGGTAGTCAGTATCACAGGAAGCATTGGTATACAAATATACAAGCATTTGTCTTAAATCGGACTTCGTACATGGAGATGCTTTGTTAACGAAACCACCACCCTCGCGCTTCAAACAGAAGCTGTCAAGCGTTTTCCCCATTTTAAGCAATCGGGTCTCTAAAGACGCACGATGCTGGGGAAACTGGTCAAGCAGCCAAAGCTTGGCTTGCCGATAGTACTGCATGGCAGTATTTCTAGCTAAAGGTTTGCCCTTTTTGCCTTTACTGCAAGATGCATTCCAAACTTATCCATTACAGATACAAAACATCTTCCACTGACATCGCGCTCAATGCATTTTCTTACGTACTCCTCTGCAACGCCCTCTGCCTTCAGAAATTTCTTGAAGGCAGATAACGCTGTAGCCTTGGCCCTCAAAGTGTTGCCAGGCTGGAGCTCGTCCAGGCCCATCGCTTCCGTCCGATGCTGTGCAAATATGGGAGTGGTACGTGTCTGACCTACTATTTGCATTGGCATATACATATTTTGAGCTGCGAGCGGACTCGATACGTCCGATCGAATGGCTTAGAGGACTCACCTAACCCTAGGCGAAATAATTGGACAAAAATGTTGAGTGAAGCTTCGGCCATTGGTTGAAATGCGTAGAAATTATGTGATTGGCCATTTATAGGTGCCAGAGGTCATACAAAAATTAAGTATGGTCCGATAACTGAGATTTTACGGGAGATTTTTTTTTTGGTGAGGTGTATTGTGTTACCAGCTTGCTGCCTAAACTCTAATAACCATTCCCGACTAGAGATTTTACGGGAGCTCAGTACGACGGTCTAACTTCCCGCAAAAATCTTTTTACGTGAGAACCAAAATGCTGCAGGTTCGTCGAGGTCTCCGCGAGACGTCTTCGTTGCTTCGTCAGTCAACCCTGTAAGGATCCAGCACGCTAGCAGTGGGCAGTTGTTTATTAAACAATAATAAAAAGTGGTGGTTTCTGTTTAAACATTGTTAAGCATTGTTTAAACAGAAACCACCGACTTTTTATTAGCTCAGCTCTTGCCCTAGATGTTGTTTATTCTTGTTGTCCAATTGGAGACTGAGCACTTACTTATCCAAAGCTGGCTACAGACCTGCCGCCAGTCATTGATCCTACTTCAACACTTTCTGCTATTCTACACACTTCCAACGCCACGTCCCTCTTGTTTGAGGCAATGTTAGCCTTGTCGCACTCTGCGGAAGCCTCCGCTGTACTTGACCTGGCAACTGGGGCCTAATCACAACAAGCCCACAGTCCAACACCCGCTGGTGATGCCCCAGCGAGTATTTTATTGTTGTCCTCGCAATCTCGTGCAGTGTCCCCAACGTCCGGACCTATTTCTAGCAGACCACAGAGCTATGACAAAAGATTCAAAGAAGTTCCTTGTAGCAGAACTGCCTTATCCACTATAATACGCGTAAGATTTTTCAGCAAATCCAACACTCTGTAGCTGCGTACTTGACGCAGAACCAGGCCTCGAGGCTCGTGTCCGCTTTCGTTCGGCACAAACGCTACGACCAGTACGTGGACATGGTGTGCCTCTATTAGGAGCACGCCATTCCGTTGAAACCCTTTGCTAGCCTCAAGATCTTTAACGCTCTGTGTATGCAAAAGGCATTTGAGCTGGTATTGTCAGAATTTCACAGTCTCCGTCACAGTAAAGACGTTCATGTGACGTCCCGGATGCTCACTGGGGTGGTGGAATCAGCGATCAGTTTCGGTCGGCAGGACGATCTAAAGAACTTTTTAAATTTAATTACTCCATAGTGAAGACGACGGGTATGATATGCTGATAGATCCACAGAAGCGATGTGTGAAGCTGTCAGAATTCGCCTGTCGGACCATCGTGAAGTTTGCTGAAAGTTCGTATCAGCCGGAGCTGGCGCGACACGTGTACGCGGATGAAAAAAGAGAAGTATGCGCTGACAGTTGATGTGTACAAGGCGGTATTGGCTGCCTGTAGCGGGGGCAAGCAATGGACTGAATTTACCCGGGTATACGATGAGATGTCCTTGCAATATTTCGACAAAGTCACTCCAGCCAATTGTGTGAAGGCGTAGTCAGGCAGCACACTCCTCAAGCCCACTAAGTGTAAAGCCCAAGATGATTTTGAAGATCTTTCTCACTCATAGGTGGTTTATTTCTACTTAGTATCGACGTTGGTCACTACGCTATCCAAACGTACGAGAAATACATTTACCTCTCATATGCTAGCTGCTTCGGATCCAGTTTATCATCGTGGGCAAGTGGAATGCTTGCATCGGGAGGTGTGCTTCGCACCAGTGACAAATACTGCTCGAACCATTGCACGATCAATACACCACAGCCGTGTCCATCACACTGGCGCCATCCAGCAAATATTTTAACTTGCATCTCCATGTGAGAAGTCATAAATTTCATGAAAACGCTACTAATAATCTCATGCACTGCATCCAAAATCGATTTTTGCGGAACGGATCATACTTCCACACAATTTTGCGCTCCATGTCAAAAATGATGCCTTACCAGTGAGGAAATTCAATGTCAACGTACGTTGGACAGCAAACGATGCGATTCGAAAGCATCTCCGTGAAAATATGATCCTTTGTGACGAGACGTATTGGTTCCTTCGCTCCACATCTGACAGTAGCAAATACAGTGGGTCGCCAACTGTAACATATTTCGGATTTCGCCAGGTTTGTGGCTCTGCATCTTTGACAACGCGTAGCGAAGCCAGAAATACACATGAATCACTCATCCATTGGTCACCTCCATATCCCGCTAAATCCAAGAACGGAATATTGTGGCCATTTGCACTAAAACCACTGTCGACGTTCATGAAAGTTATCATGTGCAGGATGCGTTGACGCTCCACTTCTTTGTGGTCGTCATCAATAACAATTTTCTCCACCAGTATCCGGGCCTTGGTCAGCTTCTTTCATACTTTGTGCCACGTTCGCATTCGCTCTATATCCACCAGACTAAATGTCCCAACGCCAAGAATCGAAATCACTATATCACTTGATGCCAGTTACCTGAAAGCATGAATCGAATATTGCTGCTACAGAACGGGAGTGATTACCCTTGATCACTGATGTTTTGGGACGCTTGAAAACCGCACCATCGAACTTGAGGCGAATACCGTCGAGGGCTTCTCCAATAACCGCTATTAAAGATGTTTTGTCTTCACAACTCCGTCGAAAATTCCCAACCCACAGTGGCGACCGTGTCCATAAACGCCAGTGTATCTGTAATCTCCTTGCTCATCTTTGCCTTCTTAAAGCTTTCCTTTTGCTTTGGTATTCCAGATGGAAGGCTAGCTGTATTAAGCTTTACTATGCTTTTGACATCATCATCCATATTTATTGTGGGGAGGCTTTGCTTCAGTTGTATCGTCCAATTCAAGTTTTCGCTTCTCTGAAAGTGAAGACAGCTTCTTCGACGCCCGTTTGTCTCTCGGATGTTTTTTTCTTCTTTGTCCAGCGGAACTTCAAGAGGTTTTTCGAGGTCCACCTTAACATCATGTCCAGAAGTCAAGATGCATAGTGTTCTCACCCAGTTCGTCCAAATTTGTGGTAACATCACCACCATCTCCAAGCTGAGCGACGACAATATCGTCATCGGCCTCTCCTGCACCACCTGAGTTGAGCGTGCCTGAGCCGTTCTTTTCTGCATCCAACATTGGTGGACCTTTTTCATCACGAACCATGTTATCTAAAGCCTTCAAAAAGTAGTACCAATTCGTAAATCCCCGCTTCCCTTTATCAGTGACACACTCGATATGACCCGTCGAAGGCAACATCCCCACACACAAGCTTACAGCGTCTCCTTCTTCACATACAGAATCGTTACCATCACTGGAGACCTCAGCTATCGGCCATCGCTCTGGGGTTGTTTCAAATGGAATTGCGGATCGGAAAGAATCATTTTCACGCCTTAAAAATTATGTGGCGGCACAGGAGAAGAAGCGTTTGGCTGAACACGCAGCTACAACTGTTAGTCTTCAAATAAACTTGAAACAACATAATAACGCTAGTGGAATAAGACATAAAACATCGAACGAGCCATAGAACTTACCGCATATTGACTTGACGATATCTTGCTGGTCAAAGTGACCATAAAAATCGAAGTCTCGCAGGGTTCAACAGTGTAATCCGCCTCCTTGCTAGCTCTATATTGACTTTTAATCTGATCGCATGTATGATGAGCTGCTATCTTTGCCAAGCGTTGAAGTTCTTCGTCGTACTTGTGATTGTGGCGAACGCCAACCCGTTTCGACTTGGTGCGATATTTATCCTCGGCAATCTGCTGTAGAAAAGGCAAATGGTCGATGCGCTTATCCATGGGCATATGCCGATGAAGAATACCTTTCGCAGCCCCCCCCCCCCCCCCCCCCCAACTTGCTTCCAATCGGTTGTTTGTGTTGTTGTCCAAGTGAGGGATGCATCCGCGCAGACCACAAGGGTCTACAGCTTAACTAATTGGCCTCCAGATACTCCAAAAATTGTGGCTTACTCTTACATAGAGCTTGAAGGGCTCGTACAAAGCGATCGAATTCTCGTTCATCACCAGTCCGCACCATCATCGTAATCAAGTTCTTGGCATGTATCTTCTCAAATGCCGTAAACGCGTAGACGTTTTTTGCTGATTTCGCGTTTGAGATAGTCAATGACGTGGAAATGACAAAGAATCACTGTAGCCTCAGGTAGTTCTTCTGCTAGTACGCCACGTTCAGTGGAATCCTTATCGAAAATCACCACCTTGATATTGGCCCACGCTGGATTGTTCTGTTTAAACGCCTTAAACGCACTCTTCATGTTAGGCTTTGTCTCTCCGTCAATTAAGGCATGCTAAACAAACGCCCCGCTGCCAAATTTATCTGTCACCATGAAACAAAACAGCCGATACCTACATCAAATACATTGTTAGTAATTGGTGAATATGAAACCAATTCCTACGCAATTGGTGGCATCACCTAACGTGTTGGTAATTATGTCTCCAATTTATTAACTGGTGTTCACATCGTACCTGTTAATATGTGTGCCGTTTGTGGCATCTATACACAGTGCTTCTGGGAATTTGGGAGCCATCCTTTTTATATGTGCTGTCTGGAATGTTATGCAGCTCGTCAATTTGGAACCTGGATAGCGAAAGAAATTGACAGCCGTTCCTGGACCTCACTGAAATCTTGCAGCAACTGTGAAACACGGACATTGTCATTCGGCGAGGTGTATGTTTCGCGTCGCATCTGAGCAATCATGTTTTCGACGACCTTCGGCTGTATCGGTTTTCCGGATGCTTCTTTTAAATATCGCAGAATCGTTTTGTGACTGGACCCACCTATATGACATCATGTTAGCAAATGACCAGCTATATATTGTACTACTGTTGACCTTACCCTGCCACATTGTTTTAACAACAATCTTTGTGTCAGGTGAGTCCACTTTGCGAGTCTCAGCGTACGTGAAATACTTCTCAGGAATAACTCTATGGTTGTGAACCGACGTGTGCTTTGATACACATATCGTGTACACTCCGTCTTCGTCTTGTTTCAGGAGCGCGTTCGGTCTTGCCTTACACCCAATTCCTCGAGCAGTGTGGTAAGTTCTGATGCCTTTTCCCCGGGGGTCAAACTGCCAAACGTGAGTGCAGATAAATGACCTCGAGTAGAACACCAATTTCTCGTCGTACAGGACAGGATGTGTACCTGTCAAACCACAACGTTTACTTCGCTCACGATTCCGATCACGTACAGAGTTACTCGTTCGCAACTTGTAAATATTATGAGTGTCCTTCTGGTACCTACGCGTGAATGCATTCCTCATTAGATACATCACAACAAACGCACCCGCCAAATGTCATTGTACTGTTCAGAAGCCGCCTCAAGGTCAGGCCACGATGCAAATACACCGCCGAGTGGAGGGAAAGTAAGTTGAAGTGTTTTTCCCGTTGTACGTTCCGTTTTATTTCGGCTTTCATTGCCTGAAGTTCCGGGAAGAGTGTCTCCATCTTCGAGATTAACCTTTCCACTGGTGGGGCGCGATATTCGGTTTGCTGACATGACGCTACGACGAGCGGGGCTGAAAGGGAGTACCGGGGAGGAACTGGGGGGAACGGGAGGTGGGAGCGAAAGAGGGTCTAATGAACGGCGATAGAGGCTCGCAAATTTTGAAAAACAAATTCAGAAATTTTTGATACCGGTATTCTCCGGTACTCCAAATGTTTGTTTTATGGCAAAAAACATTTGTGAGCGTAGACACTTCCTATTATTAATTATTAAATAGTGCCCCGGTCATTACTCGAAAATTTTAGCTGCTTTTGCGCGCAAGTGGAAGAGCGGTTTTTCTGATGGACTACATTTATCAATATCTCGCCTAAAACAGCTTTGACTAGTCTCAACAGGTGCAACTACAACGTCCACTGGCAAGCCAATCTTATTCGAAGCCAGGGGTCACGGCAGCTCCGTTACCCGGCTGGCTGTTCCTATCCCAGGGCCTGGAGGGCATGGCTTTACCAAGCAGAACATAGTTTCTCATTCCTCTTTTTGCCGCACAGCACAGCAACAGCAACAGCAACAGCAAAAAAATCGACTTCAATTTGATGCAGAAGAAAAGGGTCTGATCAAGCAAGAAAACTTCAGCATCAATGTCAGAGAGCAACTGAGTGTAGTATTTGCAGTGGTTATGTGGGGTGCAAGATGGCCTAACGAAAAAAATGCAGACTACACACATGTTCGTGTATGGATCGGCAACAAGTATGCAGTGGCACTGTCCAATCGGTTACAGAGCACAAATGAATTTTCTTAAGAGCTCAATCGAACAGTCGGTGTCGCGGAAGCATTCCACAGTTTTCGTCTATCAGCGGAGCATATTTCGGGGTCGCAGAAGGTCATTTCCGATTTGGGTCCCCGGGCATGGTCAAATCTATCCGTGCTAATAAAATGGCGCTCTCCTCTCTAACATCTACATGGACGAAGGTTTGTATTCCAGCTCGAAATCGGAAAATTTACACAGGCGACTCATCGCCCTTCAAGTTCGAGCACTTGCCGACTCATCCAGACGCCAGTATATCGGCACGTGGAAAGAGTGGTGCCAATTATGTACTCAGATCAACCAGTCCTGCTGATTACCAGAGAAATCGATACATGGCAAGTCTACGCAGCTGGTTCTCTTTGCGATCGTCGCATAGAGCCCCGATGGCAATAGAAACGTCAAGTCCATCCGATCCATCCAAGCAAAGATCAGTCACGTCCGATGGTTCCACATAGACTTCGCAGGATTTACTCCACAGCTTACAACTGGCTACGCGACCACCATCGCAGGAATGCGACTGCTAATCCATGGAAAAATGATGAGCAAAGGACTGAACTTGTCTTAAAAAATAAAAAGCTGTGCGATCACGTCTAGAAAGGTGTAAGTCTTAGCAGCTGATTTGTTAATGAAGAGTAAGAGTAGGTAGCACTCAGGTAATCCATGTCATACCTCGTACTTCCCCGGTCCTATCTATAGTCACAGACAGGTTCCGGTGGGCGTTCACCTAGTGCTCTAACATGCACTAACCACCGAAAATATACATAGCTGCTCGATGTACGTGTGTTACCTAGCAGCCATGCGGATGTGGGAGCGGCTCCTTCGACCTACCGGTCGTCCAAGGCTGGGTCAGCAGGCTATGATACTGCTTAGCAAGCTACGATACCGCAGGGGCTAAGCGACCATATTAGTATGCCAGCACTTGGAGAGCAGACTGCACTCCACTCGACCGTACGGGGCTGCGATGCCCGTCTACACATACTCCGGAGCTACTCCGCGAACGACTTCAGCGCTATGTCGTCTGTCTTCTTCTTCTCTGTAGTGGATGCAGTCAACATATATGCAGTAAATGCAACGCTCTCAATGCCCTTTAACTTGTTGCCGGTGACTTGGTCGTCCTGCCAGCTTTGCAGCTAATTCATGACTGACCTGCACTACATATGCATCTGCCATCAGTGAATATAGTACGGCCCTTCACTGGATTCTTACGGCTCTTCAAAATCTTTCATAGCTGCGCCCTCTCCCGTTCGACCTCAGCCGCCCATTACCACCGTCGTCGCCCATCCGTCGTCTGTCCAGTTCCGCTCCTTTATTGTCCGGGTCGTCTCTCCTTGACGAAGGCCTCAGCAGTGCCACCGTCTGCTGCTTCCGTCGTGGGTGAGCTTTTGACACGACGCTGTGTCCTGTAGCCTCCGGCTGCTCGTCCTACTGCTCTCACTGCTGCTGTCCTGCTGGTTCATCATGATCTTCTCCTGCTTCACCGTTCTGCTGCTCGTCGTACTCTTCTTGATGTTTTCACCAGCTTCTGCGCTGCGCTGCTTCTGCTCGCCAGCCGCTTCAACAGTATTTCATACTGTTATTATTATTGAAGCACACGTGGCTAGTAGGGGGCGCTAGTAGCATAGTGCTCCCTTTTTCCTTTCCGCTAAAACCTAATGTTAAATTTGAGCACTCAGATAGAGTGTTCAACACTTTCTAAGGTGCTAGTCGCTAAGTATATTGAAGAATGGTAAGTACAAAGGATTTTTTATCATACCAATAGTATTAAATTAGCTCCAACTAAAACAAATCACGAACTCTACAATGATATATATGCTGCTGGTGAATTGAGAAAAAAATGGCAGATATTATGTCATCAACCGCTTTGAGAGTGTGACTCTCGAACCATATCCAGAAAAACAAATTTATTATTTTTTTTTAAAAGTGCGGTGGCTGATGATGTTTCAAGGATTTGCTAAAATGTTCAGTAGCCGATGAGCTACATGCATTAATACAGCGACCTGAAAAACTAAGGTATAATATGGAGTAATACGCCGTCTACAATTATTAAAGAGCGCGGTCTATGGGATATGCCACGGCGTTGTATTTCTTACAGAAAAGGTGGTTAATCTGATTTATCGGGGGTCATATTGGGGAGCAGGGTTGTCGCGGGCTCAAACGCATCAAACCCGTTACTTAGCTGCGCTAAAACTGTAGTTCGTTTGTCATTTATCTAGCTCTTTTTCTTTTATCTCTTGTCGTGACTAAATCTATGAGCTCGTCCTCAATAGTCCCGAGCAGTGGCTTGCGACCACCACCGATGATGCGATACCGAGATTAAGTTTCGGCGCGATTTTGCTCTCGATCCCGCCACCATTGCCGGAAGCTTGATGCACTTATGAGCCTTGAAGCTCTAAAGCTGAGAACTCTCGTCAGTGTCAAGCCTTTCAGCTAGACTGATTGGGGTAGACTTGTGAAAGTTTCCACTTGTCCAAGGAGGTTTTCTGTTTGGAGCATTTCTCCCCCTGCTGTGGTTTGGCAGTACGTTCAGTTAGCAATGGATATCCTTTGGGTTTATCGTACAACTACTCAAGTCTACTTCTCTCTTACCTTCCAGGGGACTACGACATGAACGAGAGCCTGTACGGCAACTACGGAGCTGACGACTTGCTGTACTGGACGGCACTAAAGCCAACAACTTGGAGCGCGAAAGCTGCTAGCGCTTATACGCCAACCCACTTTCGAAAGTTCTTTTCGGCAATGATGGAATACCACCACCTTCTGTCTCTATCCGGTCGAGCGCACGCTGTTTTAAAGTGATCTCAAATCTCTTGCTGTGGTGGCATGACAGCAAAATTGAGAATGATCGTAGCTAACGGGTAGCGAGCTATTAGCTGAACTGATTCTATTTTTTTATTTTAATGTACTTCAATACGATGGGCTTAAAAAATAAGTTGAAAGAATTCTGTAAAAAAGATTAGAATTGTATAATGTCTACGACAGCGCGTTGTATTAAATAGCTGTCTATTTCTATAAAGTGTTCTCAAACAGGGCGCTCAATTACGAGGGCGTTTTATTCGCTAGGGGGAGCACTATTCGCTATTATACGTTATCTCCGATTCCGTGGGTGGCAAAAACGGGAGGATGATTATTGGGCAGCTGCGATTCGTGTCTTATCGGAAAGCTTGTGTAAAATGCAACCTAATAAGAGCAGTTCATACTGTGTGAGTGCGTTTCGATTACCGTATCGTCTTAGTCGTTGGTGACAATGGGCAGACAGACATAAGGCGTGACAAGATAGTAATTCAAATCCCAAGGTTTAAGATAAACAAAGTCACTATTTAGATTATGGGTAAGCACACGATAAACATTTTAAGTGAAAAGTTATTTATTACTTGTCCTCAATATCACTATCGTCCTCAGCACCGCTGCATTCGCTTCCTATATCATCGTCAGAAGTGATTTCTTCCTCTGCAATTTTGTAGCGCTCTTATTCGGTAACAATAGTGTCAAGTTGCTCGACGATATCTTCTTCTATGTCGACCTTCCGAACATCAGTAAGGAAGCCTGCCCACGCAAAACCACTAATTAGTGTCTTAGACGACAATTTCGACCGGCAAGAAGTGAGCCATTCCGCCATCACAGGTCTTGATGGAGCGACCAGCAAAACCTTTTCCACATCGAGCTTTTTTCTAAGGGTAGCAACTTTCCGACTCGCATTTTTTATCAAGTTTTGTTTGAGCAAGCAAAATTTCATCTTCAATTCGTTTTTTTGCGTTGAAGTCGCTCTTGTTCATCGCTGTTGTATGTACAAAGTTGCTGTCTAATAGAATCGGTCCACAGTGCGCGAAGCTTACTTTTAAAAGGTTTATTCCACGAGATGTCAGCAGGCTGACACACATAGGTATACTTGGGGGGCACCTTGAGCAGAACAACATTTAGAGAAGCTGCAAAATCACGAACGGCCTGGGTCCAATGTGCGCTAAAGTCGTCCCATAGTAAAAGCACATTTTCGCGCCGATTTTCACGGTAAGCGAAATGATACTCCAAAAATTTGATCGAAAGTTTCTCGTTCCACTATGCCGTGTTGTTGCCGTAAATTCTACAGGGATAATTATCCTGAAGTATTTTGATTTCGCGCCAAACGGTTGTACCAAACCCGTTTCGCAAGCTGTCATTTTTTCTGCTTGCCTTTTGTTTTGGACGGTGCAGCTTTAAACAAAACAAAAGTGTCAAATTTGTTTCCACTTGAATCGCCAAGTAACATAGCTGTCGCCCTTTGTTTGTCCTTATTTCCGCAACGAATCCAAACCGTCTTCGTATCATTATCTGTAATTGTTCGCTTAGGAGCGTACTCGCAAAAACGGATACATTAAGCGAAAACGTTATTATATTATGAAAAAATAAGAAAAATACAATTTCGAACTTATTCGTTTGGTCTGCATTAAATACCTGGACACAATTGTATTTAACAATTGTTTGCTGTACCTTTGACCTAAGCTCTTGGAGACTTGTGCTGCGTCTTCAGGGGTTGTTTGCCCGTAGCGCGTCTTGGATCACAGAGACGATTATGGCGGCACATAATCAACTCCATCCATGATGGGGACGCCGAAAACTGATTTTTACTAAGGCCATAGTCCTCTGCCACCTCCAACCCCTTAAGTTTTATCATCGTGCGCGACACCGGCGTGCCGTCCTTTCTAAGAGAATTGATCCACAGAACAATGTCTTCTTCAGCCTCTTTTGAGAGCACCGTTGCCATGCCACGCTCACGAAGGTTGAGGTGGAGTGAATGCCCGCTTTCGCAAGCCGATTTTATCGTCGCAACGCTACCACGCCATTTACTTATCAGTTGCTGCTTTGATCGTCGCCCCTTGCCGGTCAAAGTACTGTAGAAGTAGCTCAAAGCTTCACTAGGCGTATGGTCTGCTTCTAAGTAGTTGAGAATCTCTTGCTTGTGGTCATACTCAACACGAACTCGCTTGTATTGTTTGCGCTTCTTTTTCGTGCCCTTGATGGTGGGCCGTGCCATCCTGATTCTAGTCTGCAGGAACGAATTGGTTTCTTTAATACTTAAGATTAGCAGACCGTTAATTTTCACTTTCTGTTTTTTTTTTCAGATCTTCCTAATGGCTAAAGAGGTCTGTCGCTTAGGACCAAACGTCACCTATTACTAAGACGATACGATACTTTTATCTCGAAAACATTCAAACAAACGGTGGATAGGGAATACCATGGTTACATCATGAAAGCACCCTTGTACCGATCGGGTTATATTGAAAAGTATCGTGAGAGGGTACAAGTACTAGCTTTGGACAAAACGTCAGTTTACTGGGTGACCTATTTTCTTGGTTCGCATGACATGTAAGCTTAGTCCAAAGCTTATACGTATAACATCTTTTACTCATCATACCATTATGAATACTACTAGTATAATAATGGTTCTCAGTTATGGCAGCAGCAAGATAGAACGAGACGACCTGCGAAAAATATCAAGTTTTGATTGGTTAAAAATATTTTTCAATCTTGCTGCCGGCCATTTCTACCCTGCCACGACTTTGGTAGCAGGATAGCCCCCGCGGCAGCAAGATACACTGTCGAACAAAACGGATGGTAGAACAAAAAACTCCGCACGAAGGCAGACCTTCAACACCTGCACTCTCCCTTCCTACGACACCCGCCGCGTCGCCGCCTACAGCTTCGAGCCCCCAGATTAAAACAGCATCGCCTAATATCCCAGTGTACGCCGAAAACACCGCCCGTATGCCGCCCAGCAGCACCAAACGATCGACGAAAGACGGACGAACCGGAAGGGCGAAGAAGGTCAAGGCTAGCCACCGTACGCTGTGGAACACGGACGGTCCTACTCCGTCGATAAGCACCTTGAGTGTGCTGCTCAACTGGTTCAGCGGGGGGGGGGGGGGGGGGGGGGGGCAATTGCAAGATGTGGCGTGGCGGTGACAAGCAGAACTGCGACACAAAGACCTCTCATCCCCGTAAGCTTAAGGACATCGTCACAAAGATAGGTGCTCTGGAGCAAAGTTTTAAAACGGCATCTGATTTCTTAGCCATTATAACGGCACTGGTATTGCGTGCGAGTCGACAGACGGCCAATACACGACGTCGTTATACAGAGATAAAATTGTACGCGAGGTCCGCTCAATACAGCCAAAGCAAACGCTACTGCTCACATTAAATGACTGTCCCAATTGCTCGACGCAAGCACCCGAGCCTAGCGTGCCAATGTACTTCAAAAACACCAACAGCTGTGCAGATAGGGAAGACATGATCTTTAGACCGTCTCTAGCCTGAAAGACGGAGTGTTCCTGAATCAACCCGACCAGCATGCTAAAAGCGTAGCGCTCTATTCGAAAAGACCGCAAGAAATCGCGATCACTGCATTCAGACTCAAACCAATCAAATCGTGGCTGTCACGATATCCGGACCCTGGGAACCGTGTAGCGACAGTTAATAAACTCGTAAAATCGTGCCAGAAGAGCAGCGTTCCTTTGATCTAGATCGTCATCATGATTGCAATGTAGTTTCCGAGCTCGTCGGTCAAGCAGAATACGGTTCAGAAGCCGCGAATATGCACCAATTAGCCATGCCTCCGTTGATTTACGTGGCATAGCTGTCTTTGTCTGTTTGTTTGTTTGTTAGTTGTTGGGGTTTCTTGCTTCTTGCTGCTTTCACAAAATGAGGCTCTTAGTTCCCTCGATCATTGATTGGCTATTATTTAAGGATGATTTGTGAAGCTCTATCTTGCTGCTGCCAAAAGTGAGAACCGCTAATATAGAAGTCCCCCTGAATAAACGTGTCTTACACTTCACATAACCCTTTATATCGGATCACAGGGAATGGAGGAACAGTTGAGAAATCACTGGATCGCTTTGATTTCCCTATGCAGATTTATCAGACGACCCCATAGCTGGAAGAAGCAACGAACTAACTTGCGAAATTTACGGGGATCTTAATTCTGAGCGGAATTGGCGGGCTACACTGCAAAAGCAGCGGGGTGTTGATTCTAAAATTAGGCGAGGGTGGGTCGTCTAAGCCCGGATATCAAGAAGGTGGTAGTAGATATATGAATGAACTACAAAGTTTACGACTAACGGATGCGCCCGAATAAAAGCCCCCTTCCGAATAGTGTCCTGTGGGGAGCTACATGCCTGCACTATTAAATACAAGCCTTTCCCGAATAGAGTCCTTTTACAAACTACCAAACCTGTTATTACAAACTTACTGACCATTCATCATACAGAGAGGAACAATGTTCCGGCAACAGGCCGAAAGTTGCCCCCACTTTTGGTCTGGACAGGAAAATTTCACCGTCTTTTGAAAACAAAGTCAGGGCCACTTTTCGTGGCACACCAAACCCGAGCTTGGGTTGATAACGAGCTGCTCAAGAAGTGGATTGATGTGACTATTCCATTTGTGATGCACGGTGAACGTAATTGCTTGGTTTGGGACAGCATGAGAGCCCACATATCGAAGGCTGTAAAAGCTAAGTGCTCTTCGAAAAGTATTCGATGTGTGATGTGCCTGGGTGGCCTCACGCCTTACTTGCAAGCTGGAGATATTGGAATCTATAAGAGTTTCAAGGACCTACTGTACATAGAAATTAACGCTTAGAAAGAGTCAGACCAATAAAGTCCTCACCCGTATAAAGTCCTCTCTGTCACTTTCGAGTGGCACTATTAAATAAAGTCCGGACTCTAATAGGGCGCGTCCGTTAATTTGATCCACAATAAGTTTTTGAGCTGTTAGTGGACATGCAATCTGCATTTGCACATCAATTTTCGAGCTCCTGGTCTGAAAACGGAGTGGAGTACACGCATCTATTATAGTGGTTCTGTATTTTGCGTTGACCGACCTCTAAGAGTTAAGAGAGAATGTTGCTGTATAGCTAAGCGTCGAGTAGTCAGCGTTGGCCAATCCATTAAGAATTCATCTTCTTGGCACTCGGGATTAATCCGCACCCGAAATTTACAGATCTTGATGCGGTTTTCAGAGCATTTCAGGTATTTTCCAAAAACTACTCAGATTTGAAAAGCTTTTGGCACCGCCTAAACAAAATCAACAGTTGCTCTACGGACTCTACTGTAGTACGTCACGCTAACCTTGATGACCCTATTCATGTTTCAAACGAACTCACGCTATTTTCGATGACAAGTTAACGTTGACGAATTAGGATCACGCCCAGCTTGATGACCACAACGGAAATAGAATTCTTTGGGGATTAATACTTCGAGGTATTTAGCAAATACTTAAGTGTTTGTATTGGGTCCCCTTGCAACCCATTATATCTACATGCCATTCTGCATTCTGCAGCAAAGTTCACATCACTCTCCCCACTCAATGACTATCAAGCTCGGTCGGACGTGGTTCTCACTGCTGTTAGCTTTCGCTCTGCTTGCACCTGCCTCCAGTACGAGAACTGTCAAGACTCAAGATTTGAATAGTGCGGTGGACGGTCAAATAAATGGGAACGTGAGGAAGGACATGAGACCAACGTTCGGTGAAGATGGTGGCAGCCTCGGAGAGAGAATGTTCAGCCATAAAAGTATACCAGGTGCTGCGAAGCTTAAAAGTCTGGTCAACCCGGGGGAAGCGATGTTTCGAAAAGTTACAGCAAAGAAAATGTCCGAAAAAGAGAAAGCCACGCAAAACCTTTTTCAGGATCTCAACGTCGGTATGGTGGAGACGCAGCTTTTCGAGAGTGCACAGTACCAAGCGTGGGCTCAGTCTGTGAGCAACATCTACAAGAAGAACCCTGGAAAGGGTCAAGTGGCCATGTTTAGAACACTGGCGAGTAATTTCGGCGAGGAGACTCTGGTCAGCAGGCTGGCTCAAGCACAACAAGTCCCAACGACAAAGAGCATTGCTGAGCCGTTTGAAGCCATTCAGTTTGGGATTTGGACTGGTCAAAAGAAAACGGTGGAAGAAATCTTCAGTCTTCTGAAGCTGGACACAGGTGGCGATATTCTTCTGAATCCAGTGCTAAATACGTGGATCACCTACGCAAAAACAAGCAAAAAGTTTGATCCATATAATTGGTTGGCAGTCAGATTGGCGAGAGACTCTGGTGACGATGGACTAGCTCATATGATAGCTGCAGCACAGGCCAGCGGTAGTGCTAAAAGCAAATTCATTGCTATGAACGTGTGGGACGCACAATTAAAAATTTGGTGGGATCAAAAACGGACGGTAGAGAACGTGTTCAAGCTCCTGCAGCTCCATCGAGATTCTGAGCATAATGTTCTAAAGAATCCAGCGTTGAAGATGTGGCTTTCATACGCAAAGGATATGGTCCCGAAGGACACTTTTACGTTAATGTTTTCGACGATGAGAAAATACTACGGCGAAGAAGTGGCAATGGAACTTTGGATGGCCCGCAGGAGAAAAGCAGACGACGCTTTAAGCTATTTCAAGCTTGACACTAAAAATCTTGCTGGAAATCCGAATCTGGTCACCTGGGTGTCCTACGTCAAGAAACTCAATACGTACGAGAATCAGCCAAGCGAGTTTGCGGTTATCTCTGAATTAGAGAAGCACTTTGATGACAAAATGGATCTTGCTCGCGCTCTTGCTGTTGCTCAAAAGGACGCGACGATGAGTAAAAATCTGGCGGAAACTATTTCTAGCTTACGATCACTGCAGTTCAAACAGTGGTTTGACGCCGAATTGAAGCCCATTGACATTACAAAGTTGCTCGTAGAACGGGCGAACGGGATGAACGGCCGCGTCTCAGGCGATTATAATTACTTCTACGATGATTACTGGCGAAACTTTTTCAAGTCCATGGGAGTCGGCGGGTAACGTCTCGATAAATACTGCTTGTCCTACACTCGCATACTTGCTTGCACGTTGTTAGACTTGATCAATGTCATGACTTTAAAAAAAAAAATCAGTTTCTTCGATGATATGAACTACTTCACAGCTAGAATGAGCCACTCATGTAGCTTTTTTATCAATAGACTCTACAACGAAGGGCTAGACTCCGCAACGAAGAAGAGAAGGCATTCAGCTGGGAAAGCATCTTTTGTCGAATAGTAAGCGGGTCTTGCGCGCCATTGTGAGTCTAAAGAGAGAGAGAGCAAGGAGAACGCTCGGCTGAAGCTGACGCAAATCAAAATTATTAGCAGCGTCGGAGATCTGCGCTTAACAGAAAGGCAACTTTAAGATATCAAATGAACCAGCACAGCCTAATATTTTAGTGGCACAACCATCGCGCTGCGTCAGCAGAGCGTGCGAGCAGAGCGCAGAAGCCAAGAACCTACCCCGGCCATTCAGTCACCTCGATGCCGATCTGCATAACCTCCGCTAGCTTCAGCTGAACGAGGCATTTCAAGTCTGTGCACTCAATTAGAGTCTGCATGTGTATGGATATTGTGCAGCTGTTCTGCTTTCAAGTGGTGTTATACATTTTGTGCAGCTGGTTGTTCGCTGCGGGGGCTAGTTATCTAGGTGAGAGCGGATGGGCAGTGTCGATAAAGCGCAGCCGACCCATTCAGTTCTCTAGCACGACGCGGTAGCGCACAGTGCCGTTGCGCACCATTTGGATGCCCTCGTTCACCTTGCTCATGGGAAGTTTCTGGATCACAGGGCGTACGTTCTTCTTCGACGCCACTTCGAGCATGTCCTTGATGTCCTGGATGCTACCGATGGCGCTGCCCTTAAAATTGAGGCCCTTGCCTACGAGCGGGAACGGCTTGAACTTGATCTCGTCATTGGGCAGACCCACCATGATCACAGTACCGTGCACCGCGAGGAAGCTCAGGAACAGCGTGTAGGGCATGTTGTTGGCGTCGGCTGTGATCAGTAGAATGTCAACCGACTTGGCTGCGTCCGCCGCCTGCTTCTCGTCTGTGTACACGACGAACTCATCTGCACCGAGACGACGGATCTCCTGCTCCTTACTGGCTGAACGGGAGAAGGCCACCACTGCAGCGGCACCCATAGCCTTGGCGAACTGGATGCCCAGGTGGCCCAATCCTCCAACGCCCACGATACCAACGCGGTCACCAGGTTTGATACCAACCTCCTTGAACGGAGTGAACACGGTGGTGCCGGCGCACAACAGCGGTGCGGCCACGTCCGACGGGATGTTGTCTGGGATCTTAAATGCGTACTCGTGCGTGACGCGAATGTAGTCTGCGTACCCGCCGTACGTGATTGCGTCGTCCGTCTTGCGGTATTTCGAGTTGTACGTGCCCACGTGGTGGCGGCAGTAGGCGTCCTTGCCGTTGGCGCATTCCTTGCACGGATCGTCCGGGAACTTGTTGAGGCAGGCCCACACTTGCGCACCGACACCCACACGGTCACCCACCTTCATGCCCTTCACTTGGTCGCCGGCCAGCGTCACTTCACCGACGATCTCATGGCCGACCACACACGGATACATGGTCTGACTCCAGCCGCTGTCCATGGTGTGCAGATCGGAGCCACAGATGCCACAGTGCGAGATCTTGATCTCCACGTCCTCTGGGCCAAGAGGACGCGACTGGTACTCCCATGGCTTGGCTTCCTCGCCCGTGGCGAATGTGGCGTACGCGTGCACGGTCCTCGGGGCAGTCGACATGGCTTGTGCTGCAGTTGATGTTGGTTTTGTGATTGACTTGTCAAGTGTCGATCAAAATCGGAAATGGAAAAAAGGTAGTCCGACTCGGAGTCCAAGCTAGTAGTGTTGCTCTACCAGGGAAGGTATCCTGCGTGGCTGGGCTCACCGTCGCATAGGAAGCGGTGGGTTTGGCTGAACACAGCTTTGCTTGCCATGCCATTCTGCTTCAGCTTGGGTAACCAAATCGGTTTACAGATTGAGTAACCCCTAGTCTTACAAACACCAAGTCATTTGCTTGGGACACTCTGGCCCGGACGCTTCGCAGGTATTAATAAACCGGATGGTGGTTGACGTGCCCAAAACGAACGAGAGACAGGCTGATCGGACCGAATTTGGGCGTAGGGCTTGGGATCAGGATCACGGCCTCCGATTGTTTACACAGAGGGCATCCATGCCCGATCTTGTAGAGTCTACAATGTAGACACCGCCAGCCACGGAAATGAGTGACACCACTGTCGGCTTCGGCTGTCGCAGCGCTAACAAGTAGAGGTCTGGTGAACGCTGCGAGCACGGCTGCCCACGCGAATCGATAAAACTTGGCTCTTCAATAACATTCCAGTTGACATGTGAGTCGTTCGGTGGCATTTGCCTGGCCCTGGACTGGTACTCAAAAGCACAAACGCTATAGCAGAAAGAGCCCAAGTTGAGACAGCGTCTTAAACTTTACCAGGCATCTACTAATATCGGTGTTAAATAGAATATCTTATTTCTCTTTCTCTTCATTATAGCACAAATGGCTACTTGTATTTTATTGCATGGGGAAACTATCATCACGTGCACGAATGCATCCTCCTCTCTAAGCTTACAGGCCTAATTCTCGAGCACCACGCGGTATCGCACCGTGCCCTTGCGCACCATGTCGATGCCCTCGTTCACCTTGGCCATCAGCAGCTTCTGGATCACCGGACGCACATTGTGCTTGGACGCCACCTCGAGCGTGTCCTTCATGTCCTGGATGCTGCCCACGTTGCTGCCCACAAACTTGGCGCCCTTCCCAACGACTTGGAACGCGTTGAACTTAATGTCATCGTTTGGAAGACCCACCATGATGCACGTGCCGCGCACGGACAGAAAGCTCAGGAACGTGCTGTACGGCATGTTGTTGGCATCGGCCGTAATCAGCAGGATGTCCACGGAGCCGACGGCCGCATTCGCCTGCTTCTCGTCCGTGTACACCACGAACTCGTCGGCTCCCAGGCCGCGCACCTCCTGCTCCTTGTTGTTGGAGCGCGAGAACGCCGTCACGGAGGCGGCACCCATAGCCTTGGCGAACTGGATGGCAATGTGGCCCAGGCCGCCAATGCCCACGATGCCGACACGGTCACCCTCCTTGATGCCGGCTTCCTTAAACGGCGTGAACACCGTCGTGCCGGCACACATCAGAGGAGCAGCCACGTCCGACGGAATGTTATCCGGGATCTTGATCGCAAACTCGTGCGGCACACGCACGTAGTCGGCGTATCCGCCGTACGTGAGAGCGCCGTCGCTTTTGTACTTGTCGTTGTATGTCCACACGCGGTGCGGGCAATACGCGTCGTCACCATTGGCGCACACGGAGCACGGAGCCTTGGGGTCCTTGTTCAGACACGCCGACACCAGCGCTCCGACACCCACACGGTCGCCGACCTGCAGGCCCTTGACGTCGGGACCAGCCTGCGTCACTTCGCCGACGATCTCATGTCCCACCACGCACGGATACGTGGTCTGTCCCCAGCCGCTGTCAAGTGTGTGCAGGTCGGAGCCGCAGATGCCGCAGTGCGAGATCTTGATCTCGACGTCCTCGGCGCCAAGCGGGCGAGACTGGTACTCCCAGGATTTGATCTCTTCGCCCTTGCCGAAGGAGGCGTAGGCGTGCACGGTTCTCGGGGAGGTGGACATATTGGTTGTTGTTGTAGTCGGTTGCTTGGAGTTGCTGGGTGGAGAGCAAAATGCAAAATGATTTCACACTGCTAGACGCACGTCTCCTTGAGGATCACTGTAACCAGTGATGGTATACAGTATTAATTGTTGATGTAGTCTTGCTGCGCTACGTGTCATGAAATTATCGCAGCGCTCGGTGGGACAGGTACTCTATCGAGCACCGAAACATCTCGAACATTGCGTGAACTATGGTGTTTACATGTTCAACAGCACCAGAAATTCTGGCAGAATGGATGGTACAGCAAGCAAACCGCATGTCACAATACCGGTAAAATCATGGACAGACAATCCTCTCGGTTATGATAGATTCGGGATGATCACAAACTAGAGCTATTACAATCCAGAGTGTACCAAATTGATTGTACAATCAGATCAAGCATGTAAGGTTTGTGCTGGTTTACTCGCACATGCATTATTGTAAGAACCGGCTGCTTTGCCTAT
Source organism: Phytophthora betacei (assembly GCA_011320135.1). Lineage (NCBI taxonomy): Eukaryota > Oomycota > Peronosporomycetes > Peronosporales > Peronosporaceae > Phytophthora > Phytophthora betacei. The sequence continues at coordinate 624,923 of JAANHX010000077.1, forward strand.
ATAGTTGCTATTGTGCTTGGCAGGAGTTTTGGCAAAACGCGCCTGAATGCGGTGCCTTTAAAGAAAGACCATGCTCGATTAACTGCTAAAGCTTGTGTAGAGAGCAGGACCAGGTTGAAATTTTACAGCAAAACATCAGGAATAGCATTCTCAAAAGTGCAAAACTGGCATATTTACCGTAAATCTCTGCCGTCTCTACGGAAGAGGCCGACGCTTATTCTTCTCGTGCTCCACTGCAAACTCAAAACGGTTTAAGCCATGACTTACTCAAGTGACTTTCGCTGGCGAGCAATCTTCCAAATGCACGTGTACGGGATCAGTGTTGGGTACGTTAGCTACATATTCGGACCAAAAGTGAGAACATTGCAGTGCTGGTATAGCCTCTTCCTGACTGCTGGTGTCGTTCAAGAGAAGAAAGAGAAGGTTAAGACATCACGCTGGCCGGCGGAAGTGGTATCTCGAGTTAAACAATACGTCAAGGAGAACCCAACGTTCTATCTGGAAGAGCTACAGGACTTTTTAACGGACACGTTTCCCGATCTAAGCAACGTTTCCACCAGTACGATATGCAGAGCACTCCATTTCGACATGAACCTGAGTTGAAAGGTGCTTACAAAAGCAGCCCGTGAATGCGTGCCCCGTGAGGTCGAGGTTTACAAAGCCAAGCTTCAAGCTATCTACTCTTACCCAGAACAACTCCTGTTTATCGACGAGACCTCCAAAGATGGCAGGCATGCATACCGTCGGTACGCATGGTCACTTCGAAACCGAAAAGCAGTCGTGCAACTACCGTTTGCCAGAGGAAAACGCCGTTCAATTCTTGCTGCTCTGGACCATCAAGGATTTGTTGCGTGGTCTACGACGCCCGACACATTCACACGAAACTCTTTTCATCAAGCTTTCGTGACCAATATTTTACCTTTGCTTAATCCGTGGCCGTTGCCAAGATCAGTTGTGATCTTAGACAACGCAAAAATCCATCTCTACAAGGAGCTCGAAGAGGTCTGTTCTAGTTTTGCAAAATATGCAGCAGAATTTGACTAAAAGTGTATTTTGATCTGTACTTTGGCTTTGACGTTCCAGGCTGTTCATCAAGCAGGTGCAAGACTAATATTTCTACCTCCGTATTCGCCACATCTCAATCCGATTGAAGTGTGTTTCGGTCTCTTGAAGAAGTGGATTCAGAAGCACACGAACCTAGTTTTCCCTCTCTATCCTGACCGCGCTCTGAAGGTCGCAATGCGCTCATGCTGTTCCCATCTCATGCAGAAAGAAGACCGGGCACCTGGCGTCTTGAACCTATACGCTCATTGTGGATACATAAATGGCTCACTTCGTAGTGAAAAGTTTACCGTTCGGACTCACGACGAAGATGATTCAGAAGAGAATGAGACCGATAAGTGATGAATGCAGTATTATTGTCTTCCCCTAGAACGGTTGTGTATCTAAGCATGAGGTTCAGTTTACTGGCTTGGCTGAGCTCCTGGTTGCATGTGATCTGTATCATGAACATCTTCACCAGTAGGTTCAACGAGCTGCGGAATGTATCCGTGGAATATCCCACGTGTGAAAATGTCGTGCTGCGGAAGTCGAAGCGCAGCTCGAATCGACGAGACCCAAACAGGAACTCTCACCCACGCGCCAAATAGTTGCACCTCGATTTCTGCATAATCTTCTAGTGAAATATCTTGCTGCTGCTGCGCATCAAGGCGAGCCATCTCTTCATCCAGAGCTTGGGCTTGGCTCGTGGTGTTGTCGTTCGGAGCTGTGACAGGTGTGTTGTCAGCCTGACGAGCATGATGTACTGTAACGTGGTGAGCAGTTATCGTCCCCAGTGCAATTCCTTGCTGCTCTTGAAGTCGCGCTACCTCTGCTACTGCCCGAGCCATACGTGCTGCCGCCGCTCGGTACATCGTTGGTTTGTGTTTCTTGGGAGGCTCAAAGTAAACAAAAAACTCGAAGTTGAAGACCTCAACGAGTGGGCGACACAGCACAGATGCCTTCAACGCCAGTTTTGTCTTGTCAGATCCAGCTACACAAGCCCAACGAGCTTGAAGGAGCTCCCAGAAATTGTCCGCATTCAGAGCACGATAATCAGCTTGCTTTGCAGATTTGGTTTGCTTGAAAAAGATCGCGCCGTCTTCTGTTATTTTCGAGCTACACCACTTCGCATTGCCCTTAATAATATTATCCACTTTGGCTTTGAACACATCGTACCCTTCAACGGGAATAAAAGCTAGTGTCTGCTGCTCTCCTTTGCGAGATACTGAGCTCAGAAGATTGAACTTAGCTGTCACGAGGGTCCGCAACGTGCTTGTCGAAGACAATCTGTCTTCAAGAGGCATCTCGTCTCCATCTTCAGCGGCCACCTCGCTTGTCATTGTAGTGTCTTCCATCAGCAAAATCATATTAGTAAAACGAATAACAGCGGCAATGGCACACATAGCTCGCTACCTTCTTTGACACGCCAGGATATTGCTGTAATCGTCCGTAGCGTACGCTTGTGCACCGAAAGCGATTCGTTAGCACCGCAGAATATGTCGTCTGAGCCTATTGTCAGCCGCAACAGCGTTAGGGCAGTAGTTAAAGACACAACGTGAATTAGCACAAACCTGAAGCTCACCCTTCGACCCTTGTTTCCACGTCCAGAATGGCTTGTGCTGATGGAGTCCGCTGCAACGTTCCTAGTCAGCAAGTGCGCTCTTTGGAGCCAACAAAGAGAATTTAGCATTAGCGAGGTCTGCGTAGAGTAGATCGAGTTAGGTGGTATACCGGGGCGTTTGCTGAGACCTGTGAGCACGAGCACCGCTGTTTCAGGCCTTTCACTGGCTGTGGGTTGATCTTGGAGGCGTCTACGCTGGTGCTGGCGGCCTGTCGTGGTGGCTGTGGCTGAGCGGGCGTCTCTCGGTGGCGTCCACAGTCGGGCGGGGCGGTTGTCCTGAGGCAACGGACGATTTGAGCAGTCAAGGTTTCTAATCTTGGACGAACTAGCGCTCGTTTATCGGGGCGAAGCACTTTTTGCCACACATATTTAAAAAAGCAGTTTGCCATTTTAAAACCCTAAAACAGTCGGCAAAACTGCTGCAAAGCACAATAAATCAGTCGATTTATACGTCGATTTATCAACCTGAAAATAACAAAATTGGTTAGCATACTTAAAATAACCACAGCATACTTCGATTTATTCACGTAACAACGCCACCTATTTATAGTAGCAGCAAGCTTTACCCGTGCTGAGGGAGGAATGCCCACTTCGACAGCGACGTTTGTCCGACCCCAGTCCGTTTAAGAGTCAAAATAGGAGAGATCACAAAGTCCAGCAGAACAAAAGTGCAAGTGAAAGACCCCGTATTCTCCTTTGATAACGAAAGAGATAGCTACGATACTTTCTGCAGTAAGGTTGAAGCGAGAGCAGTAGAGAGTTTGCGAACTTACCCGAAAAAGACTATCAGGCCTGATATGAGCATCTACATTAAGTCAAGTCAGACTGCACGCCAGCGAGATTGGGTTGCACTAACAACAGACAATTTTGCGCCACTAGTTGCTTCGGCCTATACTAACTACTAGAAGCGCACAAAGGACTCCGGTCCCTTTGAAATTGAAGTGTTTGTGCTCACTGCGAAGAAGGAGCGCCACACGCTCCCAGGGACCCGGCGTGCTACTGCATCGAGAATTCAAGAAGCTACAGCTGGTGTCGATGGGTACTTTGCACAGAGGCCCGAGCTCCAAGTTGGAGAGATTACCAGAACCCACTGGTCGATCTCCCATGCCCACCAGCCAGAGGGCTCTACCATTACACCGCCCGACACTGCTACTTTCGCTCAAGCTCAGCATCTCGACGCTATGCTGGCTGAAGAGAAGGCTGAAGAGGAGAGCGAGTACGGCACAGTCAATGTACGGGTTAATGGGTCGCGAGAGATTCCAATCACATTCAGCATACAAGCGTTTCGCAGAGTTATGCAGCTGCCCAACTACAACCTATTGGCGAGCGGAGTCTTTTCCTCCTTTGTGCCTCCACAGGAGCCAGACGAAGACGTCGAAGACCTTGACCCCGCCAGTGATTAGCGCTCCATCACATTTTCTAGGTGGAATCAATGCATTAAATCTGAAATTTGTCTCGCTACGCTCGATAAAATCTCGAAAATTTACTCCGTTTTACAGGGAACTTGAGCTCGTTTTTATGAATGCTTTTGAAGCATATTTAAATGTCCCCAAGATGAGCATTTGGATCGGTTTTGACAATAGATGCTGTGTACAAGCGTTAGGTAAGCCCATCTCTCCATGGCTATTCGATCTCGACACGAAGAGGGGTATTTTAAGCTGTCAACCATGAGAAAACTCTTATAAGCGACAGAGCATTTGTCATGCGAGCGTTTTGCCTAAATTTATGCTCATTAGAGCGATTGAGCCCTGCAGTCAGAAAGTCTGACATCATGGTCAACATGACTGCAACATTTGGTCAGCAATCAGCTTACAACAAAATTTAAACCGAACATTGAGTACGCAATACCGTTTAACTAATCCGGTAAGGGCTGTCCATACCTAAAAGTATTCCCAGAATTAATTGTACCGGTATCGCATTATTTTTTTCTTACCCGCAGACTACGGGATAATAAATATTTAGCTGCAAATAAAAATCGATATACCGGTACTTCGTTCCGCAGTATATCGATTTTTTATCTTCTTTTTTAAAAAGAGTGGAGAGAATAGAGGAAAAAATACCTCGACAAGGTTCACTATGACTACCGAGGGGATTGTCTGAACTGAAGAATTGAAAACCGGTAATCAAGACTGGTTTGCCAACTAGGTAAGTAAAAAAAAAACTTTACGCAAAGAACGGTTTTTAAGTTCGAATGCAAGTTTTATTAATTAAGGGTAGACTTATCCCTGACATGCGTTTATGCGCCACCGATGAGTTAGACAACACCCGCACACGTGCCCGATGATCGGACCGATCCACGTTCGAGCGGCCTCATTTTGCATTTTGCTCTCCACCCAGCAACTCCAAGCAACCGACTACAACAACAACCAATATGTCCACCTCCCCGAGAACCGTGCACGCCTACGCCTCCTTCGGCAAGGGCGAAGAGATCAAATCCTGGGAGTACCAGTCTCGCCCGCTTGGCGCCGAGGACGTCGAGATCAAGATCTCGCACTGCGGCATCTGCGGCTCCGACCTGCACACACTTGACAGCGGCTGGGGACAGACCACGTATCCGTGCGTGGTGGGACATGAGATCGTCGGCGAAGTGACGCAGGCTGGTCCCGACGTCAAGGGCCTGCAGGTCGGCGACCGTGTGGGTGTCGGAGCGCTGGTGTCGGCGTGTCTGAACAAGGACCCCAAGGCTCCGTGCTCCGTGTGCGCCAATGGTGACGACGCGTATTGCCCGCACCGCGTGTGGACATACAACGACAAGTACAAAAGCGACGGCGCTCTCACGTACGGCGGATACGCCGACTACGTGCGTGTGCCGCACGAGTTTGCGATCAAGATCCCGGATAACATTCCGTCGGACGTGGCTGCTCCTCTGATGTGTGCCGGCACGACGGTGTTCACGCCGTTTAAGGAAGCCGGCATCAAGGAGGGTGACCGTGTCGGCATCGTGGGCATTGGCGGCCTGGGCCACATTGCCATCCAGTTCGCCAAGGCTATGGGTGCCGCCTCCGTGACGGCGTTCTCGCGCTCCAACAACAAGGAGCAGGAGGTGCGCGGCCTGGGAGCCGACGAGTTCGTGGTGTACACGGACGAGAAGCAGGCGAATGCGGCCGTCGGCTCCGTGGACATCCTGCTGATTACGGCCGATGCCAACAACATGCCGTACAGCACGTTCCTGAGCTTTCTGTCCGTGCGCGGCACGTGCATCATGGTGGGTCTTCCAAACGATGACATTAAGTTCAACGCGTTCCAAGTCGTTGGGAAGGGCGCCAAGTTTGTGGGCAGCAACGTGGGCAGCATCCAGGACATGAAGGACACGCTCGAGGTGGCGTCCAAGCACAATGTGCGTCCGGTGATCCAGAAGCTGCTGATGGCCAAGGTGAACGAGGGCATCGACATGGTGCGCAAGGGCACGGTGCGATACCGCGTGGTGCTCGAGAATTAGGCCTGTAAGCTTAGAGAGGAGGATGCATTCGTGCACGTGATGATAGTTTCCCCATGCAATAAAATACAAGTAGCCATTTGTGCTATAATGAAGAGAAAGAGAAATAAGATATTCTATTTAACACCGATATTAGTAGATGCCTGGTAAAGTTTAAGACGCTGTCTCAACTTGGGCTCTTTCTGCTATAGCGTTTGTGCTTTTGAGTACCAGTCCAGGGCCAGGCAAATGCCACCGAACGACTCACATGTCAACTGGAATGTTATTGAAGAGCCAAGTTTTATCGATTCGCGTGGGCAGCCGTGCTCGCAGCGTTCACCAGACCTCTACTTGTTAGCGCTGCGACAGCCGAAGCCGACAGTGGTGTCACTCATTTCCGTGGCTGGCGGTGTCTACATTGTAGACTCTACAAGATCGGGCATGGATGCCCTCTGTGTAAACAATCGGAGGCCGTGATCCTGATCCCAAGCCCTACGCCCAAATTCGGTCCGATCAGCCTGTCTCTCGTTCGTTTTGGGCACGTCAACCACCATCCGGTTTATTAATACCTGCGAAGCGTCCGGGCCAGAGTGTCCCAAGCAAATGACTTGGTGTTTGTAAGACTAGGGGTTACTCAATCTGTAAACCGATTTGGTTACCCAAGCTGAAGCAGAATGGCATGGCAAGCAAAGCTGTGTTCAGCCAAACCCACCGCTTCCTATGCGACGGTGAGCCCAGCCACGCAGGATACCTTCCCTGGTAGAGCAACACTACTAGCTTGGACTCCGAGTCGGACTACCTTTTTTCCATTTCCGATTTTGATCGACACTTGACAAGTCAATCACAAAACCAACATCAACTGCAGCACAAGCCATGTCGACTGCCCCGAGGACCGTGCACGCGTACGCCACATTCGCCACGGGCGAGGAAGCCAAGCCATGGGAGTACCAGTCGCGTCCTCTTGGCCCAGAGGACGTGGAGATCAAGATCTCGCACTGTGGCATCTGTGGCTCCGATCTGCACACCATGGACAGCGGCTGGAGTCAGACCATGTATCCGTGTGTGGTCGGCCATGAGATCGTCGGTGAAGTGACGCTGGCCGGCGACCAAGTGAAGGGCATGAAGGTGGGTGACCGTGTGGGTGTCGGTGCGCAAGTGTGGGCCTGCCTCAACAAGTTCCCGGACGATCCGTGCAAGGAATGCGCCAACGGCAAGGACGCCTACTGCCGCCACCACGTGGGCACGTACAACTCGAAATACCGCAAGACGGACGACGCAATCACGTACGGCGGGTACGCAGACTACATTCGCGTCACGCACGAGTACGCATTTAAGATCCCAGACAACATCCCGTCGGACGTGGCCGCACCGCTGTTGTGCGCCGGCACCACCGTGTTCACTCCGTTCAAGGAGGTTGGTATCAAACCTGGTGACCGCGTTGGTATCGTGGGCGTTGGAGGATTGGGCCACCTGGGCATCCAGTTCGCCAAGGCTATGGGTGCCGCTGCAGTGGTGGCCTTCTCCCGTTCAGCCAGTAAGGAGCAGGAGATCCGTCGTCTCGGTGCAGATGAGTTCGTCGTGTACACAGACGAGAAGCAGGCGGCGGACGCAGCCAAGTCGGTTGACATTCTACTGATCACAGCCGACGCCAACAACATGCCCTACACGCTGTTCCTGAGCTTCCTCGCGGTGCACGGTACTGTGATCATGGTGGGTCTGCCCAATGACGAGATCAAGTTCAAGCCGTTCCCGCTCGTAGGCAAGGGCCTCAATTTTAAGGGCAGCGCCATCGGTAGCATCCAGGACATCAAGGACATGCTCGAAGTGGCGTCGAAGAAGAACGTACGCCCTGTGATCCAGAAACTTCCCATGAGCAAGGTGAACGAGGGCATCCAAATGGTGCGCAACGGCACTGTGCGCTACCGCGTCGTGCTAGAGAACTGAATGGGTCGGCTGCGCTTTATCGACACTGCCCATCCGCTCTCACCTAGATAACTAGCCCCCGCAGCGAACAACCAGCTGCACAAAATGTATAACACCACTTGAAAGCAGAACAGCTGCACAATATCCATACACATGCAGACTCTAATTGAGTGCACAGACTTGAAATGCCTCGTTCAGCTGAAGCTAGCGGAGGTTATGCAGATCGGCATCGAGGTGACTGAATGGCCGGGGTAGGTTCTTGGCTTCTGCGCTCTGCTCGCACGCTCTGCTGACGCAGCGCGATGGTTGTGCCACTAAAACGTGCTGGTACATTCGATGTCTTGATGTTGCCTTTTTGTTAAACGCAGACCTCCGACGCTGCTAATTATTTTGATTTGCGTCAGCTTCAGCCGAGCGTTCTCCTTGCTCTCTCTCTTTCTTTAGACTCGCAATGGCGCGCAAGATCCATTTACAATTACCGTCCTGGACAGCGCTGACAAAAGATGCTTTCCCAGGTGTTGGAAGATAGCTTCTCCCCAGTTGGACGATGTCGTAGAGCTCAAGCACCGAGCGGGCCGACACCCCGCCAATTTAGCCGCATCAAAACCTTGCGTTATGATGCACAACGTGTGAATGGTGCCACCCATCGCAAGTCCAAAGTTGCAGCCGACTCAACTTCAATCAAAAGGGTCCACTATTCGGGTTCAATTACACTTGGTTTTACTAAGCTACAAATCCACCACCAACAAAAGGCGATCACAGTCGAAGTTCATTCCGCATTCGGCGCACTCGCACTTCAACCTCTCGAGGCGTACGTGACCATCACTCTGCGATGTTATCCGCTCGCTTACTGCGACGTCAACTGCTGTCCGGTGCGCGTCGCCCACCCGCGACCCTGCGCAAGCTGCACGCGGCTCCTGCGGAGAAACTCTTCGATAAGATCCTCGTAGCCAACCGCGGCGAGATCGCCGTGCGCGTTATGCGGACGTGCAAAAAGCTGGGCATCAAAACAGTGGCCGTGTACTCGGAGCCCGACGTGAACTCGGTGGCTGTGCGCATGGCCGACGAGGCCGTGTGCGTCGGGCCCGCGCCGTCGAGTCAGAGCTACCTGAGCATCCCAAAGATCGTGGAGACCGTCAAGGCCACAGGCGCACAGGCCGTGCACCCGGGCTACGGCTTCCTATCGGAGAATAAAGACTTCTGTGAGGCCTTGGAGGCCATTGGAGTAGCATTTATCGGTCCTGGCCACGAGGCCATCCAGGCCATGGGGGACAAGATCGAGTCCAAGCAGCTGGCCATGGACGCAGGCGTCAATACGATCCCGGGTTTTCTTGGGGAGATCGACACGCCCGATGAGGCGGTCAAAGTGGCCCACGAGATCGGCTATCCGGTTATGATCAAGGCCAGTGCCGGCGGAGGCGGCAAAGGCATGCGCGTCGCCTACAACGATGAGGAAGTGCGCATGGGCTACCGTCTGTCAAAGGAGGAGGCGGCCAGCAGCTTCGGAGACGACAGAATGTTCCTGGAGAAGTTTATCGAAGACCCTCGTCACATTGAGATCCAATTAATCGCAGACTCGCATGGCAACGTGGTGGCACTGCCCGAGAGAGAGTGCTCCATCCAACGTCGTAACCAGAAGGTGGTTGAAGAGGCTCCAAGTGTGTTACTCGACCCAGAGACGAGATTGGCCATGGGCAAGCAGGCCGCCATGCTGGCCAGGAAGGTGGGTTACGTGAGTGCCGGTACAGTCGAGTTTCTGTGTGATAAACACAAGAATTTCTACTTTTTAGAGATGAACACTCGTCTACAAGTGGAGCATCCTGTGACGGAGCTGATCTCGAAGGTAGATCTAGTGGAACAGATGATCCGCGTGGCGGCCGGCCATGAACTACCCAAGGAGCTGGTCAAGGGTCCTGTGAAGATCCACGGCTGGGCGATGGAGAGTCGAGTGTACGCTGAAGACCCGCTACGTGGCTTCCTACCGTCTATCGGACGACTGTTGCAGTACGAGGAGCCTGTCCACCTTCCTGGTGTACGTGTGGACTCTGGAGTGAATGAAGGCAGCGACATCTCCATGTTCTACGACCCCATGATCTCTAAACTCATCACGTACGGTAAAGATCGTCAGGAATGTCTGGATCGCATGAAGACGGCGCTGGACAACTACATTATCCGCGGGCCAGGCAACAACGTGGCCTTCCTGCAGGATGTTTATCGTCATCCTCGCTTCGTGAGTGGCAAGATCACTACGAAATTCATCGAGGAAGAGTATCCGGATGGCTTTGAGGGGGTGAAGCTGACAGCTCTTGAAGTGGAAGATCTACGCGTCGTCGGAGCCATCATGCACCTCAAGAAGACACGTGCTAGCAGCCAGATCTCGGGCCGTATCCAGTCTACGCCAGCTGAAGGTTTCGGCTCGTTCGACTTGCTTAATGAAGACGAGTTGGAGTTTATCTCGGACCAAGCGGGAGTTGTTCCTCGTCTACGAGCTGTCACACCCGGTTTATCCGCCAAGGAGCTGATTGCGCTGGCTGAACGCAACGACCTCAAGAACTTGGGAGCCCATTTGTCTGTCAGTATCGACGGCCCGTTCGGAGAGTCCAAGCCTGTGACTGTGGTGGAAGTTGAGGTCGAGAACATGCGACACCGTATCGAAACAGTGACGATGGCTTTGGTGGACAACAAGTGGCACGTTGTGGGTCAGGTGGACTGGTCATTGAATGGCCCATTGTTCAAGGCTTCGTATGCAAAGCAGGATGGAGCAGCAGATCTGCCGTTGGCGTCGCAAATGCTGCAGACGTTGCCTGAGGGCTTCCGTCTTCAATTCCACGGGGCTGTGCATGATGTGGTTGTGCGCAATGAGCTGGAAGCGGCGTACGGCAAGCACATGCAACCGAAACCAGAAGTCGACACGTCCAACTTGTTGCTATGTCCGATGCCAGGAATGCTCATCTCCGTGGCAGTGGAGGTCGGCCAGTCCGTGGAGCTCGGCCAAGAACTGGCCGTCGTGGAGGCCATGAAGATGCAGAACGTGCTTCGCTCCGAAAAGAGAGGTGTCATTAAAAGCATTGTGCGTACTGCAGGCGACTCCCTCAAGGTGGACGAAGTCATTCTCGAGTATGAATAAGCGCTCTGATAAGGTAAATGAGCTTATGTCTGGAGCGTAGGAGAGCACACAAAAGGTACACAACACAAGGAGAAATATGAAATGCCATTTAAAATGTGGCCCGATCTTTTGCACGAGACGTCGCTGACCCCTCGAACTAGTCGTCACTTCCGGTTTGGAGTTTAAACCACGACAGATATGAGCCCGTTCTTGAAGCTTGTGACCGTAAGTGTAGCTTCATTCCTTGTGTATGTTCACAGCGAGTCTGCAGTCTACAAGCTGCATACGGATTCCAGTTGCACGTCGCGGCCTTCTATCATTGGCTTCCAGGAATCGCCACCTCCATCATGTTCAGCTATCACCACGTGCTCTAGTGTCAACATCGATGGAGAGAAACTGTACTGGGATCGCGCGTGTGCCTCAGACACTTACGATGTCCAATCTGCTGCTGCTTACGCTGACAAACCGTTTGTGTTGATGGAGATCTACGAATCGGGACAAGAGTGCAAGAAATTGCTCTCTGGTGTAGCGTTTCTGGCGGATGGAAGCTGCTTGGTAGCCGACAACGGAGTGTCCAGTATGAAGGTTTCTCTCAATGCGGATGAATCGGCAACTTTCCTCACCTATCGAGGCACAAGTTGCAGTGGCACAGCTGTCAAGAACACGAAAGTCACAAAAGCGGCGATCACAAGTCACTCGTGTGAGAATGGAGCCCTCAAGTTTTATTCCAGCAGCGCCACGACAGCCACAGCGACGACAGCACCGCCTACTGACGGCTCGGATAAGTCTATTTCCAATACGACGTCCCAGTCGACACCAGAAGCGTCAGTTCACCTGATTGTTGCGATCACAGCATTGGCATTGACCATCACTCTGTATTGATTTCGTTGAATACAATCATTCCTTTTTTTCTTGGTTATTGGCATGCTTGTTGAAACGCGGAAACCACTTCGTTGTCCGCTTTCCACTTTGCGGGTCGTAGTCGAGGGAACTGAAATTCGGGAGTCTCGCTTGAATGAGGGAATTTGCGTTGGATAACAACAGGCGGGTGTGTGGGCGTGTTCTTGGTTGCTGCTGCGCTTTGCGACTTGCGAAATGCTCGAAGTTGTTGCTGCACCATTCGTAGCGCCATATCACGGCATTTATCGTTTTTATCGTGGATCCGATCTTGAGCTCGTGGCGTGAAAGAGAAGTAGGGAGAGAAGCAGTCGACGCGGTTCAATCCTATCAGTTCGACTGTAGGAGAATCGGCCACGACTGTGTAAGCGCGTGTTTGTTGGCCTTTAATGAACATCTCAAAGCCGAAGAAGCCAGCGCTTTCCTCTGTATGGAACGGCACGCGTGACCGAACAGCGTGAACTTGTTGCTTCCACTTGTGCTTATCACATGGCCACCGATGCCGACGTTCGTATTGGATATTAACCTCGAGTCTTACACGACCAGAACGAACAATGTAGAACGCCCCAACCGATTCTCCTTGAGTGTACAGTACCTCTCCTTTCTTCAATGGCACGTCGATCGACACGAGCTCGAAGAAGTGAAGCTTACTCTCTACACAATCCCGAAACAGCGTCACCTCAGTGTGCAACCAGTTGACGAGGTGCTTCCGTCTTCGAGTCTGACATCTTGCCAACGTTTTGTGATAATCTTCTGCCATGATCATTAACACTTCACATCCTATCGCTGACAGCGGGGAATTGGACATCAATGCACTAGATGACGCCGCCTGAACATCGGCTCCGCGTGTTGCGTTCTCGAGCTGAAGTGCAATGTCACCAAAAGCAGAGTTCTTTGTCACCGACGCCACCTTCTCGCCGTCGATTAGAATGTGTACCTCTCCACTCAGAACGAGATAACACGCATCGCCAACATCGCCTTTGCGGAAAACAAATTCCTGTGGATGGAAGGCACGGTACTTTGCGAGCTTGGCGATCTCTGTGGCCAGGTTTAAGTCCAAGAATGTCGACATGGATGGGATCTTCATGATCCAGCGTGCGATGCACTGCAGCTCCACGATGTTTCTTTCGGTCGGTTCCTTCGGAACTCCTTGTTGTAGAATCTCCTCGTCCGTGATCACATGCTCCGAAAACCGAGGGAAGAACACTTGGAAATCCTTTCGCTCTCGAATCCATGCTGGGAACACTTCGCGATCTCCTGTAAGTGGTGCTGCAGTAGGCGCAGGCGTCGTACGTGGTCTGGAGTCCTGGTTATCCTGCTCTCTACTGGTGCTGTTACCTTCCGCTAGCTGGGATTGCTTCCGAACTCGAGGAAGTCTACCGTCCTTTTGCTCGGTGCTACTACGGGGCGAAGTCGATGCCTGGCGAGAAGACAACACCGGGACAGTTCGTGGGCGCACGATGTCCACCAAACTCGCGTACGCGTGGCTTTTATCTCGTGGGGTATTTCTCTCACGAGGGGAGGTGAGTGCATTGGCAGAGTTGTGTAGAGCCTTGAGTTCACTAACTCCTGTCGAGTTGCTATTGGCCATCATCGCGGCTGCGACTGCCGTCGTCGCCCGTGCTGAAGCAACCACAAACTTAGTGTAGACATAGACGGGATTCGTTGACCGCGTGGTCGGGGGCACGTGTATCTGCTCGGTTGGCTGTTGTGAAGTCATGTTCCAAACGAATTAATTATCGACAACTGGTCCGCTGCAAGTTCCCGTAGAGTGTCGAAAAGCACGATTTGTTGTCGATGTGAGGGTCGTGAAACCTATATTTGAGACCTCGTCCTCCCTGCACTGCAACTTGCTGACGTACTTGCTGACTTCTGATTGGTTAATTCATTGACGTCACTCTCCCGAGGCTTTATTGTGACGTTTTAAGCTGTCATAAAAAAAACACAAGCGTTATGTTGATGATCTTCTCGGTTGACGCGCGCCACCACGGCGTGGGGCCTGTTAAGTACGCATGGGACCCTCACGGCGACTATGTTGCGTCTTCAGGAACCTCTCGCGTCGCTCACATATTCGGCCGACGCGGGAAGCTCGTGGACCAGATTGTGCCGCCGTCTCCAAGGTAAGCGAAAATATGTTCCAATGAAACAGATTTTTTTACTAATGTAGTGTTGTATTATTCTCTATAGTATGTGTACGTTGCTCGAATGGAGTGAGAACGGAGACATTCTGGCCATCGTACAGGCCAACTCGGCTTCACTCGTTCTATGGGAGCCCAAGAAGATTCAACAACATCAGCTGGTGGACCTTCCCTGCAAGGACATCAGCTTTATCAAGTGGTCCAAGTCGCCACACTCCCTACTGGTACAGTAAATATAACAAGGTAGAACCGAGTGTAATCTAACCCGTATTTGCTGCTTTGAAGCTGGCTATTGGTACCAATCGAGGTCAAGTGTACATTTATGATCACGCCACAGGCACCAAGACGCAGGTGGCGAGCAAGCACAAACGCCGGATTCTATGCGGAGACTGGAACCTTGAAGACAAATTCGCGTTTGGATCGGAGGATCGACAGATCACCATTTGTTTGCCTTCCGGACGGACTTTTGATCAGGTCAAGATTAAGGCATCGCCACAGAGCGTCACGGTATGTTTTTATTTTTTATTATTATTTGTTTTTTATTGCACTTGATGCTAAACATTTTTTAATGTATAGTTTGGTGGTAAAACCGAAGATAAAGATGCAATTCTGTCAGTGAACATGGGTGGGAAAACGATATTACTGTACGATCTGAACGAGCGGGAGAACGCTCTGGAGTTAGCTTTCCAGGCGCGATACGGCAACATCGTGTCGTACCAGTGGTTCGGTAATGGCTACATTATCGCGGGCTTTTCGTCTGGATATGTTGTGATTATTTCCACACATTTAAACGAAATTGGGCAAGAGCAATACTGTGCCAAGTTCCACGAACATTCACTCCGCGAGATAGACTACAACGAGGCCAATGGGACAGTGGCAACCTGTGGCGATAATTGCATCAAGGTGGTGCGTATGAGCGATTGGAAGGAGATCGCTGTGGAATATTTGGACAGCGAACCACCAGCATCTTCCGCAACTTCCGGAACTCCCCCGACGTCGTCGTCAATGCTTGCGGATCTTTCAGGACCGAGTAGTTTGGGCAGTGGCTCAATGCAAGCGCCTTCCTTGACCTTTGAAGATTTGCAATGGACCCCGGACGGCCGCATTTTGAGTGTAAGTTCGCACAATGGCTGTCTGCACAACTTCATGATCCTCAGTTCGGCACTACGATCGTCATTATTCGACCTCGATTCGCCCTTTGCAGCAGTTTTGAAGCCGATTGCTCCGTGGACGATGCTCTTTACTATGAGCTTTATGGTCTTCGCGGTGCTGTTTGTGATCAGCGTTCAATTTCAAGTCTCGTGCTGGGATGTTATCCGCGCTATGACCGGATTCGTGGAAGGTTTATGAGTAATTACATTTTGACATATCATTAAACGATCATAATGCCAAAAGTGATTTTTTTCATAAGTCGGTGTTTACAAAGTACCCAGTCACGTTCTTTGTATCCATGCAGCTTTTATCCAATGTTTTGAATACCCGTGAGCTGCAGCAAGTAGCCAATGACCCATCCGCACGCAGCGGCAATAGTACCGTTGATGGCCATGGAGCCACCCGACTTCCACATCTCCTGGCCGACGAATTTGCCCTTCACAGCGCCCAATAGGAACAGCGTGACGACAGTGAGAAAGCAGGACAGATACAGCGTTGCCTCCGGACTCATGTTGATGCCCGGGAATAAGTTCACAAGGTACGAGAGCAGCGGAATGATGCCAAACAACATGAAGGACACGAATGTGATGACGCCGCCCGTCAGAGGCGAGTCGTCGTCGTCCACCGGCATGATGTTGAGCTCCTCTACCATCATAATATCAATGAAAGCTTCCTTATACTTGGCCAGCGTGTGCACCACCAGCAGCGCGTCGTCTGTGGAGATGCCCTTCTTCTCGTACAGCTCCACCATCTCCTCGATCTCGCCTTCAGGGTAGTTTTCGAACTCCCACTGCTCCCGTGAGCGCTCGTGGTTGGCCAGATCGGCTTCAGCCTGGGAGCTGAGCATGTCACCGAGGCCCATACTCAGGCCGTCGGCCACCAAGTGGGCCAGGCCGATAATGAGGATGACGGAGTGTGGCAGACCCGAGCCGGCCACAGAGGTGACAGTGGCGAACGTGGTGATAATACCGTCCAGACCACCGTACACAGCGCTCTTGATGTGTTCGCCGCCCGTCATGTGGTTCTCCATAGCGTGCGAGTGGCTTCCCATGTCAGTCTTTAGCTGGTGGAGCAGCCGCGACTTCTCGGCGTTACCTTGACTGTAGGCGTCCTTGACGTCCACCATCACTTGGTTGTAGCTCATGCTGCCGTAGTCATTCTTGCCGTTGCTTAAGATCCCGGTCGTGCTGTTGGCCGTGTTGCTGCCGTTGGAGCTCATGACCCTGTGTGTGTATGTGGGAGACTGAATTTGACTGGTCGACGCCAACTCCGAACGTGAGCTCTTGAAGGCAGATTCGTTTGTGGGATCCGCTGTCAGGTGAGCGGTGCGTTTCTTTAGAAACGTCTTAGAAATGCAAAAAAGGACAGTAAAAAGTGCATGGCCTGGGCAAGCAAGTGATGAGACCAGTGGATGCGGGGCTTCGGCGTGGAGGCGAGACGCCGGGCTAAAATTCAGCAATTTTACCTGAATACATGTAGCTTTGCGAACCCAGAAAAAAAAATGAACGTCGTTATGCGTGGTCAGCGTGAATGGTGTTCAAGTGAATAGTGCATTGCCGCTTCCTTCGTCAATCATGCCGCGCCAATGTATTCATACTCGGGCGAATCAATCAGTCATCGGTTTAGTCGGTCGTCCAGAGATGCAAAGGGCGGACCTATTCTATAGTGTACAACGACTATAAACCCTATATCGTCGCTGCTGCGCTTTTCATTTCAGTACGTCTTAATGCTTGGTATTCAAACAAGCAGGCCACATAGCATTGCGAGTGGAGGCCAGTGCAGTAACAAATTTTTCGAAGCGGGAGCTTTCAAATTTAAAGTTTTTGATGCTGCTTCACGAATTCCAGGTATAATGGTCGCGTGGGCTTTACCGATCCGATCCGCACTCGCCACACGCTAAGCGTGCTGCTTCGAGCCAATTACCGTGAAGACCCTGTTGCCGACATCGAATTTCGGTGCTAAGGTTTACTTTAGTAACTAAGGTGGGCCGAATTTATTGTGGGAATGGGTGTTACAGATACTCCTTTAAAAAGAAGAAGTACAACACAAGTTGTGTTACAACAGTCAAGCTGCGGTAAAATCAGGTTATTTTGGAAACGTTCCTAACCAACTGATATGCCGTTTCCAAGTGGAGCGCTGTCACCTTACAGGTAAATCGCTGCACAACGACAATGGTATCCGAACAGAGCTCAATGGTTACATTGCTGTACAGGTAGATATGTTGTGTCCCGCAGTAAAAGAAGTGGCATTGGCGTGTACTCCATCATCGGCATTGGTCGCGGGGCGTCCAAGTGATCGTCATGTTTGCGTTCGCGAGACCATCATTCCTTTTAAAATCCTTTTGAAATGATTATCGCATACGTCAGCACTCCTCATTCCGGTGGTTATGTCTCCTTTGATTTCCCACCAGTGAGTTGCTACGATACCAGTACGAAAGCACACTTCGGCTAGGATATATCGCTTCGAGAGCACAGTACAGCCCAACGCAATGGCTGAGCGCTTCCACAAACAGCACCACCTTTGCGGACTAGTTCTGGCAATGCCCGATTGCGCTCGCATTACAAAGACTATTAATAAAAATAGCCTAAACAGCGAAGCCTCGTTTTAATGTCCCTCCTTGTGATCTTACCTGTCACCTCGTGCTATTCCCTCGCCTCTATTGGCTCCATCTATTTGAAGCGACTCAAGATGTAAGGGTATTCATTGGCACTCCATGATTGGCACACCCAGTTGTCCATCAAACTCCAACCTGCTTCGTGAGAAACAACAGCAACAAGTGCTCAGTGTAGGCCAAAAGGGGTGGGTCGCCGTCACTGCGTACCATTAGAGCGTGCTGCTTTCCTCTGCCCACTACCACTAGAGAACAATCATGGCGTCGTCACCTCCTCGCGCAACAACCTCTCCCGGTAGGCTCCCAAGTAGTCCGACGCATCAAGCGTTCACGGACATCAAGTCTTCGGTCGGTGAACAAGTGGACTCGCGCAAAGCTACAGCTCCATACACAGTCTTCGGCAGTGGCACACGTCCACGTACGCACAATGGATCCAAATCTCCAGGCCCCGGTGCGTACCAGATTCCTTCGTCCATTGGCAAGCCAGTGTTGTCCACGATGGCCATGGCCCCCTCATGCTCCATCAGTGGCCGTGAAAAGTTTGGCTCGACCGCCGACCTCAAGACCTCTGCTAAATTTCCAGGACCTGGTGACTACAACACACACATCGTGAACCCACGTGAGCGAGCAGCTCCAAGCTATTCGCTTGGCAAGAAGTGGTCTCCGATGGCAGGTGACAAGAAATTCCCGGGTCCAGGCGCTTATGAGTCGAGTCCGACTATTGGACGCACAGTTCTTTCGACGCAGAAGTCTAACCCGGTGTCCTCATTCCCCAAGGTAGAGCGAAAGCCGCTGAACGCATCTAGCACTGCAGACGTTGGTCCTGGTCAATACGGCGTCGTCGTCGAGGCTGTGGGTCGTCAGACCGTCTCGACGGTTCATTCGGCTGCAGCGTTCTCCTTCGGTACTGAGGCGCGTAGTAGGACAAGTCGATCTGCTGCCGACAGAATTGGATCCAAGTACTACGACCCCAGGAGCTCTGTTGGCACTCAGGTCGAGTCCACATATCGCACGGCTCCTAAGTGCTCCATGTCTGGTCGAACCAAGTTCAGCAGCCACTTCTAACTCGTTAATATCGCGACTTTAGCAGAGATGGCTGGCAACCGAAACTTGAACGATCCACAGTAGACGCGACGCTCTTTCTCCATTAAAAAAAGGTTAACCCTTCTACTTAAGTTTGTACTTATCTATCCATCCTGTTGCCTACACATCCTCTACATACGGCAAGAGAAAAAGAAGGATTAAAAATACTTCGTAGATCGAACTCATTCTACTGAGTCTAACGAGTCTACTGAGTGTGTTTCTTCTCTTCGTCTTCATCGTCGTCTTCGTCTGCGTGTTGCATCTTCCAGGCTCGAACCCTCTCGAACTCATTGTAGTGCATCTTACGCTTCTCGGAAAAGTCCGGGTCCTTTTGGATTTTCTTTCCCTCAGCGTCCCGAGCGGCGAATTGTTGTGCTCCTGAAGTAGAGCTCGAACTTTCTTCGTCGCTGTCCCATTCACTCTTTTTGTTGTCCTTGACACCTTGCAGCTTGGACTGCAGCTCTTCCCACTAACACAATAAAATCGTAAGAAACTACTTTTCACTTATTCTTTACGTTCTTATACTGTAAATACCTGAATTGGAGGCTGCGCCTCGCGGCCTGAGAGGCTTCGAGCGGGTGACACGGCGCCCACGCCGTCACCCTCGGCATAGTAATGATAGGGAGTGTTGGGCTCGTCGATCTTCATGCGTGTGCCACGGTCCAGATTGTGCAGCGCGATCGTCTCCTCATCCCACGTCACGTGGGCATCGGGGTGAGAGAGGTTGTGGCCAGTCGCGAGCGCCTTGTGCGCAGGCGGTGCCTTGGGCTTCTCCTCTTCCATGGCTGTTGGTCAAAATGCGGATCATCAGGCGCAATTTGTAAAATATGTGACAGGAGGATCAAATTTATTGCAAAATACGGTGGGCGCGGCTGCAACTAACATGCTCACAAATCGCAAATCGAAAAAAACAATGGCACAAAGTGGCAATTTTGATTCCTATCAGAATAGTGTCACTGTGCCAATGGCTAGACATTAAGCCGTAGTTAAGAATACTGCCATTGTGCCATCATACAAACTTTTTCTAGAACTTACATTGATGAAAATAAAAGTAGCATGGCACATGGCTATTACTCGTTGCCATGGCCCTCTTCAGTTAAGGTCTGGGCGACCGTGTGGACCTTAGTTACCCACCTGGCTAGCGCTAATAAGCATGAACACTGTTGAAGACCGTACGCCGCGACGACCTTCGGCGTTGGACGCTGCTGGTGTAGCAGGTCCACACGCCGGGCAAACGACCCATGCCCGTTGTATTGCCGCAGCGGGGCATAACCTTGCTGTACGTAGAGCTGTCGGTGCGTCGACAACTCCGTGACGTTTCTGCGCCCTGGTGGTCTGTATCAGACGCCCAAGGCATGACGGAGGTGGGAACATGACTCACCAATGCTCTGCCATAGACCTGGACTGGCAGGCCCTTCCCAGCTTTGCCACACCAAAGTCCGGGCTGTGCCTTATGTTCGGTACAGCCATGTTGTTCATGGCGAGAGCTGTGAGCGACACCACGGTGCGCGAGTTCATCGAACCCAAACGTTCAGACCGTTGAGGACCATTGGTACTTCCTTCATCGTACCAAAGGCTAGTCCACCAAGGACCATCCCACGACCGCCACTCTGACATAGAGTGCAGTCGGGTGTCGATATGCCAAGAGACGTTCCGGAGGCGTATCAACGTCCCAGAACTTATCAAGCATTCAAGGGGTGCCGTACCCCCGTACATCGTGTGTAATACCAGCAGCCCACCACTGCACTTCACCGGCTTGAGAGAACCACATCTCTCTGGGCTAAGTCCTGTGGTTGTCACCCATCACGAAAACTTAGCGCTCTTCAGTAGGGCATACCGCCTCTACTGATGTCAGTGGAGCCTTCGTCCACCTGACCGTGGTCTGCGCCACTGGACATGGGGTCCACGGGCTGTCTTCTTCTCGAGGACTGGCGAGGGACATACACGCTGGCAGTGTCCATGTCTGCCGCGTCCGTAGCAGCGACCCAAGCTCTCACCTGAGCTTAAGTCCATGGGCTCGGGCTCGCTGTACGCACCGGTATCAACGGGCTGCGTGACAGCAGGAGCAACAGCGTCATTGCTGCGATGCTCCGCCTCCCGAGGAACGCCATTCTCATCGTGGCGATGTTCCTCTTCCCGAAGAGTACCAGCCTGCTTGTGGCTGTACTCTTCTTGGAGGGCGATTCGAATCGCCTCCTCCGTAGTTGTCGCTTGCACCCGGAATAGCTGGGTGCCAGCAGGGCCGACCTTCAGGCCGTCCATGAAGACTGTTGTCCCGATGTCTTCCGGCACAGGATTCCCTGCCAGATATTCCACCAAACATGCGCATCTCTCGCACGTACTCCTGTCGCTCACGTTTACCTTGCTTCTACGCAAGAAAGCGTGAGCGCTGGCGGAACTTGTTGTTCACCGGTAGGAATGCGGCTCGAAGCTGCTCGCACAGCTCAGCCCAGGATGCAAAGCATCCAGGAGATGTCGTCTTCTTAGTGTATACCCAGTGCTTGGCACGTCCACCAAGTTTGGACAGGACAAAAGCCACCCGAAGTGGCTCATCTGAGATGAGACCCGCCTTCATGGCGATCTCCACCTCACGGACCCAAAAGTGAAGGCTCTCTCCTATCCCCCCCCCCCCCCCCTCAAGCGTGGGGGCCTCCAGCCTTATCGGCTTAGGACTAGTTGCCTTGGGAGCGGCCGTCGACGCCTCCAAACTCCCGCGGACATGAGCGGTGAGTCCACGCTCGTAAATCAAACGCGGACACGCATTCGTGTTGCTCGGCAGGCGTCGCCTCCGCCAAGCTGCGGGGGGGGGGGGGGGGCATCTTGTCCAAAGATGTCTCCCATCTTCCGAACAAAGTCGTATGTGAGTCGTTCAAGCGACGAAACTCACTTCGGTCCATCGTGGCTCAAACGTAGAGTGCACAGAGGATTAAGGTATTTCAATCTGCCCGCGAATATGTAGGATTGACTACGAGTGCTACCAAGTGTGACGGGTTCACACAGCACCTTGCACGGAGGAAGTGCTTAAGGGTATTTACTTCCCGAGTGAACGTTAGCTCACGTGTTCCCGGCCTCAGAGGGAACGGTTTGCTACTTAGAAGAGTAGAGATGAGACTGATGTATTTATTAGTAAGCTAAGCTTGAGGTCTTTACAAACTAGATGTTACTTATAGTGGAGCTATGTAGTCATGCCTTGACTGGATCTAGAGCACCTGGTACCGCGTACCAGATGTCCACAAGAGTGACGGGGTACTCTTTATGTAGCCTGGGATACACTGGATTGTACCCCGTAACATAGTCGTTGTTATAACATGCGCCATGCGGTATAATTGATATCCCGGATATTTGCTTTAACAGCGCAAAAAGGCATGACTAGACTCCGGACGGTGTAGATATGCTTCACAATTGGTAGCATTACGGTATGTATGTGAAAACTAACTACTATCTGCTGTAAGTTATCACACTCAACTTGAATCTGACCAATTTATCTACCGATCATTTTGAAATAGCAACCGACGCGCGTGTATTCGTGCTCAAAATCATATTTTACACAAGGCTACACAAAGAACTACTAGGACATTTGGTTTCAAGCTGACTTCACAGACATATCATCAACTTGTATTTGTTCGAGAAGATTCAAAGGCCCATGAAGCAGGTTTATCTGTTGAGGACATGTATGTGTACGGGTCGTTCACAGATTAGCCGGTTCAAACTGTAAACAACTTTGTTACACAAACTTCTAAGAGAAAACTAATCAAAGTGGGGGCTTAAGTCATTTGTACGCAACTGATAGCTTGTTTTTGCATCTGAAACTGATTCAAAACCACCCGCAGAGCTACAAACTGTCGACGCGGAATGTGAGATGGCTGTCTTGATTCCAATAAGCTGCGCGCATGGTCTTAATGTTTTCGGTGACACGTCTCAGTTTTGTCTTCTGTCGACGAAAGTTTAAGTACGCAACTATCTCATGTTCGAGAGCTCGTGGTTCCTCTGCTTTAACTTATACAATTATGTCAAATAGTGGCTTACGTCGGCAGTGGTACTAAGTGTCAGTGTTTCGTTTCCTCTACAAGGTTCAAAAGGTACTCTCCATATCTTTTATAAAAGGCTTCGGTGGAAATCATTCGTAAAATTCTTTCCAGGCTGCCATGACTATATCAATTTGCCTTGGCATTTGAAAGCCATCACAAAGACCTGGTGCGCAACGCTAAAATCTGGCCGAGAACGCTCGTGTCACTAGCGGTTGTTTGAACCTCATGCTTAGGGATGCTGTCACGACCCATTGCTGGTGTTCATTGTACCAATACTCGGGTACTTTATGTTGAAGCCGAGCCCCCGTCTGACTTAGTGATCAACACCTGTTTGGTCTGCATTGTAAAGTTTTGTGACACCAAGACTGTGGGCCTTCTCGTAGACCTCTTTAGCGAAGGTCCGTGCAATTGGGTTGAGTTCTGGAGGTCGAATCTGACCCTGGCGGGTCTTGGTACGGAGTGCTAAGCGATTGTGGGCTTTGAAAAGACTCTGCCAGCACCATGAGGCAGCGAAGCACTCGATGACCACGTTTTCACCCTCTTTTAGCGCTTGCAAAGTCATCATCATCGGTGTTACCGATACACCTTCGTCTCATAGATCGCCGACCCATTTAGCGATCTTGAGCTCTATAGATAGAGGTAGGATAATTGCTATGCCATTCAGGAGCACCGTTATCCTTTTTTGCCTCTTGGGGTGCTTTGCACACAGCGACGGTTTTGGGAAGCGATCGACGCCATTTGTGGAATACGACCCGACGTCCATTGGATTGACTTGACGGTAGATCCGTGTAGAACCTTGCAATTGCACCGCGGAAGGTGCTGTGCTCGTACAGGTATTTTAAAATCTTCAGCTTCTGTGTGGCGGTGTATGCCGTGAGGAAGTTATTTTTTGGTAGGCGGTCGACCCCTCTGCCCTAGTAGGCGAGACCTCCCTTTTGGAGGCTTTCGTTGCTTGGGCGGCATTTGCAGCTTTGCGGAATGTGGCCTATCGCAGGAAATACCCTACGAGCTGACTGGTAAAGGATACCTGTGGCTCATAACAAAGGGTGCACGGCTTAATTTCCGATGACGGTTTTGATTGGCTAGATAGACTTGTATCGCATAACAAAGACTATCCCCTAACTAAGTGTTTACGGTATGCCCAGTCCGAGAACTCGAGGGAGCCGATTGAGTGGCTTCTAATAGACTGCCCGAAAAATGTCGCAATCTGGGAAGAGAAGCGGCGGCAGCTTCGTAAGCAGCCCGGGGTTTCTTACCCAAGAGGGTACGGACGTTGATGGTATTCCGTACCCGCGCTCATCGTAAGCGTTAGAGGTCGCGCGCTTCAGAAGGCCCTTGGCAGCATGCGCTTGCTGACCAAGTAGGCGAACCGATCACAAAATCGCGCTGGTCTAGGATGCAGGACAGCGGCTGATCTTCATGGGGGCCCCGTAGCTCCAAGGGTGAGTACTTGAGAGACTCAGCCCACATCCAGAACTTGTCCTCGCAAGCTCCAGTTCGGACAGTTATCGAGAAGAACCCAGGGGTAGCCCCATATAGGGCAGATACAACCCCGGTTCTCGGGCTTCTTACGACAAAGCGTAAAGTCCTTGAGAGGGAATCGGTGCGGCGCGGGATACACACAATGGACCGCCACTAAGTTGTCGGCAAACAACCTATCCCTTTTAAAAAGACCTGTTCGAAAACGATCTTTGAAGCGCGGCCACCGATAAGCTCACAAGGACAATGAGTGTCTCCAGAAAGAGATCAGCCCCAGAACTCTCTTTGGTAGGCCAATGACCTCTCGGGTGAATAACAGCTCCCTGGCTGACGGGTGACGCCACCAGACCCATACGCTATGCAGCTTGAATGTCCTCCTGATGCTAGTAGAGGTCGTTAGTGATCTCCTGAAGACCATAGATGGCATCCTCCTCTTCCTCTTGTTCCTCTTCATCCGAGGAGCGGAAGAGACCCCGATAAGAGTAACCAGTCACCTTCTCCTCGCAGAATGGAGACTTCGAACTCGTGTGCTTCTTAGAGGACCTGGCGTCTTCGGTTGTGGTCTTGGTAGTCTTAGCACGCGCAAGACCCTCGACGAGCATAAAATGTTTGAGAGATTTCTTTATCTCGTCGTCGCCAGCTTTGAGCGAGCCCTTAGCCTTGACGGCAAGCTCTCAGAGCGCACAGTCGTCTTGGGACGTGATCACTAGCAAGCGAGTGCACGGTGCCGTCGTCGTGCTCGCTGGGCACTGAAGTATATTCTCCCACGAAGCCCATAGGGGTATTGTGAGTGCCCCTGGGCTCAGCCTCGCCTTCACTGCCCGAATCGAGCTCACGTGCAACGAACCGCGGGTTCGATCGGTTGTCGGGAGATACCGAAGGTGACGGACTGCGGTGTTTGATTGCGCGCTTCTCGCAGCCGCGTCGCCGGGCGATCGGATCACCTTCGAGGCCACCTTAGTAACTTCCTGGAGTCAGAGTATTTTCCACGAGGCTTAATGCTCTTAGCTTGCGCCTTAACGGCAGCAGCCTTGGAGGGTGCTTTCGTATATATTACCCCTTTGCAGTACCGCGGGAATGCTTACGGTCGAAGAAGAGGCCGAGAAGAAGAGCGCTTTAGTGATGCTCAAAGGTCTAGCTGTGATGTAAACCTCCGCCGCGTTCTTGCAGCCACGTCGATGTCTTTCGACTTTGAGAATGAGAGTTTGTGACATATTTTTCCTTATTCAGATTAGTCGGTAAGCCGAACCTATGTGGGGGAGGATGTAGCGGGGTACGTACCCAGGTGTACCCCTGGTAGCATTCGGGATACATGGTACCAGGGTCGCCAGAAGCCAACCATTTCCTGATAACATAGCTTCACCTTAGGTGACTTATAGTTTGTTCATCTAACTCAAGCTTGGTAAACCTATAAATACATTTCGTGTGCAGTTTACCTCTACCGACAGCGACGCATAAATTGGACAGACACAAAAAAAATCCGACATGCATAGTGGACGGATTTGATTTCCATATTAAAGCCATTTTTTGTTTTAGCCAATTAAGTAAGAAGATTTGAAAATACAACCAAATATTTTTAAATGTAAAACGAATGGCTCCAGACATAACCGCCAGACCCGCCCTTAAAATTCGGTCTCAATCTTCAAAATGACGCGAAAGCGCGCAAAGCGTAGCTACACTATCAAGGTGAGACGTGAGGCTTTGGCTCTGGCCGAACAAGCCGGGGCTCGCGCTGCCTCAGAGATCTTTCAAATCATGTGGAAGGGGGAGGGGGCTGTTTAACGACTGGCTCAGCCAAGCCGACGCTATCTGTACCTTTAACGGCAACGCCTTGTCAAAGACGATGAAAGTCCAGGGGCGCAAGAAAGTATTTCCCGGCGTCTCTGGCTTTGTGACGTATATGAGGGGTGTGAGACGAGAGAAATCGGTCAGTGTATTTCTAATTATTGTACCATTAATTTCTTACTTGCAAAAATATTTTTTCTTTACCTTAGGTACTATCTACATTGAGTATAATATATATAATGTGGGACGTTCATCCGGAGTGGATGGACTTGTATATGAGAGGAAAAAGCTACGGTGAAATATATATGGAGCGGATGGTGCAGCGTATCTCCAATCGGTAAGACATTAATTAAAAATTATTTTATATTGCATTCTGCTCTTATTTATCTTTAATCGACTGCTTATATTGTACTTTATTGCAGCTACGGGTTCTCTTCTCAAAAGCCTCAAGTCGCTGAGAAGACGCCCGACGAGCTCGAAGAAATTCGCGCAAAATTCTCAATAGAGTTTTGGGACAAATATTCTGCGTTTCAAGGAGGCGGCATGCTCTACGTCGATGAAACAGCAATTAGTTTTGACAAGCCACCAACGAGAAGCTGGGCGGGCAAAGGAGGCAGGGATTCGGCTCACATCGCTGGCAAGAGTTTAATTATCTCTTGGCATTCTTTAAAAAAAAAAAAAATTTAAATATTGCTTTTGTTGGAAGCAAAACTGCCAGTACGTTTGATCATCCGTGGAGTCTCCGGTGGTAAAATCGAGCAAAGCGATTTCGAAAAGCATCCCGACGGGCACTTTTCGCCGTGCAAGGGACTGCATGGATGGATACTTAGGTTTGGCAGTTTTATGTAGAAAAATTGAAATGGACAAACCCGCTGTCTTTCTTCTTGACAAGTTTGAGTGCCATGTGTCGGAAGAAGTGCAGCGGATTGTTGCCGAAACGGCAAATGCAACAGTGGTCCCGCTGTCACCCAACAGCGCAGCGGTTTGTCAACAGCTGGATGTTGGTGTAATGGGCCCACTCAAAGTGAAGCTCCGAAACGATCCCTAAAAAAATTCGTGAGGGCATTACCAAGGAAAAATGACTGCGTGCGATAACATCTACTGTTAGTGCATGGAACGCTATTGAGAAGAGAACCGTAATTCGTAGTTTCGAAAAAAGCAATTCCTCGGTACCCTGAGGTATCCGCTTAGGGATTTAGCTTTTTATGCTACAACATAAGTCTTTTTTATCGTTCTTTGTGATCGATGTGTAATATTAGCCAATCCAAACCAAATATTATTTATGTCGGATATTTGTGTCGCTCTTGGTGTGGAATGTTAAACTGTGAAGGATGTCATTCAGCGGTGTCGAATTTACACGTCGCTGTCTGTGACCAGGGCTGGTAAAAGCAGTCTGACTAAAGACAAATGTGACGTTTAAACCATTAATACCGTTTTCCGGTGTAAAACCTGTATTTACGTGGTGCGATGCGTAACCCTCCATTTTTGCGAACTTGATTTAATTAAAGTACCAGAATGCTCATCCTACCCAATGGGTCTGTTCAGTAAACGCTTGGAGCAGGGAAGCGAGAAATCATAGTGACATTTTCCTAAGTGCAACTGGACAGACAAGAACACGCTATCACTGATCCGTGCTTGCGATGTAGTGCACAAAGAAGGGATAAAAATGAGGAAAAGACAGGCATGTACAACGAGCGGATCGTCGCAGCTTTCGAAGCTGCTATCCCAGCTACCACGCGCTCGAAGAAGGGCATGGAGGCCATATTGCAAGCTCTTTGCGAGATATATCGGTTTGTAAGATATGTAAATGCAAACGGGATTGCAGGAAGCACAGGTAAACTGAACTGGTTTGATCTGTCAAAGAGGGAAAAGAAAGAGCTCCGGCTAGTAGAATATCTATTTGCTAGCCGAATAGTGTGCTGATAGGGGCTAACCAAATGCTGGTTGTATACAGTGACCTACACCGCATGAGAAATCCGAACATCAGCCACGAAGTGTTTGAGGAGCTAAACCGCTATTTAAACAATACGTTTCCGTTATCGTCGGCATTTAGTACACAGCTTCGCTTCGACGACAAAGACTCGAAGCAATTAGAATTATCGGCGGGGGCTGACAGCCTGTTTGGTGGGTCCATCGACAGCGCAAAGGCCGTCAAAACCCTGTACAGCACTGGCAAAAGGAACTATAAGCGCAAGAGAGACAGCAAGCAAGACGACGTGAGAGGGATTCTCGAAGAACGGTTAAACAAAATGTTTGAGTAAGCAGAGTAATTGTAACAAGAGGAGCTGCGTGAGCGCCAAGATCAGCGCACCGAAAAGATGAAACTTTCAATAGAGTTAATCTATGCTGTTAAAAGCACTATCAAACCCAACTAAAACCTTAAGCTGCACGTCGCAACTTAAATGTATATCATTTCTTGAGCACGTCTCTTAGCGTTCATGTCGTTGTTTCCTCAGCCACAGTTTCAGGTTGAGGGTACTGGTTCTCGTACCTCTCCAAAAATGTTTTTGTCGCTTCCTCACTTTAGAAAAGGCTGTCTCTCTGGTCCAGCAGGAAATTCTGCACGATGCAGAATGCAAACACGATGTCAGGTACGACGTTAATGATCTGACCTATCCCCTCTAAGAGTATTCTCCAGCGGCACTTTAGCTGTCCAAACGCACAGTGGGTATTGAGCATGTGCCAATCGTCTGTTTAGCAGTGCGCATGTAACGCTTGCTGTTTCTGCTATTTTGAATATTATTTACATGAAATAATTGATCTGATATCCCGATTCAACAAGCAAGAAGTATGGATGTTCGCGACAGTATCACGCCCCGTAGGAATAGTAACAATCCTTAGTGCGACTGATAACAACGGAAACGCGTGTTGCAATGCGCTGTTTCTTAATACACGGCTGTCTCCTACGCGCGCTGACCATTTACAGTTCAAGTCACAGAAGCGCCCTCGCCAATCAGCTAACGCTTGCAGCCCAGCACTGTACCAACACTTCCTGTTGAAATACATTTCTTCTTTATCGCTAGGCTTGTTTATCCGAACATGCGTACCATCAATACAGCCGACGGACCCCACACGAAATGAGCTGCACTTAGCCGAAACGAAGGAAATGCAGGCCCACTCAGCACTCTGTATATAAAACAGCCATTTTATTTATTATTCCGGACACAGTTGCGTCTCCAATTGCAAAGCGTTCTGCAGATGCTCGTGTTGTTGCGGATTGAGGACACGTAAATAATCACAACCAAACGCTTTGGCGGATTCACCGTACCAGGAGCATCTCAAACAAGAATCAAATGTGGGCACATTGCGCGATGTAAAACGTGGGCTTATTGCGCGATGTAGAACACTAATGCTTAAGCTATTCATACGAAAAAGCTATTCCATACTACAATCAAAGAAAGCGAGGACAGTAATATTTGAGTTCAGTAGGTACTCCTCTTCTTCGCATTCCACTCCGATCAATTCGCGAAAGATAGCCTTCAGCCACGACCATAACTTCAATTGCATGCCCAAATTGCATCAACGCTGTCACACCTTTAGAAGGCACACTGGATCACGAAATTATATCTGGTACCGAAGCTAACAGAAAACGCGCAACTGTCGTCATGGCCATCACTGATCTCTTGGAACTAGGGGTAAGTAAGACATCAGAGCGAAATGCACGTTAGCGTGTAAAAATCGGCGTAGATACGCTTAAACCTACATCCAGCGTCACGCTATCGAAAATCAGACTTCTGTCACCGCAAGGGTATGTTAAGATGGAGCCAAGGGGCTCAGCACGACAGAGGAGACGGTTCTAACGCTTAGACCTCGGCGCCCACGATCCGTGTCTTGTCCTACACCAACAGGAACACAGCGTGCGTACGCAGCTACGCGGTGGTCGTGTGATGCCTTTAGAAGAGACCGGACGTTGCTCACTATTTATAAGAGTGAGTGGACAGAGAATTAGTGGTCTACCTCTTTAAGTCGATTACATGTACTAGAATGATGGTGGATTGAATTCAGTTTCTAGGGAAAACTTTGCAGATCACGAGAATTGAATCCGGAGCTTCGAACGTTTTGGTCAGTTTCTCGATCCCAGGTTTTGCTGAACAGACTCTATTCGGCATTCTGCAGTGTAAGGAGATTTATTGGTACACTGTACCGTGTCTGATGCACCGTATGAAGACCAGCTGTACTTTAGGCGTTTTTTTAGGTGTTTATGTATGATCCGACGTATAAACACTCACTGCCACCACTGCTCTAACTAGTAACTTCGCTTCCTTCGACAAAGGGGCCTGTGAACTTCTGTTCACTGAGAGTTTATAAGCTCTCGGAAGCCGACTTCCTCAAGCGCAATGTCCGTCACAAAGTGTGTAGCTAAGTTATACTTTTGAAGTAGTTTTTCTATTAATACCAAGTATTTACTGACTGATTTATCTCATACTGATAATCATCACACTTGAAATTTGTATCTAGTCATAATACTCCTTAACCACTCTAAAAGTCTACCCTAGAGGGTTGGGCTGGTAGTGCTTAACCGGGTGGTCAAAAAATTGATAGTAGGAAAAACTGAACGAATTGTAACTACGCATCGAAATACTTAGGACACGGCAGAGGTGAAGGGGAGGGGCGCTGCGCAGCTCTGGCAGCCCTGGAAAGCCGAAGGCTTCGCACCAGCTCCCTTACCATCAGCTGGGGTCTTTTTTGTTATGTTGACCGCACTACTTTTAATGAAAACTTACAAATTCGTAGTCATTAAATGATTACTTTTCCAATCAGCCGGTACGGATTTGTTGTCTTGAGTGTTTTTTTTCTTAATTTTTCTTACTAACTGCTCTTGCTGCTTTACATGTGGCATATTTAAACACCTTATTTTTAAAACTAGACACATTGCTTATTAATACACTTTTTTTAATTAAAAAAAATCACTTGTAAATCTAGTCAAAGAGGTATTAATATTTGAGACGTGGTCACATTTAATCCGGCGAGAAGTATTTCTCAAATTTTCTCACAACTGCAAATTCTCAATTGGCTCACGGCCCCGCCCAACTTTGGGCCATACTCCGTCGCCGCAGTGGTGAGCGAGCTGTTGCGGCTGTTACTTATCTACTTATCTACTTATCGACTTTTCTACCATCTACCCATCTCATCGATTACTGATCCGTGTGTGTGGTCACAGCGCTCTTGTTGATACTGAAGGTCTGTCGTTGTGCAAATGTGACCGTCTTGGGGTGGATGCGTCACCGATTCAGTATTAATAAACATATCCGGGATGTAAGTTTTGGTAATGTTAATATGAGCAATGAAACACAATCTAACCGCGATTGCATGATATGCGATGATACTGTCAAGTGCAGTGCTGGACTTGCCCAAGTTGATCTTCTAGACAACGACCTTGGCCGCATATCTAAGCCATTGGATTTTCGATTCCATCGTGTACACAACTGTTCTGTGCAACTGACTTGTGGCTTGCTATCGCTCAACGCGTGGTTGGCCCCAATTCCGCTGGACTCTACTACATGTTCGTGGCTCCTATTATCAAACTGACGCCAAACTCAAAACTCACTAGCATTGGTGTTGTTTGTACTGCACGTACTTCTGCAGATGTGACTTGTTTTTCGCCGGGCAGCTCTCGTCTGGCGACTCACTTTACGTCAAGTCTGGCTATGCATTAACTAGCACTTCAACCGCATAATTTCGCTATATAGTAGCGCATTTGAAGAAGGTCTTCAACGAAGCATTGAATACAGCGTAGTGCGTCATTTCAACACCATACTGTACAGTACAGTATTGTTAGTTTGTGATAAATCCGCTTGTTTGTAGCGTGATATATAGTTGTTAATTGCATTTCAAGCATTTGTCTTGTTTATGTGCCCTGATCCAAATATGCTGTTTATTTCAATAAAGTAACTTTAGAAAGTAGTGTGCTTTATTTTTGATGAAAAACGAGTATTTAACAGCTTTTTATTTGTAAAATGTAAGAGTTCGATACCTACTTTTTTGTGCGCCACACCATGGTGGGGCTGAATTTATTCCTATTGGGCTGTACGTACTACTACTTGTAGCACTACCTGGAAAATTATGCTGTAATTTTTTTAATACCAATCCCTGACCGCGAGCAAACTGGCATCCTGCAGCAAAGATGACCTTAAGGGTCGTTCTTAACCACGCCATACCATGCCATTGCTTGATATGCTGTGATTCGATTGGATAAACGTTTACTAGGGTTAGAGTTTAAGGTAAATGGAATGGCAAGAGATGCCACGGATGGCACTGCTTCCTGTGTGGGTAACACAGTACCACACGCAGTCGCCCAGGCTATAACTGAAGAGGAAGGCATTAGCCATGCTTCATGGGTGGCACCACACAGAGTCGACCAAACTATAACTGAAGAGGAAGGCATAGATCATGCTTCCTGAGTGGGAATACAAACCACACGCGGTCGCCCAGACTATATCTGAAGAGGAAGGCATTGACCATTCTTCCTGTGTGGATAACACAGTGCCACACGAGGTTTTGAGTGCCCCTGATGTCCTCAATGAGACATCACGACGTGGGTAACGAAGTGCCACGTCACGTTAACCGCCGCAAGTCGGGTCTGAACCTTGTTCACACCGACGTCGCTTCAAGCGACCCGGACTCCTCTGACTCTGTCGGTGAGCACCAACTCTGTTCGGTGTGTGTGCGGGTCTGCCACGCCAGCTGATCCTAACACTGAAGGTCGTCGCGCCGTATGCGCTTCGACAGTGGTAGTGCCGAAGGGCATTCGCCAGGTGGGAAACATAGGTTGACATTGCGGGTAACAAGCTCCACAGGCAGAGAAGCGTCTTAAGGAGACCGCGATTCGATGCTCCGAGTGTGAGTAACAGAGTTCCACGCAAGGTTACTCAGACCGTAATTGATAAGGAAGTCGCTGTATGCGCTTCCGGCGTGGGTAACCTGTTTCCACACATTAAGGTGGGTAGCACAGCTCTGCAACCAGGGTAAGTAACAGAGTTCCACAACCAAGGCAGGTAGCAGAGTTCCGCACCGGGCTGGATGCCTTCGGTCGGCACGTCCGCCGCGGCCGTTCATGCAGGCGCAGCGCACGAGGCGGATAGCCGTCGTGCCTGCCAGTGGCTATGTCAAGTCTCGGGGTTCAGTTGGTCGGGAATATCTTTCCTCCCTGGCTTTGCATGAGGCAAGTTGCCGTCGCGCTGCCAGTGGTTATCACAAACCACAAGAGACTCAATGATTTCAAGTTTAAGTGGGGGGGCTCGAAAATACTATTCACCCCTGGCCTTGAGGTAAGACTAAGCTCCTTACGGAACCAGGCGTCGATGTAGATCGACTGCAGACTGGAGGCGAACACCCGGGTGCTACGGTAGCTCTAGCGAACCAAGCCAGAGTGGTGACGGAAGCCACTGGCACTAGGTGCCTCGGAATCGCTGAGTGAATCAGCAGTGTCGTGGTTGCATACAACCACACATTAGGCGAAGCGCGAGCCTGGTGCAATCATCGTACAGGTCCCAAGGTAATGAGCGACCTGTCGAGTAGGGTGACCGGAAAGACTCACCCGCTGGTAGAGTGGTTGTGGTACGTGATGTACGCAACGCGCCGGGTATAATAGGCTGTGGAGCCATAACCCAAGTGTGACGCACGAGTGCACATACAACTGACCAGGTGTTGGTCGACGCAACGCACGCAGGCGTAACTGGTGCCGCGCCAAGCATGGCACCGTGGTGATGGCTGCTTGCCTCACCATTGTTTGGTACCCGTGCGTACTCGGTGTCAATTCCAGACAACAACGCCGCAGGGGAATGGTGGCAGGATATGGCCTACCTCGGTCGAGTACCATCAAGGTACATGGTGTCTATGACAGACACAGGTATGGGATGCAAAGGATATGCGCCATACCACGAACTGATGCGCTCTGAGCGTATGCGCTGTGAGTATGTGCACGTACCTTGCATCGACTTTGGCTGATGTTGAGCAGCCTGCCGGAACTTCCGCGGAGTGAAATCATCGTGCACGACACACATGAAGTCCACGGAGAGGGTGTTGTAAGTATGAGAGTAGTCTTGTACTACGATCGACTTATGGTTGATGTGGTACGTGTATACACAGCGTACCTGGTGTACGGGTCCATGAACCGGTTCACTGCGCTTGCATATCCGTCGTGTATGATGCGAGCACTGGTTATGAATCAGCTCACGTGACAGCACAGCAGAAGCTGTTGCCGCTAAACATGGCAACGTTGCGGTGGGCGTGCCGTAGCAAACGTTTGTACCGGACGGTACATGGCGTCGACGGGAGACACCTACACCACGATTGAGTACCGTCACGGTAGACGGTGTCGATGAAGGACACCTACGCGCCGTTGGTATGACAATCAAGACGCGAAGAGAAGTGGCAGACGCTCTGCCCGCAAGGATGGATCCTTGCGGGAGCCAAAGGCATGGTTCGAGGTGAGCGGAGAGCTTCCTCTAGTGCTGGGGCAGGTGTTACTAGTCACAGTGGCATCCCTCGCGGGCGACACCATGTTCCGGACGCGTTTGCGAGGACTGTAGTGTCCTCCGGTGCGAGCTGTGTGTGAATGCCACACGTTCGGATGCTATTGTACCCTGTGACAGAGCACTGTACGCGCGCTAGTGCAGGAGATAAGGCAGCTCTGAGTGTAGGCTTTGCGGCCAACACAGCTGTGAGCATAGGGGTGCAAGTACCAGAGTAATTTGACAGCACAAGTCATTGTGGGTGTGACTGAGAGCCGCCACAGTCTTGTGGCTGCTCAGTGTGAGAATTCATCTTTGAGTGTTTTAATTATCTCACTTCTGATTGGAGAATCAGGTGATTCTCAGCTAAGCAGGGGGGATGTAACGGAGTACAATCTAGTGTACACCAGGTCACAAAACGAGTGACCCGTCACTCTTGTGGACACCTGGTACACGGTACCATTTGCTCTAGGGGTCAGTCAGGGCATGATGACACAGCTCCCCTAAAGCACTTCCTCTGTACAAGGTGCTGTGTGACCCCGTCACAGAATGAGTCCATTAGAACTGTCGCATCACTTACGTTAGCTTGTCCTGATTGCTCTGTCCAGCTCTACGGAAAGTGGGTCGATTGGTTTTGGTACCCAAAATCGTCCAACGCGCGCTTGCTCGCTGTTTATTATCCATTCATGCATTTATTTATCCCAAATGATGTTATGACCAAAGTCATGACTTGAAGTGCCCTTGCATATTTTGCATGCATTGGCCATGACCGAAAATTGAAATTTTCTGTTAGCAACAAGAAATTATCCCTTTTGTGGTCAAAGGAGGCATGCTGGCCCTTTTTAGAGGCTATGCCGACAAATCTGGGTACGAAAGGGGCCAAAATTCTTCCTTCAACTAAGGCCGGTTCCTAACGGGATCACGTGAAATCATGATCTATTTAGGGTAAGGTATAACAACGAATTGCCGATTCTTCATTCCTAACAAGATCATGATCTGAAGAGTCGCAAAGTCTGCCTCCAGTACTTTTATTGCCGTCGTTGAGTAGAAATCGCAGCGCGTAGGATGATGGCTGCGCCAGAAACCAGTGAATCACAACAAGCAAGCAGTGAGCCAAGAATTAGTGGGAACTGGACAGCCGCTCAGAAGCATGAATGCAAGCGGACGGTCCCCCCGCCGTCATCGGATGACTACAGTACCTGGACAGTAGATCATCTGAAGCTAGAGTGTACTTCACGCAAACTAGCTGTAGCGAAGAACACGAACAAGGCTGCTCGAGTGGCTATTTTGCAAGGCTACGACGAGTCTCAAACAGCCGTGGAGTTGCTTCTCGAGAATCAGCGCTTTAGTAAACGTGGTCGCGACACCGGAGGGGGCACAACAACGCGGCGCTCGCGGCATTGTTTGTTTCGGCTACTAAACGTCCTCTTCTCTGAGACTGTGTTTGAACGTTTTAACACTTCAGGTGACACACTAACACGACGCGAGCTCGATGAAGGAGGTCGACGCTTTTGGGAAGAGGTTGCAGAAGCCTTCAATACAAGCAAGGATGATTTTAATTGTCTTGTCTCTGATGATACACTGTTCGATGGCATCGAACCACAATTAATCACTACTCAGTCTAGGGCTAAATTAAAAAGTATGTGGAGAGAGTGTAATGCACGGCTCTCAGCGGCCGAAGGAAGGTGCAAATTATCCGGATCACACGACGAATTCTGGAACTTCTGTCAGGGCGATCAAGTAGCCATGTACGTTCATCTCTGGTGTTAGCAGCGTGGGTGTGGCCGCGAGTTCTGTTCAACACGCATTTATGAAGATAACGAAGACGATGAATCAAAAGAGATGCAATTGGCCAGCAAGAAACATTAAGTAAATAGGAAGCGCTCCAAAGCCCAAGAAGAACGTAGAAATAGTGTCGCTTCTGTTGCTATTCTAACCGAAGCTGTTGCAATGTTGGAGGACACTGAAGCTGCAAGTATAAAGGGTGGATTAATCGAGGAGAACATCGCAGTCGCCCGTCTAATGCGCGAAAAAAAGGATCGGGATGTCATAGTGGAAAAATTGGCTGCAGTGGATGGTATTCTTGCTCGACGTCGTCAGGCTCTATCCATCCTGGACATGCAGATCCATGATAGATTGTCCAAAGGAATGGGTGCCACGGATTATAGTCGGGAGCGTGAGGTCGCCATTCAACGCGTTCAGACAGCTCAAGCTAAATCGGACGACCTTCAAGGTCAAATTATGGGCTGCTAAGCTATCAGCTGCGGCTCGTACGCATCGTGATAGGTCGGTGCATGTTGTACCGCTGAATACGACCGAGAACAACCTTGTGAAGTATATGACCGTTCACGACAGGCGGTTCACAGTCGTTTGTGTAGTGGGTAAGAAGCTGCAGTCTTCCATTGCATTGAAATCTCTCATTGCTGCATTGTTTAATCCGCCGCTGTTAGGCTGACCAATGCGTGTATTAATGCAGTAGTTATGCAGCTTCATGCAGGTTTTAATGACAAGCCCTGCATGAATGTAGTCAACAGCTAAGGGACGCTTAAAAATTTGCCACTTGTTAGCAAGAAGACCAAACGTCATTTCTATTCGTGTGCGTAGCTGAGAAAGATAAAAATTGTAGTCCGAATATTCACTCGATTTGATTTCAGGTTTTGTGAAAGGCACCAGTAGATCTCCAATGACATAATATCCAAAAGGCAGACTAGCTATAGCTAGGTGCAAGGGCCGCTTCTTAAAGGCAGCACTATCAGAGACCTTTCCAGGAGAATTGAAGCAATAACCAGTGAAGCTGCATGCTGAATCACACATCGCCTGGACATTGATCCCGTGGCGGAGATAGTGTCTCGAAAAGAAGGCAAACCTGTCAGGTACTTCTCGAGTACTTGGGGCTTTTATAGTACACAACCATCCGTCCACGCATCCAACACACCCCGTTAAAATATTGTTTTTACTGATATCAGCAAAATCTGACGACGCACGCTGGATAGAAGTAGTGTCGTATACAGGGGCAACTATTTGATATCGCGGATGAGCACAAATTGCTTCCATAACTTCGATAATAGTAGAGTAAAACTCGGACTTGCTGACACCTGCAACAGCCCTTATAGAATGATAAGAGCCTCCTGCCA
Organism: Phytophthora betacei; assembly: GCA_011320135.1. Taxonomy (NCBI): domain Eukaryota; phylum Oomycota; class Peronosporomycetes; order Peronosporales; family Peronosporaceae; genus Phytophthora; species Phytophthora betacei. The sequence goes on from JAANHX010000077.1 coordinate 662,789, forward strand.
GCCACGATACAGTCATTTGGACTTTGTTCACAGCCGATATTGGATCAGTACTAGTTCGATTCTTTGACTTCACTTCGTCACGCTCAAGCACGGATCGGATAGATTCTGCAAGCTTTTCAAACGACACGACATCCATTCTGTAGTAGCGCTCGAGCTGTCCTTCCTCTACTAACCGATCGCGGTGTAACTCCCAATTGAGCCGCTTGCGGGATACAACGTTAGATCGCCTATTTAACCGGACTGCGTCGCGACCACAACTGCCGCAACACAAACGATAGCAGTAGTGACCTTCATTATTCTGCCTTGATAGTATGTTGTGACCCGTGATCTGAATATGACTGATGATCTCAGCTTGAGATCACAAGAGCTGTCCGGTGTCAGCATATGTATTCTTATCAGCCAATAGGATGTCTAATTAGCGGATCATGCTCCGAAGATGATCCCGTTAGGAACCGGCCTAAAGATCAAACTACTTTTGAAACTGGCCAATTTGACCCTTTCAGCCCCCCCCCCCCCCATCCCTTTTAAAAACTATTCGGGTGGATCTGGATTCGCGCAAGTTGCAGGTTTGGATGTTGCATACTTCCTCTGTCCGGAAATGTAGGGCCTCAAAGTTCAATCTTAAGGCCAAAAACTCAAATTAACGCTAGCTGATTAGTGATTAGAAGCATTGTAACCATCTTTTTGTCGTAGGCATCCAATTATTATCAATCAGCGGCCCAAAGGCGAATCATAGCAGCATCCGGTATAAAGCTTTTATTATGATTGGGAGGCTCGAGTTTTTGTATTTAAAAGGCAATCTATAATACTTGTACTCAAAACTTAGAAATGCAAAGTGTTCTTAGCCGAAAGTGACAGGGCAACGTCGTAATACATGTTTACAACTCTCAATGAAGCTTTTTCGATAAGGCTACAACGTAATACAGGATTGCAACTTTTTATATCGCGCTGTCGATGCAATTACCGGTAATACCCGTCACGGTACCAATGGGCCTTTTTTGCTTCCTTTTAGGGATTCATAAAGTATACCGAGGCGATCTGCTTCAAAGACCGTCTTCTCGGCGCTGGTATATTAAGACCTTACGACATGAAACGTCCACTGTGTCTTCCAAAACACTAATTAAAAGACCCGCATTAAAGTCTAATCACGACGAATTGTTTGGTGAGATCACTTTTTGGACTCATTAAACAATAGTAATCCGGCTTTTTTAAGTTGCAGCGTGATTAAACATTGGACTGGGCTTTATTATGCTTCAAGGTCTTCCGTTTTTTAGTGCGCACTAAAACGATTATTCTATATTACCGATCGACCGTGTCATACGGGTTTTGGAGCACCCAGAGTAAGCTACATGGAAAGAAAAACTCTCGAAATCTGATCCGCCAGGTCACACACGAACACCCAGTGACAAGGCTACCTCGTAATACATGTTTACGACTTACGTTTCTTTCTTACTGTACTCTTTCCTGGGAACCGTTGACGACTCGGAAGAGCATGAGTTCATTCTTCTATTTCTCAAGTCAAGCTCACGTCGGCATCTCGCAAGATTGCTGAAGATGAACGTCAAGACCTACGTTTTTTTTTTGTGTTGCCGCGGTGTTCGCCACGCTAAGTAGCGCGCAGCCGTTCTGCACGGCGAAAGGATGCGCACTGAACATATATTAACCTGCTAATATCGAGACCAGTGAGTGCTGCCGTAAACAACCGGGCAGCTTCGACTCTTGCTGCTCGAAGAGTTGCAACGAAGGGTTTCCTGGTAAGTGAGGGGGATGTCAAGTTTCAGCGATGCAGATTTAACAGGATCAGGCTCTAGCTTAACCGTAACGGATTGTCCAAATGAGAGATCGAATAACGATCATTTGAACTCCCGTTTCGCCAATGTATTACTTTTTCTTGGGAAGTGTTGTTGATGCAAGAAAATATCAAAGGGTGCGTATTCAGATGCTACAACAACAACGTAGTACTGTTGTATGTAATATTAATATTGTTAGAACTTATGTAGCTAGAAAGCGCAAATTTAAGCGAAATTTTAGATTGAAAACAGTAATCGCTATAGCCACTACAGTCATATTGCCGTACGAGCCCAACCCTTTGCATATTATGCATATTATGCTCGTCGCACGTACTACATGTATGCTCGCTCGTTTGTATTATTAATACGTGAAGATGCAATTCACAAAAGTCCGACCAAAGTGGGAAAACGGTCCTAAAACTGATCTAAACTGATATAATTTTTCTAAAACATTTGACTAAAGAATACTATTATTGTAGCCAGAACAGGACTTTCGCTGAAGTGTAATGTCTCCGTGCTCCCTCTCCTGCTCGAGATTTAAAAATCCTCAGTTGCTTTAATCACATCCTAAAAGACGTTTTAGGCTAAACGTTGATGTTTTTTATGTGTTTACAAACCGGTTTAATTCTTTTGTTTTTGCCTGTTTTGGTTTTTGATCCTTTGGTTGCAATTTGAAATAGGTATTGTCTCGAGTATCTGTCGCGTGCTCAATGTACTTCAAAAAGGATACTTGATGTGTCGATGAGTCGTGGAGGACAAAGTCTGGAGAAATAAATTTCTGGCAGAGAGTCAATACGCTTCGACTGATTTACTCTACGGAATTATTTGTAATTGAAATCTGGATATTATTATTTTTATAATCGAGCAAGCTTTTCAGCAGTATGATAAAAGATTTTACTTTCCCATGCCCTGCCCGCAGCCATATCCATTGCAGCCGCTGTACATACGGCTGAACAGGTATGCAACCACTCAACGGTGCTGAGTACAAAAAAAACAGCTATTATTGCAACTAATATATAATTACCATGTTTGTTGTCAGCCTGTTAAATCTAAATGTATTTCTCTTTTTAAAAGGTGCAATTATAATAATTCCAATACGCCTTTAAGCAATAATCAGCTATTCCGTAAAAAAAAAACCATATTAATGATATTATTTTATTTTTCCATGCCGTGGCTGGGGGGAGTGGTCACCTTGTCGTCATGTAGTGGCTAATAGAAGAGCGATGTTGCTGAGATTTCGACAACAAATTCAAAACCGAAGCTATGTTATCTGGAGAAAACGCAGCTACCGGTATGCCTCTTCTAACACAACAATGTAAGTAAATGGTGAAGTTTACTAGTGATTTGAATTTGTGTACCTGCACAACAATCCGTACGACTTAAGGCACTCAATGTGGCACCTTGAGTGCTTGTCCAGAAATGATGTGATGTGGGCAGCAATATTATCTTCATTGGCGGATCTCATCTTCGTATCGTGCGCTAAAAATGGTGCCATGAACCAGGCGGACAATAGTGCTGCATCAATGCCGAATCTAGTGTTTTCGATAGATTCGTCATGTTCAGGTGCGGCATCAGTACTAGCACCAAGAAGGCGATCGATTAGATCTATTTTCCTTCCCGAAACTGGCAGCAAGGCTTCCCGACACAAGCACTTTAGCTCTTCGCACTTTTTTTGCGAGTTCTTCTCTCGAAAATGACTGCTCGAGCAGTACTTCATGTGAAGGCTGGCGTGGCTGTTGTAGCGAAAGCAGAAGGATAATTGTTAGTACTTCAGGATCACTCGCGGGGTCTATCACCAGGATCATCTGTAACAGAATCACCACAACAGCGGGCAATAGCTCTAAAAACCTTCGTTACAACGGATCCAGCTATTCGAAATTTACGCAGCATAAACCAATCCGGAGTACGTTGTGTCATCGTCAGTAGCTGCACATTGCCTTCGAATGCTGAAAACAAATCGCCCTCGTGGAGATTATAACAGAGCGTAGGACTAGTGACATACGTCCAGTGCCCAGGACCAGCATTTGACATTGTCGTGAAACCCAACGCAACGTTTCCGTGGCCGGAACGATATGCGAGTACATGTGCATGCACGGGTAGCGTACCGGCACTGATAGGAATCCGCTTGGTTGCGTAGTATGACGACTTCTCACCCTTATCAGATATCAATTGTTGAAACTGACTTGGTTTTTTTCAAAGGTGAATGGAAATTTCCCCGTGCGCTTGTGCGTACCGATGGTGCTACCACCAGCACTAGTAATCTGTTGATTGACTACAAATGATTGGTAGCCTCTGTCCAAAGCGTGAATAGCACCAGGCGGCGAATATGACTCTCTGTCGACGCCCCCACATAATAAACGCTGAAAAATGCGGACAATTTCCACATTAGACTCCCCTCTAGCAGCAACATGACCACCAAGAAAGATGCCAGTAACCAGCGAAACTACTCCATGCTGCACTGGTCCATACCTACTCACGCATGTTATTTGTGAGCACCGCACAGTATTTCAGAGCACTGATAAGCTACATTTCCCTTGTTTTGGATTGCGAACGTGAGCTAGTCCAGCATCATCAACTCTCGCAGAGCGTAGTCGTATAAGATCATCATCTAGCGACGCAATTGTAGCTCCAAAAACAAACCCGATGTCGGCGCACAACCGACGAACGAGCTCTGCTGCATGTACTGTATTATGATCGGAGCTAAACGGAGCTGTCCACTGGTTTAATCCTTCTATATCCCAACTCGTTGTCGTACCCAAAGCGGCGAGAATAGAGCGATATCTCGCGAATGCAATGCAGCAATTGGCTGGTGGGTATTGATTTCGATTCTCCTTATCGAAAAAGAATGTCGACGTCACACGATAGAAGCTCAATCAGAGCTCAACTTCCACACACGCGAAGAGTTCGTCAACCGTGACGGCCGCAGCTTCATCTAAGCTCACGGTTACAAACCGCTGCAACTTTAAAAGAATTGAGGAATCCAGCCACGTGAACAGGATCTAATGCTGGCTGTGTTGTGTCGTGTGGTGCCAAACATCCGCTGCAATAACCGCTTGACAACGTGGTCTTCTTCATCTCGCGCCTTCTCTAGCAGAAGCTTATCCACGTCGTCCACCTGTACGCGCACTTGGTTACAGTTTGTGTTCTCCCAGGTCCCTGCAGCTGCTTTGCTCGTTGTCGGAGTCGGTATCAGACCAACACACGTTGTCATCGGATGGTTCGCTCGCAGACATGGGCTTTGGCGCCACGTGAGCGTGCGTAGTGGCGCTATACGCAAGAGCACAGTGCTCGACTGATCAACACTCCTTTATCCTAAAAATAATGGGTTAAGGATAAAATAACCCCGATATCGAAATCATAAAACGCAATTCATCCTCATTTTAAGGATAAATTTTATTGGAGCTAAGTACGATATGGACCGTTTCAAAAATACAAGGAAGTTTGTATGCGAGTGACTAATTGAACAGGACCAAAACAGCAAATTTGATCGGAATTTACAGTACCAATTCATTTTCGCAGTGCAATCGGCATTTTTCTTTTGGTTGAAGATACGCAATAGTAAAATCAAGTCAAAACCACTTGAATTTCGAGTATTAATTATTAATAAAGACCGCAGTGCCAAGTATCGATCCCCGTGAAGATAAACCACCAATAGGTCCTACCGCTTGGACCAAAAAAACTCTTTCGAGTCCTAAAAACGCTACTTTCGATAAAACTGCCTTTGAGACCTACCGCTGGAGATATTCTATTTACCCTAAGTTAGCGCTAAATACTAGAAATAACGTTCGAGGTATCACACCAATAATCTATTTTCTGAGTTGAGGAAGCTCAAAAATCTATTTTGGTCAAGCCAGCTCTCTAACCCATTTATTTATTTTTTGCTTTGATAAGCAATAGATATATTATGCCTTTCTTCGATTTTGCCAGTCAAATTGGACTTTTAATTTGGACTTTGGGTCATAAGTAAGATGTGTCAAACCGTCTAATGCAGCAACAATAATTTGGATGACCAATTTACTGGTAGCGGTACCGGGCATTCCCCATAAACACTCACGAGCCACTTCGCAACACGGTACGATACATACAACGAGAACATGCCTCAGCTGTGAGGCAGTGTGCGCTAACTACTAGGTGTTTGGCTGTTCTGATTGTAGCTACAGCAAGCTAAGACACACGCTCAGCTTGTCCGCATGTTGAGTGACGCAGCAGACCGTATCTGGCGCCGTGGTGAGTGCGCGCCCTGGGTCCGTTATGCTGACATTTTTTACTTAATGACTGTATACTTTGTTTGATATTGAGCTAACTACTGGGTGTTTGGCTGTTCGGATTGGTTTTGTCCGTACTTTACGAGCTAACCCAAGTTCAAAGCGCAGGGCGCGACAAATTGTAGAATCTGACAGGCATAGATCACTAGAAACGTTAGCTAAATTCGCCTTGCGAAGCTCTTCAAATTAAAAACATCCATGATGCTTCACGTATTCCGATACAAACAAACAAACCGCTTTAGACCTCCTTGACTTCTTTTCGGCAGCCGCCTTCTTGTCAGCGTTGCCTGCCATTTGAAATCTTTGGTATGCGTATGACATACGTACGACATACAGCTGAGTGTACACCATTTCCCGGGTTGACTGAAAAGTTTTCCAGGCATTATGAAAATGAGGTTTTAATCGGAAAAACCTAGAATGAGGTTTTAAGAAAAGAAAAGTGCATGTTTCCCAACAGCTGGACATTTGCCCATCACGCGTCCCAGACAAAGTGAAAATCTTACTTTCCCAGCTCCATGTCGTCGCCGCGTTTAGTAGTGCAGCCAAGTTTAGCCGCATGCCGCTCGATCTTCCACACGAGGCGCCGCGTAATCGACGGCATCGCCATATCAACTGCCTCCTTCATGATAGCTAGTCGTTGCGCTGTGTAAGTACTGTACTCACCTCGCACAAGCATAGCATCCTTCTTTGACGTCATGAAGAGGTGCATCTTGGACTTGAGGACGTTCCAGCACCCCTCAATAGTGTTTAGCATTGAGCTGTAAGGACCGAGCCGCAGAATCTCAAGTTTGTGGTCGTTTAGGATGCCATCGGGTACAAGCAACTGGCGGGCTAAATCTTCGACGCTGCTGTGTGCTGGCGCATTGTCCGTCACAATGACGATCTTGTTGTCGGCAGGTAGTTCTCGATACTCATCCGTTCGCAGCGCTGCGACAAAGAGGTCAGCAATGAAACGGGCGTTCTCTTCCTTGGTTACGGAGCCTTCGTGCGCTCGCAGTAGCACCAGCCCCGTAAGCGCTGAAACGCCACCTTGTACGTGCAGGTTTTTCCCCTGCGACGGTGGAAGCTGCACGACGGCTCTGTCGCCGATACGGGACCAGCCCTGTGACCGTGACAATTAGAGACTGAATTGGTTTCGTCTTGATAGACGATCATGTTTCCCTTAGCAACATGGTCGTCGAGCTTCTCTACGAACGCTTTGCGCTTGATCTTGTTATCGGAGCTGTTCATTGTGGACTTCTCAATGCGTATCTTCTTAGTGCTATAAAGCATGCCTTGGAGAGCACGATGAATGGATGACTTGCCTACAACAACACCTAAGTCGGTACGCAGTCTGTCACACAAGTTAGTCAAAGTATCCCTGCAATTCTCATCAAAATACTCTTCGCTCTTTGTCATCACTTCAACCGTCATTTTCACACAAGCCTGACGGACCCCACCTCGCGGCTTGGCCGTCGCAGCGTTGTTCAGGATAGCACGGCGAGCAGTATTGTAGGGTATGTCGTTGTGGATTGCAGCAAGTTTCCAATCACCACCTTCGCGGAAGACACGAAGGACGCGCTGCTTGGCTTGTTCTCGAGCGTGAACGCGCAGAGAGTTTGCGTTGACGGTGGAAGAAGGCATTGTTAAAGTCGAATTAAGGAATGAGAATATTTAACCCCTGCGTCAGTTCCAACAACATATCTTTGAGCCACTCGTTGTCTTTGTGTCAGCAGTACATGAACTTGTGCCTATGGATTCGTTTTGGCGCCTAAATTTGGCGCCTCTCACATTGGTTGGGACAGGAGATGAGCAAATTTGCTCAGTTTGGGAAGAGCGCTATTTTTGTCTGAGACGGTGCCTTTTTTTGCCTCTCATCTCCTTTTTCACATTGCCTGGAAAACTTTTCAGTCAGCCCGGGAAATGGTGTAGTGGCTGCGCTGCTAGGTATTTCTGAAAGGAGTCTCACTAGATGGTAGGTGAGTACAATAGCACACCACCTCAGATCTAAAGAAAAGTCATTTTAACTTCGTGATGGCTCGTAATGTCTATGTTTTGACCGCAGAAGGCAGAATGTCGAGCATATCGTCTGTGACGGGGTCACACAGCACCTTGCACAGAGGAAGTGCTTAAGGGTATTAACTACCCGAGTGAACGTAAGTCCACGTGTTCCCGGCCTCAGTGGGAACGGTTTGCTACTTAGAGGAGTAGATTTAAGACTGATGTATTTATAAGTAAGATAAGCTTGGGTCACATACAAACTAGAGGTTACCTTTAGTGAGGCTAAGTAGTCATGCCATGACTGGTTCCGAGAGCACCTGGTACCGTGTACCAGGTGTCCACAAGAGTGACGGGTCACTCTTTATGTAACATGGGGCACACTGGATTGTACCCCGTTACATCCTCCCGCACTTAACTGAGAATCACCTGATTCTCCAATCACAACTGATTCTCCAATCAGAAGTGAGAGAATTAAAACACCAAAAGGTGAATTCTCACACTGAGCAGCCACGAGACTGGCGCGGCTCTCAGTCACACCCACAGTGACTTGTGCTGCCAAAGCTCACTGGGATTTGCATCCCTATGCTCACAACTGTGTTGGCCGCAAAGCCTACACTCAGAGCTGCCTTAGCTCCTGCGCTAGCGCGCGTACAGTGCTTTGGCACAGGGTGCAGTAGCATCCGAACGTGTGGCATTCGCCCACAGTTCGCACCAGAGGACACGACAGTCCTCGCGAACGCGTTCGGAGCATAGTGTCTCCCGCGAGGGATGCCACTGTGACTAGTAACACCTGCCCCAGCACTAGAGGAAGCTCTCCGCTCACCTCGAGCCATGCCTTTGGCTCCAGCAAGGATCCATCCTTGCGGGCGGAGCTTCTGCCACGCTCTCTTCGCGTCTTGGTCACCATACCAACGGCGCGTAGGTGTCCTTCATCGACACCGTGTACCGTGACAGTACACAACCGTGGTGTAGGTGTCTCCCATCGACACCATGTACCGTACGGTACTAACCTTTGGTGCGGTACGCCCACCACAAGGTTGCCATGTTTGGCGGCAATAGCTTCTGCTGTGCTGTCGCCTGAACAGATTCATGGCCAGTGCTCGCATCATGCACGACGTATGTGCAAGCACAGTGTACAGGTCCATGGGCCCGTACACGAGGTAGGCTGTGTACGACACGTACCACAGCTACCATAAGTGCTCCGTGCACGTCATGTGTGTCATGCACGACGAGTTCATTACGTGGAACTCCTGGCAGGCCGCTCGACAGCAGTCAGTGCCGATGCACGGTACGTGCGTTGACTCACAGCGTCCAGAGCGCATCGGGTCGTGGTATGGTGCATATCCTTTGCACCTATACCAGTGTCTGTCACAGACACCATGTACCTTGATGGTACTCGACCGTGGTGGGGCACATCTCACCACTATGCCACTGCGGCATTGGTGTCTGGCATTGACACCGAGTACGCACGGGTACCAACCCATGGTGAGGCAAGCAGTCATCACCACGGTGTCATGCTCGGCGCGGCACCAGTTACGACTGCGTGCCTTGCCTCGACCACCACCTGGTCAGTTCTGTGTGCACTCGTGCACCACACTTCGGTTATGGCTCCACGGCCCATTATACCCGGCGCGTTGCGTACATCACGTACCGCAACCGCTTTGTCGGCGGGTGAGACGTTCCGTTCACCCTACTCGACAGGTCGTTCATGACCAAGGGACCAGTGCGTTGATTGCACTAGGCCCGCGCTTCGCCTCGTGTGTGGTTGCTTGCAACCCCAACACTGCTGATTCGCTCAGTGATTCCGAGGCACCTTGCGTCAGTGGCTTTCTTCGCCACTATGTTCTGTTCGGCTAGAGCTACCGCAGCTCTAGCCCGGCTGTTCGCCTCCAGCCTGCAATCGATGTACATCGACGCCTGGTTCCGTAAGGAACTTGGTATTACCTCAAGACCAGGGAGGAAAGGTATTTCCGAGCCTCTCCCCCACTTACACTCGAGACTATTGAGTCTCTCGTGGCTTGTGATAGCCACTGGCAGCACGACGGCTACTTGACTCTTGGAAAGTCAGGGAGGAAAGGTATTTCCGAGCCTCTCCCCCACTTAACCTCGAGACTACTGAGTCTCTCGTGGCTTCTAATAGCCACTGGCAGGCGCAACGGCTCTCCGCCATGTGCACTGCGTCGGTATGGTCGACCGCGTCGGCCGTGTCGACTGAAGGCATTCAGCCTTCGCGTCAGCAGTTTGAGTCTGCGCGACTTGACGTCGAGCGAGTTGCTCACGTCTGGCGAGGCCAAGACAATCTCGCGCCTCGAGCCAATGGCTCTGTGTGCGGCGCTATGGTACTCGCCTTGGGTGTGGAACTCTGTTACCCACACCGGAAGCGCATACAGCGACTTCCTTATCAGTTATGGTCTGAGTGACCTTGCGTGGAGCTTTGTTACCCACGCTCGGAGCACCGAATGTCGGTCTCCTTAAGCAGCTTCGCTGCTTGCGGAACTTGTTACCCGCAGTGTGGACCTATGTTACCCATCTGGTGAATGCCCTTCGGCACCACCACTGTCGAAGCGCATACGGCGCGACGACCTTCGGTGTTGGGATCGGCTGGTGTGGCAGACCCGCCCACACACCGAACAGAGTTGGTGCCCACCGACCGAGTCAGAGGAGTCCGGGCCCTGGACTCCGAGTCGCTTGAAGCGACGTCGGCCTGAACAAGGTTCAGACCCGACTTGCGGCGGCTGACGTGACGTGACGTGGCACTTCGTTACCCACGTCGTGATGTCTCGTTGACGACATCAGAGGCACTCGAGACCTCGTGTGGCACTGTGTTACCCACACAGGAAGCATGGACAATGCCTTCCTCTTCAGTTATAGTCTGGGCGACTGCGTGTGGTACTGTGTTACCCACACAGGAAGCATGGTCATGCCTTCCTCTTCAGTTATAGTCTGGGCGACTGCGTGTGGTACTGTGTTATTCACACAGGAAGCATGGTCATGCCTTCCTCTTCAGTTATAGTCTGGGCGACTGCGTGTGGTACTGTGTTATCCACACAGGAAGCGCATTCAGCGCCTTCCTCTTCAGTTAAGTTCTGGGCGACCGTGTGGTCCTAAGTTACCCACCTGGTTAGCGCTTAAAGGCATAACCACTGTCGAAGCCCGTACGGCGCGACGACCTTCGGCGTTGGACGCTGCTGGTGTAGCAGGTCCACACGCCGGGCAAAAGACCCATGCCCGTGGCATTGCCGCAGCGTAGCATGGTCTTGCTGTACGCAGAGCTGTCGGCGCGTTGACAGCTCCGTGACGCTTCTGCGTCCTGGCGGTCTATATCAGACGCCCCAGTCATGACGGAGGTGGGAACATGACTCACCAATGCTCCGTCATAGACCTGGACTGGTAGGCCCTTCTCAGCCTTGCCACACCAAAGTCCGGGCTGTGCCTTATGTTCGGCACAGCCATGTTGTTCATGGCGAGAACTGCGAGCGACACCGCGGTGCGCGAGTTCATCGAGCCGAAACGTTCAGGTCCGTTGAGGACCATCGGTACTTCCTTCACCGTACCAAAGGCTAGTCCACCAAGGACCAGCCCACGACCGCCACTCTGACATAGAGTGCAGTCGGATGTCGCTATGCCAAGCGACGTTCCGGCGGCGTATCAACGCCCCAGAACTCATCAAACGTTCAAGGGGTACCGTACCCCCGTAAACCGAGTGTACTACCAGCAGCCCATCACTGCCCTTCACCGGTTTGAGAGAACCACGTCTCTCTGGGCTAAGTCCCGTGGTGCGCACAACCTGCACACCCATCACGAAGGCTTAGCGCTCTTCAGTAGGGCATACTGCCTCTACTGGTGGCCGGGGCGTCTTCGTCCACCTGGCCGTGGCCTGCGCCACCGGACTTCGGGTCCACGGGCTGTCTTCTTCCCGAGGACTAGCGAGGGACACACACGCTGGTAGTGTCCATGTCCGCCGCATCCATAGCAGCGGACCAAGCTCTCGGCTGAGCTTAAGTCCATGGGCTCGGGCTCGCTGTACGCACCGGTATCAACGGGCTGCGTGACAGCAGGAGCAACAGCGTCATTGCTGCGATGCTCCGCCTCCCGAGGAACGCCATTCTCATCGTGGCGATGTTCCTCTTCCCGAAGAGTACCAGCCTGCTTGTGGCTGTACTCTTCTTGGAGGGCGATTCGAATCGCCTCCTCCATAGTTGTCGCTTGCACCCGGAATAGCTGGGTGCGAGCAGGACCGACCTTCAGGCCGTCCATGAAGACTGTTGTCTTAACGTCTTCAGGCAGAGGATTCCCTGCCAGAGATGCCACCATCGTGTGCATCTCTTGCGCGTACTCCTGCAGCTCACGTTTACCTTGCTTACACGCGAGAAAGCGTGAGCGCTGGCGGAACTCGTTGTTCGCCGGTAGGAATGCGGCTCGAAGCTGCTCACACAGCTGAGCCCAGGATGCAAAGCATCCAGGAGATGTCGTCTCCCTGGTGTACGCCCAGTGCTTGGCACGTCCACCAAGGTTGGACAGGGCAAACGCCACCCGAACTGGCTCGTCCGAGATGAGACCCGCCTTCATGGCGATCTCCACCTCACGGACCCAGAAGTGAAGGTTCTCTCCTTCCTTCCCCTCAAACGCGGGGACCTTCAGTCACACCGGCTTAGGCCTGGTTGCCTGGGGAGCGGCCATCGTGGCCTCCAAGCTCCCGCGGACGTGAGCGATGAGACCACGCTCGTAGGTCTCAAACGCGGTCACGCGCTCTTGTTGCTCGGCAGGCGTCGCCGCCGCCAAGCTGCGAAGGACATCTTGTCCAAAGATGCCTCCCATCTTCCGAACAGACTCGTACTGCGAGTCGTTCAAGCGAGGAAACTCGCTTCGGTCCATCTTGGCTCAAACGTTGAGCGCACAGAGGATTCAGGTAGCTCAATCTACCCGCGATGGTGTTGGATTGACTACGAGTGCTACCAAGTGTGACGGGGTCACACAGCACCTTGCACAGAGGAAGTGCTTAAGGGTATTAACTACCCGAGTGAACGTAAGTCCACGTGTTCCCGGCCTCAGTGGGAACGGTTTGCTACTTAGAGGAGTAGATTTAAGACTGATGTATTTATAAGTAAGATAAGCTTGGGTCACATACAAACTAGAGGTTACCTTTAGTGAGGCTAAGTAGTCATGCCATGACTGGTTCCGAGAGCACCTGGTACCGTGTACCAGGTGTCCACAAGAGTGACGGGTCACTCTTTATGTAACATGGGCACACTGGATTGTACCCCGTTACATCGTCGGCAAACGGGTGCTTGGTTGGTTGGTGAGGGTTGCTGGTTGGCAGGCTTTCTGCTTTTCGTGCATAAAACGAGGCGAACTCATATTTGAGCCAGTAGAAAAACAAACTTTTTCCTCTCAGATCAGACAAAATATCGGAAAGTCATAAATACATGCAATATTCGGCATCCCTGTCTGCTCCGGGTCTTTGTTTCATCCCTGAATTTTAACCTAAAATACGTACTCCATGTAGCACTATTAGAGAGTTTTAATAACGCAAGGCTTGGAATAACGAGTATCTAGATAAAATCTGAATAAATGACGGATACATTACCGATCGATATTCCTCAACTTTATTCCAGTGGAATTACGCGACCCTTCACGAATATATTGCTCGTTCTCTTTTAAACATATTAGGGGTTGTATTAATAATGCATGTTCTATTAAAAGGATACTTCAGTAAAAGTTAGAGCTTGAACCTAACTTGCTGACAGCGTGTTTTGGCGGAAAAAACACGTTAAACCACGCCGCTTCTTTTTGACAATTACACATAAAAGATCCCACCGAGCCTCCGGCTTACAAAACGCAAGTTGCCCCACCCTGCAGCAAAGATGGCGCTTCAAGCGGTTGCAATAAACGCACCGCCGAGTGCAGTTTAGGATGACCGGGACAACATTCCGTCGCTGTCGACCGCACAGCACTTCCGATTTTTGACACGAAGAGAGTCGCCTCCTGGTCCGATCGGGATCCCGGGACGCTTCATATCATCTTTAATTTATTCTTCCGCAATTCAAATGTCCACCACCGCCATCTCTTGGATGTCGCCCATGGCTGCCATCCCCCAGCTCACAGCCTCGGACGACCCGGTAGAGAACTCCAAGCAGGTGCTCAAGGCGCTCAAGTGCGTGGCCTTCTCCAGTAAACAGGTGGGCGACGTCATGCGTCGTCGTCGCGAGCGTCTGACCAAGCGCCTGCAGGCCGTAGCCGACGAGACGGAGCTACTGCGCGCGCACATCGTGGAGAACGTGATCAACCAACGCCAACGCGTCGAGCAGCTGCGTGAGCTGCAGGACGATCTGGAGCAGGCTCAGACACTCGGTCAGCCGGATCTGCTCAAGGATCTGGCGGACGAGCTCAAGCTGCTGCGACGCGAAGACCAACGCGAGAGTGTTCTACTACGCAACCTTAAGCGCACGATGCGCTCACGTGTGCGAGTCAAGCGGGCACTGCAGGGGCAGAAGACTGCTGCGGATGAAGCCATGGTGGTCTTCAACTGCAAGAACAGCCTCATCCAGTCCATGGTGGCCACGTGCTCCAAGACTACGTTCCTGTCGGCGTCCGAGCTCGGGTACGAGGAGGAAGGATACGTCGAGGACGCGAACGCAGACGACGAAGAGTACAGTGGCGCCAGTGAGAGCGACTACGATCTGAGCGACTTCGCAGAGGTCAACGAGGACATTGACATGGACGTGGACTTCGCCGCCACTGGACAAACTAATGAGAGCGACTACCCGAAACTACGTGTAGCTCCGTCGGGCGTAGAGGTGGACGACGGTGAAGACGAGAAGGAGACGATCGCCGAGTCGAGTGTGAGTGCGTGGTCGTTCGAGAGCGACTCGCAGGCCAGCTCGTCAGTGAAGAACAGTCGACGTCGGTCGGTATCTTTTGGGCCGTTGCCACTGACTGAGGAGAACGTGAAGATGGCGCATCCGATGACGCTGGAGGAACTGAGTGAAGACGATGGCGAAGGTTTCGAGGACCGCCGGAAGTCCATGTGATCATCGCGGGCTTGAGCGTGGACAACGTCCAGACGTCGACTGGTGAAAACAAGATACGTCGACACTTGTATAAAAAAAATATTTTGCTCGTGATGTTGATGAGAGAAAATTTAAATTGGAATACGAATGGGGACTTTTGATTTAAAACTCTGTCTGTGCACGTCTATTTTGTTCTCGGACGCATTAAAAATGAAAAGAAGAAATTCAAGACTACGATCAAGTCTTTCGTCATCTCGAGCGATGCTCTACAAGAACGTGGTGTCCACCCACCACTCGTCTGTGTAGTTGGTGCCAAGGATGTCCGTGATGGCAACAGGTGCGTCCAGCTGTCCACTGAAAGCGACTCGTTGATCCGTAGATGCACCGGGTCCATGGTTGTTGTACTCTTTGAAGTAGACGTTAGCGGTATTGTTGTCCTTGTTCCATTGCTGCCATCCCTGTGGGTTAATGATGTCACCAAGCTTGCTGTTCTGGAAAATAACACGTGCGTAGGGATACCACGGGCGGCCGAGGTAAGCCGTTCCGTTCATTGAGGCATTGGAGCTGAACACGTGAGCATTGTTGAAAACGTACTCGGACAGATTGGAGCTGTTGGTGTTGCCGTTAGCAGTGACGCAGCCCTTTCCAATCGACTCTAAAGCACAGGACTCGAACCACGCCCTGGACTGAAGACCAAAGATGAAGTCAACAGCGCCAGCAATATACGACCGGGCAAAGAGCTCGCGTCCTTTGTTAGCACACAAGGTATCTTGATAACCGGTGAAGTTGCAGGCGTAGAATCCGTAGTTGGGGGCGTCAATGTAGGTGGCTACCGCTTGGCCAAGTGTTTTAATTTTCCCAGTCGGGTTAGCGACGTTGAGGTTGTACACTTTCACGCCACTTTTCGACTTGAACAGCAGCGTACTGACGAGTTGGTTGAGCGCACCAGTGGCATTAGCAGGGAGATCTCTTTGAGCCATTGTATGGGTAATGGTCACTTATTTTTTAGCATAGTCCATCGTGTTGCACGTGTAACCTTGGAGCACCAAGTGGCCATTCAGCTTTGGCACTGTCACTTGCTCGTGGTAGACCCCAGGGAACAGGAAGAGAGTGTGTTCATCCGTCGTGTTGGGGACATTAGCTACGCCCTCCGAGACGGTCTTGAAGTTACCGGCGTACGCGCCAGACTGGTGCTACTGGCGGCCAGTAGCGTCGACGACAACTGCTCCGGCAGGAGGCTGTGTCCGCGAGTTTGGACCGGTGCACGCATTGCTAGTTGCGGCAAAGATAGCTGTGGTGAGAAAGGCAAGTACGGCGAATGCGCGCATTGTCGAGTTGGCTTGAGTGTCGAAAGGGAAAAGACAAAGTGAACAACCTAACCTGTACGTCCTCAGCTACTGTGTGACTACATGTTGTGAGTCACAGGCTGTGATTGTGTTCACGTTGCTGTTGAGTGACTGAGTTATCTTGGGGTCGGCGGACGAACACAAACATTGGTCAATAACGGAACAGCAAGGATCGAAAGGAAGAGAGCCTTTACTTTTGCTCGTACGAGCGCCAATATGTGCTTTCTCTTACAGCGGCTGCGAAGCTACCGCGAGATGTGTTTGCATGTCTTCAAACACTTCGAGCTTGTAAATCAACGTCTATGAGCATCGACTGGTCGATGCTCATGCGCCGTAAAGCCATACCAGCTGCAGATACAATTGCATCGGCAGCAATTCATTCCTGACCGGTAATAAATCAACGGGCTAGACACAGCAGGAGTTCAGCTTACATAGCTGGTGCTCAGCGCTAACCTTAAGCGCAAGACTTACTATAAATCGTTCAATCCTAGTGTGCGTAGCAACTTGTGTCGCCACTGAAGCCGCATTACAGAGTACACCATTTTAACAAAAAAACACGAAGGTAGTTCGATTGTTCGTGGGCTCATCAGTGCATTCGTCTCTCGAGTTACCGAGAGGATTTCCTCACAAAGATTCAGAGCAGATCTTGGTATTTTGCGAACATCATCTGAGCCCCAGGTCACTTCAGACCAAAGTAAAATTCTAGCATACGGTTGCCTCCCGCTCATCTAGTTGACGAATGAGCTCGACTCCACCGGGGAGTCCGGTTTTGGCGGAAATCCACACAGCCAATCAATTTCGCACCAATTATAATGTGGAAAACGCTAATTTAGCTCTCGTTTTCGGTAACCACATCAATTTTACTTATTTTCGGACTCACCGATTTCAGCTTCAAGCGTCGTTTCGAAACGGATCGCTCAATTCAGCTACATGACCAGCGCTGCCTCTTACTCTCGAAAAAGATCTAAAGGACTCGCCCTGCGAAGAACTCTTTAACAAGACAAAGAAGCTAAGATGGGGCTGCTGAACCTGTTGCGCAAGCTCAAGAAGGATGACAGTGAGGCGCGTATTCTCGTGTTGGGACTGGACAATGGTGGCAAGACCACCATCCTTAAGAAACTCTCGGAAGAGGACATCAGTCACATCATGCCTACGCAAGGTTTCAACGTCAAGAGTCTGCAGGTCGACGGCTTCAAGCTCAACATGTGGGACATTGGCGGCCAGAAGACCATCCGTCCGTACTGGCGGAACTACTACGAGCAGACTGATGCTTTGGTACGCTGTAACTCATTATTGGCAGCATTTACTAGTCCACTAATGTATTTGTAACTATGTAGATCTACGTGATCGACAGTGCGGATCGGCGCCGTCTTGAGGAAACCGGCATGGAGCTCGTGACGCTGCTGGAAGAAGAGAAGCTCTCCAACGTGCCTATTCTCGTGTTCGCCAACAAGCAGGACTTGCTGAATGCTCTGCCCTCTGGTGAAATATCCACGGCACTAAACCTGGCAACCATTCGCGACCGCACGTGGCACATCCAGGCCTGCTCGGCCAAGACGGGCGAGGGGCTGCAAGAAGGCATGGAGTGGATAGTCACCACAATGAGCACTGGACGAGAGGCCAAGTAAACCACATCCAGTTTCTTCACTCGCACATTTTAATTGCGAAGTCTTACAGATAGAATCATTAAACTATCTGTAAAAATCTCAAACTCTTGCCTTTGAAAAAAATGTTTTTTATGGCATGAGCACATCTACGCACTCCACGACTTTTATTAGTGGTTTTGTATTGTGTCGAGCATTCGGGTGCCTATCACCTGAGTAAACCCTGGTGCTACACGTAGTACATTCCTAGGCCCGCTTAGGCCTCGAACTCCACGCCAATCTTCACCTGTGCCGCCTGTGCGACGATGTCGGCGATCTTGACGGCCTTCTCGGCAGCGTCCTCCAGGTCGTCGGCCACAATCATCTTGATGCCCGACTCGGCGATAATCTTGCGCGCAGGCTCCACGTTGGTGCCCTGCAGACGGATAATGACCGGCTTCTTCAGGCCCAAGTCCTTGGCCGCCGCCACGATACCGGCAGCGATCACATCGCAGCGCATGATACCGCCGAAAATGTTGACCAGGATCGACTTGACCTGGTCGTCGCCGTCCAGGATCTCGAAGGCCTTCTTGACCTGCTCCTCAGTGGCACCTCCGCCCACATCCAGGAAGTTAGCGGGCGAGCCGCCGTACAGCGAGATGATGTCCATGGTGGCCATGGCCAGACCGGCACCGTTCACGAGGCAGCCGATGTTGCCGTCCAGGCCGATGTAGTTGAGGTCGTAGGCACTGGCCTCCACCTCACGCGGGTCCTCCTGGGTCTTGTCGCGCTTGGCGAAGATTTCCTTGTGACGGAAGGCGGCGTTGTCGTCGTAGTTGAGCTTGGCGTCGCAAGCGAAGATCTCGCCCTCGCGCGTCTCGGCCAGAGGGTTGATCTCCACAAGAGTGGCGTCCACGCCGATGAACATGTCGTACAGGTTCTTGATCTGCGTCTCCAGCTTCTTAAGGACCTCACCCTCACCGCCCAGAGCCTTAGCCAAACGGGCCACCTGCTCGTCTGTGGGGCCAGTGGAGATGTCGACGTTCTCCTTGAAGATCAACTCGGGGGTGGCCTCGGCCACGTCCTCGATGGAGGTTCCGCCGGCAGGCGAGGCCACCATAACGGGACCCTGCGACGCGCGGTCCATGAGGATCGAAAAGTACATCTCACGACGCATCCAGACGCGCTCCATGAGGAAAACCTTGGCCACCTCAATGCCCTTCGCGCCAGTCTGCTTGGTCACGAGCGTCTCGCCTAGCATCTTCTTAGCGAAATCCTCGGCCTGCTCGGGCTTGGTGCACATGTGCACACCGCCCTTGAAGCCGTTCTTGAACGTACCGAGGCCACGGCCGCCCGTCAGCGCCTGCGCCTTGATCACCACGTCCACTCCCTCTGAATTGTCATAATGCAAGATACTTTGTTAAACATAAATGCTCTTATCTACAATTTGGGGATAAATACTATACTATCTATCTCCCCTCTGCTATTTATAGCTGGCCAATAGAAAGTGGGATGTTATACGCACCACGGTCGCCGCGGATCTTGCTGAAAGCGGCCTTCGCCTCAGCCGGAGTGTCGGCCGGGATGCCCTGGGGCGTGGCCACGCCGAAGCCCTTCATGATCTCCAGCGACTGGAACTCGTGCAGGTTGAGACGACGCACTTGCGCGCTCTGACGAGCTGGAATCGACATGAGCTTGGGGTTACGCAGCACACGGCCAAACATGATGGAGATTGTCTCGACGTGCGGGTGGCTGAAGGCGTCTCGGGAAATGATACGGACGATTTCGAGCCCCACAGACAGGGGCGTACCGTGTTTGTGCCTAATTGAGCGCTGCGTGGCGGTCGCCACATGAAAATTGGTCGTTGAGCTACCCAACGGTACAAATCGCTATTTTGCGGAGTGAGTTCGTGTATTCGTGGATTGGCTGAAATTCGTAATTAGCCTTTCAAACTTGCACCTGGACAATGTTCAAGTCTTTCGTGTTCATAAACGACGCACACTGTTAAACGCGTTGCCGTCATTGTCCGCCGCGCTGCTCCAATTTAGAGTCCAAGCCCTGTGGCATTCTCTATTTTCTCATTGTTTTTTTTTAATTTATTGCATTATCAACAGGAGTCACAGCGGCCAGTGGCCGTCGGCCACCCAGGACGCTTTTTGTCTCAGAACAGAGGATACGTGGCCACCCTTTTGGACCTCAAACATTGCGACGATGGACATCGTCGATATGATCTTTAGAAGCTCCTGTCAAACTGCAGGGTAAATAGCGAGAAATCTACATGTATGTACAAGTGCTGTATCTGTATGGTCACTTTGATTTTTTGAGAATCGTTGCTCAAGATCTGGTGCAAAATGCGACGAGGCATTTTGAAGCTGAAGGTGGGAGCGGAACTTCAGTTTTGCTCGTTTTCTGCGATCACTTGCACTGTACAGTACCAACACGCAGCAGGACGCCAGAGCATTTGCACGATGTCCATCGTTATTCGCTCCACGGATCCCAATCATTCGCTCTCTTTTGTAGTCATGACATGACACAGGAAAAAAAGCAAAATTGCACCTAAGAACCGTGAGCTGAAGTACAAAATAAATGCAAACACGAAATACTTGTCTTGTGACTTATTTCATTTTGGTCATTGGACCGGTCTGTACGATAGGTGGAGCTGTGGCTGCTGCGTTATCTCGAGTATTTGACCCTTGCTTCTGATAGACGGGGAAGGCGTTGTGCTTGGCTGGTCCTTCGATGAACGCCACCAGTTCGTCACTCATGTAGTACTGCTCCGAGGATTTGTTGACGTTGCAGTCTTCACAGAAGCAGAGCAAGATGGTATCGATGCCAGTCCCGTAGATGTCCAAAAAGAACGAAGCCGTAGCGTAGCTGAGCACACCGGTGAGCAACATGGGGAAGATCGGACTACTGACGCTCGCCAGATCGCCCATGAAAAAGCTCGGCAGATGTGTGGGCGGGTACCGGATGAAGACGAACATGAAAAGCATACAGAAGCCCGTGATGAACAACTTGCCTAGGATCATCAAGAAGCGCGAGACGATACTGACAGTAGCGACTCTAGCAGCATTGGCCAGCAATAACGAGAAGGAATCCTTCATGGCCGGACAGAAGCTTCGGCCTTTCATGGCCATGATGATAAACGCGTTCTTGTTGAGGAACTTGAGGCACTTCTCGAAGCACCACAGGAAACACTTGAGGCACATCATGACCACTTTGACCACTGCGTTTCCCTGCTTAGCCGTTCGCATTTTCTGGTCGATGTACTCGAGAGCAATGCGGAACATCTGCACGATGGCGATGATCAGACTGCCGAACGCCACCGAGCCGAAATGGTAGCGAATAGTTCGCCACATGGAGCGAAATACCGGTCGAGCAGGCACTTGACGCTTGTCCAGCGTCCAGTAGTACTCGCAGAAGGCACCGGCGATGGTGGCGTACGCTGCGGCTTGAATGAATTGGCTCGTCCACAGTAGTCCGAAGAGATGATAGATCATCAAGTAGTGCATTGTGTCATGCTCTTGCATTTTGACGGGAACAGCACCTTCAAAATCGGTTCCTGTAGTGTTGAAAGCAGTGCCAGCGACGTCGTTAAGTGTCACTTTACCTGATGTAGCGATGTATGCAGCCGCTACCAGCCAGTACGCAACGAGACCTACTGCGAATAGCGTAGGTATGATCGGATAAAGCGTGAGCATGGGCATGGACTGTAGCGCCTTGGAAGCTTCTCGGATGATGCCGATAGCGATTCGGATACGACCGCACATGAAGATCAAGAGAAGAAGCAGTAGGATGTCAATTGCAGTGAGGACGTAGCAGGCGATCGCCCAGTAGTAAGCTTGGTCCTCAGCAGCAGTGATACCGGCTGATGTGATGTAGGTCGTGGTTGCAGTAGTGAGCGCTACAGCGTCCTCGGAAGACATACCCATTTTGCCTAGCGTGCTTTGCATGCTCGTAGTGTTGATCAAGTTGCCTTCGTATGCACAGAAGAAGGTGATGACGATCTGCATAGCTACAACGAGTACGATCACGAGCCACACGAAGAGACCGGCGCAGTAGCGCAGGAGGACTAGCCAGATGAGTCCGAGGATCATAGCGAACAGCCCACCGCAGATCAAGATGGGGAAGGCAGCCTTCTGCAGGTCACCGAGCCAACGAGCCACCATGTACCATTTGCGACTCAACATCTTGGTGACGGGGTCCTCGGTCGTTGAGCCGATCTGACGCTCTTCTTTGGTCGTCTCTAAGCTCGTACAGCTTGGTCGTAGAGCAGTGATCACTTCAGCACAACTTTTGTCGCCACAATCTGTGAACGGATTGCTCTTCTCGTCCGTCCCGCAGGTCAGAGTCTTGATTTTGCCTGCCTTGTAGTCCGCTTCTTCTTCATCTGTACAGTCGTCAACACATCGAGCAGTTTGTGTGACTTCGATCTTTGTGAGCTCCACACAGCGATACAAGACGTTGCTGGAATTGGTTACGAGTTTCCAAGGAGAACCGGAATTCTCGTACTCGGTACTGGAACCAGCACTGGCGTCGTCTTCGTTCACGGGGTCTTCGTGTACTGTGTAGTCCAAGTAGGCGTGTACGTAGAGATCCTTGTCGGCGATCAGTGGACAGGACGGGACACACACACCGAAGAGCTTTCTGAGGGTTGAAGGACTGGCAAGTTGCTTGGTGCTGTAACCAGCAGCAGCGAGAGCCTTGAGGTCTTCGGATAGACGTGGATAGATCATGTACTTGTAGTCCGTGAAGTCGTAGGCCGGCACGGTATCCGTCTTGTCAGCTTGAGCACCGCAAGTACGCCCCATCCAGTCCGTGCCGTAGATGAGCCGCTGCGGTTTGCCGTGCTTGTACCCGACGCCGGCGATGATGATCATTCCGACCCAGAAGACGACGAAGAAGAGCAAGCAGAGGACATCGGTGCAACTGCGGTTGTTGGGTTTGAAAGGGTTTGTACTGGTAGTGTTCTCGGTGGGGTGAGTTGTATTGCGAGTATCTTCCTGTGGTTCGTCTCCGGCATCAGTAGGCTTACCCCCACGGTTCCCCATGATCAAGTTGCAGTCAGTTGTTGATAACCTTGCTTGGAGTAAGTTGTCGAAAGTGACTTTTGTTCTCAGCTGGAAACACGACAATGCTGTCTTGTCCACTGGCCTCCACGGCTTTCGATACGCATGAGCGCAGGGAAAACCAACGGGAGATATATTGACATCGTCGCATTTAGACTGAATCGTTACGAAACCTCACTGAAATTGTAGTCATCTTGAACGTTGATGATCTAAAAAAACATTTGAAAAATAAAAAGCTAAATAAAAAGCATTTTATTTAAAGGAATTGTACTTCTCGAAAACAAAAATGTCTGAGAAGGAGGAACTCTATCACGAACGCCAGACGCTGTACCGCTGCGGTCTTCACGCGCTCAACAACGTATTGCAAGGTAATTCACGCCTCTAAAAGTCACGATATATACACGCACTGATCAGATTATTTTACGTAGGCCCCGTATTCTCCAAGGCCTCACTAGATGATGCGTGCGTAGAACTAGCGGCATTGGCTGACCCAAACGCTGGCAGTGGCTTCATGAACTGGGCGTGGAATCCTCACAGAGCCCCACTGGGGCTCGGAAACTACGACGTTAACGCTCTGACGCTTGTATTGCAGCGAAAAGGTAAAATAACGACAAAATATGGTTAAAATAAATTCAAAAACGGGAATAACGTGTCGTTACGTGCCAGGCTACGTGATGCAGTGGATAGATAAGCGACAACCAGTGAATCAGAAGCTGTTCAACTTGGACGAAGCGGAGGGGGTTCTGTGTAATGTGGTGATGACTACGATACTCAGTAGCCTATGGACGCAGAGACACTGGTTCGCCATTCGGAAGATTCGAGGCGTTTGCTACAATTTAGACTCGAAGCTTGAAGCTCCAGTGGTGCGTTGTGTTGCTAAGAATTATATCTTGATGAAAGGTTTAATCGAATCCTTCTTCTTTTTTGTAGGCGTTTGAGAGTGAGAGTGCGTGTTTCCAGTTCTTACAAGAGTTGGTGAACACGGGCGAGTGTGAATTGTTTCTGATTACGAGAGAAAAGAACACAAATACGGAAGAAGAGTCACAAACTTAGAACCCCAATTGCTGAGGTTTTGGAGATAAATGACGATGTATTGCTGAGTTGCTGTCTTTATTCTGTGAATAGTGTGGCTCATACTGTACTGCTCAAGCAGTAATCGGAGGGAGGACCCACGACATGATCTTCTTCAAGTAACTTGGGTCAGTCACTTCTTGGCGATGGCGTAGTAGAGCAGCAATGTCATCCCAGTGAGTGTTGTCACCATTACGGAGAACAGTCCCTTGTGGGTCGATCACAACTGTGTGCGGGACGCTCTGTAGCCCGTACGGTTCAGGAACTTCAGCAGCACCGTAATGCAGGACGGTGGGTTCATTCCCGTTGCCAAAGTATCGACACACACGCGGTCCCTTGATCGCTTCATCGCCGATCCTGTGCTCCACGATCGTATCTAGAAAAGCAAACGCGTCTCCGATATTCTGGTCAAGATTTACCAGCACAAAGTTGAGCAGTTTGTTGTGACGATCTTTACTGAAAATTTCCATCGTCTCAACTTCACGTTCGCTTGCCTTGCTCCAAGTGGCGTAGAACGTCAAGATCGTGTATTTTTTCGAGCTCTCCACCAGCTCCAGCAGCTGCTTCTGTTCTCCTGTCTCTAGATCCGTCAGCGTCATGTCCGGCGCTGGCTCGTTGAGTACACACAACGACATCGTTTTCGCGATTCTCGGTGCAAAAATTATGCTGGAGGGACGCAATTTAGTCGTTTGGGTTTTAACAGTTACAGTTGCATTGCAGAAATTTACTTTAGGATTCATTAGAATCGGTGCAGCTCTACTGTAAAAATCCGAATATCTCTCTTTTAGGCACTGGATGCACTAGTGCCAGATTTCGTGCTGTCAGGTAGAGATAATGCGCGTTGTGCGTGCTTGCGAAAGCTGTCAGCACGGTACGTCTTTCGTCTGGTCGGTATAGTCTTGCTGCTGTATGCGTTGCCCTTGCTAGTGGGATTTTTGCTGTGTGTGAGTTGCTGGATACGTTGCTGCTGCTTTTCCTTCTCCTCGTACACGCGACGTTCAGCACGTTGACGTGCACGCAGCAATGCCTGCTGGTCATTGTAGTGTACAATGTGAGCCTGCGTTCGACTCGCGTTAATATGCATACTGTACTTGATGGTACTCTTCATAGCCGAGTCCAGGCGGAACCCGGAAAAGAGCGTTCGAATCGGTGGAACGTCACTAGCTGCAAATAGCGGCAGCTCGTCCAGCATCTTCTCTACGTCGACAAGGAACAAAAGCTTCTTGTTGCGACTGCTAAGAGTGCTACTAACCGATACAGAGTCGTCAATTTCCACGCCGTTCTCTGCTTCAACCGAAGAAAGCTCTGGTTCCGGCGGAGATAGAGCGTCCGGGTAGTAGAAGATAGCTTGGAGAACCTCAGCTATCTCAGGAGCCAGCATCTCGAGCACGCCTTCTTCTGGCTGTAGGGCTACAAGCTCCATGCCCGTAGCCATTTCGTACAGAATATGCCCGAACAGCAGCAAATCGATGTCCATGTGCTGTTCCAGACTCACTGTGAGCTCTCGACTGTCCTTGTATCGGTCAATAGCTAGGAGTGGCGTGAAAATCTCGGCCAGTTTAGCATTACCATTGTCGATGACGACGTTTGTGGACCTTATGTGGTCGCACACGAGTCCTTTGGACCTTAATCCTGCTAGAGCTTCCAGGATCTGCCGAGAGAACTTGGCGATGTCTTCAAATGGCAGCGGATGAGCGTTCTCCAGTCGGTATTTGACGTCGTAGGGCTCGGCTGGGTTGTCTACCTGGTAAATGCGGTCCTTAATACTGCCACTAGACGCAAAGGGCTGTACTACCAGCAGAGCCTTCTTTTCCTTGGAGTAGTATATATCCATAACGGGGAGAATGTATGGGTGCTGCAGGAAATGATCAATGACAGCAGTGAGATAATTGCCAAATCTCCGCCAACTAAAGCACCGACAGGAGACGCACCTTAAGCGTGACGAGCAGAGCTTTCAGTTTGTACAAGGTGTTTTCTTTCTGGAAGTCTAACAGACTCAATTGTGCAGGTAGTAACGACAGCAACATCTCGCCGCAGTTTTCTTGCTGCAGATTGAGCATATCCACGCGAAAACAGTACTTCTCGGCGCGTCTACCCATGGATGGCAGCGCCTCTTCTCGCCAGTGGAAGAGTGGATACTGACGGCAGTACTTGGCAGCCAGAAGCACGGCCAGAGTTGCGTTGAAGGACGAAGCCGATGCCATCGACGAAGAGCTGCCTGGAAACTTGAAGAATTACAATACCGGTACCGGTAAATTTGATATCAGAGTTTTTCCGGGATCCTCTCCGTTGTAATGATTTCATTGTTATTGTAACGACGAGGATTTCTCATTGCGTTTTAAAATAATCGATCCCACACAAGATGGCTACATTGTGTGCTTGTCCGGTTAGTGCATAAAACACCCGTAGAGGTAGATAAGATACCGGTACGGAATCAGCAGTAAGAAACATGTACAGTACATGTATTGTGGTTTTCATCCATTTTGGCAAAGCAGAGACCTTCGATCTCGAGATAGGAGCCCGATTTAGCAAATGGTCCCGATTTGGCGAACATACAAAGTTAAAAATGATATGATATTAGGATTTGTGAGGTGTATGGAGCTCAGCTTTAGAGCGCAACTGCCGCTTTTGCCACTTTTTAGCGGCAAAACGAAGTGGCTTGCGTTCAACCAGCAGACCATTCATCGTGCAGGTCATTTGTACATTGGCAGCTTCTCGATGACCTACGGCGATGACTTCCGGTGGCGTGCTGTGGCTCTCATGCACGTCTACAACATCTCAACCGCCTACGTGTCCGAGCTGCTCGGACCAAAGCAGCGAACACTTCGACGCTGGTATGCTCTTTTCATGAAAAAGGGCGTTGTCAACGAGGACAACCCTCGCCAGACCACTGCACGATGGCCTCCTGAAGTTTTATCCGCTGTAGAAACCTACGTTAACGCACACCCGACTTTCTACATTGAAGAGCTCCGCGAGTTTGTTATCAAGAACTTTCCAGATATTAAGACGATCTCGACAGCAACAATTTGCAGAGTCCTCAATTTTGATCTTAATCTCAGCCGAAAAGTTCTGTCAAAGGCAGCTCGAGAAGCGGTGCCGGCAGAAATTGAAGCTTACCGTTCAAAGTTGCTCCCTATTTTTTCGTTTGCTGAGCAACTCGTTTTTTTGGACGAGACAGCAAAAGATGGGCGTCACGCTGAGCGGCGATATGGCTGGTCGAAGAGAAACACTCGTGCAGTCGTCAAGCTTCCATTTCGCCGGGGCAAAAGACTCTCAATTTTGGCTGCACTTGATGTGCACGGTTTTTTCGCGTGGGAATCAACTGAGGGGACGTTCACAAGAGAGAGGTTTTACGCTGCATTTGTAAAGAACATCATCCCGCATCTGAACTCGTGGTCATTACCTCGTTCCATTGTGATTATGGATAATGCCAAGATCCATGCGTATCCTGAGTTACAAGACGCAATTCACCAGTGTGGTGCTCGACTGATTTTCCTGCCGCCATATTGTCCACAACTGAATCCTATAGAACCTTGCTTTGGGCTCCTAAAGCGTTGGTTACAAAAGTATGCCAATCTAGTTTTTCGCTTGTACCCGGAACGAGTTTTGGATGTTGCTATGCGTGCGTGTACACGCCACGAGGAGAAAGGATGCTTCGGGACCTTCCAGCACTGTGGCTACATGGAGACCGGGATTCGACAGCAAACGCTGATGAGCTAATGCACACAAGTGATTCTATGGAGTAACGATATATTGGTTGAATATACTGTGTTTTTCTGCTACCAAGTGGTTTGCATCTGTAGCTATCACATCGGTTCGTCTTCGGCGTGGTCATCATCGTCCATCCCGCCGTTAGTCGGTTGTGTAGGCGTAAACTCGTGGTATATACCCCGTGAAAAAATGTCGTGATCCGGTAAACCTATTGTTTGGCGAAGCG
This sequence comes from Phytophthora betacei, assembly GCA_011320135.1. Lineage (NCBI taxonomy): Eukaryota > Oomycota > Peronosporomycetes > Peronosporales > Peronosporaceae > Phytophthora > Phytophthora betacei. The sequence goes on from JAANHX010000077.1 coordinate 690,840, forward strand.
ACAAAATATCCACCTCCATAGGCACCCACATGCCACCTAGCCTTACTTTAACTGAAGCTGTTTGGGTTGCGTCTCGTGCAGCATTCTCCTGTAGCTGAAGCAACTCACGCTGTCGATCCAATTCCATTGCCTGTGCTGTGGTATTATCAGCCGGAACCTCAAACGGAGAGGCCTCCGGTCTCCTAGCATTCACGACGTCGAGGTGCTGCGCGGTAATTTCTCCAAACTGTATAGCATTTGCTGTCTCGTAAGCCACTCGCTGCATGCGTGCCTGCTCAATTCGACGGGCTATGGCGCGGTGAAATTGCTCTGGTTGAGCAGCTCGCTGAACATACAGAAAAGCTTCAAACCGAAAATCACCGAGTTGTCGTAAGTCCTCTACGGTCAGCAGCTTCCAGCGGTATTGCAGTGTAGAGAAAAAATTTGCAGTCGTCAACTTAACGTACTTTGCCTGAGGGTCGTTCTTGGTTCGCTTGAAGTAGATGGATACATCTTCCGGTAGAGCAAGCGTTTTTTTTGGTGCCTCTGGTCCAGCAATTAGAGCTTCATATCTTGCGATGCACTATTCCTTAAACACCGCGTATCCTTCGCCAATATCAAATTCCACATTACTTCGCCATCCACCACGTGCCCTCCCTAAAGGTTCTCCAACCCGTGTGATCAAGATTGCAGTCCCCCTTGACGGTAGTGGCGGAGGCCCGTCGCCAGGAGAACCAAGGGCATTGACAGCCCAAGGTGCTGTATCCGTTGTCTCCACACCTTGGCCAAAGGCTGCAATGGGCGTGTTATCCATCGTAACAGAGCAGAGGAACGAGAGGCACGATCTACCAACAACGCAAATATTGAAGTAAGTCAGACTATTGAAGGGTTTTGTAGCTGCACTAGACACGCATGAAAACAAGACTTGTCAGTGGATTGAATTATCAGAATAGAAGTCATCATCATAAGTCTCTAACGCTCTAAGGCGAGGACGTAGCTGTCGGTTGCTCGTCCTCAATATATCCCAGAAATAGCAACTGGACAAGATGTCAGAGTCCCCAAACTAACACCACGTGCAGCATGTGAGGAACACAATGGTCGCTCTACACACGTCCGCTCATGTTAATGCATTGGGGGCCTCTATGCGGCGCCCGTGAGTTCATATCCATTTACATGAGTCTATACGGTACACAACAAGCAACATTGCATTAACACATACTATAGGAATCAACGTCAACACGGTCCACTTACCTGCTTCTCCATTGCAGACAACCGCGTATGCGAGTTCGCAGTCTTCTCTTCTTTTTGACTGTAGGTTGCTTATGATCTGTACAATAGGCAAAATTACAGTAAGCAGGGAGCAGCAGGCATCTTCATTATACACCACAGTACCTGTTCTCAAAAGACTCACGGCCCATCAACGCGGCGTCTCCCTTAACAGCACGTTTATTAGTCCGCTCTGTTGGACTCTCCAATTCGCCGGCTTGTTGCTTGTCTTGTTCTTCGCGTCTCGTTCCCGCTCCCCTCCGCCTGGTTGTTCTTGTTGTTCTTGGCCGTCCGCTGGGGAGTCAGCCCTCACGAGCACAATCCCTCCACTGATTCTTTGTGAACGCTCCTATTTAGGCCCCGATATAGGTGCACCGAGCCCTATCGGATGCCCGGTTTACAAATCGGGCCCCTCCGATATGAGGAGCTAAAACGGGCGGCAAAAAGGCTGAAAACCACAATACCGGTACCATCACTCATAGTCGAGCACTTTTTCCCTGCGCGTTCTTTCCGGTCATCACCGTACCGGTATCCACCTCAATACAAGTCCCTTATGTCGCTTGCAGTCTCAGAAGATCATCGGCAGACTGGAACGCTCGATCCGCGGTCATGACGTCGTTCCTGTCGGCCCTTCGCGCCGAATTCCCTGCCCCCTCCTCGACAGCCAGCTTTGCCAGTCAAAAAGCAACAATTTCCGATTCTCCGCGAGTGTCACCGCCCTCTACTGCCAAAGTTACAGCCAGAACATTCAGAGATCCCTTCCTGTCGTCGGACAAACTGTGGGAAATCTCGACTCCTACACATCATCGCGACCTGCTAAAAGTCCTGCAAGTAGACCATGATTCTCTGCGTGCAGCTAACGAGCGCGAGGCCGCAGTGGGCGCTGTAGATGCCGTGGTGACCTCCAAAAGGAACAAGACAAAGGACCAGAAACCTAAAGCCAAAAAGGACGTGACAGAGCTGCTGCTTGCTGCGTGTGCTCAACACACAGCAGCCAATAGCGAGAGCTGTTTCTTTACCACATTGGAACTGGCCGAGTCTGTCCTACAGACTGTGCAGGACAGTCCTGATGCAGACACTGTCCAGGCCCAACTCTTCGGTCTTGTGGGCGTGGAAGGCATGGAGCTCATCGCATTCGCAGTGCAGAACCAAAAAGAATTAAGCAGCGCCAGTGTGACCAAACAGAAGCTGCACGACACACAGAACCTGCTGGAGATGGCCGGTAAGTACGAGGGTGGAGGGGCACGCTTAACAGGGTTCAGTATCCAGACAGAAGCTGAGCAGCAATTCCAACGTCAACAGAGGAAAGCTCAACGTCGAGCTAATCGACAGAATGGAGACGTCGACGAAGAAGTCAACTGGCTCGAGGCTGCAGGATACGATCCGGAAGTTTTGAGACTGCAGAGAGAGTTGGCAGAGGAAGAGAGGAGACTCCAGTCCTCGTCCCTTGTACAGCGCGAGTTTGGAGCTCTGCAGGGAGGATACGACTCCACCGCTGCGGCTGGTCAACTGGCGTCGGCGGGGGCGCTTACTCTGCCGTCGAACACCAAGAGAACGCACTACAAAGGCTACGAGCACGTGTTCATCCCTGCACACGCTAAAAAAGCTCTAGGCAGAGAAGAGAAGCTCGTGTCGATATCAAGTCTCGAAGACTTTGCACAGACGGCGTTTCACGGGATCACGGAGCTCAATCGGCTGCAGTCCAAGCTCTTTAACGCGGCGTACACGTCCAACCAGAACCTGCTGGTGTGTGCCCCCACTGGAGCCGGTAAAACGAACGTGGCGATGCTCACGATCCTCCAGGAAGTCAAGACCCAGCTCAGCCGTGAGTCCAGCCAAAGTGTAGCCAACATGAAGATCATCTACGTGGCTCCTATGAAGGCTCTGGCACAAGAAGTGGTGACCAAATTTGGACAAAGACTGAAGGCTCTGAAGCTGAAAGTACGCGAGCTGACAGGCGACATGCAGCTCACGAAGAAGGAGATCGAAGAGACCCACGTGATCGTGACGACACCCGAGAAGTGGGACGTCATCACCCGCAAGTCCAGCACGCAGCAGTCGCTGCTGAGTCAAGTGAAGCTGCTGATTATCGACGAAGTTCACTTACTCGCGGACGAGCGAGGCCCCGTCATCGAGACGATTGTGGCACGCACACTACGTCGAGTGGAGAGCACGCAGAGCATGATCCGCATCGTCGGTCTGTCGGCTACGCTGCCCAACTACGTGGACGTGGCGTCGTTCCTCCGCGTGTACGTCCCCAGTGGCGATTCTCGGATGCAGAACGCAGCTACGAACGGCGGGACAGGAGGTTTGTTCTTCTTTGACGCGACGTATCGACCTGTTCCGCTGGATCAAAAGTTCATTGGGGTGAGTACTAATGCTAGTCTGAAGGAGGCGCTGGGGTTGAGTGCAGCGGCGCTGTCTACCGTCACAGCCAGTGAGGAGGATCTGGCGAAGGAGAAGAAAGCAGCAGGCGCGACGATGAGTAAACAGCGGCAGATCCAGTTGATGATGAACAAACTCACGTTGGCGCATTGTTTAAAACAAGTGCAGCACAACGAACAGGTGATGGTGTTTGTCCACTCCCGGAAAGAAACAGCAGCCACGATGCACAGAATCGTCGAGCTGGCGCGTGGGAACGAGGAAGAGCCGGGGACGCTGGAGGCTTTTCTGCCTCCTTCTGAGCTCCAGATGCCCCTCAATCTACAGGAACGGGTGCAAAAGAGTCGCAACAAAGAGCTCAAAGAGCTTTTAGGATACGGATTGGGGATCCACCACGCCGGTATGCTGCGAAGCGACCGGAACTTGACCGAGCAGCTCTTTGAACTTGGCTACATCCGTGTCTTGTGCTGTACGGCGACGTTGGCGTGGGGTGTGAACTTGCCAGCGCACTCGGTCCTTATTAAGGGTACACAGGTGTACAACGCCGATAAAGGAGGCATGACGCAGCTGAGTATGCTGGATGTGATGCAGATCTTCGGTCGTGCCGGTCGTCCGCAGTACGATACCAGTGGCGACGCTGTGCTGGTGACAACGCAAGAGCAACTTCCTCACTATCTCCGCTTATTCACCACCGGTATACCGATGGAATCCGCGCTGATCAAGGCTCTTCCGGACCATCTCAACGCCGAGATTGTATCTGGAACAGTGAGCAATCTGGAAGAGGCCTGCACGTGGCTCAGCTACACGTACTTGTACGTGCGCATGCGGAAGAATCCACTGGCGTACGGTATGAAGCTGGACGACGTGAACGAAGACCCGATGCTTGTGGCAAGACGCAGACAGCTCCTCATGGACGCAGCCGAGAAACTGGCGGCGTGTCGGATGATCAAGATTCTACGCGAGAAGGTGCGGCTGGATTCCGACCAGGAAGGCAAAATCGCGTTCGCCGTGACGTCCATGGGCCGAGTGGCGAGTCATTTCTACATCCAACACACGTCGATCGAGACGTTCAACGACCTTCTGGACAGTAAAGCAGGACAGAAAGAAGAAGACGAGGACGATCTGGACTGGGAGAAGGCGCTCCTGGTGCTGTGCAGCAGCAACGAGTTCGAGCAGCTCAAGTCGAGGGAAGAAGAGATGCCGGAGCTAGAGAAACTCAAGCACAGATTCGGCCGCTTCGACGTGCTGGGCGGCGGCATGGACACGTACACGGGCAAGACGAACATCCTGCTGCAGAGTCTCATCGGCCGCGCGCGCGTGTCGTCGTTTACGCTCATTTCCGACACGAACTACGTGGCGCAGAATGGCTCTCGAGTGTGTCGCGCCTTGTTTGAGATTTGCCTGAAGAAGAATAGCGCTCGAAAGGCCGACAAGTTTCTGCAATTGGCCAAATGTATCGACCAGAAGATGTGGTTCGACCAGAACGCGATGCTGCAGCTGCCCAATGTGCCGCTAGATGTCGTCGGAGAAGTGGATCGTCGACATCACATGAGTTTGTACGACGCGGTGGTGGATCCCGACGCCTTTAATCTGAGTCCGAAGATACAGAAATGGGTACAGAGCGTCCCGTTCATCGACATTGACCACGTCCAGACGCAGCCGTTTGGTGGCAATATGATTAAACTTACGTTCGAGCTGTGTCCGCTGTTCCTCGAGTGGAAAGAAGGCGTTTTCCAGGGTAAAACGCTGGCGTCGTGGCTGTGGGTGGAAGACGCGGTCACCGGCTACATCTACCACTCCGAGTACTCGGTCCTGCATCAGAGTCGCTTCTTGGGGTGGAAAGCAGGCACGCAGAGTCTCGAGATCGAGTGCTACTTGCCTGTTTTTATCTCTCCCACGCAGACGGAGGCCAACTATGTGATTCGTATCATCTCGGACCGCTTTGTGGGCATCGAATCCTACTACGAAGTGAGCTACAAGCCCAGTGGGCGCCCCGTGGCTGACAGGAAGGAGGAAATGTACACGAAGCTGCTTCGTCTGCATCCTCAGCCTCTGCAGTCGCTGGATGATCCGGTGTACCAGGCGCTGTATGTGGGCAAGTTCCAGTACTTTAACCCGATCCAGACGCAAGCTTTCCACCAGCTTTACCACCAAAACGGGAACGTGCTGCTCTGCGCTCCCACTGGTAGTGGGAAAACGGTGTGTGCCGAGTTGGCCATGTTGAGAGTGTGGAAGCAGCTGCAGGAGAGCAGTCAAGGCTCTGCACGACGCACTTGTCAGTCGCTGATCGTGTACATTGCGCCGATGAAGGCTCTAGCTCGAGAGAAGGTGGCGGAGTGGAAAACCCGCTTCGAGAACAACCCGCAGCTGCGTAAAAAGGTGGTGGAAGTGACGGGGGATACGCTGGTCAACGTGGATTTTATCCTGACCAAGGCGGATATTGTGGTGACAACGCCGGAGAAATGGGATCTGCTAACACGAAGCAGCTCCATCGGTCGAGCGTTGATGACTCAGATGGCGCTTGTGGTCGTAGACGAGGTCCATTTAGTGGGCGAGGCGCCTCGTGGAGTTGTGCTGGAAGTTTTAATCAGTCGACTGAGACGATTCCAGCGCTCGGGGCCTCCGATTCGCGTCATTGGACTCTCGACAGCCCTCGCAAACGCGGGAGACGTGGGTCGATGGCTGGGAGGGATCATGTCGAGTCACGCGAGCAACCCGGACACCGGTCAGGTGTACAACTTCCGAGCGTCGGTGCGTCCTGTGCCCATGGATGTACATATCCAGGGCTTCCCGGAGCGGCACTACGTGGCTCGAATGGCTGCAATGAACAAGCCCACGTTCATGGCTATCAAGACGCATTCCCCCGACAAACAGGTGCTGGTCTTCGTGTCGTCCAAGGCGCAGACGAAGCTGACGGCGCTGGATTTGATCCAGTTTTGCGTCGCGGACGACGGCGACAAGCGCTTTCTGAAGATGGACGAGGCCGTGATGGACTCGATCTGCCAGTCGAGCCAGATTGGGGACGAGACGCTGAAGCACACGCTGTCGTTTGGCATCGGTCTGCACCACGCTGGCCTGGCGCGGAGAGACCGAGAGCTGGTGGAGAAACTGTACCGAGATCGACTCATCCAAGTGGTCATCTCCACGTCCACGTTAGCGTGGGGCGTGAATCTCCCGGCGCATCTTGTGGTGGTGAAAGGCACCGAGTACTTCCAGAACGGCCGCTACCGTTCGTACCCGTTGAGTGATTTACTGCAGATGATTGGACGTGCTGGGCGTCCGCTGCTGGATGACAAGGGCGTCGCCTGTGTGTTGGTGGAGGAGAGCAAGAAGAACATGACGCAGCGCTTCCTGTACGAGCCTCTGGCGGTGGAGTCGTGTCTCGGAGGCAACGCAGTGCTGGCGAACCATCTGAACGCCGAGATTGCGGCCGGATTGGTCCGATCCACAAGGGACGTGATGGATTATCTGAGCTGGAGCTTGTTGTTCCAGCGCGTGCTCAAGAACCCAAGCTTCTACGGCGTCGGCACGGAAGTGGTGGCAGCAGCCACGTTGAAACAGGCCAAGAAGGCCTGTCCCAGTACGCAAGACGCGTTGGAGACGTTCTTCCAGCAGCTCATCTCGACTACAATGGAGCAGCTCGAGGCTTGTCAGTGCGTTGCAGCGTCACGGACAAACGGCGCGTCATCGTTCGAGCCAACGTTTGCTGGCAAGCTGGCTGCGTCGCTGTATGTGGACGTTCGGACCGTGTCCAACATGCTCACAGCGCTCACGACGGTGTCAACCGAGAGGACGACGACGGACGACACGTTGCTGCTACTGTGTGTGATCTGCGAGTCGAGTGTGGAGCTACGCGACGTCCCACTGCGGCACAACGAGGTCATGAGTAACCTCATAGCAGATCTCTGCGGCAAGGTCAAGTACTCGCCACTCCAGCACTTGTTTGCCAGCGCTCCGAAGCGTCGGAAGGCGCTACTGGAGACGCATGGGAGTGAAGTGAAGGCGCTTCTCGTCCTGCAAATGCACTTGACGGGGATGCGTCTGCCCTCCAGTGACTTTGTCAACGACCTGCGCACTGTGCTGGACCATCTCCCGCGTCTGCTGAGCGCTGCGATCGACCTCTGCGCGCACTTGAAGCTCGCGGATCTCGTGCGCGCAGGCATCCGCCTGTCTCAAGCTGTGGTCCAGGGACGATGGCCGAACGACAGCCAAGAGCTGCGTCAACTGCCACACGCGGCGCAAGCGGCTGTGAAGCTTTTGAAGGAGCAGTTCGACATCTCGGACATCGCTGAGCTACAAGCAGCGCTAGCGGTCAAGAGCAAGAAGACGCAGATCGTGGCACGGCTGCAGAGTCTCTCGAGTCAACGTGGAGGTCTAACGAAGCACAAGATCAACGAGTTTGTTCGTGTGGCGGAAGGAGTGCCACGTCTTCGTGTGGAGGTTCAGAAGAGGGAGCTACAGCTTGAGGTGCAGCTGACGGGCTTGAACGACCAAGGAACGAGGAATCTGGCCTTCACGTCGAGGCTGCAGAAACCCAAACCGTACGGCTTCTACGTGCTCTTGACGAAGAAAGAAGGAGAGCTGGTGCATGTGAAGCACGTGGCGTGGAAACACAAGGTGAAAGTGTCGCTCTCGTTGCCGACGACTGGTATCGAGTACGAGGTGCACGTTCTGTCGGATGCAATTGCTGGGATCGACAGCTCCCATGTCGTCAAGGCCTAAATGAACTAGCAGTAAAACTACGTGTGGCTAATAAATGGTAAACAGCTATGTGCTCTGGTTTGCCAGACCAGCCGATAATTCATTTACCGGGAATACATCTAATTCTATGGATCCACTGTTAATTATTTTTAAAGTACAACATCCAGTAAGATGTATTAATACATGGTACATTATTTGAAGTATATATTATTGCGGGAAGCGTGGCGGCTCAGTGCATTTTTGTATATTTTTTTCTAAGAGCAATGACACGTAGTGATCCGGAAAAAGTTTAGCACAAACTAGAGGATGGGGATGGTCGTGCATAAATATTAATGTAATTAAGCAGTATGACAAAGGAGAACATAGTTGTATGATAGAGGAGAAGCTGATAGAACATAGTAGAAAATATAAAAAAAATATTGTACACATCCCGAGATCCAGAGTATACATAAGCTGCTCGATTTAACTGTAAAGAAGCCTGCTTCGAGCAGTTACTTTGGATTCCAGACGGAGCAGAAAGCTAGATACGAAGAAGAACAAAAAGCATCACAACCTGCAGCGGTTGCAATCGCTACGACAAACAGTAAATTCTTTTTGGGAAAATTGACGAGATCGCGACTTTAGGCGGCTAAGGTTTAGCAACTAGATTAATCAACACGATGTATTACTTGGATCAAGCAATGTCAACACTCACCAGGAGCTACACAGGCCAAAAATTCCCGTGAAGCTTCTTTACAAACCCCGACAGACAGCATACATCGTCTCTTGTTTCAATGAATATAAGAATTCTTTAGACAAATATAATTTAATTAGAGCAAAATAAAAGGCCACTTTCCATAAACATCATCAGTATAATCTTCGTACACCCACTGTCGCATTTACCGCTCCCGATTATGCGTGGTTATACTGTGTTGGCAGAACAATGTTCACGATAGATGTCGAGAAGATCGTCAGCCATCCGTGCTCCAGCTCTGGCGCTTACGTTCGAAATATCGGAGACCTTGATCATCTATCACACAATTTGTGACGTATTTTCTACTTATTATCTAATAAATATCCTTAGCAAATATTTTTTTGTGGAGTTATAGCTACACCAGCCTACCAGAGTAAGACTTGCCAAGTATGCATTGATTGCATCACGTCAGATACATGCTTACTCAGGTAGCTCTATAGAACGGGCTCTCGAAACGGGATTTCATTAGTGTGAGTGCACAACTTCCAGGCAGTACAACGCTTCATCGCAATAGGAAATACAAAGCCGAGCCTGCAATATCTTGAGCTGAGTGGACACCCTATCAGCGCAGATTACTGGTGCGCTTCAATGGTCCCGTCTAGCACAAAGCAGAATCGGCAGCACAGTAAGCTTTTTAGACCAACACCATTTCGAGCTGCCCTGCAGCACGACAGCGAATAGCATAGCGCCTTTAGTAAGCAGGAGCAATAGAAAACAAGAGAAGCCTTGAGCACTAGTAGCCAGATTGGAAAGTGATTTTTATCGACGAGGAGCAAAGTCCACAAGCTGATGGTGGATCTCAGTTCATCTAACGATAGGCTGATATAGAGCTTAAGCTCATTTAGCACGATATTCTTCCAGAAATCCTCAGCAACTGTTCATTTCAACTCTAAAAACAATTTTTCACTAAAGCAGCTAGCTTGCCAAAGCAAATGAAAAATAAAGGATATAAGACGCTTGTACTTAAAATTTGTATCTTCCGACTAGGTACGCGTAGGGTGGCCCACACACTCGTAAATTAATCCCTATAGGGCTGTCCGTAAACCCGATTGACAGCCGGATACACAGCTTCAATGCTAAAATTTGATAAAATATTGGCACTCGTTGCTGATCCCAACTAAAAATTATGAGACGAGCCAATTGTTCCCAACTAGTACTCAACCAATACCCAAACGCTGTTAGAGTTACCATCCATGGACCAACCTGCTCCCAAACATGACCGAATGGTGCCCAACTCAAAAGAGCCAGAAGGTCATTGTATACGTATAGCTGGGTTACGAAAGCGTAGCTTAGCTTGACTTCGATATTCTGGCAGTCTTCGGTCAGTAGTGAACACACATTAAGTTGATACTCTTGGGCAACACAATGGTTGTACATGCTCACTAATATTGTCACGAGTGCAATTTGAATGAAATGGTGGATGTCACTTTCTTATTCATCTATTGTTCATCTCTTATTCGTCTCTTTTCAGCGTAAGCATCGTTAAGCACACAGACACATACGAAGGTAGCGGTATCTCATACACTGAAGAGTCTTCTTGTCCAGATGACCAAGTGAATTAGCACCACAAAACAACTCGAATGCCAGTAAGACATAGATACCACAATTGTAGCTATCGTTCTGAGCGCCCAGACCAGATTCGAAGTTTCTCACTCGAAAGCTTATGCCAACTGCACGTGGTACAAGGTTGATCACCGTCTGTGTCAGTGTACGGACGCCGCGCAGATAAGACGATGCACTAGAATCGTAGATATAGGCTTCACTCGAACTCAGATTCAGCATAATAGAGCACCAGTGATTACCATTGCAGTTCACTGGAATGAGGACTTTTTGGTTTGTCAGTCCACTGAGTTCCGCGCGAATATATTCTGTCGATGCACTAATTTCTCCATTGACAACGGCACCTAGCATCTTCCCCATACTTAGTTTCCAGATTTTCCCCCATAATTTCGTCACTAACGAGCTCCTTCCCACCAAATCCAAAACTCTCGTCTGCACATTGTAAAAATCACGTTTTAGTAACAACCTAATTTAAATCCTTCAGTGAGGCATACCTTGCTTGATAGTACAGGAATACATTTCAATTTTTCTGGAATTCGTGGGTCTTCTTCAATAAGAAGTCCTTGTTTCCGTGTCGGCCAAAATCGATATTGTCCAACCAAGTCAGTGCTTTTCGTATCAGCTTCACAGCTCCTGTAGTGCCACTTTTGCATCAGACGTATGGTAGAATTCGCGAAGACGCCGACCCCAATTACCTCCAGCGCTAAGTCAACTTCCGGTACGCCGCGGTGCGTTCGCTGGTACGCTGAGATCTTAGTACTGCATTTCTTGATGAGATCCATAGGGAATATTCTCACAATTTCGTCAAGTCGCATCACTGGTTTAGACGACGGCAGTTTTCTGATCTCGTGAGCGATCGGGGCTTTTTAGCTTCTTTGAATATACAAAAACCTTAAACTGGAGAAGCTTCTCTTGAGATGAGTTGTAGGTTGGTTCAGCGGATAGGAGCTCTTCGACTGATACAAGATTGATCTGCTTGTCGTGCATCTCCATATCTTCTTGTACCATCGTAACGACGAGGTTTCGTTTTGCCTTAATAGCATGGAGTTTCTGTTTAGGGCGCCCTCTTGCTCGAGGCGGGCTCTGAAGCTCAAAGACATCTCTCGTGTTGTTTAAGTTGGCGATACCAGTCTGGTTTTTATCAACCGACTGGGATTGAGCAAGGTGGGCCGCATCTACGATTGGATCGTCAGTGACCAACTGAGTACCTCCAGTGCATTCTCCACTCAGCTGACTACCATGCACGGTCAGACCATTCCGGTTGGCTTCAACATGATTCACATCTTCTCCATGCTCTGTGACGATGCCCACCTCGTGCTCAACGGTGCCCGACTCGTTCTCAGCTGTACCCAACTCGTGCCGAAAGGTGCCCGACTTGTTCTCAACAGAGCCCAACTCGTGCCCAATAGCAGAAAGATCTTCCAGTCCAACGCCGATAGCACCAACAGCGTCTGAAGCATCACCAATAGTACCAACGGTTTTGGATTGAGTCGAGCTCGTGTGCAACCCCATCTTCGGTCCGTTTAAGCTGCCTTGATCTATCATCGCGTCAAGGTGTCTTGTAATAGTTGAAATTGCATCGAATTCACCATGTTTAAACAAAGAGGCGACGTTACGAAGCGCTCGCAATGCAACTTTGTACTCCTTCATACCCAGGCCACTCAGATGACCACTTATCTCACTCGCAACTGCATTAGCTTCTCGATATTTTCGATTCGAGTCCCAAGTTGTTTCTCTCTCTCTGATAGTGCACTTGAGATGGCAAACGGATTGCCTTCGAAATCTCCTATTCCAGTGCTCGAACGCAGAGATGCAAGCAACCACCTTGTGTGCAGCAATTGAGTTAGTATGATATTCTCGAATTGCAATGCTTTCCGGAGATAAAACACATGGCGACACGGCAAAAGCCTCGAGCTCATAAAAAGACATGAGCATCTTCATTCGCGTTTGTCGACAGCGTATTCGGAGCACGGTTCGTCCATCGACTCATCATCCACAGCATTGTTCTGGATCAAAATACCGTCAGGTATTGGCTCGCTGTACTTGTATTTTCCACGAGTAAGCGCATAATGGTACTGCTCGAAAACCAACTTGCAGGCGTGTTCACTGACCAATCTCGATAGGAATCTCATTTCGCGATCATACTCAGGATTGTGCACAGCCGTCAGCTTGTATAAAGAATCCAAGAATTTCTTTTCTTCTTGAGCTTGGTAGTACATTATGGCCGCAATACATTCGTCAACACCCATGAAAGAGCTGACCGGCTCCTTGAGCTGTTTCCACGACGCTCCAATTCTGTTATTCGTGTTGTTTCCCAGAGTAATAGCACTCTGCCCCTCAAACGCGCACCACATCTGCCGACACGAGTCCCACTTCTTAACCAAGTACGTTTTGAATGGATGCTCCGCACCCTGGGCATTGTCCTCTGTACCCAACTCAGCCGACAAATCTTGTGCGGGTGCACTGTTACGGCCGACCGCCATAATATGCCTCATATATTTGCGGTACTTCAAATATTTTCTCTCATTACGTGCATACACCACCAGGTTCACAAGTCCTTGTAGCTGCTGCTTTTGCCGCGACGAAAATCCATACTCCGACGACGAAATTGCTTCTCACAAAAGCTTTATCACATGAAACTGGCAAAGCAGCACCAGAGCATCAGGAAACGCTTCCTTCAATACAGAAGTCTCAGTGAAGTCCTTGTCTATCAGGATGCACTTCACTCGAATCCAACAAGTGTTGTTGCGTTTAAACTCTTCCAATGCTGTCAACAGTGTTGGGTATCACTCGTTCTGAACGATTGAGTGTTGTACAAACTGTCCTTTGCCGAACGCATCGTGGGCCATGATGGAAAACGCTTTGTATTTGGGTGCATTGGTGCCGTGGGTCGCGTCGATCATCACCACTTCTGGACACAAGTGGAACAGCTCACGCATATGCTTCGTCTGAAGTGTAATGCAAGTCGCAATACGCTACGAATTATAAACAAGTTAGGTAGCTGCTCACTCAATTTTTAGGATAGCTCCATATGAATCATCCCTTCTCTTGTATCGTATCGACAAATATACGGCCAATATTTCCTTCTTGTTCAGAGAACTCGATCATCCATTGCTGTAGTCGCATGGCACTTGTCGGCGCGGTATAATCTTGCTTCTTGAGCTTTCGCACCAAGTTGTGCACGTCCTGGATCGTAGGGTTGGATGAAGAGTTTTCTTGGATGTAGATCTGAATCTTTTTCTCTGGGCCCCTGCTTTCCGCAACTCATTTACAGTTCTCACAACATTTGGTTCCAACGAGGTCCGATTGTGAGAATACTGGCCGAAAGCCCGCTTATTGAGTGTATGACTGTGTTCCAGTCGCAACGAAGTGATCAGCAAGACAAAAGTTGGTTCACGGCCATCCACCACTTGGACACAGGCATTGATCTGTAATATACACATAGTACACCGAGTTAGGCCGACTTGCCCACATACGTTTTCCATTTGACTAACCCAACCCAACTGGAGCCAAACGGGAGCCCCTCTGGACAACAGTAACCCAACTGGACAGCCGCAGCCCAACCGGGTCCCAACTGTAGCCCAACTGTAGCCCAACTGGAGACCAACTGGAGATGGATCTCTTACCTGCGCATTGCACATCAGTGCACGGGACTGCTGCCCCTTCCTCTTGCCTTGGCCGCGCGGCGTGTACTTCCCAGCGTGCGTACAAACATACGTCTTCGCATAATTTACCCATTCTTTAGGAACGAGCGGAGCATTTGAACCGGTAGTTTGAATCTTCTTGCTCCGGTTAGCCACCTTGTTGTTCGTACGGATGCGAAAGCCCTAAAAAATACAACCAGTTAGCGACCAATACGTACAGATTAGTGAAATGTTGTTTGCAAACCTGGAAAGTGCTCCGCTCGTACTCTCGCAGCTAGTCCTCCAGCTCTTCCCACGATGTAAATTCTGTTCTGTCTGGGGAGGGTGCAATGGCAACCACCCTTTCCTCGCTCTCGCCGCGCGAAGCTGTCTGCAGAGGCTGTGATCTCTCAGAACGACTCTTTTTAGAAGGTGATGGGCGCGAGCTGGTGGCACTGGATGTGTCGACCCATTCCTCGTCACTCTCGGCCGCGGACACACTTCGCGCATCGGATAATACACCGTCGCTACCCATACCACCCTTGTCAGGCTCTCTTACAAGCGCTTTCTTACGCCCCATGTCGACTGGCATGGCGATGCTGGCTAAATGAGTGGTCAGTCGGAGGGAGAAAACTAGCTATACGCTATACGCCACGGCGGATATGGTCACTGGGTTAGGGTAAGTATTTGGTCTCGACATCACGACCTCAGTTGGGTACGGTACTTACTCTCTAAAATATTTGGCAATTGGCACAATTAAGAGTACAGCATTTTAATTGAAAGGATAGCCAATATTTTGAATCTCCGAGGGTTTCGGGCGCTGCAACTTCAATGACGCTTTCAGCGATAGTCGAAAAAGAGAGCCCCCACACACTTAAGTACTGTATTAGCTTGACCGCAAACTGTGATCGTCGATGTCAGAATCTACAATGCAGATCTTCCAGGCAAAACTCGGTTCGTATTATGCTCGAGAAAGGTGATCCTTTACATGAATCATTTTTTCGCCTAGGATTATGATATAATACCGGTAATTTCTCCGACGAAAACATCTTAATGGCACTGCTCAAGCACTATAATATCAACCTTTACGTGCTCTGGAGGCGTCTCAAAAAATCATCGATTTCTTGACGGTGAAACTTTCACTGAAAGAGGGTTTTTAATAATAAATTATTTCGATTACAAATTGGAGATGTTTATGAGACGTGCACTCTTGGGCTTTCCACTGGAAAGCCCTGGCAGTCCAGGTGATGGTGGCTATGATCATGTGGGACTACGGCGGTCGTGTGTTGCCTTGACAGTGTGAGCAAACATTCTACATGTACTTGATTCAGAATGCAAAATGGCTTTGCTCAAGAATTCTACGCTCCAACGTTGCAGATTCATGACATCTACAGTGTACGTGTGCATGATATAAACCGCAGCACCAGGATGACGATCCCATCGCTCGATCTTAGCGAAGCCCTCGTCTCCATTTTGCAGCGCTTTTGTCAAAAGTTTGGACGTCTCGATGGACGAAGCGAAAACCCCTTCTGATCAAGGGGTGCATGCGCATTGATACATCTCGGTACAATATCTCCCAATTTTTGAGGATTTCTACCGTTAAGAAAGCAATTCCAATCAATACGCACGTACTTTCATTCGCAACGCCCCGCACAACAAACGAAACAAGATGCAAGCTTATTAAACGTGGAGTAAAATATATTGTACGTGTTATCGCGGCGGCGTGCCTTATTTTTTATTCCCAACGTTACGAGGAGTGCCGACACAATGATGCATGTATTATAGCGCGCCTTCATCAATTGACCCAGTTTTACCCTCTACCAACGAGGAAATGAAACTAGTATGGATACCGACCGCCAATCCAACAAAGCCTCTTAGTCGGCACGATATCTCCACCGAAGTATACCACCGAATTGTCTTTCATGTAAGGCTGAAACTTAGCGGACTGCAGTAAAATACTTGAAGTAAGAAAACCGGTCTTGGGTTCCTCTGTACGAGGCAACTGGGTCATCTGGAGACTAACAAGGCGACGGCGGGCAAGCCCATGCAGCAACAGTATCACCGCGCAAAGAAGATGTTGCAGCTGGTAGGTGAAGAGGGTCGAGCTCACAAAACCTGGCACCGCTTTGATGTTAGCGTGACAAGTTCAAATTTGCTGCCATGGAGCATGAAGGTTGAATTTTGGTGCTCCATGCATGCACGCGCTGTCAGACATCTCTGTGCCCCACCGCAAAGCGTGATCTGCTCCGCTGATAATAGCCATAGCCGTGCCGTTTGTACCCAAATTGATCAAAAATGGACAGTCTGAAAAACCTCCAATTCAGAAATGCAGCAGATGTCTAGAAATGGGTACTTTTGCTTTTAGAAATGTAACCAAAGTCAGTGTCAGGGATTTCAAGCTGTTCGAGCAATTCCTCGCGGCACGTCCAAGCCAGCTGCTGGAGCACTGGAACGGTTCCAGTGGAACCCGAATCGTCCTGGTGGAAAGGCCACCAGAAGGAGCTTTTGAAAGTTCAGTTCGCGTGAGAGAAGGGAGGACCATGATCGGTGGCGACCCACGTAGACAGTCCCCTTTATATTCAGACCAAATCGACCGGGTCAGCCGCTCGGTCTCCGTTTCGCAGGCTTTCAGTGGAAGGCACGAAAACTCGCACTTGTTGTTCACAGGTACAGTAGTCACCCATGCTACGCGCGCCATGGCTCGGGGCGCTAATCCTCGCGACGAGCGGCGGGGTGTCGGTGCTCGCGGACTACCAGACGGTCGAAATCTTCTCGGACGCTAACTGCAAGTCGATTCCCTTGGTGGTCACTCTCGAAATGACCAACACAACCTGCTCGAAGAGTGACACGTGCAGCGCCATCGAAATCAACAACTCGTCCTACTACTACGCGGAACGATGCGCCACCGACCGGTTCGAATACACGTCGCAGCTGTTCAGTGGCGCCAAGTATCTCATGATTGACGGGTTCAAAGAAGAAGGGTGCGAGTCGTACGCAGGCTCCAACGTCTTCTTGGCCGCGGGCACCTGTCAGCTCGCTTCGTATGTAGGTGCACGCAGCGAAATCGCGACGCTCTTCAACGACGGATCAGCGTACATGACCATTTACAACGACTCGGCGTGTGCCACTAAGGCGCAGACGTTCGACCTCAAAGCGTCAACTATTCAAGAACACTCGTGTTATCAGGGTTTCAACAAGTTTTATACGTCAGACCACACAGGTATCTTCACAGGAAGCGAAAGCGGCAGTGGCTCCAACACCACAGCGACGTCGTCGTCGTCGCATGACTCGGACATGACTACCGGTGCGTTGTTTGGCATCGTGGTGGCGTGTCTGGCTATTGTGATTCTACCCGCCCTCCTGATCTACTGGAAGATGCGTCGCTCTAAGCGAAAGGAGATGAAGGGCGGTCCTGACGTTATTAACCGGGCGCGAACGCCCGACGTCGCGTTAGCGGTTAGTGACAAGCACGAGAACGAAGAGCGATATGTACCGGAGATGTCACCCAGGAGTGACCAGAGAAGCACCTTAAGCTCGCACACGGGAGGGTCTGGCCAAGTGTTGCGTAGTAACGAACTGAGATGCGACCCTTTGCGCAGTGATGAGCTGCGTGGTACTCCTCTCTATCGTAAGGACGGGAAGAAACGACGGAGTGACGAGCCGCGCAGTGGAAACAGGCTGCGTAGCGATAGGTTTCGTGGCGATTCGATCGGCCGAAGCGGTCGCTTGCATACGGACGAGCTGCGCTCTACGCCCGTACGAGGCAATCGGATGCTACGTCAGGATGTGAGCAGGCCGATTCAGACTGACCCCGTGCGTAGCGACCGTCTGAAGAATGAACGTCAACGCAAGGAACGGCAACGAGAGCGACACCGCGGGGATGAACCACGAAGCGACCGTAGCGATCGCGATCGAATGCCTAGTGACCCGGTACGCAGTGACCGGATGCGCAGTATCGAGCTGCGTAGCCATCGCACACCTAGCGATCCGATACGGAGTGACAGGTCTGCGAAGCCTCAGCCCATTCACGCTCAAAGATTGCGTGGGCCGGTCACGGCGGACAGCGTGTGTGAAGACGACGCCATCTTGTCGTCTCGTATCCCACGTGACAGCGTGTTTGTCGAAGAGCTGATTGGTCGCGGAGGGTATGGAGAAGTGTACAAGGGTACGTATGAAGGAAGAGCGGTAGCCGTGAAGATGCTCTTCCCGGAGACGCGGAAGAGCACACGCCACGTGACGGAGTTCCTCACTGAAGTGAAGATGATGACCGTCATGGATCATCCGCGCGTCGTGCAGTTTATTGGCGTATCGTGGAACAACTTGATGGATCTGTGTGTAGTCACTGAGTTCATGGCCGGCGGCGATCTGCGCGCGTGGCTGAGTGACCGCGCAGACAACGACAGTCCCGTGGGCTTTGACTTCGCCAAGGTGAAGATCGCAACGCACGTCGTACACGCACTCGCCTACTTGCACTCTCTGTCTCCTTCAGTGATCCACCGTGACTTAAAGTCTAGGAATATTTTACTCAGTGAGAACCAGGACGCCAAACTGGCGGACTTTGGCGCGTCTCGTGAACGGGTAGACCGTACGATGACTGCAGGCGTCGGAACGTCGCTGTGGATCGCGCCAGAAGTGATGATGGGCGAGCGATATGATGACAAGGCGGACATATTCTCGTTCGGCGTGGTACTGTCGGAATTAGACTCACAGCAGAACCCGTACGCCCACGCGAAGGACAAGAACCCGACGGGGCGCAAAATGCCCGAGACAGCCATCCTCCAGCTCGTGGCGATGGGTAAACTACGCGTCGAGTTTTCTCCAGGTGCGCTAAAGGGAATCGTACAGCTTGGCACGGCGTGTACAGCGATTGACCCGACGGAGCGGCCGTCAGCAGCCGAGGCGTTCCGAAAGCTCCAGACGATTCTGGCTCAAGAGGCCAGGAAAGCAGCCAACGCGAAATGAACCTATAAGAAGAGGAGCTCTCACACTGTCTGTGAGGGGTTTTGAATCCGCTTCCGCGTTTATGAAGGCTTCGACGCATTTGGCAGTGGTGATGCCGACGGCTTCGCTCTTTATTCTGAGCCTGCGCTGCTGCCATTGCCTCCCAGGGCTGGCATCTTATATACACCCCCTGAATAAATCTGATGTACATGTACTCGTATGAGAACTGTGTCATGATTGTTCTTTATCTTCTCAATCCGAGTCTGCGAATGAATCGCTCCATTCGATCCATACACAGAATACACGCGGCTACACATAGAATGACGTACGCTACGAGTATCCCGACGATGGCACCTGTGTTGACTCCTCCGGAGCTCTCGGCTGGCGTGACCACCACAGTCTCGTTCCAGCCAGCGTCATCACTTGTAAAACTGCTAGACGGTACACCAACGCTGTCTCGGTCGCTAGAAGCGAAGCTCCTGCTGCTACTAGAAGTAGAACGCGTACTGACTGACACGCTCGTACTCGCGTCACTCGCGTAAATGACGCTGTAGTTGTTGTAACACGAGTGACTTGAGACCGTCTCGTTGTCTGGTTCATACCCGAGAAACGGAGATCCAGAGCACGAACTGTCGTTGTAAATTCCTTGACTTGCCGAACCATCTTCGTTCACTTCGGCAATAAAGTAATTGTCACCTTGATCGTCGTAGACTTTACACTCGCCTGTTGCTAGGAACGCCACAGCCCCCAAGAAATACGTGCACAGTTTGGAGTATGTCTCGATCATGACATAACTGGAGGCAGCGAACAAGTCGGCTACGTAGGCATGTCGATTTGCTCTCTCGCATGTTGTTTCGGACGAGTATGTTACGCTGTCAGCAATGAAGAAGACGCACTCTACAGCTTCACAGTCAACGGAGCCCACCGCCGATACCAGCACAGGAGTTCCTGAGCAGTCTTTACCCGTGTAAATGATGGTACTAGCAAAGGGTTCGGCGGGGACTGATGGGGCAAAAGCAGCAATCACAACAAGAACAGTAACGAGTGCTTTGGACTGGAAAGTGAACGACATTGCGGTGATGAAAGCGTATACCATGTGGGTGTTCAATGAAAAGTCCGACAATAAGATCGAAGAGGGTGGACTTAAGAGGGTTACTAAATGAGCAATAGAGATTCGTTCTTCGGTTGATGCGACTAGCTTGGTGGTAGTGAAGAGGGGATGTTGCAATTCGAGTCGTCTACTTGTTCGCGAATGCTCATCTCAAGTGGTAATGTCGAGCTGCTAAATGGAGATTGCGCTAGGCAGAGCGAGTCCACTCTTACGTGCGTATAGTGATCAAGGAGTGGTTCGGGAGTGAACGAGCGTGGGGACTATGGCTGGGTGGCCACTAGCTTACTTCACGGTGCTCGAAATGGCGGAAGCAAACCTGTGGCAGCACGAGCTCGTGTGCCGATAAACTTCTGTGGCATACCAGTATTTTTTTTCGAAAACTTCAAGTACAAGCTCACGAATGTCGATACATGTAGCAGACAAGGAAACATATTTTAGCTGGTAGAAACGATAGTATCAAACCCTTTCCTGAAAATCGGATACCAAAGTAGGATTGCACCATGAAACTTGTCTTTGGCTACTCAACATGCTTCAGTCACTCGGTGGCACCCCCAATTCTGACGCTTGTGAAGGCATTGCGGTAGAACGGGTTGGATCTCTCAGCACTATCAGCAATGACCGTACTGGTAGTCAAGAAAAGCGCGGTAGTGGCGAGAACCTTCATCCTCTGGCGCTTAGTTGTACCAATTTGCAAAGTGATCTTCTGGACAAAACCACCAACAAGGCCTGTAGGCATCACATTACAAAGGACTCGCCTATGCTATTAGAATAATACTTAATGAGTACAACGCCAAAATTACTGATGGCGTGTCGTAAAATGACTCTTCGCTTTACGCAACAATGTGTCTGGATTGCTTTCACTAAATCTGCGACATCTCGTGACGGCACCTAATAGTCGATTTTTGAGATTATTAACAAATAAATTGCAACAGGTGAAGCATCCTTCGTGATTTCGCAAATTGATGCTCTTGCGAGTTTAGTAGCGTCCTTGACTTGCTCAAGCTACACGTTTGCTCACGAGAAAGGGTGGCCTGTAGCATCTTAATTAAAGATTAAAGTGCATGACATTAAAATTTGGTTTACTATTTATTTCTACAGGTCGTATAGACCTAGGCTCCCTGCAGAGGTTAAATCCACGCCACTACCGCATGCAACAAAACTGAGGTGGAAGTGTGTTTTGATGTCACTGTGCTAACATACTTAAACCCCTTTACTGCTATCACGCACTTGTGCTGTTTCAATAGCAGTCTCGTCCACGTTAAAATGCGTGCAGCACCCATATCGTGCTCAATGATCACCTTAGCTAGTGATGAATTTAGTATTGACAGGTCGCTTTCTTCAGCCTCATTGTGCACTTTGGTCATAGATCGCGACGTTTTAAGTGAAAGTGAGGGGTTGATCTGCATGAAGCGCCACAATAACCCCACACCCACACTCATTGTATGAGTCATACCACACACGAGCTCGGCAATCTGCTGTGCCTTGCGCAAGCATCTTGCCGTTCGGCAGGATGGTTGGTCACCTGTCGCTTGAGGACCCAGTCTTTGATGCCATCTTCGTCACTCTTTGAAAGCATAGGAAGCGGTCCTCGACGCTTGGGCTCATGGGAATTGATTTTTTTTTTTTTGCGGAAGCCATGTATTTCTACAGCGTGCTATGCGCGATCTTCATTTCTTTACCTGTTGTCTTTAGCTTTGCGCCTGCGGAAACGGCTTAGACGGTGAAATGGAGCTTTGCTTTGCTGTGTTTGGCTCATATTTTTCCCATGCTGGATGAGGATCGATGAGTGACGGAACAGAAGAGTGAACAGAGTATATACCACAGGAGTCTCCGATGGTTTCCGGTGGAGGAGATCAGCTGAAAGTTCGCTAGCTGAATATTGACTAATTACGATCGTTGACAGTGGCGTAGTTGGATATAACAGGCTAAAAAGATCGAGGTTACTTAAGTAGTCGACGCTACAAAACAGACACTTTGCCTTAGTCTATCTGCGCTGGACATGTAGATGACCACATTAGGGCCTCTGCATGTTTCCACGTATTCAGTAAATACTATTCACAACATAAGTGAGCATTCAAATGTGTCCAAAGATTAAATTCGCTCTTACTTTAGATGTGCATTTTGTGTGCCAAATGACCCATCTCTCCACCCCCATGTCCAAAAACCATATGTACAGTATGGCGGACAGAACAAGTTACTTTGGGATACGTGGTATTTAGGCAAAATAGGTCGCTCGCGATTGTAAATGGGCTTAATATGAGCAGAACTGTCCCCTCTTTCCAATCATGCGCGCTACAGTTTGGGGCTACCAAAAATATAAGAGCGACGGTCAGCCGTCAGGCCTGTGCACCAGTGTGAGCTACCACAAAAGTCCGTGTGAGGAACTCTTTGGCCCTGTTCAGGATCCACAGGTGGCCTCAGCTGTCATGACACCGACCTCCTCCTCCAGAGTGACTGATAGATGCGATTTTTCTTGCCAGCCACACGTTGCGCTTTACGGACGTCGCCAAACATAGGGAATACTAAGTCGGCATCCCAAATTGGGCGAAGGGCAGACATTCCTGCCAGTGGGACAGTATGTCGGCTGCGTGTCAGGACAGCAGCTACATAAACGGTCTCACGCGTGCCAGCAATACACAATATCCGTCCAAACATTATTGGCGCCTGCAATGTGCTCAATCGTGTAATGCAGATCACAAAGTCGCATGACCCAGCGTTGAAGACGACCTCTGCCATGCTTCATAAGCGCCTCGTGAGGTGCAAAGATGTACATCAAGCTGGCGTGATCACAGTAAATACGTAATCCTATTGGGCGGAGCAGTAAATACTCCAAGTCCTGACACGCCTTCACGATAGAGTTAGCCTTTTTTTCACAATAGTCCAATTGAGCTCATTGTGATTAAGATATGCCGCCTTTGCGGATAACCATCTCATACTGCTTGACTACAAGAAGCTTCAGGCCACAGTTAAGTACCTGCGTCACCACGATAGAATATTTCGTCAGACAAGCGTCCGTAAACGTAGCATATCAGCTTCCGGATTAGGCGACACCATGAGTACCGAATCTTGGACTATCGAGAGCATTGCCACGTAGGAAGTGGGTTTAGGCCCTGTCCACACGGTAGCCACATTGAGCGCACTACGCCTACGACCACTTCTTTTCCACAGCTATTCTCTCTTGGAGATCATGTAACGGGGTAACACGCAAGTGGCCACACATAGCCAATTGGTTACAAAAGAGGCTTTCCACATTGGTGTGAGAAACACCAACGGTTACATTTGGTAGACTGTTGGTCTGCTTACATTTAGGACATTCATTGGTTGAAAGTCAATATCTTCAACCAATTAGAATAGTAGGATTCTGTCAACCTTTCGTTGATAAATACCTTTCATTTAGAATATTAGATAGAAGAAAAACCCAAACAAACAAATAGACAGCTCTCATCTACCGGAAATCGGCTTTGTTTTCCTATTTAGGTAAACCTGTACTTTCGGACGAAATTATAGTTAATTTAAGTGAAACGCAACTTACGCTTCCTCGTACACGTGCGCTAACGTGTAAGCCGGAGTAGTGGGCTTAAATCAGACCCATAACACCTGGTAGGACTTTGTAGCCCATCCAACGACAGACTAAGAGACGAGTTCGTATGGAATACGAACATGGGGCGGAGAACCAGCCCATGGATGGGAAGCTCTCCAAAGACTGTCAACACTCATTGGAGAGACAGCGGTAGTGACAATGCTACGTACGCTGTCACCGACAGAGCAACGCGGTGCTGCTCTGGGATTCATCATGAGCGAGCTGCGCGCTGCGGCTACGAAAGTGTCGTCCAAGACGACACCGCGCGTGCAGATGTTGAAACTTCACGTGAGTAGTTATGTGGGGAAAGAAAGCGAGCCACATCTCCGATGGCTTGTCGAAGTCGACACCCCCATAGGGGCTCGTCATATCACTGACGAACTCTCAAAGGTTATGTTCGCCACGTCATGTCTTGGCGGACGAACGAGGAGCTGGGCGTTTGGCCGCCGGCTCGCAAATCATACGTGCTTTAGCACGTATGCGATATTCAAGTAGGAGATCAGACAAGCTTTTGAGCCCCTCAGAGTCGAGAGCAGAGTTTCTCGATCTGCAGCAAGGTAAGCGTGACGCTCATGCTTACGCCCAACGTGCGCGGTACTTGGTCTCAAACATCATACAATAAAAAAACGTGCAGAGCCAGTAGGCGCGGGGTGCCCTTCTGGTATTGCAGTCGCGCGTGTCTACAACGGACATGCGACACTGAGGACTGCAGCCCCAGCGAGAGGGATTCTCGCTGCAAGAAGCAAGGTGACAAGCCAAATCTTGTCATCCTGAAAGTGACGTTGAAGAGAGCAGGCTCTCTTCGTGCTTTGGTCGACTCAGGTGGGTCGAACAACTTTGTTCGACTGGAAAGTCTCCCGAAGCTGAACTTCGAGAAAGTTAAACCACCTCGAAGGTTTTTGGAGATGCGGTTGGCAGCAAGTGCCGCCGTCAAAACGGAGAAGCCCGTAGTACGCGTGCGCTTCTCGTACAAACGCCGGGTGTTTGTAGAGGAATTTATCGTTCTGGATCGGGACGATAAGTTTGATTTAGGTTTGGGCATGCCGTGGCTTGCACGACATGATCCAGTGATCAACTGGGAGAAGTGCACACCTGTACACTTCGGGCGCAACGCGACAAAGCGCGATGGTCCTGTCAGTGTCGCGCATGCACCGCGAGGTGCATCCAACCCCACCGTTGAGACAGCAGCTTACGATGCAGCCTCCGGTGTCTATTCACAAGTCGTAATGACTGAGGCAGTCGTTGGGTCTGTCTCAAATCGGAAATCAGATTTGACGCACGCTCATACTTCAATGACCGTATCAGCTCGGGGAGTTGATCGATCAAGCATGGAATAACTTCAAGTCACAGACAGTGACTGTGACGGTGGTGCGTCGGTCCCGGGGACCGATGCATCAGATATGCAAGGGGTTCAAGCTACAAACAGTAGCTGTGATGTCGGCGTGTCAGCTCCGGGAATTGACACGGTCGTGATTAGTTCAAAAGTCACGAAGGGCGCCGCCGAAAGGCGTCGAGGTGTCGACTCCGGGAGTCGACACAAACGCGATACCAACATCGAGAGGAGACTCCGCCAAAAGACGTAGAGGTGATGACAGCGCGTCAGCCCCGGGAGCTGACGACGCGGCAAGCAGTGTTGGCGGTTGCAAACGTCTATTGAGGGGTGCCGGTTTCAGACGATAAGTATCCATAAACCGGTAACCCAAACCGGTCCAACACGATCCGGCGATGATTATGGTACGCTGGCTACGCTACCGATGATTAGACTAGTAGGATGATTGAACGAGTGCAGAGTGTTGGTGATTGGATGCGCCAAATGATTGGATGACCTAGGTAGTGAGGACAGAGTAAGCTCCGATAAATCAATCACTTCGGAATCTTCCATCTTCCCCTCAAGAGCCTTCGCTCCGGTCTTCTCCCCGAGCGGTGACCCTTCCCTTCCCTTCGCTCCGTATAAGCCTAACGTTGCCCAGACCCGTGGCCTCTATCAACGTCCAACACTGAAAACGCTTGCGTGCAGCCGGGCTGCACAGCGAAGCGGAATGTGATCGAGCCGGGCTTGATCATTCGTGTCCGCGGAAAGAATCCGCCGACGGCTACAACGGAAACCCGTGCAAGACCGGGCCTGGACGAGAAACATGTGGAGCCGGGCTTCGCAAGAACAAAGATGGCGCGAGCGACTAAAGCTGCGCAAGTCTCTGTCCAGAACCGAGGCGATACGAGCAATGTCTGCCGGGCAGACATCGGAGAAAACATCGTGCGTCGAGACCTTGAACGTCTTGACGCGGACCCGTACTGGTCTCCAGTGAGTGATGGTCGCTCCTCGGTTGCTCCGAGTGGTGACCATGACGATGAAGGAAGTAGTCGTAACAACGCTTAGTTGCAGGGACCGAAAGTTCAGCAGAAAAAACCCCGAGTGCTGCTGCTTGCTCTTGACGGCGCAAGTTGTCGAGTGTGCAGCTGCACACGGAAAAACCCTGGTAATATATTCGTATGACTAGCAGTAGGATGGAGCTGGCGGGTCGCCAGCCAATGGTCCGTCGAAGTCCTGCTTCTGGATGCGAGCATCGCGTCCTGGAGGCACCGGAGCCTCAGGTTGGAGCTGGACGCAGTCCTGGCTCTTCCTCCACACTTGACATCCAGTACCGTTAAATGCACATGGAGAATCCACCGACGAGAACTCCAACGAGTGCGTCGGAGTTGACGTCGCTTCCAGGCATGGACTGGATGCGCTGTGCGAAGGATCTGTACGATGGACGCATCGAACAGATATGCATCCTTTCGGATATCGAGATGATGAAAAACAAAGCAGAGGAGTTGAGGCAACCCCACGCTGTAAATCCTGCTGAGTAAGGACACTCTCAGCGCGAAACCGAAGAAGCAGCGCTTCGATGAGCCGAGCTGGGACTCGTTGAGCTCGAGGCCCTTTCTGCTGATGCACAAAGATGTGCTCTCAGAAGAGATTCCTGCGGAACTTCCGCAGGATAAGGGCGTACAGCACGAGATTGACCGGGTACGTAATGTGTGACGCGGCAGTGGCCACTGCCGCGAGATTAAGTAAAAGCAATCGACGACTTCTTTGAAAGTCGTCGTAAAGCGGGTCAGGTGCGGGAATCAAAGTCCCCGCACAGCGCACCAACGTTCTGTGTCAAGAAGTCGCAGGGCGGATGGCGCATCGTTCATGCTTACAACAAGCTGAACGATGCGACGATACCGGCGCAGACGCCGATACCACGAAAAGATGTTAATATCGCTTCAATGACCAGGTATAACATCTATAGTGCTCTTGATATGCGTGACGGGTTCTATCAGATCCTGATGCGTGCGAGGGGAATTTCTCTCACGGCGGTGAGTGCTCCAAGCGGTATGCTTTGGGAGTGGCTTGTAATGCCGCAGGGACTGAAGAACGCCCCTGCAATCTTCAATAAATGCGTTTCACATCTATTGCGCTCGGTGCGTGACTTCGCACCGAGCTACTTGGACGGCGTGTTCGTTCACAGCCGGGCTGTGGATGGGAAGACTGACGTTGATGTGCACAAAGTGCACCTGCATCAGCTGCTAGGGCTTATGCGTAAGCAAATCTGAAGAAATGTACCTTTGGGGCGAGCGAGATACCCGTCCTCGCGTTTCTCGTCGGGAAGAACGGCGTACGCCCTGACCCAGAAAAGGTCAGAGTGATCAATGAATGGTCTACACCATCCAACGTGAAGGAACTAAGACAGTTCCTTGGACTTGCAACGAGCTTGTGCAATTACGTTGAGAATTACGCGGGCAAGATTCGCCCGCTGTCACAGCTCCTGAAGAAGGAAGCAGAGAGGATTTACACTGCTGAGTGTCAGCAGGCCTTCGATACAGCGAAGTAGGACTTGCCTGAGGCGCCTATCTTGGCAGTGTTTGACCCAGATCGCCCATTCCACATCGTGTGTGACGCGTTCGATTTTGCAATCGGATGCGCGTTGAATAAACACGATCACGACCCTCGTGATCGTGGGGCCTACTACCAGTCGCGTCAGCTGAAGCCAGCCGAGCGTAACTAATATGTACATGACAAGGAGCTCCTTGCCATGAAGTATGCACTCGCGGAGTCTCGAGTGTATTTACTTAGGAGTAGACCTATCGTGGTATACACTGACCACGCGTCACTGTGAACAGCAGTGAAGACTCCGCGCATCTCGCAACGAATGACGAGATGGTTGTCGGTTTTTGCGGAGTACGACTTCTAGGTTGAGTACAAACATGGCAGGTTGAATGTGGTGGCCGACGCGGTGTCCCGTCAACCTAATTCTGCTGTTAAGCCAGCCGACGTCAATTGAATTGGAGTCGAACGAGTAAGTGCTCCGACGTCGACATTGATCAACGATGTGAAAACGTGTGTACGAGTGACGCAGACGCGAAGCAACTGCTAGACAATGTCTTAGCACCTTCCGACGTGTCACGTCGGAAGTTGTCGCCACATCTGCGAGCTCGTGCACACGCTATCGGTGTGCATGAAGGGACAGCTGCTTTACAGCGCAGTGGACGACGATGCGGATCGCATCGTCGTGCGGATAGGTTATGATCTGCGTATGCGGATCATGTACGAGTATCACGATGCCCCTACGACAGGGCATCCGGGCCGTGAGAAGACATACACTCTTCTCACGAGAAACTTCTACTGGAACCACCAGTACAAGTAGGTGCGCAAGTACGTACGTGCTCGCAAAGTGTGCCAATGTGTGAAGCCTGCTGCGTATTCGCAGGCTCCACTACAATCACTACTGACACCATCGGAGTGTTTGCAGTCCATTTCTATGGACTTTGTTTACGGTCTTCCGCCAGACAACAAGCGGAGGGTTGGCGTTGTGGTCTTTGTTGACCGATTCAGCAAGATGGTTTATCTTGCTGCAGTACCGGCTGAGGTCACGGCCGTGCAGACTGCACGACCGTTTGTTGACATGGTGTTTCGACAACATGGGATGCTGCTCAACATTATGTTGGACCGTGATCCACGCTTTACAACGCGGTTTTGACAAGAAGTGTTTACACGTCTTGGAACACAGCCATCGATGTCAGCTGCGGATCATCCGAGACGGACGGTCAGACCGAGCGCGTGAATCGCGTGCTCGGTGACGTACTGAAGAGCTACGCACACTCGTGAACACAGTGAAGCGACTGCTTACCGATGGCTGAGTTTGCTATCAACAACCCGGTTCATGCCTCGACAGGGTATACATCGTTTTACGTGAATGTCATGCGGCATCCACGCCTTCCCAGCTTGTCCTTAAGTGGGGGAGGATCTACAGTTGCGTTGGAACAACCGCATAAGAACACTGATACCAACGTGGTATAGCGGTGACGACGCAAAGACAAGCGTCTCATTCCGAGAACGAGGCGAAGACAAAGAACACCGTGTCTATGCGGGGCTCAGGCACCGCGAACAAGAAGACGTCTGTACCGGGTACAGACAGCGTACAAGCCGGGCCTTCTGCGGAGAACAACACGTCTGTGCAGGGCACAGACAGCGCGCATACCGGGTCGGCTACGGAGAAGACTACGTCGGGGCACAGACAGCGTGCAGGCCAGGTCTGCTGCGGAGAAGGAAGCCGTGCCCAACAAGCCATTCAGCACGCAATCACTGGACTTTCTTCAGCACCGACAAGCCATAATACGGCTTGTCAAGAATATCTGAACGCAGACAACGTTGGCAGAGAAAACAAAAAAATCAAAAGAGTTCATCAGTTATGTTAGCTACACAGAACCTGCCACGACATGTAATTTCTGATTTTGGTGCAAGCAACCTTGATCCGCGCTTCATTGGTCCGTTTACCGTACTTGAACGACATAGCAACGTATATCCGATGGAGATACCGTCTAGCATGCGACTCCAACCGACATTGTACGTCGGACGGCTGAAGCCTTACGAGCAACACGAGCCATCTAGTCTTGATGGCTCGAGGACAACGAAGCGACGTGAGCCAGCTTCTCGTGCGCGACGACGCGGTCACCCACGCGTCTCAGCTCCGATCCAAGTGCGACTTGAATGTTCGAAGCAGTCTGAGCAGCCACCGCGACCTGCGCCTTCTGTAGGTGCAGCTCCTGTTGCAGGGCAGCGATCTCCGCACTCTGGGATTGCTATAGAGCGATGACACGATCGTGCAGTGCGCGAGAGACATGGTCAACCTGGAGTTGACCATACGGAGGGTATTTCTCTGCCCCCGCCCTCGCCTCTGCGTGACGCGCACGGCTCGGTACGTTGGATTATCAAGCAGGTAGTGGACTATGAAGCCGTGAAGACGAGCCGAGATCAAGCTCGTCTTCGTATTCGTTGGAGAGGATTTCCTCACCATACGTGGGAGCCATGTGACGTCTTGAAGAAGGACGTTCCAGAAATGGTGAGGGCAGACGAGGCCCATCACCGAGTGCAGGCATAATGGCTGCACTAGAGCTGCGAGTGCCACCAGCCCAAGGTGCATCACGCTGCTCAAGTTGAACACGAAAATCGCACAGTAGAGCGGGCACAAGCAAGGAAGTGTACACGAGATGATCGCGCTCATAGGGCGCAGTTTCAGCTACCTGCGCAGGGAATTCCCGCCTTCATAGCGTCATTATGGAGGCGATCGATGGGATGACGCCTCGAAAAGGCTTCGAGGCACTGGCGAGTCGCGACAATGCGCCCGCGATAGCCCTTCGCATTGCGGTTGAAGTCCACAACAAATGCGCTCCAAGATTGACAAAGTGCCACCCACTGGGGCACTTTGTTTTGCGCAAAGTTTTCTTCGACGCATTCAATCGGAGCTCATAAAAGAGGCCGATGTAGTAGCCGCGCATTGGATTCGTTAACGGATCAAAGGGCATGTCGACGACCTCAGCGTCATCATTGATGGCGCTGCACACATACAGTCATATCGGGTTCAGCGGTGATGTCGCGCCGAGCCTGTCAGCGATTTCAGATGCAGTTGGCAACCGGGGAGCGCGTACTGCAGGTGCCGTACGCGGAGAGGAAGATGGCACCGACACACCTGGCTGGCCTCGTCCTCATTACGCGGACGCTTCGATCCAGGAGCGCCCGGAACATCGTCACAGCCTCGCAGCGACCCAACGGGGGGATCTGGCGTTGGTTCGGTCGACTTAGAGTCGCCAGATGAAGACGAAATGTCCTCATATTTCATGGGGACGTCGTCAATGTCAGACCCATAGTCAATGAGAATGACTCCTTCATTAAACGTAGCTGACGATTCCTCCACGACGACTGACGGTCTGTCAGTCGTAGCTTGTGCGCACTTTTGCTTATACAGAGTGTGATATTGAGCGACAGAAAGGTTTCCTTCTGTCGCGGGCGTGTTCGTTTGCGCGGACACTGAGGTGGTGGTGCCTGCATGAACAGGCACAGACGTAGCTGAGTCTGCCGGAGCAGACTCTTGTGCGGGTGTCTTCCTCGGCGAGCTCATTGCGAAATGAACTCGGGGTTCTCAAACGTTTTGACGGCCTTGTCAATACTTTGAATGATGTATCAAGACTTGAGAGTATTAGCTTAGCGGGGTGGGTGGGTGGGTGGGGGGGGGGGGGGGGGGGGTAACGAGGTTTCACGCAAGTGGCTACACATCGCCAGTTGGTTACAAAAGAGGCTTTCCACATTGGTGTGAGAAACACCAATAGTTACCTTTGGCAGACTGTTGGTCTGAATGCATTTAGGGCATTCATTGGTTGAAAGTCAATATCTTCAACCAATTAGAATAGTAGGATTCTGTCAACCATTCGTTGGTAAATACATATCATTTCGAATATTAGATAGCTACATTATCTTGATTTCCTCTTTTTTACCTCTGCTCCCAAATGGACCGCTAAACAGAGATGATCTTTTTCTTAGAAGGAGACAAACAAGAAATGACCAATCTGATTCGAGTATATCTCTGTTAGGAAATTGTTTTACATCTTCCAGCAGGCTTCTTTGTAGTAAAAATATTATGGCAATATTTGTTTGGAATTATTTATTTTTTAGTTGTGATAAAAACTTACAGTAAGATATTTCCAGTATCGTCATAAATTATTTGTAGTCCATGCTTCAATCCCAGCTAAGCAAAACTGAGAACCAACCACTGCTTGGTTGCCCTTTTGAGTGCATCCAGCTCAGTCCTCCTCATTATCCAATTCACTATGCCTTTGACAACCCCTTCACCAGCCAGCAATGTATCTTGCAAGTAGTGGTGTGATATTGCTCTTATAAAAACAATAGCGTTTTTGTCAATTTCAAATGTTTCCCTGCAAGTACTGATTTCACAAAAAAGCAAGAATCTCATTTTGTATTATCGGAAGGCCTGTCTTCCGGATTATGAGCGACCTTCGTAGCCATCATTGTGAACGAGCAGCACCGTTTTCCATTATTAAATGAGTAGCTTATACCATATTGGTAGCGATGTGGATCTCTGGTGCCATCATCCCAAAAATCAACTGTACAGTATCAGAACGCATGCACCAAGATTACTTCACTAGAAGTCTCAAAGAAATTGACGTAATGAACGATCGCTTCATTTCCATCAGAAGTGGTCAAAACTTTCGGCTTCTCCGCAAAGCACTTTCCAAATTCCCACCGAAGTCCACCACACCCTACCGTAACTAACCAGCGGCAGCATTGACCACTCCCGCTTTAATGAGACCCACCACAAAGTTGAGGGACCATAATGGCGACACTTTCAGCTGCGAGGTGCAATCAAATACTGAAATGTCACTCATTCGCTTGACGAACACCAACACCGACGCTGTTTGGTTAGTTTCAATGCAATATTTTTAACGACATACAGCCTGATGATTCTTTATGTGCACTTATTTGGATCAAGGACAAGCAAAGTGACCGAGCAGAGCGTGCAAATCTGTAATCGTGATGCGTTGAGGATGGGAGACTTGCACCGTGTCATCACAGCAGCCTTGGTGGTATGTACGCCATGGTCATTCGAATGGCCCCGAACTAACTCCGTTGGTGTACACCGTAGGACGTGGTAGAAGGGAAGTTCTCGTATAACACGATTACGGGCTGCGGCGGAACGCTCACGTTGGTTCAGAAACGTTCTCCTTACTTCATGAAGCTCAAGCTGGCCCTAAACCTCGATGGGAAACAGGGCAAGTGGTCGTTCCCAATGATTCCAGAGGATGCGAGTGCCATCCAGAAGGGCGGAGAAATTGGCTGAACGCGAGATTAAGTAGCCACACCCCTGCAGGCACGACGGACAGCTTCTCCAGTAATATGGAAGCTGGTGAAATATCAAAGCAATTTTGCTGCTTTAGTTGTGAGCACTACGATAAAACTTCATTTCGTTAACGTCTATCTAAATCGTTTGGTGGAGTATTGGAGATAACTACAGCGTCACCTCTTCCACCTCGAAAGACTTGAGTGCATTCTGCAGTCTGTGCAGTGCTTCAGCGGCCGTAGGACGGTCGTCGGGTTCCACGGAGATACAGGCGTGGGCCAGCGTCAACAGCTCCACGGGGCAGTTGCGAGAGAACTCGACCTGGAGGGTACCGACAGCCACCATCTGCAGGATCGCAGCCTCCGTCGGCTTGCGTCCACTGGGGTTCCTCACGTTAGCGTACGGCATAAAATGCGTGTCCAGCTCACTTAGCAACACGCCGAAAGAGTACACGTCGGCCTTGCCGTCGTAGTGTCCTCCCATCATCACCTCGGGCGCCATCCAGAGTGACGTTCCGACTGCGTTCGTCATGAGGTCGTCTGTGCGTTCCCGAGAGACACCAAAGTCCGTAAGCTTGGCGTTCAGCTGCGACGTAAGCAGCACGTTGCGAGACTTGAGGTCGCGGTGAAGAATGTTCGGTTCCATGGAATGGAGGTACGTCAGACCGTTAGCAATGTCCATGGCGATCTTCACCTTGTCGTGGTCAAAGCCTCGCGGACGCGTGTGGTTGTCTAAGAAATGGTTCAGTAGAGCGCGAAGGTCTCCGCCGACGAGATATTCCGTCACGCAGCTGATGGTACTGAGGGATTCCCACGCAATTCCAATAAAGTTGACAATACACGGGTGTTCCAGCTTCGCCATGACCTTGGTCTCTGCGAACAGAGCGTTGATCTCGGTCATATCCTGCGCCGTCTCTGGCAGTAGCGTCTTTACAGCCACTGTCTGGCCATTGTACGACGCCAGGAACACTTGGCCGAATCCACCGCGGGCGATGAGCTCCTGAATTCGAATTTTCTCGAGAGGGATACGAGCGGCTACGATCACCGGGTCGTCCCAAATGCCTCCTTTACGCATGTGTCGTCTTGTGAACGGATCATCCTGAGTGAGAGAGAAGATACCAGACGCGTTCGACATGTCTGGTTCCTCGCGGTGGTTGCGACGGCTGTTGAGCTTTCCGAACGCGCCAGGAGGAGCGAGCTTGGACTTGGCAAGCGGAACGGCTTGAGAGTCTCCGAAGTTTGACGGCATCTTGCTCAGCGAGAGTCGCTGATTGGCCGCTCGTCTCCTCATGGTCACAAACCCTCCAATGACGAACATGACGCACGCTATGCCGACAACCACGCCGGCGATGGCTCCTCCAGACATGGAAGAAGAGCTGTCAGGAGACGCAATTTGCGTGACCGACTCGTACGCTGAAGCATTGCGCGTAGCTGTCGGCGTAGGTGTTAAATCAGGAGTAGGAGTCCAAGGGGTCGGGAGTGGAGGAGTGGGTGTCGGGAAGTTGAACTGATCGGGATTGCCCGATTGATCAGCACCGCCCGAGTTATCTCCACTCGCTGATGTTGCCGTTTCAGAATTATCAGGTAAGATGGCACGGGGCGGACCATTGTTATGAGAAGGAATTTTTGGCGGGTTCTCGTTCTCGTCGGTATTGCTACCGAAGAATCCGTCCTTCACCGAGGCCAGTACGTCGCCCTGCAATTTTTAATCGTTAGTTAGTTCAAGACATGGAGCAGAGTGGCTTCTAGATTAAGGGACGCACCGTGTCATTTTTCAACGACTCGAGAGAGTATTTCTTCATTGTTGCGGTTGGAAGGAAGAAGAGAGACTGAAAGCCTCAAAACCTAGAGCCGTGAGTGCCTCACCGAATCGAACAACTCGATGCACGGACAGCGAGCGAGAAGCCACCTCTCCTGTTGTCTTATGCAAGAAGCCCGCACTTTTGCACGCTGCAGCTCAATTTTAGTCCATCCGGGAAACAGTCTGGCGTGTGTAAAACCCCTGCATTTTCCAACCTCGACACGCAAAAGCGACAAAAAAGCACATCGACGCAGATTTTCGAATGAAAAGAGCGGCCACTTGGCCAGGCTCTCGCAGCGATCGTCGACTCGAATTACTTTTTGGAACGAAGCTTGTTCCCACCATCTGTAGCCGAAAAATAGCCTCGATTTTGGCCACCGGAACGTGAAAAATGCAGCTCAAAGCTTATACTGTACTGTACTAACATTTTTTATTGAATTATTTGGGCTCATGCCTCAAGAATCACATTCACTCGCACTCGAAGTTCCAGGCTGTTCCCTTCGCTAATTTTTCGCGCCACCACCGCAAGTTGCTTTTCCATATCTCTGCAAGTTACAGTGCAACCACGCAACTCCCATCACAAGAGCCTCGAGCGCGCCCCATGCACCAAGCGTACACTTGAGGCGAGACGCAAAGACGGATGCACTGACTTGGTTGCCTCTGCGTCGTGACGAAGTGGACCGGATCTACATAGCCAAAGCCTCCTCTTCCCCTCCCGCGAGTGTTTCCCAAGTTATTAATACCGATAGCATGGACTGCAAGCCTCGGCCGCTGTCGCCGACAGCCTGTCGGTCAGCCGGAAGGATTCAGAGACAGTCGTCCGGGAGATGGGCATATGCAAAATGGCAGTACCAGGCAACTTCCGACCTGTTCCAGGCTCCTTCGCATGCGAGTATGGCGATTGCCGACAGTCGAGTTCTTGTTCTTCCAACACAACTCCGAACGAGAACGTGCTGGCCATTTCGTTATATCTGTCGCCAACCATGACTTATGGTGCCATTCACAGCGACGTGCCTATCCCAAAATTATTAATCAAGCGGCCAAACATTTAATACAATGTAGCTGTTCTGTAGGATACTGGTATTTTTTCTTCGACTTTTAAGTTCATGTAGCAAGTATTGTGAACGGTCAAATGGGTTGAATCTCCGCAAGCCTCGGTTGAATCTCCCAATACAAAAATTAAGCTTTTTGAAAATTGACAGATACAGCTACGACTGGTACCCTGCTGCTCCACTTAAGTCCAACGTCGTACCTAATGTGAGCGTTAGTGAACTCAAGGGTTTAATCGATAAGATCGGGTTTTGGGTCTACAGAAGAAACTTCGACGAGAACCCCCAATATGTGAGTCCGTCAGCGATGCGATCTCCAACTTGTCCTGTGATCTTGATGCTCCCTCTTCTTCGAACCGCTCCAGTATCAAACGGAGTTCGACTCCTCCACGACAGCTAACTATTCATGGATGACCTATCTTAGATCTCCGCCATGAAAGCCTCAGCTTCTCGCACTTCTGTTCGGTAGTGAGCGCTTAACCGCCACTGCGCGACCTCTATATCTACCAAGGAAGACCCCCAGGGTTTATGAGCTGCTGCCTTCGTAAGGAAACGTGCGCCTACGATCCCATGAACGTCACTTTCCAAACCGTTACGTCGTCCTAGAATTTTTCGGGGCTGGCGATCTATCACAAATTTGTACGAAGTATTCATCCCCCTGCAATAGGAGCAGCAACGGGGACGGCGTGGCTAAATACTGTTCATGGTTTCGGTGCTCCTTTCTCCTGCTGGTCTAGCACCTCTATGACTCTGCTTAAGGAGCCTGTGTTATAATAGTTGACGTAGCGTAGTAAGGGGTGCTGGAACTCGACCAATTGGTCCTCCTGTACCAAACGACAAAGGCTACAACAGCAAGCATCGCAGCGACAGAGCGCACGACCATACCCAGGACATACAAACAATAAACAAGAACAATGAGGATCAACTGACTTACAAAGGACACAAATTACGTACTTCTCCCTGGCTGGTATTGCCATTCGCCCCGACACCGTTGTGGACACTACTTGCCGATTCCTCGTTCGTGTTCTGATTGTTATTCGTAAATACGCAGTAGACGTCGTTTCGGGTCGCGGACTGGACTGTAACGATATCCATTGTCTAAGTGTTCCCATCCGTCTGTTATAAATGATGTGATTTCCTGTCGGACGTGTTGTGATTGTTCTATAATAGTCGTAAGATTCCGGTAGGACAAACATAGTCGTTCGCCTCAAAATTCCGACCTCGCCGTTCCTCGACATGATCAAAAGCGAACCACTCCTCAGCAGCTTTTCTCAATGCAATAGAAGCTTGGGAATATTGTGTGCAGGGAATGCGTGGTGCGACCGGTGCAAATTCTTGATAGCAAACTCGGTGTTTGTACTGAATACATGTATGTGGAAGCCGACCTGTTACA
Organism: Phytophthora betacei; assembly: GCA_011320135.1. Taxonomy (NCBI): domain Eukaryota; phylum Oomycota; class Peronosporomycetes; order Peronosporales; family Peronosporaceae; genus Phytophthora; species Phytophthora betacei. Next base: position 728,116 of record JAANHX010000077.1, read on the forward strand.
TTAGTAGCAAAGAACTAACACATCGATATCGTAACACGATCTCTGGTGTTGAGTAATGCGTATCGACGAGATCACTCGCAGACTTACTGTCAACTTGAGTAACGAGAGCTTCAGTACATGACTGCTCTAGATGAAAGAGCGACATGGTGATATCTATATATGTAGCAAACGACGCCAGGAATTTCTAATTTTAACCAAATATCATGCATATTTTCATGGGCACATGTAGCTCATTTAAAATCTGATTTTTCTTAAATTAAATCAAAATTCTTTTCAGCCAATCAAGAATCGTTTGTGTATGCTTGACACCATTATTTAATTGCAGTAGATATAATGGAGTCGAGCATGCACAAACGGTTCTTGACTCTAATATTTTTTTTTTGAGATGGCGCATATTGATTTTCGGCACAATATTGCGCCAGCTCATACATATTAGTTTCCACTCCCCTTCTTGTCAGAAAAGACAAATGATGGCCCAAAACCTAAATCTGTTGAAGAGGAGAGCGTCATTGGCCTAATTGATTCTCCTAAGAAACGTTGCAATAAACAAGTGTGTTTTTATCAGCTGAGCAACTAATAATGACTAATTGTAAAAACAATTCGGCAATGCATCTTCCACGCCTAATTATAAAAGCCGTTATAAACTCGAATACTGCTTTATTTAATTAATATCCTGGTATCTGATACAATAGCTTGACGGAGTTGTGAGACCTTCAAATAAAAGGGGATGCCAAAGCCAGACCGTTTTATTTAGGCCAAAACCAAGACATCGAGAGCAAAGTATGAATATCGGATGACGGAGTACAGCCCCATCATCTCTGAACGACCTAGGCTGATGTTTGCCGAGCTTTGTAAGAACAGACTAACCGGGAGTTGGTACTGTATAGGACATGCTAGTGGTTGCAGATCGCCAGAACTATCCTGCCTCCTTGGCACCATGCGGCTTGCACAAATACCGATATTGTACATGTACCACGGCAAAATCAAATCGACCACTACTGAAATGGCAGGAGTATTGCTGCTTTATTTGGTATCGATACTTGACAGCGTGTACATTGAGTTGGACGGACATCTACACATTTTTGGCGGCGGATTCACACTAATCCTGTCTACTGGCGACGGGTACACTTCGAGGTAGTGGAAGTGCTGGGAGCCTCTGTCGCAGGGGTAGCCTCGTCGGTGGAAGGGGTAGTTTCCTCCGTTGCTGGGGTCTCGCCTCCACCAGCGGTAGATGCTTCATTACCAATCTCGTCCGAGTTCGTCGCAGGAGCATTCGTCGCAGCGTTGGTAGTACTGGTGGACGGGGATGTAGAATTGGTCGACGGAGACGCGTTGGAGGCAGGAGTTGGCGTGGTAGTTTGTGTCGAGCTCGAACCAGAACCGGCAGCGACCGTCGACGCACCGGCTCCTACCGTTGATGGCGGCTCACCTTTGCCGGAGCCACCCTCCAGCCACACACAGTCTGAGTACACTTGCCACTGTTCGCCATGGACGGCGAGCCAGTAGATTGTCAGACGGTTGGCTTTCGCGCACTTGGACTCGTCGAACGGAATCTTTGAGGGACTTCCCGGGAATTTAGTCTGGCAGTCGTAGTCGAACAGAACCTTAGTGTCGTCACACCAGACCTCACACGGACCAGGATGTGTGAATCCCGTGTATTCGAGCTGCGATGCTGGCAGCTTGGAGCGAGCAGAGTCCTTAAAGGTAGTGAGTCCGCAATCCGGGTCAACTTCGCTGCTGTAGAGCTTCTGGTTCTTCGCAATGAGTGCACCAAGAGAACCGCCTCCTTTCGTGGCCAGATTGGCTTTGATGATGTTGATGGCTCCATTGGGACCGTAGCCGTACTTCCCTCCATCAATTTCACCGAACACTTTGCTGTCGATGGTGCTGCCGTATCCGTTGGACGGGTAGCCTTGGGTCCACTGCGCTGCAGGGTCCACAATGTAACCGTGGCCGTATACAGAGGGGATCGACGTTAAGACAGCGGCTCCTGCCGCGACGAGAGCGATGATCTTCATTGTTTTCTTTCCCCTGGCTTGCTTGATAGCTGCTTACAGTCGAGTGCAAATTCGAGAATGACGGCAAAGTTGCACGAGATGTTTCCGCAATTCGGACAGTAATACAGCAACGTTAATCGATTGCGTGCCGCCGAGTCATAGTTTGATCGGGTTTTTATCTCTTGGGGGTGCCATCCATACAGCTGGGCGGTCTGCAACGTAAAGGATCGAACAAGTTCTCGGAGATGAAGAAAAGCAAAGCCGCCAAGATCCCCTACGATCAGTTTTGATGATGGTTTGATACCGAGCTTTAATCACGAGATTGTAACTGGAGTATCCACCCCCTCATCGATTATTACCTAATTGGTAAGACCATGTACACTGTCACTGTACTACGCTGTAGTGTACAGTGTATTCATAAACGGTTATATATTGCATGGTCTTTGTTTTCGCCAGCTGGAGCCACAACTGAATGATTGATCAGCCTCACTTTACCCTCTGACAATGCAGAGTGTGCTGTGATTCGTATGGCGCTCACTACATGTCCGCCCTCTATACCAGGTATTAATACACGGTACAGTGTTTACCCTCAAACCTTTAGTCCCAAGCCATTTTTGTTTCTGTGTGCCTCCCAAACAGCCACCGTTTCTACGAATTCGCTCATGTCCCTCGAAAAAACTTGAACGGCTACAAGGAATCCGTATTCCTATTCGTGCAATGACTTTACCTACTCGATCCTTCGCGATGGTGTTCAGCACGGATCATGACAGACTCTCTTGGTGCATCTTGCCACGAGTGTTATAATAGTATCCGGATTTATAAGCTGCGTACACATTTCGCTTCAGTGAGGTGTCGTTCGTGTATGTACAGCACAAAAGTAATGGCTCTTCGGCGTTATCTCCAAAGCTTTCTACTCCTTTTCAATGGCAAAGTCCCATCAATGCTAGCCCAAAATGAAAAATACAATCTGGAAATTCATGGGTCAAGAGGGGGGTCCGGCTAGTGTTTCAATTTCTGTAAAACGAGAGAATTGGGCTGGTAGTGCTGTTGAATTTTACCATATCTGCTCTAACGATCATATACAGATAAGATACGTTACCTACACTAAACTCCAGCACATCTAGAATTTTTAAATCTGTTTAAGAAGGTAAAACGATTTGAGCAAGGTTATCATTTTCCATCACCGGAAAGATTGTTTCTTTCAATTTCTCAGCGAGCTCACCAGCTGCGGTTATCTCCGCTCTATCTACATGATACTTCTGCTCGTCTACTTATCGTCCACTTATTAACATATCTCCGCTCCTCGTGGAAGTTTTGGGCCAATCGAGACCACTACTAGTGACGCCGGCCCGATACGGCCTAAAGACACATACGAGCGGAATTTCACTTCACGAAAAATACCGCATGATGAGGGAGAGCTCCGAAAACACCACGTCCAGGAGCCTCAGCGTCTCGATCAAGTGGCAGCCGCGAGGCATTGAAACCACTGCAGCTTTTACCCTAGAGGTAGACGGATGATGCCGCACCGCCTGGCGGAGCTACGTGCGATCGACACACACCTCAACGGCCTCGACAGCTTTGTTTACAGACCTCTTTATAGTTATTAAGATCTTCTTTAAATAGTGATATTTTTGCACAACACCTAGCCGTGTAAGAAAATTTACTAATAAATGCTTAGAGACTCCAAGTATTGATTAATACGTCGAGGAGTAAAGTGAGCTATATTTTGTTTCGTATACCAAGTTTCTATCAGTTTATACGAGAGGTCGCAAACGTAATTTTCCGGCTAACCGTACCCGAGTTTCGGATGACCATGGCCAACCGTACAGACCGTTCGGACAACCATGGCTGGCCGAAATGAGCGATCGGTTAACCGAAAATTACGTGTAATTTATGTATTTACTGAAAAAAGGTGAAATACCATTATCTTAGTCAAAATTTCCGCTCAAAATAGCTGCACGCAACCTTCTCTCGGTTAAAGGCGCGAGCCGTCGCCAAAATTCTTAATAAAGAAAAACATGCAAAACAAACTTCGAATACCCATACTCTGGTGAGCTCGGCCAACCATAACCAACCGGTTCTGGAAGTCGGCTACCCGTACCCGTCCGTTTTTCAGAGATGCAAACTTTCGGTTAGCCATACCCGTCCGTGGTTACGGTTAGACATTACCCGAACGGGTACGGTTAGCCACTTGCGACCTCTGGTTTATACCTATGCCAAACTTTTACTGCTTTTTTGTAAGGAGTGCAATTTAGCAAAAGGGTTAAATCGAGATTATATGCACACACCAATAGTAGGTATCGAGTCAATACAAATTTCAAATGAGAAGGTCTTATTTTCCTAGCAATTTGTATAAAATTCACAGGTTTCACTCCAGGGAAAAGGTTTAGCATGGATATAAACTTATACAAACTTGGTGTACTAAACTAAAGAGAATTCACATTCTTCGACGACAACTGGTGATTCGTTCGCTTTTTTTGCATTGCCCTAACCGAACGTAAGTCTTGTGGTGTGGGTGCAGAGATCCGATGGGATATTGGACAAATAGCACTAATATAAACGTTGTGTTGCATTGATGTAGAATTTTGTTGTGGTCGTATCACAAGGCAATCGTCGCAAACACGAACAAGAACCACCACAAACCAGTTCTGTGCATGTACGGCATTTGGATCTGCAACGGTTGCTGTTAACCCTTTCACTACCGACACAATTGTGCGCTGTTACATGTCCGCAGCAGACCTGTAACTGGATACACAAGCATTACTGATTGGTAAAAACTCTCCCAGCGGGGTTTAGGTCTACAGCTCACAAGGACTAACAGGTCCTCACCGGACCCGTATCAACACATCTCCGTAGCATTACTGCTTAAGACATAATAGTTTGTGGCCCCAAGGTTGCCACCAATTTTCACTTCTCTCACTGTCAATCGTTATTTTGCACTCTTTTAGCAATGGACATATCTGAACTACTGAGCAACAACGACGATGAAGCCGACTGGGAATTCGAGACTTCTGATATTGAGGAGGTGGAAGGCAGCGCTGCTGCCGTCCTGTCAAACGAGGAGGTGGACATCGCAACAGAATCGGATAGCGAATCAGTGTCATCAGCTGAGGAAACGATGCCAATATCTGGCAGAACTGGCAACGCGTATGTAGATGGAATCATTCAGCACAGCGGTCTACACATTATACGGAACGGAGAAGTGAGTGCTGCCTACAAAAACCGCGGTGAGCTGGGTCTTTTCTCGCTTTTCTTCACGAGAGAATTCAGAGATTCGCTACACAGTTGGACCAACGCAATGCTAAAAGATAAAGGGAAACCTGAAGCCACTGTCTACGAGCTTGATGCCTATCTAGGATTGGAGATAGCCATGAGTTTCAACCCTGTAACAGAGATCAAGGAGCTCTGGTCGCGTAAGTTATATATGGGCCAATCCGACTTCGCGTTGACCATACCAAGAAATCGATTTGAGAGCATTAGAGCGCGCTTTCAGGTTCATGCACCAGATAGTGTCCCTGTTGACCGGCGAGAACAGGATCCACTATGGCACAGCCGGCGTCTTATGGCTCAGATCCAGGAAAAGTTTGCTGCAATTGCAGTACCGGTAGGGGCTGTGAGCCTCGACGAGAACACAGTTCGGACCAAAGCTCGATCGGCTGCGAAGACATTCATGCCTTCGAAGCCAGATAAATATGGTGTGCGCTTTTACGCTGTGGTGGGATGGGAGAGTTTATATGCGTACTCAGTGTGGGATAACGGATCTGGTAACCGAACGAGAACGTCTCCTGCAGAGAGATACGTCGAGTTGTTTCCTGGGCTACGCTCGGCACTATTCAGGACGCTCGAGCGTGCCGACATTCCCATGGATCGAACAGATGCTAGCGCGCTCTGGATCGCAATGTGTGGCCATCTCACGAAAACACATCAGGCAGCGAGTGGCCACCGGCTGCTAGTTTGTGATAATTTCTATACGAGACACAATTTGGCAAAGACGCTATCGGCATTTACTGATGGTGAAATGAAGATGTTGGGTACGGTGCGAATATCACTGCAGGGTAAGTGGAATGCAATGGAATTAGAAGCGGCTAAAACTAGGATTGACCAAGCTGAACGGGGTTCATGGGAGATGGTTGCGGCGGTAGACGTGCCATCGGACTGGCAGAGACAACAATAGAAGCATAAAAGAGCTCAGAAGAAATTACTGCCGCACCAGAGGACGCAGTATATAGCACCGATGGCTATCGCTCCTAATGCGGGATATATCGTCTTTCGAGACAAGCTTACCGTGGTTTTCTACACGAACGACTTGGCCGGTACACCTTCTCAGCGTGTACTATCTGGTGACTCTGATGAAGCAATCTGGCTGTGTCGTGGGCTTGCCCCGCTGCGGCGTTGGACACTAGACAGCGTGCTGCATCGCAAAACATTCCACGTCCCAGCAATGGTGGTCGCGTACAATTTGTTCATGAACGGTGTGGACCGAGTAGATCAAATTAGGAGCACCAATCCAATTCGCCGGAAGGAGCAGCGACTATCAATGAGTATTTTGACGTGGTCCTTGGATTTAGCGCTCATCAATGCGTTTTCACTATTCAAAAAGGTTGCAGGACCTAAAGCAGCGCGGGTGAAGCTCCGCGACTTCAAGCAGAGAGTGGCCGAGCAGCTGACAGCTGTGCAGAGAGCCAATCTCGCAAAAGAGCGTCGCTGTGAGCCGTCACCTAGCAAGCCAATAGCAGACGTCGTGGGGGGCGATGATAGCGTCCACGCAATAACGCCAAACGCTCGACGGTATTCGACTGGACAACTTACGTGTTATCTATGCTCACTGCGGGGCTTCACGAAGAAAGCTCTGTTTGGATGTACGGGCTCTCATAGGGGGTTTCACGTGATATGTTTTAGTGCCTTCCACTACCGCCACGCACTGACATCAACCTCGCTCACGGTTCGCTCAGCGCTGGATGCCGTTTGTTCCGCCGCGGGAGGTGATCCGATAGTACACACACGGCTGAAAAAGAACAGAACGATCACATATCTGAATGAGCTTGAGCTACCTAAGGAAACAGAGTAATAACCGTTTAATATACCTGATAGTGCTGTTGAGCCGCTGGATTCCTCGTTCCACACAAAAAGGAAGGCGAATCCGTGTCTTCTTCGATAAATGGCCGTACTTCTTGTAGTAGTAGTGCTGACTTAGCGTTCGTGTCACTTGGCGAGAGGTTAGACGTCTGTGACTGCACGAGAGCATGCGTAGTCTGCTTCCTATGATGTCCCTGCTGTACTGGATCCACTCACACGGCTCGTCGTCGCAGTAGCGGCAGGTCCGCGAGGGGGCTTCTCCAATGACCATCACGAGCTTGAAATTTTGAATTTTGAGGAGTACCGTAAGTTACTCTGCATGCGAACACGTTGAAGACAGCTGATCGCCAATAGGTTAATTTTTAATTTGTACTTGTCGCTCATTGGACGATGTATGGGTACCAGACGGACCCCTAAAAAATATATGGTAGTGAAAGGGTTAATTAGATGCTGCTGTTTCGCTACCATGTGTGCACTACAGGCGGATAAAAGGACGAGATGATGGCCGTAGCTGAGGCGAAGAGGGCCAATCTTTTATATTTCTTGTTGAATTTGTCTTGTCTAGTTGACGAGCCGCTATATTTTCGTAAATGCCGGTGTACATTTATATTTTGTTGTGATACTGTGTAGGTGTGTAGTGGTAGCGTTCTGGTCACTACACAAGCGAGAAGGTTTTTTTTAACGCATCTGGTGGGGACGGTCAGTTATTTTTTCTCACAGTTTTTATTTGTACGGGTTATAGCGCTAGGTATGTACATTGATTTTATAGCGGATCACCCGCACCAGCTCACTCTTAGCCAATATTTGTATACTTCAGAGTAAAAACTTGAGATATGTTGTTTATATAGGGTGCTCCCACTGCAAAGAGTCAATTTAATCTACCTGTCAAATTGACAGTTGCAGTAAACATTTACTGCAACTTCGTGGAAATAAAAGATAATAATAATTAATCCCCTTTCAATAATATTGAAAGGGGATTAATGAGCGAGCTAGCTACAACGCATCAAAATTTCTGCTATATCATTGCTTTTTGCAATACCTTGTTGGTGACAAACCGCTTGCTCTCTTTCGACTGGATCCTCGCTGACTGAAGCAGGCGCATCTTGTAGAAGTGGGTCCTCACCATGAATTGGCAATCCGTCCCGCATAAGGGTAAGCATGTTATGTAAGACAGCACAACCCAGAATAAATTTGCAAATGCGATCTGACGTTTTTTGCTCCAGTTTGCCCAGCAATACGCGGAAGCGGTTTTTTAAACGCCCGAAGGCGCACTCTACGACGATTCGAGTCCTGGAATGGGCCTTGTTGTATCGCCTCTTTCGAGGATCTTGCATAGCGTCTGCCTCCGGAAACGGGGTCAACATATGACCCCAGATTTTGTAGCCGGCATCCGCCAGCCAATGCTTTCCAGGAGGCACGTAGCTAGAAATCCTACAAATGCATCAATCAAAATTAGATTTAATGCTGACAATAAAATGCCTGAACCTTACCTTTTCTTCACCCCCGATCCATTCCAGAGCGATTGGTCGTTGTTTGACCCCGATCGAATGGAAATGGACCGGAACAGACCACGGTGGTCTACGATAGCTTGCACATTTACTGCAGGGAAATTCTTGCGACAGTACCACCCTTCAAAGTCGTGTGGGCGCGCAATACGGACGAGAGTACCGTCGACGGCGCCAATGGTTTCGGGAAACCCGGCCGTAGCGTAGAAGCCATCTTCAACAACTGCCAGCTCCTCTGCTGGCGGCATGGAGATAATAGATTTCGCCATGGCGCTGAGCACGTCCAGGGTATCGTTAATGTAGACTTTACTATGAGGCCTGAAGATGCCCAGCGCCGTTGCAGCCTGGTCCATGGTGCCACCCTTGACCAGGTAGAGCATCGTGAGCGCCACGCGCATAATGACGGGGGTCTTGGTGTTGGGGCCGAGCTCACGGCCCCACGCAGCGTGCACTAGCCGGTAGATACGTAGGAAAGACTTCTTGTCACACCGAAGCTTGTCGTGGAACCACCCTGTTCCCGGGGTGCGGAGAGCTGTCTCGAATGCTCGAGTGTTAAACGTCCTGCGGGCTTTGGGTGGCCGTCGTAAACCGCGCTTATCTGCCGTGGCAATAACAGCGCTCACGCTTGCAGCTACTACTACTGCTAGAATGGCGGCCGTGACGTCGTCCATGGCACAAATGTGCTGAGGGCAGAACACCTGCTTGAGAAATTCCCAGAACAAGTGTTTCAGAACGTCAATATTTTTAAGTGGTAATTGTACCGTTTAAATTTCAGCCAATAAAATCCCAGGCTATATTCCTTTTCAGAACGCGTTCCCCACTTGAACAAGGGCCTAAGTCCCAAGTTCAGCACTAGCAGCAAGACATACTTCACTGCCTCCTAAGCCACCACTGGAGAGTACGTCTCCCAGAAGTCAACTCCATAGCTCTGCTGACACCCTTTGATAGTGATTCGAGTGCGATGACGCACTAGATTTCCATGTTTATCACGCTTCCTCGGAAACACCGACTTGCTTGTCAGCACCTTCTTGTTCTTGGGCCTTTCCACCAGCTCCCACAAGATCATGATACTCCTTATCTAATGCTTCAATCCATTTGTCGGCATCAGGCGAATTCAACGCCTCTTGCACAGTTTGTGACTCCATCACCATATTGACGGCCTCAACAATCAAACTTGCAGGGATGTCAGCTTCATAGTCTTATAGCGAGGATTCGGGTGTCGAATCCTTGTCGATCTTCGAAACGACTCAGCTGTATCACATGCTTCAGCTTCATCCTCGCCACTCCCGCTGTCACTGAGTGTCCTAGGCACATCATTCATCGGAATAGCTGGATCGCCAGATCCAATCGGCCTTTTCTCTTCGAGATCGTCTATTTCATCAGCTGCTACGAGATCAAATTCCTGTTGACCTTCACCGTTAACCTCTACTTCCCCCACTGAAATTGATATCGTAGGTAGCTGACCAACCGCGGGATTGCTTTCAGACAAAGCCCACAGGTCGTGCCCACCTTGCCCGATATGCATTTGAGCCCATTTGCCACGAGGTGTATTAAGCCTCATTGACAACTGCTCGTTTCCCACCGCAGCAGGAGCCACCTCGTCATCCCTCAACGGAAATGTACCAGGCGCACCTGAACAAACCGGAGGATTTTCTGTGTGAAAAGTAGTGGTAGCAGTATCACCGTCGCAACGGCGGCGCTTGGAAAAAGGATAATCAGCGGAGACATCCCGATCAGCACTCATTGTAGACGTCACAGACAAATGGACAAACGGAATCAATGTAGGCAAAGTACGGGGTCGTCCTCGTCCATAAGGATTATTGAGTAGACGCTTCACAAAGCTGCGATCCACAGTCCAGTCTTCCTGAAACTCCACAGAGAGTACTTCTTGGACGTTGCCGGTGTGCAAACTTAGTACTCGAAAGCGCTCATAATGTTTAGCAAAGCCTATAAATAAATCAGGCTTGCCTGGGTTCTCCAGCTTGTTTTTGCGAAGCTTCTTCGGCGTGAACACGAGCACCACACAGCCCCAAGTCCCGCAACTTGGAGACATCAGGCCGCTCACCAAAGCGCCTGAAGTAGGGCGTCTCGCCGTTCAAAGGCTTCGTTGCAGAAATATTCCTGACCTCGACAGCAAATCTAAATGCCTCTCCCCACAGAAGGTCCGGCATGTTTGCAGTCATCAAGATACAGTGCACCTGAGCCGCTACAATACCATTCATCCTCGCTACCAGCCCATTTGCCTAAGGACTGTACCCGTTTGTCCAGGTATACTCAGCTCCATGAGCAGTGAGAAAGGTAACCAATTGGTTGTTGAGAAGTTCACGGCCTTGTTCAGAGTGGAAGACCTCGATTTTATTTCCCTGGGCCAACAACCATTTGACATACGCTATCACGACGCCAAAGGCATCTTCATTTCTTCTCATCAGGAAGCCCCACAAGTACCGGCTTGCCTCAGCTTGTACAAGCTGGAAATGTGAGTAGCCATCGTACGTAACAATACCCATGTAGCACATATCTGACATGAGCTTCTGGAAAGGTCTAGTTGCACGGCAAGTCCTCGTCTTCTTGTAAGACATTCGAGTCATCTTCGCGGACTTGCAACTCCAGCATGGAATATCACTGTCTTCTATCAGCTCCGAACCTATTCCAACTGCAACTTGCTTACGAGATATTTGATTTGGTGTAGGAACATTCAAATGAGCGAATCGGAAATGGCAGAGCGTCAACGATGCTGTATCACTACGTTGCTGCACCGACGATACCGACGGGACATGGTACACCGAATTTGCTGTAGTCTTCAAGCGGTACCTGCCGCGAGACTTCACCAGCATTACTTGCAAATGTCCTTTGGACAGCCAAGCCACTCGATCCGAATCACGGAGATCACACTTCAATGTTCACCCATCGTTCTCAAGTGCATCCAGACTAAGCAAATTATCAGGTGCCGAAGGCTTGAACAGCACACCACTCAAATTAAGAATCACATTTTGGTGTGGCGAAGCTGCACATGTCCAACTTGCTCATTGTCAGACATCTTGCCGTCGTATCCTTGAAATACGTGCGCAGTATCCTGCTGCAACTGCGACAGCAAGTCTTGCCGATTGCAGACGTGCACATCACTTGCAGAGTCTAAAGCAAACTCGACTTCACCTCCACGCGATTCTAAAACCGAGCCAACAAGCAAAGCCCCAAGAGGAATACGATCAACTGCATTGACTTTCTTCCTCTTTAATTTATCTTGGTTTCCAGCTTTATTCTGCCAGCGCTTTTGTTCAGACGTTGCAGAACCAGCACCCACAATTCCATCATCAGACAAATCATCTATGTGAGGACAATTCGGTTTCAAATGCCCCACTTCACCGCAGTGATAGCAAGTTCGAGTCTTCTGCTTGTCTTGATTCGTCCCTTCACCAGCCTTCTTCCTCGGCTTGCTCCCTTGCTTGAAATTCTTCTTCCCTCCTCGACCACTACGTTTGCGCTTGCCTTTGTCAGGCGGCTTCTGCTGGCTGGGTTGGGCAGACTGCTTCCCACACGCAGCAACACCAGCCGGCTTTGGCCCCTCAATGCCAATCATATCATCGAGAGCTGACTCGGCACGCAAAGCATTCATCACTTGGGTAGCTGTAGGAACAGGTCGGTGTGCTCAAACATCACGTCCAACCACGTAATGCTTAGAGAATTGTCGTACAACATGACGATGCGTGCGAGCGACGTGACCAAGCAACGTCTCTGCATAATTGTCATCAGTAACGCGCTTGCCATAGTGCAGAAGCTGACGACGTTACGACTCCATTGCACGCAACCATTGATCCATGGTCTTATCCGGGGTGTACACGTTGGAATAGAACTCAGCACGAGCAAATATATAGTTGGAATATTCACGTTTTGTCGTCTTATCTACAAAGCGGCTCCACACCGCTTGAGCTGTCTCCTCCTGGCAGATCATATCAGCATCAAATGCAGGAACACCCGACAAAATTGCTTCACGCGCCATGTTATCCTTGACCTTAAACACTTGCTGCAGCAATGGATCTCTTCGATCAAATTTGCCATCAACAACACTCCAGCAATCCATTCGAGTCAAAACTGTTCGAAGGTGCACAGCATACAGACAAAACGGCCCTTCATTTTTGGTACATTATCCATCTTGACTGGTACAGTACGAGGAAACCCATATTCAGGATCCCACCAAACCCAATGCTGGTAGGGCCAAATCCAGGACCTAGCCCAGCTTGGCCAGTCGAAAATGCACCAAAATTGAAGCCCCCAGCTCTATAACCACTCCCACCAACTCCTGACACAGTGGAGAAAGTGGGAAAGCTCCAGGATATTCCGGAAGACGCTCCAGACACTGGTCCATTTACTCCAGCAGTTCCAGTGCAAGTTCCAGTCATGGCTGAAGCTGTTTGCGACATTATGGACGACGAACCCACAACTCCAGTACTTGCACTCGTTGTTGGTGTGCCGCTCGACATCCTCGCGTAACTTTATGTAGACTCGTAGATGCTCACACAGGATCTTGGACTCATTACCTGAGCGGATTGACACTGCCAGCACCACAAGCAGAGAAGCAATCCAAGGACGCGGACACGCACACTGGGGCAGCAAAAGCCACCTCTCGGACAGAAGGTGTAATCTCGACTGAACCAGAATTCTCTGCGAGCTCCTTTTTTCTAACGCCTTGAGCATATCGCAGTTAGTGTGCACCACACACACTTCACAACAGAGCTCGGCCTACTAATACATGCTCCGACAGTATTCTTCGAGCACACTTGTGATAAGTTATAAATGCCTATTTTTGACTTATGAATGGTGTTTGTCTGTAGCTCTGAGATTTGATGCAGCTGATCAACCGACGGGTTTTGTAAATATTGGCGAAATCCACAAAACCATCCCGCCAATATTCCTATTGTGGTCGCAGTGCGACTCACACGTATTTACTCCGGTACAGTAAAAGTATACAGTAGGGGTCCTCAGGCTTGTATTTAGATAGTTTTCAGATGTCAACAATGTCGATCAAACGATTTGTATTGGCTGAATTATGTATAAAATTCAGATGGCAATACCATAGCTTTCTCCGCTTATATGGCGGCGTGGCTAACACAACCTTATTTCCCCCATTCGAGCTTGAACCCGACGTCGCCGAAGCCAAAGAAGAAGAATTCTTGTGGGATCGCGATGGTGTAGACGGCGGGCCAAGCTCCATGGGGTCCTACTGGACTGGCTGGCGGCTGAAGACAGCTACGCGTGTAAAGGTGAGAGGTGGCTGCTTCTTGTTGTTACCATACTCAAGTACTAACAGAGAAATTGCTGGGCAGAAGGTCAAGCAGGAGGGCACGAGCTCAGATTCGAGAGTACTGTGCGGCGACAGCAGAGAGAGCCCTCCAGAATGTATTGAAGGCTTAATATATGGTTGGCTGCAGTGCCACTGGCGATCCTACAAATCCTACGAGCTGGTCCGGAACCCAACAACGGGCGACGGCTCAGGCGAGCTTCCAGAGCCAGCTCACATGTACATGTAGATGTACTTCACACTCCCACACGAACACAGCTGCTCCATCGCCTTGATGGTAGTCCGTGATCATCTCACAATGCCAGCTGCAGTGCTAACATGCCTTCTATCCAGCAGGGCAGCGCTTGCCCAGGCAGTAGCCATTCTTCATAGAACTAGTAGTTGTAGCTCCCACTAAATCTCCACTTTTCTTCTCAGTGTCCTGGTAGCGGTAGCACCTTCAATATCCAACGGCAACGCTCAACCTTCACACGACCAAGCGCTTTTGTCAATATGTCAGCCACCATGTCATTCGCTCCGACATGCTCTGTCCTCAACCGCTTCTCTTTAACGAGATGGCGAACAAGGTGATACTTGTTGTCAATGTGCTTCGTCTTTGAATGTTTCCCTGGCTTAGCTGATAAGAATATGCTTCCTCGATCGTCTCCAAACAGCACAGGGCCTTCAACTTCCCACTTCAACTCCACACACAGTCCTAGCATCCACAGTAGATCCTTTGTCCCTTCATTCATCGCTACGTACTCTGCTTCGGTAGTACTTTGTGCATCGATCTCTTGCTTCCTCGAAGCATACGATACAACAGTGCCATCGAGCATCGTCACGCACCCACTAACACTTTTGCGGTCATCCGCATCATTAGCGTAGTCTGCATCAGTAAAGCACGTCAATCGCACTTTCGAATCCATCACTACTGTCATTCACTAGCCCGTAGTTAGCGGTGTGGTGAAGTGCTTTCTCAGAAATAAGAGAATAGGCCTGACGCGGGGCCACTATCCCGAATCAGTGACAATTTCAAGTGATTAGAGAGGATTCGGGTTGTCTGGCACGGATGCAAGTTGCCTGTGGTGGATTAGCCATGACGAACAGCACCCCGTATGAAATGACGATGGATCTAGTATGAGCGATGTACGAGAAGGCAAGATCCACCAAGACTTATCTCGAATCCACCCTTACCTGGATTCACTTAGATGGATATGGGATACACTATATAAGAGTGGATCGAGTGTGGATCCTATAAAGGAATGATGGTAGGTGCCCTCTGAAGGTGGATCTAGTAGTCACGGCTAACAAGAAGTCAGGATCCACCGCGAGGTGCCCCGGATCCCATACTTCCGAGTTCGGATCCAAAGAGGGAGGATCCCGCAGAGAGGGACCTGGATCCAGGGTACAGAGACAATGGATGCTATGGATCTCGAAGTTTCGAGGGAAAATGGAGATCACAGACGGTTGCAAGATGATGTTGGATGATTGGAGAGCCCAGATCCACGACGAGTGTGCACTTACAGTGAAGTGGATCCAGCGACCTGGATCCGGATGAGTGTACCCATAATAGGGTGACCATAATGATTACGTCATGGATCCGGTGGATCTGAAGATAATACAGCTGGGATGATGGGTCAAGGGAAGAAGGGACATGCAGCCGGGCCTGGTAAGGGATTTAGCAAGTAAAAGACATAGAAGGTAGAAATCCAGGCAGGTATAGGCTTAAGTATCAATACAGAACCTCATTTGCACCATAACACGCAAGTGCCTTCCTGCCCTCAAGAACCGGAACTACATTGGCCGTACGAGCTCGGAGAAGGTTGGGAATTGCGAATCTAGTGTTGGTAGTGATAACTGGATAATACATTGACCAGTTCCTACAACCTAGTAAGCTTTCCCATACACGTGCAGATCCGACGGGTTAACCGAATTTGCTACTTGGTCGGTTATACCCTAGAGGCTCTCAACTCTCAAGATTCCGTCACAGGAGGCGGCAAGTACGACGCAAAGGAACTACAAAGGCAAGGGAACACACCCGCAAGGCAACCCTACGGCCAGATCCACGATCTAGGCCCCGGATCCATAAGCTCGAATATTCGCTTAGGATACGGAACCATCCACGGACGCAGAGTGAAGATTTTCCACTGCTGCTCCACCCCATCCCCACGTCTCGCCAAGACACTCAAGCTTCACCACTTGAACTCTTCGGAAGTTACCGAGAGAGCAAGATCCCGCCCTACCGACGGGTACACAAGGTGAGGAAAGTTCAGCAGAACACGGATCATCGGGGGACCCCCTCCGTTAGTCGGTGTCTGGGCGCAGTTGGTAAGTTGGATCTGGCAATCTCGCAGATTTTGCTGATCCCGCTACACCACAATGGTGCGCGTGCCCGGATCTTTTGGTGACTCGGGATTTCACCGTGAGTCCCAAGAAGATGCTCAAGTGAAGATTGAGCCAGGGGAAGAGGCGTCGTCGGAGGTCGGATCGACGAAGACGCTGTTGAATGAAACAAGATCCGCGGATCGATGGAGTTTTGGGAGGAACTCTGTCGACGGAAGAGAGGTGGATCCGGATCTAGAAGAGAAACCTCTCTATCCTCCCCAGGTCCCCTCGGGAACCCCTGCGGATCTTGACGCAAGTCAAGATCCGCTAACAAAACAAGGGAAAGTGAAGGCGAAACGGTATGCATTTGCAGATTCACCGGTTAAGCCAACACCGTACCTAAACCCTACCCCGCTAGTCGAAGAAACGAGAAAGAAGACGAAAACGAGTAAGACTACGCGGAAGAAGATGCAAGCTCCAGAGTCGGAAGAAGACCAAGCTGGATCCAGGTCAAGCTGGTCCGACAAGGATCTCGAGTTTGTGTATCGCCACCAAGCTCTACGCGACATCCTGCATCAAGATCCTGTCATGCAGATCCTGAATCCACGACAAATCGACGATCCAAGGGAACCGGTGAGAGCACCAACGAAAACGGCGAACAAGTTGGTGGCAGTCAAAGATCTATTACGTTTGCTTACGGAGTCAGGCATCGTAGCTGGTGTGTTCGACGCAGAGGATATCTTTGAGCTAGACCTGGATCTCATAGTATCCGCGACGCGGGACCTCTTTGCCAGAGTTAAGTCCATCACCGGAGAAAAGTCGCGCACTATGGATCCAGTGTCGTCGCCGAGGATCAGCCAAGCTGCGTCCTCGAACTACGAATCCGCCGCTGAGGATGAGTCAGACACGTCGTCCGAACCACGACGCATGACTTTAGGACCCTCCGGGGCATCCATGCTGGGAGCGCGGGCGAGGATCCGGGGACAGGAAGTCCCTGTGAACGTGAAGGCTCGGGATCCAGTACGCCCTACCCGTGATCTGACACAATCCAGCCAGGATCGAGCCAGATCCGGCAAAAGGCCAGTGGGGTTACCGTCAGATCGGACTCAAGGTAATCGCCTCACGGATCCTGTCTCGCCAGTGGACCAGCCGGCCACAAGCACTTCCGACACCTCCTCGGGCACCCTGCAGCGACACTTCGAAGCTGCGATGAGTCGTTTCCTGGCCGAACAGGGTATGATAACGCCCGTGCCACAAGCGCAAGTGCTCCACGAACATGGAGCACGAGACGTGGAGATGGAGTCCGTGGAGGGAGACAGCTCCCATGATGAGTTCAACCCAGATGATCTGGATGGCCCATCCACTTCGTCAGCAGTGGTAGCAACAGCCACAGCCGGGGCAGGTGGATCGTCCATGATCCAGAGGGTACGGATCTCAGCCATATCGGATCTGAAGGAGTTTACGGGCAAGGATCAAGATGAGGACCGAGCGAGAACATGGATCAGCAAAGTCAAGTCGGCCCTCATGAGAGATCAAGCGTCGGATGCTGAGAAGTGTTTGACCTTTGCGGATCTGCTAGCGGGGCCAGCCAGGAACTGGTATCGGCAGTTGGGCAGATCCACCAGGAACAAGTGGCCAGATTTGCTGCGAAGTTTCCAGACCCAGGACTGTGGATTAGGAGTGTCGGTGGCACGACAATACTACCATGCTCGCCGCAGATCGGATGAATTCCCGCTAGAATACCTACATCGACTAAATGTGGCCGGTCTACGGGCCAAGTTGAAGATCAAGGATGGGGGATCCAAGGTACTGCGGGAACATGTGGATCATTTCATCGAGACGTTGGGAGACGTGGATCTGGCCGACAGGCTGACCCTGTTGCGACTTCCCGACGCAGACGAGCTTGAGGAAGTGCTGCGGGCCGTGGATCGCGCAAAACACCGCCAGAAGAAGGCGGCGGTCGGATCCGGCAAGTATCGCCAAAAGGCTCCGACGCCTACGGCCCCAGCTCGACGTGTCCACCAAGTCACGGCACCCGACTCAGGAACTGAATCAGGATCCGACGGTTCGGACTCCGACCCTGAAGATTACCGTCGAGTCTGTCTCACTGCGTCCAACGATCGAACGGCGAAGACCGGAGACAACTCTCGACCGGGGGATACCGTACCCAGGGACCGTGGGATATACAGATCCCGAGATCTGATGGACGGGACAGCACAAGTCAGGTGTTCGCAGTGCGGATCCCGGAAGCACACTGAATCTGGATGCTGGAAACATCTGGTCTGTGAGAAGTGTGGCAAAAAAGGTCATCCCGGGGATCATTGCTTCTACGTGTGTCGCGGGTGTGGCGAGATTCACGACGTCGGCAAGTGTCCGATGGAAGAATTCTACAACCAGATCCGCGAATGGTTTGATTCAGCCAAGCACCGAGGGATGTTGCCAGAAGTGGCCGAGAAGATGTTAAACTAGGACGCTCGCCGGGTTTGAATCCGGTACGAGCTGAGCGTTCTAGGTACTGCATTTATGCATTTGTGAACAAGACATCGCTAGATCCAGGTAGCAGGACCCTAGATCCAGTCGATAATACACGTGATCTACATGAAGTGTCAGTTGTCAAGATCTCTAGTTTGCGCCAAGTGGATGAGTTTTCCAGATCCGAAGTCTCTTCAACCCTGGATCTACAAAGGGGAGAGGCACGTGGTTACTGGGAGAAGCGCCAACATGGTCGATGGTTTGAGCCTACCAAGGTTGAGGTCACTGCGGATCCCCCTAAGGTCTGTCAGGTCACTGGATCCCGTGGATCTGAGGAGGTGGGATCCATGGATCTACTAACCGGGGAGTCCCGTGGATACTGGAAGTACCATGCCCCAGGAAAGTGGTTCAGACAAGCCAAGGTAGGGGGCAAGATCAACAATGAAAAAGCAATCCTACTCCTAGATAGTGGTGCCGAGGTGTCTATACTAGATACCGCCTTTGCTCGTAAGGTTGGGTGCCAAGTGGATGGGAGTCGGATCCAAGATTGTGTTGGGATTGGTGAAGGCGTGTACCGTACAAACGGGAGAACGCGAATCAAGATCACGTTGGAAGGTTGTTTGGTGTACTGGTTCGATATTTGGGTTGGAGATCTTGCTGGTCAAGACGCCATCCTCGGAATGGATTTCATGGTACCAGCCGGAGTGAGGTTGGATCTGGCGGATGGGACACTTTGTTTCCCCGACGAGATGCGGATCCAGCTCAGCGGACGGCGACCGTTGTACGGGGCGAAGATGAGGATCATAAGGGCGGATAAGACGACCTGGATCGAGCCCGGAGAGACCTGGGAATTGCCAGATCGGTTGAAGTGGGTGGAACATGAGAAACAGTGGGTCACTCGGGGCGAGAAATGGGTGCCTACAGTAATCCAAGTACCAGGTCGATCACAATACCTCCAGGTCACGAACGTCAGCGACAAGAGACTTTTACTGGACCATTATGAGAAGATCGGGCGATGGCTGGCGAAGGACGGTATCCCTAGGCGACCTGGATATGTGTCAGTGGGATCCCGTCGTTACCGAGAATGGCAGAATCTGGCGTATGAGGCGACTACCGAAATCCAATCTCTCGGAGAGGTGGAGCTCCCGGTGAGACCAACTGACCCCTTGGTGGATCGGCCTTCATATCCAACTCCGCGAAAGATCCTGCAGAGGGATCGTCGGATTGAGGTCCAAGCGATGGAGGTTGGATCCAAGACCGGGGATGATCCCCAGAGTCGGCCCCTAGATAACGCAGGGTCGGTGGATGAAGGATCGCAGAAGGCTGAAGCCGGACCTCCAGATCCCGCTGACCCCAGAGTGGATCCTAACTTTGCATCGGGCAAAGTGCCTGGATCTTTATCGAGAGTGACAACACTAGTCAAACCAGAACCGTCGGGTTTAAACTCGCTAGAGGATTGACTAGATCCAACTGGTGGCTTCCCCGATACCAGGGTACCTGATCCCACGAAGACAGAAGGACGGCCAGGTGAAAGAGGGTCG
The DNA here is from genome assembly GCA_011320135.1 of Phytophthora betacei. Lineage (NCBI taxonomy): Eukaryota > Oomycota > Peronosporomycetes > Peronosporales > Peronosporaceae > Phytophthora > Phytophthora betacei. Next base: position 748,307 of record JAANHX010000077.1, read on the forward strand.
CGGTGTTTGGATCCAATGGCGAATCCGACGAAGACGGAAGATAAACAAGTATGTTACCATGAAGGCGGGGATCTACACGCCGAAGATCTCGGGAATGGCCTGGCAGTAATCCTGGAGGTGCCACTGACCACAGAGGAGGTCACGATTGACGATATCCAAGTGGATCCAGGGGCAAACGAGCCCCCGGAAGTGGACCGGCTACGTCAGACAATCTGGGAAAGCCGACATCTGCTGATTGGTAAAGGTAATGCATTGCCGCCCGCCGCCCGCGGGGTCATATGTGACATCGATGTCGGCGACGCGAAACCGATCGCTCAAAGGGTGCGGAAGGTGGCACCTCAGTTCCGAGAAGAACTATCGGATCTGATTAAGGGCCTGCTGCAAGCCAAGATCATCAGTTTCTCGACATCCCCGTGGGCATCTCCGGTGGTAATCATCATCGAGAAGAATGGAGTGGATATACATCTGTGTATTGATTACCGGCTAGTTAACGGCCTGACCCGACTGATGGTGTATCCAATGCCTCTAATCAATGAGCTATTGGAGGATTTGGATAAAGTACTCTGGTACTGTTCTCTAGACATGGCCAGTGGTTTCTGGGTGGTTACTATGACGGATCGAGCTCGCGCGATATCCGCATTCATCACACCGTTTGGACTGTTCGAGTGGAACCGGATGCCGTTGGATTGAAGAACGCACCCCAGATCTACCAACGCCTGATCGATAACGCCCTCTATGGATTCACCCAAATACCGGAACCCGAAAAGGGTGGATCAAGGGAAGATCACACGGAAGTGGATCCATTCGAAGCGGGGGAGCCAGGGGATCCTGGGACCCCGTCTGTGTTAGGACGCAGATCTTATATCGACGACATTCTAATCCCGGCGGAATCGTAGGATCAGTTGTGCGAAAGAGTGACATCCCTACTGGAGGCGTGTACTAAGTGGAATCTCTCTATCAGTGTGGTGAAGAGCTATTGGGGGATGCGCAAGGTGGATTACTTAGGCCATCGAGTCTCCAAGGAGGGATTGGAGGCGAATCCTAAGGACCTGTCTTCGTTAGCCGACTTGTCCTTCCCACAGTCGTTACGGGCGATGCAATCCTTCTTGAACAGTTTGAATTACTACAGTCGGTTCATCGAGGATTACGCACTGTTCGCTGCAGTACTATATGAATTGAGAGAGGTAGATTTTGCTGCGATGACCACTCCAGCTGTCCGGATCAAAATCCAACAAGCTCTGGCCCTGGAGATGTCAGATCCACGAAGGGATCCAAGTAGTACAACGCCAGAAGAGGACCTAAAACAGGAGCTGGATCCGCCCCGGGACCAAAAGAAAGAGGGTCCGATCAGGATAGAGACGACGGACCAGAGTTCGGAAAAGGTGGAACCTCGGTGGATCCGAGCTCAACACGCATTCGTAGAGCTGAGGAACAGGATCGCGACCACACCTATCCTCCGGCATTTCGATCCGGAACGTCAACCTACGGTAATAGTTTATGCCAGTGACTGGGCAGTCTCAGCAGCTCTGGTACAAGAACATGAAGGGATCTGTCATCCAGTCACCTTCGTTAGCCGGACACTGAAGCCGAATGAACTGAACTACGGAGCGGTGGTGAAAGAGATACTCGCGCTCCTGCGCGTGTTGGATCTGAATCACAACCTGCTGGTGGGAAGATCCATCCGGATCCTGACTCGACACTCTACGCTAGCCTGGCTGTTCAAGTCGGCCGGGTTACAAGGACGTTTGGGACAGTGGGCAGCTTTACTCTCGCCTTGGACACTGGAGATTGTGAAATGTTCGAAAGGGGAAGACGAGATCCTGGGAGTCTTGGCCGCGAGCATCACTCCTCGAGCTAAGATGGATGAGGCGCTGACTAGGATCGCTCCTAAGAAAGAGCCCAAACGCCGGATCCAGATCTCGATCCCGACAGTACAGGTGGATGAGGATCTGTACGTCCTGAGTTTCGATGGATCCGCTCGCGTACGACACGGAGGAGGAGCATACAGCGCAATACTGTGGAGACTGCCTGGATGGGAAGTTGTACGGGCCAGATCCACTTACGCGGAAGGCCTCACCGTCAATGAAGCGGAGTATAACGGGCTCCTGCTGGGTTTGGATCTACTAAAGGGACAAGATCCAAAAAGGCTGGTGATTTGTGGGGGTTCAAATTTGGTGATCCGACAAGTGCGAGGTGAGATTGACTGCAAGGCCCCGGCCCTAACACTGTTACGGCAGAAAGTGATGATCCACCTGCGTGGTTGGATGAATCACGAGTTGGTGCATGTCAAGCGAGATTGGAATGCCAGCGCAGATAGCTTGACCAGTGCCGCTTTACGGAACCAATGTGGTGTCGAAGTGGAGAGAGAGGCCGAACATCAGGATCTCGTTACGTTGAACCGACTAGACGAAGTGGTGGTAGTTGGATCCGGGAAAAGGACAGTCCAGGTGATGGCTGTCACTAGGTCCAGAGGAAGGATTAATTCCAGCCCCCAGATTCTCGAGGAAACATTTGTGAAGGGAGTCCGCATTGAGCGGATCCTCAAAGCACAGAACGAGGAAGCGTGGATCTTGGGACTAAAGCAGTATCTGATGGGGGATGTACGAGACCTGAGTCGGGAGGATGCCAAATCCTACAGTACTATCGCTACGGATTACGCAGTGGATCTGAATGACTTGCTCTTCTATTGCCCCCCTACGAAGAGAGTCAACGAGGATCGGGATGGATTGATGAGATTGGTGATGCCGGAAACCTTACAACCGGATGTCCTACACCACTATCACGCTAGTTTAGAAGGTGGACATCAGGGTATTGGTCGGACCTACCAACGGATCCGGGAATGTTTCCACTGGAGGGGACTATTTAAGAGCGTACAACGATATGTCGGTGAATGTGTGGATTGTGAGACAGGCAAGGGCAGGCCCACAATCGAAGGGGAGTCACCTGGGAATGTCCAAGCGACTTACCCTTTCCAAATCATAGCCATGGATCATATCCCCTCGTTGCCCAAGTCGTTCAAAGGAAACACAGAGTTGTTGATTTGAGTGGATCTGTTTACCGGATACGTGATAGCCAAAGCTAGTGCGTCTAGAACTGCGCAAACCATTGCCGAATCGTACGAGGAGTGCGTTTTCCGAAGATTTGGGGCTAGTGAGATGATTAGACATGACCGAGAACCAGGCTTTATGTCTGATTTCTTTCGAGCTTTCAACCGGATCCTGGGGCAGAGACAGCGAGCAACCATGGCATATCGTCCCCAAGCTAACGGGTCGGCCGAGCGTATGGTGCAGACGATCACGAGGGCACTCAAGATGTATGTCCAGGATCTGGATCAGAGGGACTGGGATGAGTACGCAGAACGACTCCCCTTCGCGATGAATACCGCCCAAGACAGGATCCGGGGGGATACCCCATTTTACTTAATACATGGGTGGGATCCCAAATCCACCCTAGAAGCGGCTATTCCAGTATGTAGCACCAAGAAGAGAAACCGAGATCCAAGGCGATGGCGATACCAAGTCCAGAAGTACTACCGGCAAGCCAGATCCCAGGTGAACGGACGGCTGCGGAGTGCGATACAGGATCGAGCGGATCGACACAACGAAGATGCCCGTCCGCATCAAATCCAAGTGGGATCGCAGGTGTGGCTTTATTTGGACCGAGTGAAAGAAGGGTACGCCCGCAAATTTTCCCATCTATGGCATGGACCGTTCCGGGTGAGCGAAAAGATAGGAGAACACGCGGTGAAGCTGGAAACGGCAGGTACCGAATATCGCCTGTTCCCTGTAGTACACGTATCCAAGCTGAAGTTGGTCAAAGAATATCCAGATCGGCCGCAAACCCGTCTTTCGGTGGATGGATCCGACCGCGTCGACTTCGACGAAGTCCTTCTACCGGAGGATAGTTGGAATGTGGACCTCGAGGCCGACGAGTTCGAAGTCGAGAAGATCACCGACATGAGGTCAGGGAAGCGAACTAGATACGGGCGGATTTACCGTGAATTTCTGGTGTATTGGCGTGGATATGACGAACCCAGTTGGGTAGACGAGGCAGATCTGAACTGTGGAGCATTACGCTATGATTTCTTGCGGGATCGTACGAATCGTAACAGATTCGGCGTGATGCAGTCTCATGAAGAAGAGTAGGAAGGGGATCCATGGATGTGAGTTGGTCATGTCGATGGGAGGATGAAGAAGGGCCCACAGGAAGGGTGTGAGCCAGGAGGAGGAGGATCGCTGATGTGAGTTGGTCACATCGGAAAGAAAGAGAAGACGAATCTACAGGAGAAGAGTGGATTACGAGGAAGAAGTGAATGTTTATGCATAAGAGTGACGTTTACGTGCGAGGAGTCCTGCTTGATCTCAAGCGCGAGCTTTCAAGAGCCCGAACTATACTGACTCAATTAAAACTGGGTCGTTGGCGCTAGATCCTGATGAAATCCAAGCGTGGATCCAACCGGAGCCGGAATCCAGCCCAGATCCAGGTGTATACTGAAAGGGTGGATCCAGCCCAGATCCAGGTGTACACTGAAAGGGTGGATCCAGCCCAGATCCAGGTGTACACTGAAAGGGTGGATCTAGCCCAGATCCAGGTGTACGCTGAAAGGGTCGATCTAGCCCAGATCCAGGTGTACGCTGAAAGGGTGGATCCAGCCCAGATCCAGGTGTACACTGAAAGGGTGGATCCAGGCCCAGATCCAGGTGTACGCCGGTAGACTCTGACTGGATTCCTCAACCGACGAGGGGATGTTACAGACATATTCAAGTAAGGGAGTGTGGATTATAATAGCTTATGCAAAAAGGCTAGCTCGACCCAGTTTCCAGTCGCTAGTTACTACTACGAAACGAATCCACGAAGGCTGAAACTGGGGGCGTGGCGTCAAAGAGTGATAGCGATCAGGTAGTCTTGGGCTGAACATTGAAGAACTTGCCCACCAGACGCTGGATCTGGCGTCCTGGGTGTTGGCTCGGGTCCCCGCGAAACTGGATGCGCCAAGGCTCGGCTTCGTCGATCTCTCGCAAGGCTTCCAGTAGGTTCGTGGGTACTGGGCGATGGAGGTTGGGATCCTCCAAGTTGGCTTGACGGGATACGGATCCCGGAAACCAAGCCACCTTATCCCCGCGTCGGGGGAGATGCAAGAAGGATGGATCCAACAAAACATCCACGTCACACCAACCGTCCTGGATCGCCAACACGAGGATCACGAGAACTTTCTTCCAAGCTCGACCAGCATGGCTACGTCGGTTACCACGCTGCTTGTTGAAGCTGGACAGTGAAGTCGAACCCTGCAGTTAATTACGAGAGATGGGGAACCGGTGAGTGCCTTCCCATATGGCAACCCGGTGCTTGGAAACGAAATCCCGGAACGCGCGAACGAACAACCCGAGACGCCCGCGCACATCACCCCTGAAGCTAACCGGATCCACCGGTGTGGTGACCAGCGTATCCCACTGGGGCAGCATTTATCAATTCTTCTACGTGAGGTCTGGTGATGAGCGAATCCACGTATCCGGCCGTCGGGATGGCGTCCGCTTCCCGAGGGAATATCCATTCAGCTCGAAAAGGCAGCTCAGGAAACAGGACCTTGATCTTCATTGAAATAATGGCGACCCGGTTCAATTTCTTGGCGGACCAAGGCTCAATGTCTCGGGTGGCGAAGGCTACGGGAGCACGCCTACCAGGAATGAAGGCGGCATCGTGTCCGAACGGAGCCACGGGGAGCATCCCTGGCAATGCCGAGTTAGGGGGAGCGGGGATCAAGACAGATCCGGGGGATCCGCCACCACGAGGCAATCCCGGAGATCCGCCACCATGAGGCGATCCTGGGGATCCGCCACCATGAGACAACCCTGAAGATCCGCCACCATGAGACGACCCTGGAGATCCGCCACCATGAGGCGATCCTGGAGATCCGCCACCATGAGATGGGGATCCGCCACCACGAGGCGATTCCCCTCCACCAGATCCATCCGATCCACCATCACTGTCGACTTGGATCGCGGATCCCGCAGTGTCACCTCCAGATCCGGCGGTACCAGCGACTTGTGGAGGCGGGGGTCGAGAGGGAATTTCGCCGGGCTTCAGATCTGGACTTGGACAAGGCCCGTCGCGTGTCCTCCTCCAAGGCGTCATCAGCGGCTCGAGCCTCCTCCGAATCCTCCGGACTTTCATCATCATCGTCGTCGTCATCGTCCTCATCACCCAGAGTGAAGGGATGCGGGCCGGAGGACGACGTACGCTTCGACGACGGCCGGATAGGAGGCCCTGAGCCGTCGGACCAGTCGGATTCCTCATCCTCGTCGTCCTCCGAGTTGCCAAGTCCACATCCAGGGGGAATGACACGTTTGGCTTTCCCCTTCCAGGGTCCAGTACGGGCCGGCGGATGACTGGTGGAAGCGGGCTGGGGGACGGCAGGCGTCGTCACCGAAGGGCCAGTGGTGGATCCCGTCTTGGACGCCGATCCCGATTGGGATACGGCCGTAGATCCCGCCTTGGCCATCGATCCGGACTTGGACACCGTGGATCCCGTTTTGGATGGGACAACGGATCCAGTCTTGGACACCGTAGACCCAGTCTTGGGTCCAGACCCAGATTTGGACGCAGCTGCAGATCCAGTCTTGGACGCCGAGGTAGACTTGGATCTAACGGTGGATCCGGACTTGGATCCGGCACCCGACTTCGAGGGGGAGGCGGAAGTCTTGGACGCGGATGTGGATCCCGCCATGGACACAGAGATGGATCCCGCTTGCGAAGCCGTTTTAGAGACCGGAGGCGTTTTGGGCTTGGCTTTTGGGGAAGCTCGAGCATGCTTATGGGGACGGGAGGATCCGGTGCTAGGAGCGGGAGATGCACTACGCGGGCGCTTCGCAGCCGATGGATCCGCCCCACTTACAGACGGAAGAGGAGCAGAGACGCTGGCAGCATGAGAGGGCCCCGACAGGGGATGAAGTGGATCCGAAACGGCAGCTGTCACCAGCGCCAGCCGTCGACGCGCCAAATCCCGCTCCGATAAGCCGCGATCGCGCTCCAGGACCAGCTGTTGCTGCTGAGTTTGAGCTGCGGCGAGTTGATCCTGGAGTTTTGCGGCGGTCGTATCGGCAGCCTTCAATTTGTCACCTGGATGGACATAACAAGTGAATATAGAGTTACTAGCAAGGGCCAAAAGAGGATCCACGTACTCGTGCGGCGAAGCTTGGATTCCAGTTCTGTTTGCGCCCGCTTGGCATCCGCCCACTCGGTAGCCGCCTTGTCCCGTTGAAGTTCGCTGTCCGCCAGTTTCGCTCGGATCTCGTCGCGCAATTGAGTTATACGCACGAACTCTTCGAGCGCGTAATCTCGCCCAGCAGACGCCTTTTCGAGCGACTCCTTGGTATCTTGCAACTCCTCGGAGAGTTGAGCCAGAGCTACATCCGGCGACGAGGGAGGTGGATTTGGCGCGGGGGACCTTCCACGTGCCGACCCTAAGGCGGATCCGCCATGGGTGGATCCCACATAGTCGTTGGTCACCACCTCCTCTTGGGTCAGACGCAACTCGTCACGGAGTCGGTCCAAGCTCGCGTCCGCGGCTGCCCTAGCAGTCTGAGAATCCTCCAGATCCCGCTCGAGGTCGTGGATCCGGGATTGGAGCTGGTGGATCTCAGATCCGGCGAGCGCCATCTCCCTAAGGAGATGGTCGTTGTCATCTCGCATACCATCTCGTTGACGGGAGGCGCGATCCAGCCGTCCGGTCAGGTCGCGGATCTCGACCGCCTGATCAGCCAACAAGAGTCATAGGTCCTGCGACCGAGAGGCCGCACGGTGCTCCCACCCCTGGATCTCCATAGCCTGGTCATGGACCTGGGCTCGCAAGGTTTGGAGTTGGGTGGCGTGCAAAGACGCAGCTCGGTCGCTAACATCTTGGGCCGCCTGGAGCTCTGCCGTCAAGGTTTGCACCCGATCGGAAAGAGTTTGGGCCAGGGTACGCAGATTGGTGGGCGACATCGAAGAGGGGCTGACCGGAGGAGTGGTGGATGGAGCCTTGCCCGGCGATTGACTGGTACGCTTGGTGGGAGACATGTGTCACGAAGAGGAGAAGGCGGTTGTGGATGCTGGTAGTGCACGTCGTGAACGCTGTTGTGAAGCGCCTACAACGTACAGGAGGCGATTGTGGTGAAGTGCTTTCTCAGAAATAAGAGAATAGGCCTGACGCGGGGTCACTATCCCGAATCAGTGACAATTTCAAGTGATTAGAGAGGATTCGGGTTGTCTGGCACGGATGCAAGTTGCCTGTGGTGGATTAGCCATGACGAACAGCACCCCGTATGAAATGACGATGGATCTAGTATGAGCGATGTACGAGAAGGCAAGATCCACCAAGACTTATCTCGAATCCACCCTTACCTGGATTCACTTAGATGGATATGGGATACACTATATAAGAGTGGATCGAGTGTGGATCCTATAAAGGAATGATGGTAGGTGCCCTCTGAAGGTGGATCTAGTAGTCACGGCTAACAAGAAGTCAGGATCCACCGCGAGGTGCCCCGGATCCCATACTTCCGAGTTCGGATCCAAAGAGGGAGGATCCCGCAGAGAGGGACCTGGATCCAGGGTACAGAGACAATGGATGCTATGGATCTCGAAGTTTCGAGGGAAAATGGAGATCACAGACGGTTGCAAGATGATGTTGGATGATTGGAGAGCCCAGATCCACGACGAGTGTGCACTTACAGTGAAGTGGATCCAGCGACCTGGATCCGGATGAGTGTACCCATAATAGGGTGACCATAATGATTACGTCATGGATCCGGTGGATCTGAAGATAATACAGCTGGGATGATGGGTCAAGGGAAGAAGGGACATGCAGCCGGGCCTGGTAAGGGATTTAGCAAGTAAAAGACATAGAAGGTAGAAATCCAGGCAGGTATAGGCTTAAGTATCAATACAGAACCTCATTTGCACCATAACACGCAAGTGCCTTCCTGCCCTCAAGAACCGGAACTACATTGGCCGTACGAGCTCGGAGAAGGTTGGGAATTGCGAATCTAGTGTTGGTAGTGATAACTGGATAATACATTGACCAGTTCCTACAACCTAGTAAGCTTTCCCATACACGTGCAGATCCGACGGGCTAACCGAATTTGCTACTTGGTCGGTTATACCCTAGAAGCTCTCAACTCTCAAGGTCCCGTCACAGGAGGCGGCAAGTACGACGCAAAGGAACTACAAAGGCAAGGGAACACACCCGCAAGGCAACCCTACGGCCAGATCCACGATCTAGGCCCCGGATCCATAAGCTCGAATATTCGCTTAGGATACGGAACCATCCACGGACGCAGAGTGAAGATTTTCCACTGCTGCTCCACCCCATCCCCGCGTCTCGCCAAGACACTCAAGCTTCACCACTTGAACTCTTCGGAAGTTACCGAGAGAGCAAGATCCCGCCCTACCGACGGGTACACAAGGTGAGGAAAGTTCAGCAGAACACGGATCATCGGGGGACCCCCTCCGTTAGTCGGTGTCTGGGCGCAGTTGGTAAGTTGGATCTGGCAATCTCGCAGATTTTGCTGATCCCGCTACACCACAGCGGTATGTGGCAAGTAGCGGAGCACACGCTTCGCCATGAAGTAGTGCTCGTAGGTGTAGTTTCCCAGGTACTTCCCAAGATTGCGAACAGCATGAGCAATGTCAGGTCTGGACGCCGGAACCAAATAATGCAGTGCTCCCACTAGCTCGCGGTAGGGTAGATAGACTTGTTCTTTTGGCGCTCTCACTTGCTGAGGTGACGTTGCCTCAGGCGTCATGCAGACATTGCACACTGCCATGCAAAAGTTTCAGCACGTATTTCACGTACTGGCGCTGACAGTACATCACCTGCTGCTGCACAGGGTAAATCATGATCTCCACTCTAAGTAAGTATTTCACTGGGCCAAGCTTTGTCAATTCAAACTGACGAGAGAGCTGCTGTGCAATGCTGCTGCAAAGAAGTCGAGATCCCGTCGTGATCAACGAGAGCAGAAACAAACCGCATGCCTTAAACCCTCTCACAGAAACAAACCGCATGCCTTAAATCCTTTTATAATGTAAGAACGTTGTCGCCATCGATTCAGTCGCTTCCCGATACCAGCTCTCTTATTTTCCCGACAACCAAACCGCTTGCCTTACCCCTAATGATGTGCTGCTAATATTTCTGTAACGTTTGTACAGATCAAATTGAAAAGTATCTTTTTCTGGCACTTTGAGAATATTAACCCTTTCGGGCGGGTACTGAAAAACTAATAGTGAAGCATCCACCCTAAAGTAGTGTAATCCAGAGCTCCTCCGTGAAACGCGTTTTTTTAATGATTAGGAGCATGGCGGTCACGAAAAGATCTTCTTCTGCAGGTGTCGCTACAACTTGACCTCTTACGACTGGCATCTGTAGACACGCTTAGACCTAGGCTGCAATGGCAGGTAGGCCAGCTCAAACTCCTTAAGAAGGCGCTTTTCTTTACGAAGAAGTACAGAAAGTACGTAGTAGGTGTCATCGATGAAGTTGCTCAGCATTGTTGGTGAAACTTCCAGTCACGACCAACTTCGTGTGTTGCTACAAAGGTCGCGTCAACTCGAGTCCATGCTGTAGAGAGTTTAACTGAGGTGCCGCGCTTTGGCACATTAATGTCCGTAAAGCTGCTGAATGACAGGTGGGCCTTCATTGTCCACTGGAAAAGAGTTATTGCAGTAAACTGGGTCGCCACCAATAAAATATGACGTAATTTTACGTGAAATTATATTTATTTTATTCACTGATTCCGAACTCTGATCGAAAGGACAATTTTATCATTTGATTCGGTGTGTAAACACTTTCTTCTAGTGTAATTCTATAAGTGACAGGGTGCACGGGCATCGTCGACGTCGAAGTAGTCAAGAATACATTGCTGTTGCATGCAGAATTGATGCTTGAAGATCGTCTGGCCCACTGAAGACGATTTCAGCTGTTATTGACGGATAATGACATAACGTGATTGAGTAGGTTTATTTTTTGTGGTGTGACACTTTCCGATATTTTGCCTTAAATATTTGGCTAAGGTTACCCCTTTCACTACCAGCTAAATGAGGCACAGTAACCCTTTGAACCCTCAGAGTGGTATTCCCTTGGAGAGTTATTAATTGAAGGTACCATTGTGCTTTTCAATGGTTTTGCCCCTTTCACTCCTTTTCATAGATTTAATCTAAAACTCTTCATGAGGCGGAAAGATAATGGCATTCGGCATCGACGTGATGAGTGCCAACGCAGCAGCAAGTACTTCCTGCTCTGGAACTGTTGTTCTCGATGCACGCGCTCCAGCCAACAAACATACAATTCACTAGAAGTGAACGCCGTCGCTTGCGGAGAGACGTCGAGGGTGAGACGAAACTAAACTGTATTAGACCAAGTATAACCAACAAATTGGTTTGAAATCCACATTTTCATAAAAGACCATTCCTTGCTGTTCGACTTCCTAGACGTACTGCTTATGTACATTTATTCCTGTGCCTATAATTTGTGACGGCAAGCACGGCAATTTGGACTCAGGATCAAGGCAATGCGATCACAGCAAGGACAGATTGACAAGTCAAGCTTTATAGCAGTGAAGTTACTAGACGACACACATTGGATAACTTCTGTGAACGATGGGACAACTATTTCTCAGTACATCTAGTTGCGACGAGAACACTTGACGCTAGAGGGCGTAGTGGCAGTCTCAGTGGCTGGAGTAGTCTCGTCCGATGTCGTCGTGGGAGGAGCTGTAGTTGCGGTTTGGGTCTCATCGACATACGTAGAAGCCTCACCGGCAATCTCCTTCGACTCTGACGTGTCCGTCGTGGAAGTGCTAGGCGTACTGGTGCCGGTAGTACCTGTCGAAGGGGACGTGTTGGAGGACGGCGCAGTGGAAACAGTCGGCGTCGAACTCGAGCTAGAGCCGTCAGCGACAGTCGATGCACCTGCGCCAACTGGTGAAGGAGGTGCGCCCTTGCCTGAGCCTCCCTCTAGCCACACACAGTCCGTGTACACTTGCCACGGGTCCCCGTGTAGAGCGAGCCAGTAGATCGTCAGGCGGTTGGCTTTAGCGCACTTGGCTTCATCGTACGGAATCTTGGCTGGAATGGCCGAGTATTTCGTCTGGCAGTCATAGTCGAACAACACCTTGGTGTCGTCGCACCAGACTTCGCACGGACCCGTGTGGGTAAATCCAGTGTGCTCGAGCTGCGACGCTGGTAGTTTCGATCGCGCCGAATCTTTGTATACGGTCAGACCGCAATCAGGGTCCGTCTTGCTGCTGTAGAGCTCCTGGTTCTTGGCGATGAACGCGCCCAACGACTTGTATCCCTTTGTCGGAAACGTAGCTTTGAAGAAGTTCAACGTGCCGTTCACGCGTAGCCGTACTTCGAGTTATCGTAGACGCCCCAGATCTCGTTGTCGACGGTACTGCCGTAGCCGTTGTTCGGGTAGCCGTCGGCCCACTGCGCGGCAGGGTCGACAATGTAGCCGTGACCCTGAACAGCCGGCATTGACGCCAGAACAGCGACTCCTGTCGCGATGAGAGCAAATACCTGCATATTCCTGCTGATCTGTGGTGTTCAGTGCGCTGAAGACAACGAATTCAAAAGTGAAGGAGGCAACAGGCATTGCACCGGGACAGTATTGAATACGAAGAGCGGTGCATGATGATAAGTCAGTGCAGAAGCGATCCGATTGGTGTTGCCCTCCTGCCATTCAGCTGGAAGGGTGCTTACCGAAGAAGACGTAAAGGGTCATTTCTACAGAAGTAGGGCAAAGTACAAAGCAAGCACGAGCGACCAGGTGACGGGGTGGGATTTCTCGTCTTCAAAAGTACCAGATAGCAGCAATGATTTTACACCTCTTAATACTGTGTGTCTGACCTTCGAAGTGTATTCGCACTGTTACCCAGATCCGGCTGGCGGTCGCACAAAATACGTATGGTATGGAATGTAGTGTACTGTGCTACGGTACATGTATTATAGAGAATCGCCTCGACATCGCATAAGCTCGCAGTGTGAAACTCCCAGTTCAAGCCAAGGCGGGTCAGTGACCGGGTCACCCCCAACTCTGTTGTGCGGAGTGTGCCTGAGTAAAAGAGCGAGTCATCAGCATTCATGTCGGAGCATCGTCGACGCCAGGGTTGTCAACGGTGGGTTTTCGAATTCGACTCGATGACTGCCTAGCGTTCTTGAATCCGTGCAAGAGATCCGTTTCCGTCGCCTTAATCTGATCTGATCAAGACTCTCAATGCTTGTCATCTGGTCGGTCACCAGCTTATGCATGCAGAGGACAGATCGATTGCGTGGTTTTTAACCATGACAGAGTATAGCGTTGGAACCCATTACAGTACATTTTAACTCACTAAGCTAGCTCGATGTCTTAAGCTGTGAAATATACTTTGGCTGGCGTAGAGATTCTGGATGTGGTCGAGGCGAAGCGGTTATCCGTCGAGAAGATGGCAACGTCGACGAGCAATTTCCATAAATCAGTAGTAGGTACTGAGATTTGGCAAATAGATGTGTGAGCTATCAAAAATCAGTACTACTTAAATGTAGCTTTATTTAGATTGAGAAAAAAGTAACGGTTCACCCCGCTATTTTATGCAGCTTTCACGCCCCCTAACATTTTTGTGTGTACCCCAGTCCGCAGCGCTCCCGCGGTTCGTATTGCTGGATGCGTCACTCGCGTACACTAAATCTACATTGCTCCAAAAACTAATTTTGTAAATTTCATTTTTGAAATTTGATGTTACTTCGGTTACTTCACTCCGTTTTAATTTGGTTTACACTACCGCTAGTTAGGATTGGCAAATGTGTACTGTAGATACAGAGCCACGACAAGGCTCTGGATTCTGTCAGCAAAAAACAAACTGTAAGAAAACATATTGCTTATTTGTTTAGTACATGTATTGTACAATAATGCCCACGGCCGTATTTTAAGCGTAATTCTAAACAGTACGTACTGTAATATCAGCAAAAGGTGCGTAATTTATGTTTTTACAACGCTTGAAAAATCAAAGCTCTACTCGTCGATCATCCAACCACGTGGGTGGATGTGTCAATGGCCCTGTGGTATCCATGCTGTATACCACTCGAAAGTTTGCGCAAGGGTAATATTTTAATCTTGTCGACACAAAGCATGCAACTAATTTTCCAGCTGCAAAAGCAGTGCTCGAAAGTCTGCAATTCGACCGCAGGAAAACTTATTCGGTGTACATGGCGGAGTTGGTGGTGCCTCCCAAAATTTCTAAGCACTGGTTGCCAGCTGGGAGAGTGGCAGAGTGTATCGAATAGCCTATAGTATTGAGATAGAGAGATATCATTTAGAGATTGATATTAAATAATACAGGGGCTCTCTCAAGCAACTAATTGGTTGAGAGCAGTTGGTCGGGAAGGCAAGCACACTTTGCTTTCTCCCCGCCAGCCCCAAGACTCTCATCGTTCTCCTCTTCCTCCGACAAGGGGCCAGTTTGCTACACTGGTAGCACTTGTTGGTCTAGACTCGACGACCATGCCCCCCGCGACGCGCAAAAACGACCTAGACGCGCCACCGGGAGAAGAGAGACAAGCGGAGCTGGAAACGCACCTCACACAGCTACGTACCGATATTACAGCCCTCCATACCAACAATGAAGCACAGCGTCAACCGCCGATAGAGTCCAAGGCTCGCGTTCTGAGCGGCCTGCCGAAGTTCAAGGGGAAGCGCGACGACGATGTGCGCCAGTGGCTCTTCCACGTGGAGACCATGTGCCGAATCAACGGTCACGACGCGACGGACGACAACTACACGCTGCCTTCGATCGCTGGGACGGCGATGGAGGAACCTGCGTCAGGATGGTTCCTATTCTGGAACTCCCGCGGATATGCAGACGTGGCGTCGGTTCACGGATGATGCCCTCGCTCCTTTCGAAGCCTTCAACTATCAAGCGAAGCTACGCCAGAAGCTGCGTGAACTCCGTCAGATTAATGCCATCGAAGAGTACAATGGAAAGTATTCGTTGTTGATCTTCCGCGTTGAGGACATGAGCGAAGTCGACCAAGGCAGCTACTATTGTGACGGTCTCAAGCGTGCGACTCAAGCCTATGTTAAGCTTCAAAACACGACGACGCTGAGTGAGGCGATGAACCATGCTGCCAAGTATGAGATGTCTCATTTCGGTGGCGAGCGTAAACCGACCCGCGAGAAGCCGGAGCGTGAGCAACAGTCCCGCGGACGAGCAAGCTCTAACCAGTCCAACAACAAGAAGCCGTTCAGCAAGAAGTCCTTCAAGCCCGGTCACTACGCTCCCGTAGAGCAAGCCAAGGAAGGACTCGTGGCTACTATTGCGAGAAGCCAGGGCACTTTAAGCGTGATTACAAGAAGCTGAAGAGTGACGAGGAAAACGATCAGCCACGCCAGTAGAAGAGGGACCTGACATGGCGAAGGCTAGCGAAGAAGCTTTAGCCGTAAACGGGGATACGTTGAATCTGCTTTGCGAAGCCCCTCTCGTCTACATTCGTGCGCCATTGTTTTCGATTGAAGGATCAATAGTACAGGGTGTAGACAATTTCGGTGCCAAGATCCTGTTGGATTGTGGTGCCACAACCGTATACGTGTCTCGTGGATTTGTCAAGAAGCACAAGCTGAAGTCACACGCTTACACCGACCGGATTATCAAGCTGAAGCTCGGCAACAACAAGATCGGCGAGTCTATCCTGGAGTTGGTGAAGGTCGAGATTCTATTTCAAGGTGTCCCACATTACCAGTGTGTAGCAGTTGTCTTCGCTATTTGAAATCAACCACTCCGAGAGTAAACATTGCTTCAGCTCTAGCGTTCTTCTTCTCACGCTTCGAGAGCTTTTCCACGTCCTCAGCTGGTCTTTCAACGCTTTCAGCTTCGCCCTCCAGCCGTGTTTCTGGCACGACGGCTCGACAGGAATCACAGCTTATCGCAGAAGAGCGTTCGCAATCCGCAGCATCGTGAAGCCCAGAGCCATTAACCTGACTGCACTTCCCACAGGAAGTCGAAATGTCCGTCGTTGAGGCTCCAGTCTGAGACGCATACCTTGAAGCATCGATTCTTCCAGTCGATTTTCGGATGTACATCCACAAAGAATGACATTCCGAGAACACAGTCAAACTCCTCAGGAGACCAAGTACATCACTAGGAAGAAGTTACGAAAGTTCCTACGGTTACTGGCGAAGGACCAACCGGAACACGACTTCATGACTGTGGTAACAAACGATACGATCAAGGAGATCGAACAAGACCTTCAGAGGAGCGATGAACCAGACAACGTTGGATCCGAGAAGGTCAGGCGATTCCTAAACACGGACTGGGAGATGTTCAAGAATAACCCAGCATACCCTGTTCTTTCAAGTACAAGGATTATGTGTTCAAGCCAGAGTTGCCCAAGGGACTACCAATGGAGCGCGACATTGAGCACCGTATCGACGTGAAAGACCCGAACACCGCAATGTATCGGCAGCAGTGGCGTCTCTCGCCAAAGCAGAAGACGGAAATCGACAGGTGGGTACGCGAGATGATCGCGAAGGAGCTGATTCGACCAAGCATCAGCCCTCACGCTGCACCGACATTCTGCGTACGCAAACCGTGGGATGGCGTATCGTTCACGACTACCAATACCTCAACAGCAACACGATCAGACAGAGCGTGCCGATGACGCGCAAGGAAGACGTTTTCGATAGTATGGCTGGCGCCTACTATATTTCGTGTATGGATTTAATGTCAGCGTACTACCAAGTTCGAATGAAGATAGATCATGCGAAGTGCACCGCATTTCAAGCGCCAAGCAGCCTCTATGAATACCTGGTACTACCTATGGGAGTCAGCAATGCTCCTGTAGCTAGACATAGGTTGACTTCGTCGTTATTCAAGGGGTTGTCGCACACCAGAAGATTCTACGATGATATCTACGCATTCGCGAAGTCGAAGGACATCAACGAGCACTTGCAAGCGCTACGCGACGTGCTGGAGATACTCAAGGAGAACAAGCTCTACGTGAAATTGTCCAAGTGTGTGTTCTGCGCTGAAGAGAATCCGTGTCTTGGTGATTTTATTGGCCGAAACGGAGTTCGTATAGACCCATACAAAGTACAGACAATTCGCAATTGGCCGATCCCAAGGACCCAAGAGCAACCCCACAGCTTTCTCGGTTTAACTGGATACGTGCAGCGATTCTATGAGCAGTATACTGAACTGACGGCACCACTGTTTACTCTGTTGAAGAAGAAGAAAAAAAACAGCGGAACTCAAAGATAACACTGAATGCAGTGCAGTTGAAGAGCTTCACGGATCTGAAACGACGACTATCCGACACACCAGTTCTACATTTACCCGACTTCACAAAGCAGATGCACTTGCGGACGGACGTAAGTCCGTTCGCTGTGGGTGGTGTTCTCTTTCAAGTTGTCGATAAAATTGAGCGGCCAATCGCTTATACCAGCTGGAAGATGAAGTCAGCCGAGCTGAAGTACCCAACTCAACAGCAGGAGCTACTCGCGATTGTTAACGCGTTGGCGGCGTTTCAAATTTACTGTTTGGATCGACCGGTGATGATCGAGACGGACCACAAGTCGTTCGAGGGAATTTTCCAGCAGAAGATGGCGAATCGACGGTTAGCCCGGTGGTACGACATCATCGCAGAACACCAACCAGGCTTCGCGTATTTACCAGGAGCGAAGAACGGTATCGCGGACGCACTGAGCCGAAAACCAGATCTTAAGCCTGAGACGAAGGAGTTCCACGATTTACTCGTCCCAAGCTTCAACGAGACGAGTTACCAACTTCGTGTTACCGAGATTCGGCCAACGAATGAGCTGATAAAGTTGATTATCAACGGGTACGCTAAGGACAAAATCATTCAAGAACTTCGACGCGCGATCAAGTAGCGTGGTACGTCTGAGAAGCAATACAAGACGTTCTTTGAGGAAAAGAACCTGATCTGGTACCAAGGAACAACGGATGAGAAGCCACGGATTGTCGTTCGAAACGTGGTGGCACTAAATCATCGCGTCATCTCCGAAGTACACGATCTAAACTACGGTGGCCATTCCGGCGCCGATCGCACATATCTGAAGCTACGTGCGACTGGTTTTGGCCGCGAATGATTCGTACGGTCAAGAAGTACATCTCAACATGCGCCCGTATCAGGCGATAGCTCGTAGTACTTTACTCTGTCGCATTAGCAAAGAAGACTGCTCATTTCAGGCACCTCTCTTGCTGCCCACTCATTTTGCCATTAGTGTCTTTCACATGAACGACATCTTCGCACCCTCCAGCTTTGATGTGATGGCCCTAACTACATTCGCGTCCACTGTAGCATCCAGAGAGACCTCAGTAAGGCGTTGGCAGCCAATATCGCTGGTATCTTATGTTGTGACAGCACTGCTTCTCAATGGGACGAGAAGTCTTTCAGCTGCCCAGCTGGGGGCATGCACCCATCCTCTAGGCCTACGTCGCGCACTGTGTTTCTCCTGCACAATACAATGCTTACGTGAGCTCCTTCGACGCTGTAAGGTCTTCGTTCAGGCGCTGTTAAAACTAGATACTACTAGCATTTTCCAATACACTGCACTATCGCATCTGGTTTCGAAAAGGTCTCGCCACCGTCTCCCCAGACTGCCGCATATGCCGGTGCCGAGATGTCTTAGCTGCATCTACAGCGCACTACTAAAGGAATACCCCGTGCCCGACTAATAATAAAAACTAATCTAAAATGTATCTGGTCATTGTCGCGTGAAGAAAGATACTAGCTTTAATGTTGCGCGTGCGGCTTGGACAAATAGTTTCTGGCAGGTTAAAAAACAGTAACATCGCATACAAATTTAGCAAGGCATTTATTCGTGGATGGGTCTGCCTACGTGCATAATATAATTTGTGCAAAGGAAGCGTTTTTTAAACAAAAACTCTTCTACCTGAGCACTTAAACGATATAAAACTGTTATGGCAGGGTATGTGAAAATCACGTCCATTGGTATCGCCGGATGGACTCTGGATAAAATCCAGAGAATTTTCAGATTGTAAGCAATGAACAGGGATAAGTTAAGGCTAGGAGCCAGCTTCTATCATCCAGAGATCCACCACAGACGTTATTCATGGTGATCTGCGTCGGCCAACCGGGCGAGCTCTTGAGCCGATTCCGAAAATACGATCCATAGGGAATGTAGCATACAAAATTGAAATGATCGTCGACAGACTCGGTTCTGTGGAAACCTACAAGACCGTTTAGCACGTAGAATGCCCGTGTCTTTGCTAACTGGAGCGGCAGCGCCGGAGGTTTTTGATAATCACGGGTCGCCACGATGCCTGTTATTAATTAAACCAACAGTGGGCATCAAACAATGATCGCCCACACGTATCGACTTCTCCGGAGGATAACTGCGCTGATGACAAAGTTTGCACGAGCTTCGATAAAGCACATGGCATAGGAGATCTTGACTGCATTTTTTTTCGGGCCGTGGAGGCATCACCACATACGAGCTGTAGAGCTGCAGACTGCTCGAGTGGGCCCGATACGAGGCATTCGCTCGTCGATCTGCATTTAAGTCCTTCTAATTCAGCTATCTGCTGTTGAAGTTATACAGTAAGACCTTGAAGACGTGTACATGTACTCGGCAAAAGGCTCGCAACAGCATCATAATTAGGGCCCCCGATTATGGCATGGTCTTGTCAATAATTTCTTATGAGATCATAAATATATTTATTTCGTCGACATCACGAAGCCAATAAATAATTTATTTGTTAATTAGCCAATCTTCCATAATTTATGAATTCATCATTATGCTATTCACGGCATTTTCATTGAAAATTGACTCGCAAAACACAAGTCGCTGGAGCGCTCACTCTTCATTTCGGACACAGTAGACAAAAAAGCTATTACTGCACAAAAACGGTGTGATTTCGATAGATTGTGCATTAATAAAATGAAGTAGAGTCGCTCTACATTATGCTCTTATTTATTGTCTGATCACTGTACATGCCATAATGTATGTATTGGCACTAGCTTCCCAATACCATTTTTTATGCTAAGGGAGGGTTCCCGATAAATAACAATGCCATAATCGGGAGCCCTGGTGGGCCACCACTCTCGTGAAGGAGAGCATGCCAGTCGTATTAATGTCTCTGTTGCTCACCGCTCGTGTTGGTGTCTCTTCCGTATTTTATACACGTTTTAAGGGTCCCGTTCCTGATCCGTGACAAGCGGCTTTTTAGTCGGCAACTTCGAGACCGTAGGTGATTTCCTGGCTGAAAAGGTACCCTTAAGTTTCTTAGCATCTTGAGTAGCGCGCAAGTTCTCTTAAAATGATCCTCTTTTTCTATCTTCTCGCTTTTCTTCACCTTTTAGAAACTTAAAATAGCGATGCTCTTGTAAGAACCAAGGACTTCACCTCTAAGGTAGTAAATCGTAATTTTTCTCTTAGTTTGGGACGGTATGGGAAATTGGTTCCATTTCCCACTTTTAAAGAGACCTGCTGATACATGTACTGGCCATTCAGCCAATGGGCTGCTGAGAATCCCAGAAATATAACAAATGGCCGGTAATATACGCGCGTGTATTTTATGAATTGGCGTGCAGTAGCTCGCACACAAGGTTCTGTTCATCGAGAAAACATAAGCTTATCTTCTAACAAATCCGTTATTACGAGGAAAGAAGAATGACTACGCAGCCCTATTGTTCTCTCTGGTCCACGAATATATAGGCGCAATTTCTAGTATTTAAAAAACGCGAGCTTCCGATTGGCTGAAAAGAGGGATTATCACATTTCATACCACCGTAAACTTTAAAGTAGGGAGCTTTATGGTGGTATGACGTGTTTACTTGAAGTACAAAACAAAGTGGGACTTGATTGTACTTCAAGTAAGTAAAACATCTACATGTACATATTATTATTAAGAGGGTTAACTTCAAGCGTATTTTTTTTAAATTTGTTACTTTCTATATTAGTGTGCATAATTTGCCGGTGAGTTAAAATAATACTTCGAAGTAGTACTGATATTATTCGTGTTTCGAAAGCAGGAGCAGAGAAACTTTAATAAGATATGATCATGCGTACTTCAGTAATCTAATCAACAGGCCAACACAGATGCAGCACGTCATGATGTACACCGGCGAAGAATATAATGACACTGTCTTTCGACAAAATTGGATATTGTGCCCTGAATGTTCTGGTAGCTCTTATCTTACTATGCCATTTCGATTTTTAAGGCTCCACCCACGTTGTGAGACCAAAACGTAGTACATGTATGTACCATGGTATCTGATTATTGGTGATATGAGAGCAATGAGTACAGTATCTATTCGACACAATCGCGACTTTTCCAAGTATCTACTAATCAGTATGAAAAATACCAGGATGTATACAGTACTACCCGATAGCTACAAATCTTCACGTTATGTCACCCTCTGTATAGCAAACTGGCCCCTTGTCGGAGGAAGAGGAGAACGAAGCGAGCCTTGGGGCTGGCGGGGAGAAAGCAAAGTATGCTGGTCTCCCCGACCAACTGCTCTCAACCAAACAGTTGGTTGAGAGATCCCCTGTATAATTGAATATCAATCTCTAAAGTGATATATCTCTATATTGATACAATAGGTTATTCGATACACTCACCCCTCCAGCATTTGAATTGCTCGTCATACTTGTTCCTTCAAGTGCGGTTGATTCCGTTGTCGGTCTTGACGTATCTGTTGCTCGTCCTCGCTTCTTACCATTTTGCTCTACGCCTTGGTCTCCACTACCGCAGCTTCTCGCCTGCCTTAGACTCTTTCCAGCTAGCAACTTACCTCAGTCGACGCTCGCCACTGCCGCTGTGTCCGCCGCCCTGTTGTGTTTGTGTCCTTGACCGCGCAACTACTCGCTCCCTCGAGAGCCTGCCATGGCGCGAACCAAGCAGAATGCGTCTCGGTCAACTGGCGGGCGAAAACCGTGCGCGTCCCTCAGCCGCCAAGCTCGATGGAAGACGTCTTCAGCTCGAAGTGCCGCGACATCGCCTCGCTGGCACGTCTGGACCATTTCTGACCGTCTTGGCGCGCAGGTAACTCGAGACTCTCGCTATTATGTTGAGTACATCATTTCTGCAGGGGAAACCGAGGGCTCTTGGGAGCCCCGTTGGCTCCTTGAGGAAGATGGCTTCACTGAGTATCTTGAGCTCGTTGATCAGTACAAAGCCACCGGCGGTCCCATGACCTTCGCTGCGCTCGCTCTCTTGCGGCCGGACGGCTTCTCACACGCCATGGGGGCCTACCGCGATGGCCGTTGCGCCTTCCGCGCTCTGGAACTCGCTGCCGACGCCCTTGGGACCTCCGACCGGTACTCGGAAGTTGCTGTCAGTGCGCTGTACGATGTGCGTGCTGCGACTGACAAGCCAATCACATCTGCTGGGGCTGTGTGGTCCACACTGTGGACCTTCATTCGGAATTCCAACCGGGACGCTCGTGCTGCTGGTCGTGCTGAGATCTGTGAGGTTACAATTGGTGTGAATCAGGTCCAGTTTCGTCTCGAAGGCGCTCAAGCTTGCGTCGGTCTTGATTTCCTACTGCTGGCGCCTGGCGTGTATCTGTGCGCAGGTGTTCTCCCAAGTCCTCAGCGTAAGTCGCACGTGTTCATGCTGCAGGTGACGAAGCACGGTCGCTTCTTTTCCGACGAAAGCCTCGTGCAGATGCCGCTGTTGGAATGCGCCTCTTCGTGGCAAAGTGCGGTTCGTCCGGCGCGTCCTGATTCGCTAAAATACCGGTCTAGGGAAGAGTAGGCTAACTTGATAAAAGCACGGCTCCATTTCAGCTTGACGTTTGTATACTTGAACTTGCGCCTGGAGCTTGAAGATAATCTTGAAATTTGTAAACCTTGAACGTTTTAACTGGATCTTGAACATAATCTTGAAATGAAATCGCTTATCTTAATTCTTGAGTTGCTGTCGTGTCCGTCGACCTACAATATCAACCTCGGAAATTTTACGTCGTCTTTTTCTTGATCTTTTAGGCGTCTTGGCATCGTACGCTTGAATTAACCCAGTCACTTGGTGTAAGTTCTCGAGCGGTTCCCACGTCGTCTTCCTCTCACCCACCGAATGAGGTGCTGTACGTTCCCCTTGCGCTGACGCTTGTTGATAACTGCTTCGACGATCTGCTCCACCTGGCCATCGTGCAATATTTCCTCGTGAGGTCACGAGAGACGCGTCGAAGACTCGTACGGCTTGAGTGAGCCGGAGTTGAAGACCGGATGTAGCTTGAGTCCGGGCGGCAAGTTGATCTCGTACGCGTGTCGATGTACCTTGCGCACGACGGAGTATGGTCCAATCCACTTGGGCTCAAGCTTGTGTGAGTTGGGAAATCCCGTGTGCGCCGTGTCCAGGTTCTTCGTGCTTAGGTACACTTGGTCACCAACGTTGAAGTCTTGTTCCTTGCGTCCGCGGCTGTACACGTCGGCCATACGGGCTTGCGCGTCCTCGAGGGCCTCCTGACACTGGTGAAGTACGGCTGCTTGATGTTCCGTAAACTGAACGCCTTGGCGTCGTCCCCCGCGCAATCCTCGCCGACTTGACTCAGCAACAGCAGATAGTGGGTTGTGTGGGACGTATCCAATATCGGCCTCGAATGGTGACATCTTGGTGCTTGAGTTGACCGCTGAGTTTATGGCAAACTCTGCGTTCGCAAGATGCACATCACAGTCATCTTGTCGTGGAGATACAAAGCAGCGGAGGTACTCTTCAAGCGTTCGGCTCGTCCTCTCCGTTTGACCATCATCTTGAGCCCGGTACGCTACCGTCATCTTGAGCTTGGCTCCCACATTGTCGAAGACTTGACTCCAGAATCCAGAGGCAAACTTGGTATCTCGATCTGACACGATATCCCGTGACATACCGTGAAGCCTCCAGATGTTGTCGATGAACAACGTCGCGACCTCTTGCGCAGAAACTGTCTTCGTCGTTGCGATGAAATGTGAACGTTTGGTTAGGCGATCCACGACAACCCAAATCGAGTTCTTCCCGGTGTTTGTATCCGGTAAGTCCGTGATGAAATCCATCGAAATCGAACGCCATCGTTCTTCTGGAATCTGTAGAGGCGCCAATCGCCCAGGGGTCTTCGTCAATCGAGGTTTGTTCCGTCTGCAATCATCACAATCCGTTTAATCTGAGAGTGCTGAGGACAAACTTGGAGAGGCTGGTAAGGCCTGTGGTGAGTACCCATGCCTCGTCGACCAGTTCTGGTGTTACCAGGGTTACGTGAAAATCAAGTTGTCTAACAATTATTCCGATTAAAACGCACGAGTTAATTGACCTCCAATCTCGATCAAATAAAGGTTATTTGTAATCGTAAATAATGTCATCTAACGTGGTCACTTGTCGTTACTCGCAGTTACGGCTCGCGCTGGGTCTCATCGGCAGTCCACACAGCCAAGAGATACCACCCATCCAATTATGAACCTCACGCTATGCACGACATGATTGCGGGGCGTCAGTAAAAATATACAGGGCCCAACTAGCGAGCAAAAAATCATAACCCGTCGTTAAAAAATGTTCCGTGGTGTATTAATTTAAGCGGCCTGCGTCAACCACTCGATCACTGGCCACATCGGTTCCCAAAACCGTTTTATGAAATCAATGGCGATTTCATTTAGTTTAAATGAAGATCATTTAATGAAGTCGCCCTAGATCTTCATAAAATGACGTGGTGTATCAATTTTACTACGTAATGGTAGTTCTTGTTGCGTATTTACTGTGACAGGTTATTAGTGGCTGCGTTTCCTAAAACACTAACTGCTCTTTACCCGTACAGCTGACTATCACACTGACAGTATGTTTGGAAGCACTCTTCAAATGAACAGCATACAACAATACTCCAAGCACCATTGTATCTTACGTTAACACCACCGTTGTTTCTTCAGTACAGGTTCGCCAGAATAGTCACTGCACTTTACCATTGTGTGTTGTTTGCAAAATATTTGCAATTACATGATTCAGCATAATGGTCACTGTACATGTACTTTAATATGGTATTGTTTGCACTTAAAGAAAATTAACTGACTCGGTCAATTAAAATACATCATAATTTTGAATAATCCTGTAGGAAACACTATTTAGAGTGTGCCTGATTCGCCCCCTTTCACGAAAATCAAATTTTATAAAAAATGTGTTTCAATCAATGTAAATAGAATGCGAGTCCTAGCTAGCTCAGAAATTAACGTTGTTTCTGGTGTGTCATGTAGTTTCTGGAGCGGGGTAAGGAATATATGTGCCAGAAAATAGCGACGATTCAATACTTCATTCCAGCGGAGGTAATGAAGGGAGGGGGTCAGCTCCTAGGAGTACTGTCCTGTATTCTTGGGGCAACGATTCGTAGCCCTCAGTATGCCGCGAATAGAAAAACTACAGTTCTCGAGTGCCTCCTTTAGACCATACCCATTAAAGCTGTCGAAACATGTGAGCTAATCATATTGCTATCATAGACTATGAAGCATAGTTGGTATCATGACTCCAAAAAAAGATACACTAGTATCTGTATTGGTTCGATTTGAACGCGATAGTGACACATTCATAATGCAAGTAGCACAAACATCTGATCGACACACAGATTCCGCTCCCTGCACACTAGTTGCGGCGAGAGCATTTCGCATTGGTTGTAGGAGTGCTAGGGGCCTCAGGGGCTGGAGTAGCCTCCTCTGCTGCAGACTCGTCTGTTCCACTTGTTGCTGTCTCAGTCTCGTCGATAGAAGTAGACGCCTCACCTGCAGTTTCACGCGACGCGTCATTTGTGGGGGTGCTTGGCGCTGTTGTTGCAGTGTTGGGTGTCCTGGCCGGTGCGTTTGTTGTAGTCGGCGTCGGCGCATTCGTAGTCGGCGCCGAGCTCGAGCCGGAACCGGCAGCGACTTTGGATGCCCCGGGACCAACAGCGGATGGGGGTTCTCCTCTTCCAGATCCGCCCTTTAGCCACACACAGTCCGTGTAGATTTGCCACGGAGTTCCGTGGATTCCAATCCAAAAAATCGTGAGGCGGTTGGCATTCGCGCACTTGGATTTATCGTACGGAATCTTGGCCGGAATGGCAGGGTACTTGGTCCAGCAGTCATAGTCGAACAGCAGTTTCGTGTCGTCGCACCAGATCTCGCAGGGACCGGGGTGCGTGAAGCCCGTGTACTCGAGCTGTGTCGGCAGTGCCGAGCGAGCAGAATCCTTGTAGACCGTCCAGCCGCAATCGGGGTCAATGTCGCTACTATAAAGCTCTTGGTTCTTGGCGATGAATTGGCCAAGCGAGTCGTAGCCCTTGGTGGGATACGTGTCCTTAAAGAAGCCCAACGTGCCGTTAGGACCGTAGCCATACTTCTCGAAGTCGTACTTGCCCCCGATTTCGTGGTCGACAGTGCTGCCCCAGCCATTGTCTGGGTACCCTTTAAACCACTGCGCAGCGGGCTCCACAATGAAGCCGTGGCCCTGAACGGCTGGCATGGTGGCCAGAGCGGCGATGCCTGCTGCAGTGAGAGCAAGATTCTGCATTCTTTCGTCGATTTATTGAAGTGAAGAGTGCTGGAGATCGCGAATTCAAGAATGAGGAAGCCGCCAAGTGCATGTGCAGCAAAGGTAAGTACATGTAGGCAATTCGATGATTATAAAGCGGTCGCTCTTCAGCTAGTCCAGCTGGAGGGATGTCCATCAATTCGATAGTTTCAAGGCGATGCAAAGCCTTTACTCATGTAATATCAGTTTGAGTACAAAGCGGACAAGAGCGATCAGCCCGAAAGTATTAGTATGAGTCTGGTCTCGTACTGTATTCTTGTCTTCACACCGCCAGATGGTTGTCAGCAATGTTTTTTAACTTCGCCACACAAGTCATAGTGAGTCCACTATGCTTAACAGTGCGCGACAGGATCGAGAAGTTTTAGTTACAAGCACCGCCAGTATTCGAAAAACTCTGTTGTAATTAATACGGAAACTAAAATAAATAATACCAGTAGTGATGAATGCATGGTACCAGCTGGAATCGCGAAACTGCGCCAACCTACATGTACTGCCATCATGTTGATGGAATGTATAATTCGGTGAGGTTACACCTGTTGAAAAGTGATCTGTTCGACCGACATTGTCGGTGCGCCGCCGCGTATTCAGCTGTACCGGTAGTCATGCATTGTCGCCTCTACATACCAATAGCAGATACCGTATACGGTACCGATATCGGTATTCTTGAAAGAGGAACGCTAAAACGGCAACATGTGATAATGCATTTTTAGTCGAACACATGTATAAAGGCAGCTAGCATGACATCTGTTCTTCGGCTGGGAATCTAACAAGTTCATGCGGTCGTCCTATTCTAAATGATCAGCTACTAACGGTACTTGCAATCTGTCGCCCCATTTCTATCGTTTTTATAATTAACGTACTTCGGTAATAATACGAAGCTGCTTGATCCAGTGTCGAGTCGCTCAATCCGTGGAAGTCTGTCAGATAGTGTCACGGCCAGCCAATATGCCCTTACAGTCCTAGTTTTCTATATTTGCTATAGCACTATAGTTCCCGGGTCTTGTGGAAATTCCCGTGTGTTCGAGACAAAGTCTCTTACTTATCGCTGGTTGAAGGTCTGACCGATTCGTGACCAGGATGTAGGCAGTATCGACTTTTGGCGTGTGGGACGAAGGAAATGTCCGTTCAACTTTTAACACTTTAAGCAATAAATTTGATAGAAGTGCGTACAATCTTCTCAGAATGGTAGTAAAACCGGTGACTACCAACGCCACTGCCATTTCCGGTACGTCTGATTTTCAACACGATTTTTTTGCTGAGCTTCAAACAATGTGTGCTTGTACGTATGCAAGGAGTCAGACAAAAAGGTATTGATGTAATATCAAGTATTTTAGTACGCGCTATTAATAATACACACCAATTTATTGTTAGCTAACACGGCATCGCAAAATAAAGGTGCATAAACTCCTTTATAAAGACGATGAAATTATCGTAAAATTACTTAGGGTTGAAAAATACGATTTCGCTAGCACTTGCTATTTCATTTAATCTGCCTAATCTTAGCAGCCGGGGCATTTGATATTTTCTAAAACTTGGGTATAAAACCTCAAAACCTCAAGAATCAGGATAACCTCGCTGAAATAGCTATTTGGGAGCAAGCCATAAAAACATGCAAAACGATAATTAGAGACTTGAAAAAGTGCCTTAACATTAATACATATTTAGTTTCAAAACCCACGGCAGCTTGGTACGTAGCTTGCAGCGTATTGTTCTCTAAAACCTCCACAATAGGACTAAACCACGCCAGCTGTACCAGTAAACTACCCGCTGGGGAGACAAGTAGATTGAAGCTTTTTAAAAAATTAAAGTTACGCCAATTCTAACGAGAGGCGTTGCTTTGGCTTGGGAGGGCAGTTAATTTTCTGTGTTCGTTTTAAGAAAAGGTGAAACATTACAACAGCAACAAATATTAATGAATTAAAAAACCAGATTTATTTAATATTACTATGGGACGACAAGCAAAAAAACGAATGACCCAAAGTGCAGCCCAGAGACACGACGACTGCTTCACGCGTATCGAGAAATGAAGCCACGAGCTGTTGCAGCATGTACAGCCAAGACAAGTGGGTTCAAGCAAAAGCGACAAGAATCGCTATATGCCACTTGCTGATAGTATTCTGGATAAGGTGGCGCTGACGAGGGACGCTGTGGAGGTACTACGATCCTGTGATAATTATATGAAGGGATCCAAAGCTTGTACTAGCCTATTACTACTGCAGCAGATGACACCCCGGTGCCTTTGTCTTCAACAATGAGCTGCTTCCTTACTAGCAACATTTACGCAACATATATGTACTAAACATTTTTGCCTGGTAGTGCTACGAGTAATAGTACGTACAGCCCTTTAGAGATTAATTCGACATTGTGTGCATAAACCAATAGTAGGTATCGATCCGATACGATTTTCTCTCCTTCTCAAACTGCTTCAGTATAGCTGCTTGCTGCCGCATTTTTTTTCCTCAAGTCGTTTTTGAGCTTTAGCAGCTCCTTCATCGAGCTTTTGACGGCGCTGTACCTCAGCTTCAAGTACGGCAACTTTCATTTCCGGTCGAGTCATGAGAACACCACCATCAACGAAAGACCGTGTTTGTTTTGGAGATTGGGACTTCGGCGCCAACATGGAGACCATTTCCATCCCCAAAAACGTAGCCTTCAGTGCGTTGTCGTCAATACACCCCCCCTTTTAAGTTGGCGCTTTTGTCTTGGAGTTGGATCAGCCAAACTACGAAGTAGTTAACATGAGGGAGGTCGGTCACCACGGGTTGTTTCCCACAATGCGCGGTAGCATTGTTTCCCAGCACAGCGGCACAACCCCTGCTCTTCGAAATGCCGTGAGGCAGGTTAATATCGTCGCTGCGACCTTCCAAGCCTTCGTTATCAACGCAGCAAGGTTATGCTTGGTGGGCTGTGCTTGGCCATGCCTCAGCGGAAAGTCTTTGATTTGCTTCTCATAGTTTTAAATCTGGTAAACCTGTAACGGGGTTACACGCAAGTGGCTACACATAGCTACTTGGTTACGAAAGAAGTTTTCCACATTGGTGACAGATGCACCAATGGCTACATTTGGTAGACTGTTAATCTGGATGCATTCAAGGTATTCATTGGTTGAAAGCTAATATCTTCAACCAACTAGAATAATAGGATGCTGTCAGCCATTCGTTGATAAATACCTTTCATTTGGAATATTGACTTAGGAGCAAAACTCAAACAAACAAATAAACAGTTCTCATTTTACCGGAAATCGGCTTTGCTTTCCTTTTTAAGTAAATATATACTTTCGGACGAAAGTTTATTTAATCTAAGTGAAACGCAACTTACGCTTCATGATACACGTGTGCTAGCGTGTAAGTCGAAGTAGTGGGCTTAGAGTAGGCCCTTTACAAAACCTCAACGTTGGGCAATGGTCTTGATTTTCGATATGTGCTAGACCGCATCAGTGGCGAAATTAGTAAGTTGGCCGTCTATTTAAGTCGTTGGACGACAACAGTGTGTGATCGACAACAATTGTATTCGGCTTAATGTGCTGTCTCGCGTTGGACCAGTGATCGCCGTTGCCAAGTTTGAATTTTCGTTGGCCCGATCTAAGTGAGATTACAAGCTTCAACAGAGTAAGGTTTGTGCCGTGAAACCTAAGCAGCAATTATTAATGACATATATCTGTCTCCACGATATGGTTCGCCTCATTTTCGATATTTGGCTACCGAGGCTGGATGCGGCCACTCAGCAATATCAGTGGACGATGATGCTGGATTTTCCTCAGTGCACACCGCTTCCCAGAAAGAAAGTGAGACGTCTGTGTACAGAACATCCATCTTTGGATCCGGGTGGCCGGTGGAACAATTACCAATAGCGCATCTTTATGTTTGTTCGCCCGTGCACTGGTTTAACCAATGTCCGATAGCGACAATTTAGCCAGCTTTGTAGCGTTTTCAACTTTGTTCTTGCTTTTTAGCAGTGTTCATTAGTCGAATGATTAGGTTCAGCCAGAATCAGCGGGTTTCGAGATCGACTGTTCACCCAGTTTACTACGCAGAGCGTCTTCTGCAATTCCGCCGCTTTTGCTGGCATACGAAGCAGGCACTCACGCTCTCGTCTTACCTCCGCCCGAGTTTGCGAGTGCCATGCTGACTCAAGCGTTTCTGGTCCCGATTGCTGTGCCGCAAGATTTCGATGCTCGTTTTGGGATCATAAGGCGCATCTGTTTTAAGCGATGTGAGGCATTTATCCTGCCCGACCTTGCCCAACGCGACACGATTGCTTTGCACTTCGACCTGAGAAGATTGTCTTCCTACAGAGAACAGACTGCACTGTCGTTCAGGGACATAACGTTCTCCACGCAGTAGTAGTTATTGTATACCAGTTGGAGTGACCAGCTCTTTCTACACACCTCCAACGTCAACGATTTCCAACTAATTCGCTCCACCAATTTGCACCCTCGAGTATAACGGCGTAAGCGACACGAAGTCATTCTGTTGGTTCGTCATGTGATTTGTCGCTCCAGAGTTCAAATACCAGCGATCATGAGCAAGGTCAGCCACCTTTTTCTCCAACTTCACTGAACTTAGAACAACGTAGGTGCTACTATCATTTTCATTACCATTGTGACTCTTACTGCTGGATTTGACCTTCTTTTCATCGGATTTACTTCGCTTTTTGTAGATTCTTCATCTTGACAGCTAGACGGAGAGCGTTTGCCCAGATATGGGCCGTCTCTCACAAAGTGATTCTCGTGGCCGTGATAACAGGTAAGGTCTTGCTTCTGTCCATTGCCGCCTTGCCCACGACCGGCACCACGACCACCACCTTGCGCTCCTCCGCGTCCACCACGTCCTCGGCCACGGCCACTTCCTCAACCACGACCGCTTTCACGACCTCCTCTAGCAACAAAGAATTTTCTTCTTCACCTTCGTTGCCGTCTTCCTTCTTTTGTGCTTGCACGTGGTCCTATGACATCTCCAGCGCTTGCTCGAGTTGCTCATAGCTCGGTGGGCCATTTGGCCTTTGAGCTGTGTGGCTCGCCAGAAACGTTTGGACGGCGTTATAGTAGTCGTGAGGTAAGGAGCCAATCAGAAAAGACGTCTTTTCATTCTCTTCAACAGGTCTGCCGACCACCGAAATGGTATCCGTGCCAAGTCTCATCTCACTAAAATGGTCCGGTACATTTCCATTGGACTCAAGACGAAGACGAACCAATTTCGATCTCTCCTCAGGTAGGTCATCCCATAAATCGTCTCTTCAGACGCTCCATTATGCGGTACGGTGTCGCCTCGTACTTGACTGTCTTCATTATCTGGCTCGTCATAGACTCAAAAGAGAATTTCCTTAGCGTGCGACGTATTCTCCATCCAATCCTAGTGATCGGACGCCTTACTCTCCTCGGGCTCTGTGACGTCCTTGATGCAGTACTGCCATAGCTTCTTGCGATGTAATTTGAGCTTGACACGCTCAAGTCAGACCTCAAAGTCGGTTCCGTCAAACGGTGGGATCTTCCTCTCGCCCTTCGACTAACTCACTGTTTTCTTCTCTTCTGCCATCTTAATTTCTAGCGAGCTTCACACTCGTAGGCGTTGGGCTCATAATTAAAAGAGGAATGACTGTTTGCTAGCGCTTTTGATGAGTCAAAGCGTTTTGACTGATTGTGTACGCAGAACGCCTCCCTTGAAAAGACTCAACACGGTGTATGATCTTACAACAAGTGCTGGGAATCCAGGTTAGAGAGATGGCAATTTTGACCCAGACGTTGACTCAGCAGTTGACTTGAATGCTTCAGTAGATACCACTGAAGCAGCCAGCACTGTCAAAGGTACACGAAGTCCAAACCGAGCACCTCAAACCGTTGCACTACTAACGGATAAAGTGCGAGTCGTCCAGTACATGCAATCACTGCATGATGAAGGTAGAACTTTCCTATCATCCAAAGCAGTAGCGCATTTTCCTCGTATTTTTTTACTGGGAATCAAAAGGCCAACCTTCAAAGCGCTAGCCGGTGGTGGAAAGAGCGCGAGATACACACCTGCAAAAAGGGTAAATCGGTCGTGAAGGTGCAGACTGGCGTTAAAAAACGGATGCGTCTTAAGGCAAACTCTGGTAGAGGCCAAAACGGGCTCCTTGGGTGGTTGTACAGTAAGCTTCTAGATGAACTTTGTCGATGACGGAAAACTAGTGTTAAGCTTTCACGTGGTCTTCTGCAACAAATAGCCGTGTATTTTGACTAAGTCTCAAGGCCAGTTTCGAGATACTACTCTTGATGACAATGGCGTTCTAATTAAAAAAAAACGTGTGACATTAAAATGGATACAGCATTTCTGTTGCTTCGACATTGTGTCGCGAGTCGCGACTCGCGACGTCAGTGCGGAAAACAAGTAGGGTATATGGACAACGCAAGCGGTCACACGATGAAGGAATGTGATGATAGTTTTGAGTCTAAGGATATGAACGTGAAGCTTCTGCTTCCGAACTCAACACATTTATGTCAACCAGCAGATTCTTTTATCATCAAAGCAACTAAAGATATGTGGTCGTCAGAGGGAGAAAAGGAGAAGGCAGCTGTTGGAGACCAGGATTATATAACTGTAAATATACACGATTATGACCAGGATTAATCATGGTTGTCGAAATATATCTTAAATCAGTGTTCATATGGGGAAGATACGGAAAGATTTGTCGAGGACGAGTAAGATGCGTATTGTGTGGCTGAAAATCGTCCAGGATTAATCTTAGAAGTGTTCGTCTTTACAGGACTAATCCTGTGTAAATCACGTAATAACCATGCGAAGACTACATCTATCTTTACAGGACTAATCCTGTGTAAATCACGTAATAACCATGCGAAGACTACAGCTATCAGATCGCGTATGGAGACGACGAAAGTGACTTTTTGAAGATCTTCTTTCTGGAGGAGGTGAAACAATGCAAAAAAACTTTGTGAAGATGAAGAAACATGTATTAGTAGCTGTTAAACTTCTGTACGCTTCCAAAGCTTCAGCACAATATGGTCCGCCGACCTACTGCTCCACTTGAGTTGGGGGAAGCTCTTCGTCGCCATCACTCTTGTCGTCGCTGCGCGGGGGTGGCAATTTCTCCTTCGTACCATCATCGTCAGCATATGGCATCGAAGTAGAGTCTTCCACAGGGAGTAGACGGGCCGTCAGTAGGTAGTAGAGCAATTCAAATCGTCGGCGAGTAAGCGCAGTCTTGTTCATGTCCGGATATACACTCTGACAAACCTGTCGAATGAACACCCAGCACACATAGACTCCGCAGCTGAACGGATCAAACTGCAGAGGGTTGTTTTGCGGAATAACATCGTACCCTTGCAGCCCAGCTAATTTGAGGTGGGTCGCCACAGCCTTGGCAGCATTCATGTAGGGGCCTTGATCAAGTGGATCATAGTAAAATATCCGTTTTTGACTCAACATTACCGTAACACAGCACCAATGGAAGTTCATGAAGTTCAGGGGCAGCAAAATCGTCTCCACAGATTGTTCACCCGCTTGATGGAGAACCAGATCGCGTATATCAGCGTCTACAATTTGATCGTCTCGATTCCGCGTACGTTTGGACCTCGTTGTAGCGGACTGGAACCCGGCGAATCTGCACGTAGGGTAGTCTCCGCAGAGTCGCAAGCACAACGCCCTTATCGTAGCATCTTTTAGCCAAACTGGAGGCGCCGCTCGATAGAGCATCGCGTACTGGAAGTCCGGGTAGCTGGGGAGAGTCTCTATGCGTTTGTGTGGGTAGGCCTTAACCACGTCTTTCGCTGCTTTGATCGCTAGATCGTGGTATTCGACAGGTAGTGCTGGTAGTCCATCCTGATTAAGCCACTTGTGCAGGTCTAGACCAAGCTGTACTTGCGTCTTTATTTTATGGACTCTCATAAAAGCCTCGATCTGTTTACGTGAGAAGTTACCCACGTCTTTGATGATCAATATCTCCACTTTCCCTTGGCCTTCAGTGCGAAAAACACCTTGAGCCTGACTTTGTTGAGAGTCGTAAATAGAAATTGCATCAGCCGCGGTGTTGCCAACAGGAAGTATCTTCGTACATGCATCTAGAAGCTTTGCAGGAAAAATGTAGAATGGATCCTGGATCACTACAGGATTCTTTAAAACTTTGAGTTTTGGCTTCTTCTTTTCAAGGTCTCCATACTTGACAAGAACACCAGATAATCGCCTCTCCGTTTATACTAGTCCAGGCTGCTCTCGATCGAGTGCGTTACACAGCGCCGTCAGTGTTACTTCACCAGCTTTTTTCTGCCTTCTTCCGCCGCTTCATACCACTTCCGGTCGGTTTTTTCATCTGCAAGCATCTTCTTCTTCAATTGTCTGGGTGCTCCAACCTTTTTGGCTTTCGGGTTCAACTTTTTCTTAACTCCACCATTTCCTCCAAATGATACGTTCTCCTCTTCATCGTCATCGTCGATTTCCTCGTCGTCACTGCTACTTATTCCAAATTCTCGTTTCATGTCATCATTACTGTCTTGAATTGAACCTTGTGTCGCTACTTCATCTGTATGTTCCATTTCTTGCATGACAGTATCTGTTTCCGCCAGTTTCCGCTGGCGAACATTTCTCCACTGATTCGTAACAAACCGTAGCATCTCGTCAAATTCGTCATTGTTTTCAATGTCTGCCAGTTCATTTGCGATCAAATGAGTCGCAAGTACTGCCTCTCGATACCTGTCCGAATGGGTTCGCACCCTTTGTGCTGATGCGCCTTGTGATTCGCCTAAAAACCTTTCGTAAGTGAATTGTTTGACCTTCTTTAAATTGCGGCTTGCTGCTGTCCACCTATGTATTCGTTCAACATGCACAAGCTAGAAACAAGATACAATATCCATATTATAAAGGATAATAATGAATCCTGGACAAATTCTGTTTTTCTTAAAAGTACTGCGAAACCAACAGCAACCTCGAAACCTAGTACATACCTGTAGTCAATACGATTCCACGTTTTTTTTTAATTAATTAAAATATTTTTAAATATATTTTCTGAACTTCCAGCGTTCCAAATACGGTATGTTTCTTGCGATAGGCAATGGCGTGACGGCATGGTAGGCACATGGAACTAGCGAACTCACAATCGCAGATCCAAGTGTCCAGACGTAGTTTGTGCTCCGAAAAGATGCCGCGCACAATAACCAACAAAGCATCAGCCTTGTCAATTACGTACTGGTTCATCAAAGCCTTGTCCATCGCTGCAATATATTGATGCTCGATTTGTCGAGCCACATAATGAGTTGTGAAGTGCAGAGCGCTACTCATCTCTTCATCGTAGTTGCTGCTCACAAATTGACCAATGCGAGATACGCGATACTGGTAATCGCTCTGTTTTCGACGATCAAAAGCAACCAGAGACCTAATACACTGATACATGCTCATAGATCCGTCTAGACCCTCCTTCAGCTTCCCGAAAAAGCTCTCCAGGCGGTTATTCGTGTGATTTTTTTAAAGTGAGAAAGCGTAGGCCGTAGATATAACACCCAACGATCCCGACAAGCGTCCCAGTTCTTTTCAAAATAGGCAAAAAAAACCATCCAGTCCACATCGATCACAGATTCCTTGAGCGAATCATGAGCGTCCTTATACTTCTCTTCAGATAATGCGTTCACCATTTGGTGCACCGCTCCGTCTATATGGCTCGCATCTTCCGCCGACAACTTTCCGAACTCGGGCTTAGCACGCATCTCTTTCAAATACTTTACCACGTGAAAGTGACAAATCAAGACGCGAGCGTCGGGAAAGTTGGCCTCCAGAACTCAAATCTCGTTGAGGTCCTTGCCCACGATAATAACACGTAGCGATTGTATACGTGTAGGATGCAGTCGCTTGAAATGAGAGATGGATCGCTCCATGTGCCAGTCCCCGTTCGCCTCGATCAAAAATTGTTGCACCATGGCTTCTTCTCCAAACTCGTTCATCGCCATGAGCGTCAACAACTGATAGTTGTATCTGAAAAAATCATGTTTAATCCTGTAAGAATCCAGGATTGATCATGTAAACTTAGAAAACTAACCTGTTCGTCTTGTGGCTGCAGTCGACCAAATAAATATCGCTAAATCGCCCGTACACGCGTCTCATGTGAGCAGTAGCAATAGAGATCACTCCGCTTTCTCCTGCATCCGTCTCAGCCACGGACGACACATTCTCTGGATCTGCCGCTGCGAAAAGTGCGATTTCCCGAGCGGTGGCGTCGTTGTCTTCCAATGTCGAAACGGAAGATGAGTGGCTGCGCACTAAGTTGTCAACGTCGGACTGGATTACGTTTTCATCGTGATCTAGAAGGTAGTCGTAGACGCGCGACAGATTTGCACCAGCTCTAGCATTCCGTCCACATGGGCACCAACCAATGGATCTGCGATGCCCCTAGACGTGGGATACGTAGCATACGCAATGACAGAAACCCGGTGACTGTGTAAGTAATTGCCGTTCTTCACTTGGAGCTCACCGCGAGCCAAATTCCACTGCACAATGAACCGAAAGAGGCAATTCGTGAGATGAATGTGCTGTCTCGGACGTCTACCTTCGCCACGCGATTTGCGCTTCTTCGAATCGTGCGTACAGATGTACGTGCGCTGATAAGGGTACATTGTTTCCGGCACCATTTGCGAGTCCGACCTACTTGAGGATACCTCGGTCCCGATGCTATGTACTCTTTACAAGCTGCTGATTTACGGGGAAGACGACCACTTCCTCAAGCATCAAGACACAGACAAGGAGGATGGAATGGTGGCGACTTTGGCGGTCCACGCTGGACCGTCCAACTTCCCAGCACTCATGAAGGAGGCGACTTGGCAATTTATCGAGGCGGGGGAGTAAAATATCGCCATGATTTCGGCACAAAGGAGGGCACTTCTGGTTTCCTTCCCCACTATGCGGTTCAATACATGTATGCCGACGCAGAACATGCTCTGAAGAAGGTGACGAAAGGTTTTGGCCTTGTGCTCGTTTACTCAATTTGCTTGCCATTGCACATGCAGCATACGAAGAAGAATATCGACAGGATTTTGAGTGACGGACTCCTTCGACTTTAACACCACAATTACCGGCTGTCAGGGTACGACTAATTAGGGCACCGGTAGTGATAGTGCTTTCGTTTTGCAAAACCGGTAGATGTTCCAATCTCCAGTAATAAAACACTTTATTTCGCGGACACCGAAAATAGGTCCCTTGTCAGGAGTAGGGTTTGCCCAAACATTGACAAATTGCGCGTTTTTGTGAGCATTTCACACTCAGCGGTCCACACAATCAAGGTGATGGCGAAGTTGTTCGAGAGGAACCCGCGCAACGTCCGGTGCGTCCGCGTGTGAGCGTTCAAAATAATGGCGAGTCTTACTAATTCGGTATTTGTGGCTGCAGCATCGCGTCGTGGGTGGCGGCTATTGGTCTGTTCGCGGCGTGGTACAAGTACGATCAAATGAAGGAGCGTCAGTTTTCGGAGAAGGACGCGACCGAGTGGAACGAGGCCATTATACGCATGCACCCGCAGAAACCGAGCAAGAAGAATAAGCGCGACGACTAAAATAAACACTCGATATGGTCGCTGGCATCCTAATTCTCAGTTCTTTAAGCTTCTCCACCAGTTGTGACACCCAACCGTTAATAAATAGTGGCTGTTGGGTGCCGGGTCTCAGCTAAATAAAACTTCTTCAACGCCTGGGTCCCACGTTACAAGCCCTGAAAGGTGAATTGGCAACTCATTCTTGAATAAACCTCCAAGTGAACAGACCAAACCAAGCATGGCGATCCCGTTCGATAACCCCAGCAAAGTTGCCAACGAAGTCAAGAACAACGTCAAGCGCAACAAGTCGGCGTAAGAAAAACTGTGAAGGAAGGTGTTGCTGTGCTCAGATAAACTAACGACGATGTTGTGTTGCTAGCACTCCTTTGATGGTTGCTGCCGGTGTGGGCGCAGTGTTGTTGTACATGATGTCGAACCGCAAAGACGAGCACGCTCCCGCCTCAGGCCGCGACCAGCGTGCACCGCCTTCCAAGATGAATTAATCTCTCGGGAGTAGGCTTATGCTAAACGAGAGAGGAGAGAAGTAAAGATTGAGGATCTCGTGGCTGATATAAGGATCAGTGTAAGCAGACCAACGACTTCGAATACATTTTATTTGGTGCAGAAAATGCTGATGCGCGTCTTTCCGTTTGCTGATTGTGGAGTTTGTGTTTTGTTTCAAAGTATCTTGAGTCGAGGACTCGTCGGGGTGTTTCTTCATAGTTTGTTAGACGATGTTCGCCCTCATATATCGACAGCGAGTGCGTTTCGATCGACCAGACCAATTGCATCAGCAGCACCAACACCTTTCATTTTTCTTACTTCGATTTTGTAGTCATTGAAACAGTAGACGAGTCTTCATAATATTTTTCAAACTAAGAGATGCTTCACGACACCACAAACAACGAGGTATTAATGTTCGTATTGAACATTGAAACTGCACTGGGGAGCTCTTCCAATGACGATAAAAAAATATATTGCTAAGCATTTGCATGGATATTGCAGCGTTGGCACCTGTTCACTGAACAGTGTTCAGCATGAAGTCCCTTGCTGTATGTACATGTACAAGAGACCTCAGCAGCTTGTATCACTTCAAGAGGGTGCGCAACAGAGTACCCCCGTATCTGGAAGATTTGCTGACAAGCCGATGATGTGACTCTTCACGCAGCGTGAACAAATGGGTTCACAATGTGAGCTTCACATGACCGAGATCAGTTTTAAGTGATATTTTTCCGTCAGTTGCGAGTTGCTGGCATTCCGCAATGTCTACTTCGCAATACTGTACACGAATGCCTGAGGCACCGACCTCCACTGCTCACCAAGACTTCTCGCGACTCGCAACGTAAGTTGTACATGTGTACATGTATGTACATGTACCCATTGTTTGGAGAAGTAAAGTGGCACTTGATCAAAGTATGGACTTTTTCATCCAACCATGCCGCTTTTCGTCCAGTCTTATGCCACCAACCCGTACCCAACTCGACCGTTAGCGTTAAGTGTTCAGTTCCTAAGGCGAAAGGACTTTGGTCCTATTCCGCCATTAGCTGGCTGCGCTGCTCTTGGCCCCTCAGGCCACTGGTGGCATCATGTCGATGCTAAATGTGTTATCTCTAGTGCTCGCAACCCTCTTGGTCTCTGTCCAGGCGCGAACGGATATCGCCGCGCAGTTGTTTGACAACGCTGCCATCACTGAGCCCACTGCGCCCACCAGCCTCAACAAGGCGCTTACGAAGCTTGGTGTCAGTGTTGCAAACTTTACCTCGTTCAAGAGCAATGTCCAACGTGCCATGCTCTGGAGCGCCGGCTTGGTGCAGGCCAATCCCGACTCAACGGACGACTCCTCGGCCAACTATGTGCAGGTCTACGTGCTCTGCGGACGCACCATGAGCGACGTGTTTCAATCCGCTGAGGCGTTCGATGATGCCTCAAGATGTCCACTTAAGAAATGTAAGAGCAACGTCATCACTTTCACGGAATCGGCGTGTGAGCCGAGCTACGTCGAGTCCAAAACACTGTGTGCACTGAGTATGAGCTCCGCGGGATCGAGTTTCGGGACGCTCAGGACCAAGGCGGGGCCGTTGTGGTCCACGGATGGACAGCTCGACGAGAACTTTGACCCGCAGATTTTCCAGTTTGAGGACAGCTCCGCCAATGACAGCACGGCGCTTTATCTGCTGGCACAGAAGGGCTCGTGGACTATGAGCGATGACACGTGCCCCAACGGCGCTCAGTTCATCGCCCCGTGCAGAGAGGTGGCCGCTTCCGAAGTGGATGTCAACGCACAAGAACGCACGTGGTGCGAGCCTGAGATCGAACTTGGCGTTAAGCTCTGGGTCAATGAACTGAACGCGGCTACTGAGTCCGGTGGCGATGACTCGGGGTCGTCCAAGGTTTCCTCGACAGTTGCCATTGTTCTGGGTGTGTTGCTGGGAATTTTTATTGTTGCCGCTTTCGTATTTTTCGTCATGTGGCGTCACTCCAAGAGCTATTCCAACAAAGACGGACTCACGGAAAATGAGAACAACACATTTTTCATGCAGGCACATTCATTCCGCGACCAGCCGCAACAGGGCGGACATGTCTCTGGACAGTATGTGTCCAACAATGGACCGCACCCGTCATTTGACAATGCCATGCAAATTGAGGCAATCAACGAAAGTTTCCGGATGCGATCACCGGAACTGGCAACTTTTTGCGACGACCAGGAACTTATGCTGAAACGAATTGCCTTTGCGGGTATTATCTACCGTGAAAAGATGACGAGTGGGCCGAACGGTGAAGTTTGGCGTGGCGAATACGAAGGACAGCAAGTGGCCATCAAGTGCACGGTTGCGGCAGCTGTTGCAGGCTTTGCCGCTGCGAACACCAGTCGCTCATCGGCGATGAATGCGTCTGCTCTTCTTGGCGACAAGGAGCTCAAGGCGCTTGTGGACTTCACCAAGGAGATCCGCATGGCTGCGTTCCTGGACCACCCGAACGTTGTCCGCTTCGTGGGCCTCTCGTGGCGCACTTTGCCGGATTTGTGCATGGTTTCCGAGTATGTTGCACTTGGCGACCTTGCGCACTTCCTGGCGCAGCCGGAAAGCAAATATCTCACGTGGAAAGATGACAAATTGCCAATTGCGGCGGATATTTCCAACGCGCTCGTGTATTTGCACTCGCTGTCCCCCGTCGTGTTGCACCGAGATCTAAAGTCACTCAACGTGCTCTTGACGGAAGATCTCCAAGCCAAGGTGAGCGATTTTGGACTGAGTCGTGAGACAAGCTTCGACGAAACCATGACCAGTGGGGTGGGCACTTTACTCTGGACAGCTCCCGAGGTGCTACGTGGCGAGAGGTACTCTGAGAAGGCTGATATCTATTCTTTCGGTGTCGTTCTGGCCGAGCTGGACACTTCTCTGCCACCATATGCCTACAGTCAGGGCCGGAAGAACAAGGGAAAGAACGACATGGACTGGGTGCCGCTCATTGCCAGCGGACGTGCGTCCCCTCCGTTCCGGCCAGACTGCCCGCGAGCACTGCGCGACTTGGCAGCGCAATGTCTCGATCAGGACCCGAACAAACGCCCACCTGCTATGCAGATCGTCTACTTGCTCCGGTCCAAGATCCCACACACACTGTAATATTGTTGCAATCAAGGGAATATCCAATAACTGAAAATTAGTTTTTTTTTTCATGTTTCGTGATGCAATCAAAGTTGCTTTGGACGTGGAAATGGCTACATCATTGATTAATGCAATCACTCGACGTCAGCAACTTCGACATTGGAACTCTTCCAAAACCTACACAAATGCAATCACAAACACAAATTTGAAAGTGAAATGTGTTGAAATATATGTCGAATTTGTGATATGTCTGCTATCATACCAAAATCAACACTTTTAACGTTATGGGTACATGTACGCGGGCCATTCACCTTTTTGATGGCTAGGGCCCAGCGACTTGTGCTAGCGTGCGAGCACCGGAATGCGCGTTTAAAGAAGCAGGTGTTGTTGCTTCTACGGCTGCGTTGTATGTATGCTTTTGATCGCAATGTTCTAACACATTGATCCTGCTAAGTCTCCCTGGTACACGTTGTATGCTAGTCGAGATCGTGGAACTGCTCAACGAGAGATAAGAGGCCAGCAATAGTAAAAGCAACGCTAAATGTATTCGTGAGATCCTGTTTGTGATGCATTATGGTACGTACGTTCAACTTGAGGCGTAGTGAAGCCCCGTCCTCTTCCAGCATTGCGGCGGCTCATGGCAGGAGTATTTAGAAGTGGGCATGACTGACTGGACACTGATAGCTGTACCAGAAATGAGGTACAACGATTTTGCGTCGACACATTTTGTGGAGACAAGAACAACGTCTCAACATTTTACTACCGATTTGTGACAACAAATACGTCACAGCTATGTCAGACGCAAAAATCGGTTTGTGTAGGTTTTGGTAGAGCTCCATTGTGCATCGAAGCTGACTTTCAATACAAGTGCTGTGAGGATACGTATCGCCACTCGAGTACAAAAAAAGATCTTGGCTCCGCATTTTGCTCAATATTGGAACAGGCGCTGCTGTTTCTTGTCGTGGGGCAGTTGCTTCGTGGAAAGTGGCGTAACGACTGCAAGCCAAGCGTCGAGCCTGCGTCGCTGATGCTTGGGGACAGGAGAGTCCTGCGGGGCGTTCAGCAATGGCCGTTGCCGGGCAAGACCTCCGCACTGCTGTGACTCGGGAGGCGGCGGCTGAAAGCGAGGCGAGGGCCACCTCGTCGCAAGCCAAAAAAGACTCCAAACGTGCGAGTAGTGCGTGCGAAACACTAACCAACCGGCAGGCTGGTACACAGCGGAGTGTTGGCTAGTTGACGTTGCGGTGAGGCGAGAGAGCGCCCTGCAGCTTCTCGTTAACCGCCCGGCACTGCAGCAGCTTCAACTCGAGCGCAATAGAGGATGCCATACACGTTCAAGCGTGTACATACAGCGAGCTTCGTTGTGTTTCGACAAGAGTCTGATCATTCTTCCGACGCTGGAAATGCGACGGTGACTTCCGAGCCGGATCGCATCGTTCAAGGTCCTACACCGACGTCTTCTTCCTCCGACGGCTCTTCTTTAAGTGACGATGAGCTTGGTCTTGCTGTCGGTGGTGGCCTTATGATCGTGGTCCTGTTCTGTATCATTTTCGTTGGCCACAAACGACGCCGTCGAATGGATAAAAACGCCGTACCCGAGCCGTCTCCAGGTACTTTGGACGCGTCCTCTAGACGCTCCCCTGCAGCCGACGAGCTGTACGTGCTCGACAGCAACTCGTTCATGTCGTCATCTATTTCTTTTGGCTCGCGTGTCTCCTGCTTTCTACAAGAACAGTCCACTCTAGAGGAAGCTAACGAGACCTGGAACCACCCACAAGTAATAGCCGTTCGCGTTTCTGTGAGCGAGATTTCCCTCGATGAACTCGTAGCGCGTGGTACCAACAGCGAAGTGTATCGCGGTCAGTATAGAGATCGAGTGGTGGCTATTAAGAAGCCACTGCCACACTGGCTGGCGGATCGCAACAACCTCGACGCTTTTTTCGCCAACGTAAAAGTGCTTTCTTCTCCGTCATTGACGCATCCTAACATAGTGTCGTTTCTTGGGGTATCGTGGAGATCGCTCGCGTATGTGTGTTTGGTATCTGAATTAATGGCTGGTGGAGACCTCCGCTCCTTATTAAGTCGACGACAACACCACCATGCTCTTGTACGCGATGAATTCAGTCGACGAGGGTTTAACCGTCAGAAAATCTCCATAGCAACACAAGTAGTGAGTGCAATAAGCTTCCTGCACTCGCAAGGGCTCGTGCACGGAGCCATTCGGTCTCGGAATGTCCTATTGGATGAAAATTTGAATGCAAAACTAACAGGTTTCCAAGGGAGCAGCGTTCAATCGGCAATGGATCGCAGGAGAATGAGCCACGAGAGTTCACTTATCTCAGTACCTCCAAGGCTTTTAACAACGTCCGTACCGATCGGAGTGGCAGACAGGTTACGACGAGAACGCACGCGCGTTGACGCTCTATGGAGCGCTCCGGAAGTTCTTCGTGGGGAACGCAGCAACGCGAAAACCGACGTGTTCTCTTTTGGAGTGATTTTATGCGAACTCGACTCGTTAGCAGCACCCTATGGCTACAGTAGTCGATTTGGTGAACAAGGCGATAGTGCCGAATTACTGGAGAAAGTCGCAGCTGGACATGTCCGTGTGCATTTCACTAGCTCGGGGAGAGCCAGACACGGACGACGAGGGTCGTCGTCGCCCTCCGAAGTGGATCCTCGCATCACAGCGGCAATCGTAAGACTGGGCAAAGCTTGCGTGGCACTGGATGCTTTCGAACGCCCCTCGGGCGCACAGGTATCGGCTGAGCTGCACAAGCTACTGCAGACGCCAGACCCCAAGCTTAGTCATACGCTGAGCAAGCAAGGACCGACGACAGCGTAGCGGAGCAATGTCTTTAACGTGAAATGTCAATGTTGCGGGGTCTCGTGGCCAGCCGTTGTTGCCAGCTGTGTCAATCCTCATAGATACTTTCGCAACAACTTCAACGTGTCATGCTAAAGAGTCGGTCAGTTGCAGTAAGTCGCCAGGTGACGGTATCAAAAATGTAAGCAAAATGTACTTGTACTTGAAGCCCGCCTGTTTCCAGCTTTTGAAGTGTTTATTTCGTGTCGTCCCGATCGTGATGACCGACTACAATTGCGACGACGTGGTCCGTTAGCAGGCCACAAAAAGCACTGCATTTTTCACTCGAAACTCTCAACAGCAAGAATGCCGTGGAAA
The DNA here is from genome assembly GCA_011320135.1 of Phytophthora betacei. Classification (NCBI taxonomy): domain Eukaryota; phylum Oomycota; class Peronosporomycetes; order Peronosporales; family Peronosporaceae; genus Phytophthora; species Phytophthora betacei. The sequence goes on from JAANHX010000077.1 coordinate 793,105, forward strand.
ATCTTGTGCGTAGTGAGTTTTTGGCAACAAGATGTCGTCACACGAAATGATACTGAACCCACCAGCTTTGACTGGCAATCCCACGGCGAAAAAGCGTCAAGATGATAGCTGCACTCACGCAAATGTGCAAAGCAAGGTCAACCAACATACGTTAATACAGCATAACAGCACGTCGATCTTTTCTAATTCTGATAGTCGATGCAAAATTAAAGTCTTCGTTCACTTCTACTGTTTTAATACCCACAAACCGCCCATTTGTAGAGCATTTTGTCTTGGCGGCTCTGCCGTCCATATACTGTACAAGTTGGCTTCGAAATATATCGTCATTGTCCCTTTCGAGCCCCGCCGTGCATGCCGCCGGTCTCCCCCATCGTAGGCGACGCACCGGCACATACGGCACTACGATAATGGGGGTACTGCGTCGTCTTCAGCGGCAAGAAGACGACTCAGATGGCTTCAATCTCCTGTATCTGATCCCAATCATCCTCGGTGGGCTCCTCGTTCTTGGTCTTCTTCTATGGTTACTCTATCGATCTCGTCGCACCCGCCACAGCCAACGCAAAAGCTCCGGAGACTTTGAGGATCTCACTTCACCTCCAATCGTCGAAACTCGTCATCATCAAGATGATTCAATCAACGTACTGGCCGTGGTGTCCCCCATGGACCCCATGGCCTCCTTCTCGTCCTTCAAAGACGAAAAGGTTAGCAAGAACGTGTGGCTCAGTGGCAGTGGACGCACGGCCAAGAGTGGCAGTAGCAGCAGGAGTTTAACTGCTTCAAGCGTCGCCGACTACGCGCTAACGACGTCCCAGACAGACGAGATCTTCCACGTCTTGCATCACGACGCACAGCTCGCCACGCAGCGACTTGCAGTGGATAAAATCGCCTTTGAGCGAGTGTTAGCGGAGAGCGCAACGAGGCAATTGTGGCTCTGCCAGTTTGAGGGCGAGGAGATCGTCGTCAAGAGACTCAACCCGCCCGACAACGACGACGTGTTCCCCGCTGTGATGAATTTCGTACACGAGATCCGACTCACAGCGTCTTTGGAACATCCAAATATTGCCAAATTTCTGGGAGTTGCATGGGGGCAAAATTTGCGTTCGCTGTGCCTTGTGGCCGAATATTTTGCAAAAGGAGATTTGGCGTCTTTTTTGCGTAGAAATCGTCATCGTCGACTGCAAGTGAACCAGCAATTATCATCGTCATCGCTATCCGATGTCTCAGGCGGATCTTCGTCGTCTGCAACCACAAATCAAACAGCAATGACGGGGCCTCCGTCACTGCAAAGTTCAGGGTCAGGATTTATGCTCACGAGCTGGGCTGACAAATTGCCGATAGCCATTGGGATTGCACGAGCACTCTTGTATCTACATACACGCCACCCTCAACCGATAGTATATCGAGTGTTAAGAGCGAAAAAAGTGGCAATGAGCGACCACTTTGAGACAAAACTCATCGACTTGACGTCAGCTGCAGAGGGTTCTCCGCCTGTGGACCAGGAAGACATGGCCTCAGGTGCTGGCAACGCGTTCTGGACAGCCCCAGAGCTGCTAACAGGGGGATCTCCCACACCAGCCACTGATATTTATGCGTTCGGAGTGTTACTAGCCGAGATCGACTCGGAAGCCAAGCGACCGTACTATAGTGCGCGAGACTCTAGATCGGGGGAAAAGCTGCGCGCCTTTCAGGTGTTGAACCTCGTGGCCAGTGGAGAGCTACGACCTCATTTTGCTACGAACTGCCCCACAGAAGTTCGAGAGGTCGCGCTCGCTTGTATGCGTCAGAACCCAATGCAACGTCCTACGGCGCGCGAGGTACTCCAGGGACTGCAGAGCTGCAGAGCTGGCAGTGCGGCGTGAAAAGGAAGCTGGAAAAACATGGAAGCATGTAGCTGTGTGGAAAAAGATGACGCCATCAACGCGTACGTACTGCAAAATTGTAGGAATTCTCAAAGTATATGAAAGGGATAATTACAAGATTTTTAGCTACCGTATCGAAATATTGTAAGATGCTACACGAAGAAAGTGACCTCCTCAGAAGACATAAGACTCTTCGGTTTCTTCCTGCGCAAACGCGCGCATAACGAGCTGCATCTGGTACAGCGCTTGTGAGGCGGTAGGTCGTGCATCGGGCTCGAAAGCCACACAGGCCTTGCCTAGATGCACCATTGCTTCCAGTGCTGGAGAAGCTGGAGGAGTGAAATCCACACTGAGTCTCCCACTGGACACAAGTTGCAGAATTGCTGTGTCCGGGATAACACGCCCCGTTTCAGTGACCTTTGCACTTGCATAGGGAAGTTTGTGAGAATCCAGTTCACTGAGAACGACGCCAAAGGAGAACAAGTCGGCCTTCTCGTCGTATCGCTCGCCCATCATGACCTCAGGCGCCATCCACAGAGACGTCCCCACGCCTGCAGTCATCGTGCGGTCGCTGCGTTCTCGTGACACGCCAAAGTCCGTGAGTTTGGCGCGCCAACTTTTGTCTAATAAAATGTTCTTGGACTTGAGATCGCGATGCAAAACCATGGGGTCTAAACAGTGCAAATATGTGAGTGCATGTGCCACATCCAGTGCGATTCGGGCCTTTTCGGCGTCAAAGCCCACAGGGCGACGGTCCAATTCGTCAAACTTGATCAACAGAGCACGCAGATCACCCCCGTCCATGAACTCGGACACGACGCATAAGTCTGTAAGGGAGTCCCAGGCCACACCCACGAATCGGACTATCCGTTCGTGTTCTAACGCCGCCTGCAGCTTGACTTCGGCCAGGAACTCTTCGATCTTGGCCAGATCTTTCCTTGATTCGGGCAATAGCCTCTTAATGGCTACATCCCGCTCTTTGTATGTGCCTCTGAGCACTTCACCGAACCCCCCGCGGCTGATAACGTCGCCTGGGGTTATTCTATCCATCGGAATACGCGCTGCTACAATGGCAGGGTCGTCCCATAGCCCCCCGCGGCCAGAGCTCGGCCACGCCGAATCGTTGTTGTTGCTGTTGCTGTTTGCAGTGCGAGCACTGCTACTTGTGCTGTCACTGTACCCCATAGCACGTCTGAAGCTTTCATGCGCCTCAAACGAGTTAATTCTGCTTCGTGCCGATGTATCAAACGAGTCGAGGTCTTGCGTGTCCTCGTAACTCCGTTCAAAGCTCGACTTTTGCATTGACGGGTCGCTAGCTAGGAAGGAATGGTCCATACTGGATGATCCGTGGCTTCCCGTGGGTTTAAGCACTGCGGGAGGCAGGGAACTGGAGTTCACAGGCGACGTCATGACGTAGAAGCCCGCGTGGGCATCCATAGACGCAGAGAGCTGCAGTTTCGTCGGGTTGCGGTCGGAGTGCTGGTTAGCGGCCGTAGCGATGCCCGGGGATAGCTGACTTGCAGGCGGATTAGGCGCTAGGTTGACGTACGGCTCGAGCGCCAACTCCTTGTTGCGTTTGCGCTCTTTGCAGTAGAAGAAGAGCCCCACCACGATGAGGATTATGGCAAGAAACCCCACAGCTGCACCGATCACGATTGCGTAGGGGAAGTCCGACGAGGAAGACGAGGCTGCAGCGGAGGACCCGGACGCCGAAGCGTCCGCCAGCCGCCGTAAGCCGCTCGTCATGCTGCACAGGAAGTCGCTTGGTCTATTGGCCTTTGCTGGAAGTGCGATTGTTTATCGCTTGGAGGGGTGATGAGCAGCTGTTTCTATTGACCAAAAACCCCTTCCGGAAAAGTTCAGGTAAGCTTACACCAGCAGGCGTGAGATACTCGATTTGCAACACCAAACTGATGGCGGCAAAATGGCATTTGGCAACAGGCGGGCCAGTTGCCACTCTCTTTGATGCGGATGTTTTGCCACGACGGATATGGGTCCAAACATTTTCTATTGCTGGCGCACGTTGATCCATTCAGGACCTTCTCAACGAGACCATCACAGAGAAAAGATGGCTACCTTGTCTTTAACAACGTTTTATTGGGACGGTTATTAGTGCTTGTTGCCTTTCGTGTCCTCTACAAACTCGAAGACGCTACCGTTCAGCACAGCGCTCTCGTGACATTTCTCCATCATGCCTTGTAACGGGTACATACTGTACTCTATCGCCATGAAGGACGACACGGTGCTGTAGAGCTTTGCGTTCTTGAAGTCGATGAATCCTTTTGGACCCGACTGAGAGATTGAAAACCCCTGGCAATGCTCGATCTTGTACCAGACTATTCCGGTAGGTAGTTCCACGCCGAGTTCCTGCTGCGGTTGTCCCAACAGCTCGATATAGTTTAACATCGCTGGATGCGCTCGAAGCTGAACAGCTTGCGGCGGTCGTCGAAGTACACGTACATCTTGGCATTGGCCACGGATAGCAACATTACATGTATCATCAGAAATACGGCAGTTTTGGCCGTATCCATGGGTTTCGGTATGCGTCGAGATCCCAGGGCTGTCGTTTTGAGTTTTTTGTCAGGAAATTTCACGAGATTGTGTTTGGCGACTTGTGAAATGCGGCACGTGCCGCCGGTCATACATGTAACGTAAAGCAGGAACCTGACGACAGCCTACGGTACTGTATAACACGCTGTCATTATGGGCTGTCCGTTGTGGATGTCCACATCGTCCATTCCTCGCTTATAGGTAAGCAGAAAACAGAAACCACCCACGAGCATACGCTTAGTTTTAAAGCAGGGTCCATTTAATAAAAAGGTTAGCGAGACAGCCGTGTTTGCGTTTGCCGCGGCCATATACCACGTGCAGTAGACGCTCAACTAGGCGTGCAGCCATCATTATCATCGATACAACCCGAGGCTTAAACATCGCAATCTGCTGATACGCTAACAGAATACGAGTGATGTAGAGGGCGAGTTATCACAGTGTAGTCTGGTTTTAAGCGAGGGAAACCCCACACGATTGTGGGCTGTGAAAAACCCTACAATAATGGATGTCAGACTAAACCTACTCGAAAAGTTCATTGTGGCCTTCATTGACAGTCAGCTTATTCTCCAACTTCCGCCGTCGTGCAACTCCAACTCTCGAAGTGAAAGGATGTCCAAACACCCCGCCACGCACCAAGTTTCCAGTCTACTCGGATCGAGCTTTCAACTGCACAGACACGAGTTGCCAAAACTGGAAATACGGTGCAAAGACCTCTCGGTAATTGTCGAGTCTGAAGATGAAACTTCGTCGGGGTTGCCGTCTCTTTGGAAAAGCCTCACGAAGGTTGCGACCACATTCACACGAAGGCCCACACAACGACGCGTGTTGAGCCAAGTAAACGCTGTGTTCAAGCCTGGGACACTCACGCTCGTCCTCGGTCAACCAGGATCGGGAAAGTCAACATTCTTAAAAATGTTGAGTGGCCAACTTCAGAATGTCACAGTGAAAGGTGAAATTTCGTGCAATGGATTGGCGTGGAAACAAGTGTTACCAAAGTTGCCGCAACTCGTTGCATACGTGCCACCGAGTGACCAACACTTTCCTTCCCTTACAGTGCAGGAAACCCTCGAGTTTGCCCGTTTCTGCTGTGCTGGAGATGCGTCATCGGACGGGATCATCGACCACCTTGGGCTACAGACATGTCGAGACACAACGATTGGCAATGACATGGCTCGCGGCGTCTCTGGAGGGGAGCGACGTCGTGTGACCACTGGAGAAATGGCATTTGGCGCGAAATGTATCGTCTTGATGGACGAGATCAGCACTGGACTCGACAGTGCCACAACGTTCAACATCGTTTGGAAACAGCGCGAACTTGCCAAGAAACAACACAAGACGGTTGTCATGGCGCTCCTGCAGCCGGCGCCTGAGGTTTTCGAACTCTTCGATAGCATCTTGCTGCTAAATAAGGGTGAAGTTGTCTATCACGGACCCCGACATCAAATATTGCCATATTTCCAAAAACTTGGCTTGTTCTGTCCACAAGACGTTGACGTTGCCGACTTTCTTCTCGATATCGGTACCAACCAGCAGTGCCAATATGAGCACATACAAACTGCAAATGCTCTTAGTACCCGAGTGCCAAGTGAATTTGCGGGTGTTTTCAGAAAATCCTCAATTTTCAGGAATACACTGAGACTTTTGGAAATCCCGTGTAGTATGCAACAATTCTGTGACGCCATGCAACATTTGATGCAACTACCAACATTCCGACAATCATTCTGGTCTAGCACCCGGATGCTAATTCGTCGCCAACTGACGATATCCTTTCGCAATAAACACTTTCTTGGTGTTCGAGCGTTAATGGTGGTATTTGGTGGCGTTATTTACGGGACAACATTTTTCCAAGTTGACCTCACGAACGTGCAAGTGACAATGGGAATTGTGTACCAGACTGCAATTTTCCTGTCGGTGGGGCAATCGTCTGAGATCCCCTCGTTCATGGAAGCTCGGGAGGTTTTCTACAAACAGCGGAGTGCCAATTTCTATCGCACGTCTTCTTACGGCAGCGTGTCCTGTGATCGTGTGCGAGAGCGTTGTTTTCGGGTCTTTGGTGTATTGGATGTGTGGGTTCGTCGCGGAGGCTGGACCGTTCTTGGTCTTCTTACTGGGGATGATTCTGTCTAGTGTGGCTTTGAGCAGCTCCTACGTGGTGTTATCTATTCTGTCACCCAATCTTGACGTGGCTCAACCGTTATCCACGCTCTCCACTGTTCTTTTCAGTGTGTTTTCGGGTTTTGTGGTCCCTTTGACTCAAATACCAGCGTTATTCTCGTGGTTATATTGGTTGAATCCAGTGACTTGGTGTGTGCGTTCAGTGATGGTGAGTCAGTACCGTTCCTCTGTTTTTGAAGGGTGTTTCTATGGCGATGAGAACTATTGCAAGCAATTCAACACGACCGTAGGAGGATATTTGCTGTCACAGTTCGACGTGCCGTCAAGCGAAGTGTGGGTCTACGGTGGTTTAGTATACTTGGTACTTGCCATTGTCGTGTTCGTAGCTGCTGCAATCTGTATACTCGAACATAGGAGGTTTAATACGTCAGTGGTGACAAACAACGTTGCATCGAGCAACACCGAGCGGTCGAACAAGAGGAAGAAAGCGCTCCAATTGCAACTGAAACAGCAACATTCGAACACCGGAGATGTCGACTACTACTTCAAAATTGGGTCTTCAACGTCAAGCACAAAGTTTGTATCGGATACTGCCATCAACATGGAGAAAAAGCCGTTGAAACGGGTCACCTTGGCTTTCACGAATCTCTGGTATTCCGTGAAAACTGCGGACAAGACGGTTGATCTTCTTAAGAACGTAAATGGGTACGCGCTCCCAGGTACAATGACGGCGCTAATGGGGTCTTCCGGTGCCGGTAAGACCACGCTGATGGATGTCATTGCCGGTCGGAAGACCGGGGGATCAATTCGTGGCGAAATCATGTTGAATGGCTTCGTCGCCACTGAACGAGCTATACGACGGTGTACCGGGTACTGTGAGCAGCAAGACACGCACTCGGAAGTCTCGACAGTCCGTGAAGCACTCACATTTAGCGCTCTGTTGCGTCAAGACAGCAGCATCTCGATGGACGCCAAACGCGAATCGGTTGAGGAGTGTTTAGATCTTTTAGGATTACGTTTAATCGCTGACCAAGTGATTAGAGGCAGGTCGCAAGAGCAGATGAAACGCGTGACTATCGGCGTGGAGCTGGCTGCACAGCCCAGTGTTCTCTTCCTGGATGAGCCAACAAGTGGGTTGGATGCCCACTCGGCCAAGATGATCATGGATGGCGTCCGAAAAGTGGCAAACACCGGACGCACGGTCGTGTGTACAATTCACCAGCCATCGTCCGATATTTTCTTCCTCTTTGACAGCTTGTTGGTGCTGAAACAAGGTGGCGAAATGGTGTTTTTTGGCAATTTAGTCCACCCTCTTCCGGATCAACGCGAATGTGGACAACTGATCGACTATTTCGAGTCGATTTCGGGTCTTCCTGGCCTGTCGGAAGGCCAAAATCCAGCCACCTGGATGCTCCAATGCATCGGGAATCAGGGAAAACATTTTGACTTTGTGCGTTATTTCTACCAAAGCCGAGAGTATTTATCTCTCTTGCACGGTTTGAACCAATTAGGAGTCACGAAGCCGGCACTTGATCGATTCTCAGAGGTTACAATGGTAGACTTCCAAAAATGGCACAAAGTATTTTTTTGTACACGCAAATGTTTCGCACAGATGCTGAAGCAAATGAAGCATATACTCGTCACAAGCGTTACTCAGACGTAAATATCGTCTCCGCAAACTTGTGTTTGTGATGCTACTTCACCATCATCAGAAGTGGAGGACGTCATCTCTCAGTGCGGGTTTAGACTCGAGGACGGCAGACGTAAGACTTAGTTGTTGTACACGACCAAAACGTCCGTGCGAGTTTCCCAAGAGAGATCATTTTGAAAACGTCACTCAGGTACACAACCACTCCAGCTTTAAATCATGACCAGTAATGGGAAGAAGACGAAAGGAAAAAATTTCAAGACAGCGGAAATTAACCGTACATACATGAACGTATTTAAGTGGTGAGTTAGGACCTCACGTTGCTGTTATTGTCTTGCTGTAGGAATGCTGGTTCTTGTAGAAGCGAGACTACCGTTTGGAGCTGAGCAATGGCAAAGTATTGCGTCTGCCTACAACTCTCATTTACCAGTCGGTTGGCCGCAGCGCGACGGCGATAGCCTAAAGCGGAAGTTTCTTGGACTGAAAAATAAACGCAAACCAACTGGAGATCCCGACTGTCCTCAAGAAGTCCGCAAAGCCAAACAAGTGTTTAGAATGATAGAAGCAAAATGCGCTGTTACGACTTTGCACGACGATTCCGACAGTGGAGATACCATCGAAGACGTTATCGGCAGGACCGAACCTTCTTCAAACGATGAGGAAGGGAACACTGAGCCTCTCCTTGATAACGAGCCTCTGGTAAACTTTCAGTTGACAAACACTCACGAACAACACGCTGAAGGATCGGACATCGCAGGCAATGGCACCCTCGAAGACACCCAATTGAACAGAAGCACGACGCCTCCTCCCGTGCAAACTCCGTTAACAGCAACTCCTCGCTCGGGCCTTAGTCCAGCAGAATTGGCTCATTTGTCAGATCGGCTCAGCATGCCAGCGTCTTCATCACCAGTTCTATTGAGTCAGACAGCTCGCCGTCGTATCCGCCTCGACTCCGTGTTGGACTCGCTGACTACTGCAACAGCACCTGAGAACTCAGACAACAGCATGGTTGAGTTCATGATGATGCTGGATCAGCGCCAAGCTCTCCGTGAAGCAGAACTTCGCAGAGAGCGTGAAGAACGAGAGGCTATTCGCGAAGATCGCGAGCGCCAACTGCGCGTGCAATTGGCAGAACAGCAAGCCGCGCGAGATACTCAGAACCAGCAACTCATGCTGATGGTGATGGCAAAGTTGTTCGGATCTGCTGCTGTGCCGACACCTGAGGAATCCACGTGAGACACGATACGAGAATAGAGTCAACACGGTACGATACCCCGTTCATACACATTTTCTTTTAGTTTCCGGGCATACCGGTAGTTGTAGATGGCATGAATACACTACGTATTTGACTAATTCCCGACTCTCTTACCCGAAGGTTATATAGGTGATAGATGTTGCTGAGACGCAGTCGCCTTTTTTCAGGGTTGTAAGGTAGAGGTAACAATAACTGCCTGAAGCATTTTGAAGCACATCCCATACCCCATTCTGCGGATTGCCTCACGCAAGTGATGGCGTTGCTCATCGCAATTAAACCTCTTCGACATTCCCGACTAGCGCGCTCAAGATCACCATCTTTAAGAGGCGTAATGATTCTACCAGCCATCTCGTCACTCACTGGAAAAGCTGAGTCAGTCGCACAACAACCTCCGTCCATTGTCTTTGATGTATCAGCAAGCCGATACTGCAAATTCCTACTCATTTCTCCGTCGTTCCATGAGCCTGGATGGTTATGCCGGCCCCAAATGAGCGTTCCGTCAAAACCGTAGCAGAGTACACCTGTCACCTTCACTGAGTGAAGCCATCCTACAAACACAGTAATTAGATACAGAAGTGTAACTATAACCGCGTTAAAAAGACCTACCATTAAAGTAAGCGTTCTGCAGATCGCTAGCCGAAGGCTCCTGGACTGCATAGTTTTTTCCATCAGCAACACAAAAGCATCCTCGTACAAGTGCCTCCTTCTTGGTAACACTGGCGGCCCAACTACGCTGTTGATCACATGTCGGCCACCGAATCTGGGCTTCCGGTACTTCTGGTAGTGCCTTGTGCAGAGCGACCTCTGCGTTGCAAAGAACGCGTGACAGCGTGGAGGGAGGCGCTCCAAACATCTCACACAGCGTTTTGTGCTCCACGGCGTGCGCGTAAAAATGTAGAAGACAAGCGAGGACGTTATTGATGCTACAGAAGCGAGGAGGACGTCCTCGTTTGCCAGGACCGCTCTTAACAACGTAGTGTGCTGTAAACGATAGCAGTAATCTTTCAAATGCCGCCACTGGTATTGCCACCGTATTGATAAACGCTCCGTCGTCTCTGCTTCTGTAAATTGTAGCCCATGGGCTGTTCGACGGAGATATAAGCGCACTTGAGGTCAGGTAGTTACGAACTCTGAGAGTCATACGAACGCGAAGCAAAGCAGCAATTTTCCACTTGAGTTGACGCTTATGACGTAATTCGTGCTGGCGACGGCGATTCAGGTTGGCGAAGAGGATAATAGTGCGGTGAACCATGTCTTTAGAGTACCTTGCACTCCGTTTCACTGTGCAACTCTGCTGAAGAACGCTGAAATGACGATCAGCAACTAACTTTCATCGAAGATTATACCGCTTTGCATGTGTTATTTTTGGAGGACTGGTAATACACAAACCAGTCATATACCACGCACATGTACTGGATCAAGACCGACACATATGTCATGATATGACCGACACAGTCTTGCGATTGTGTTATTTTTGGAAGTCTACCAATGGACAAGAAACGTGCTGCAACTTGGAGGATCCAAATGGGTTCATTGATTAAACGTTTCTTCACATTGTACTGGAGAAGTGCGTCGTATAACCTTACGCGTCTTGTGATTTCGATGGGGTTTGGCGTATTCTTTGGACTTTTACTCTTTCGTGGAGATTACACTAGCTACCAAGGAATCAACTCGGCGGTGGGTGTGATCCTCATGACAACGCTTAGCCAGGGCAACATTTCGTTCTACAGTGTGCTCCCGTTCACTGGCAGAGAACGCGCTGCCTTCTATCGAGAAAGAAACGCACAAACGTACAGTGTAGTGTGGTATTTCTTGGGGTCGACGTTAGTGGAGATCCCTTATGCCTTCACCACAGGATTACTCTTCTCCGCAATCTTTTATCCTATGATGGGGTTAAGTACGGGTCTGTTGTACTGGGTCAGCGTGTCGCTTTTCGTACTGGTGGAGACGTATCTCGGACAATTTCTGGTATTCGCTCTGCCCACACTCGAGTTGGCGACAGTTGTGGGAGTTCTTTTGAACTCGTTCTTCTTGCTTTTCTCCGGCTTTAATCCTCCGGCTGCGTCCATTCCTAGCGCGTACAAATGGTGTTATTACATTTCCCCCCATCGATACGCACTGTCGATCCTGGTTGCGCTCGTTTTCGGTGTTTGTTCGAAAGAACAGGGCGAGAACGAATCCTCAGTATTGAAGGAAAAACAACAGATCGGCTGCCAAATCCTCGAGGACGCCCCGCTCTCGATTGGTCGAATTAATCTCAAGGACTACATCGAGCAAGTCTTCAATATCAAGCACGACGACGTGTGGATTCACTTTGAGTGCCTGCTCGCCTACGTAATAATTCTTCAAACATTTTCGCTACTTACGCTTAGATTCTTCAATCACCAAAAACGATAAAAATCGATCCACTCTTTATACAAAAATGAAACTATTATTACTTTTTACTAAGACCGCAGCTATGCAACACTTTTTGTTGGAGAACTTTCCAACGGGAAAGCATTTGATACTTCCAGTGTTGAAGTACATGTACACGTAAGTACTAGTCCCTTCCAGTGGACAGGTTCGAGCAGTGGAACAAGCTTATTAATATTTTACGCTGCATCAATTCCTACCAGGATGCTTGCGGCAGCGTCAACTGCTAACAAACAGTTGTTGCGTCGTGCTCAAACGTCATGCATGTATAATTGTGAGCAGTATTACAAACTTAAAGCAGCACACGTAAAAGTATTTTAATACATGTAATGCGTAATACTCATCGGCTACAGTACATGTACGTGTACATGTACGGCAAATCCTCCAATCCTTCGCCTATCTGTTTAACGAACAACAGCACGAATTTGTAGGCTGTCTGCTGTATTAATACATGTTTGTACTGTACCGGTATGTGGAGGGTCCTCCGTAGGCAAGTCATTTTAGTCATTCTGAAATTCTCTTTACGCCGCCCAAGTCATCTCAACGGAAAATGCGCACGTTTGTGTTACCACTGGCGGTGATTGCCAGTCTTGCGACGACCACATTAGCAGCAACCAACGACAACTGTAACGGACCCAATGATGATACCGGTATCCTAATGAGTGGTGTCACTGCTGGTTCCTCGGGGCAGTGCAGTGGTCCAAATGCGAGGACTGAGCCTCCGTCAGGAGCTGTGGTCGTCGACGCCTCCGGTGCTTACAACGGGAGCTTCAAGACCGTTGTGGAAGGCGTTGCCAACCTACCAAACTCGACGGCAGGACAGACGCTGTTCATATTCCCGGGCGTGTACAACGAGCAAGTGTCGGTGCCGAAACTGGCAGGACCGCTGCTACTGCAGGGCTACACGTGTGACACAACTTCGTACGCTGCGAACGAGGTGACTATCACCCAGGCGAAGGCTCAGAAGGACATCCCACCTGAGATCGAGAACAACCGCAACTATCTCACGAGTACGTTGGGTCTCAAGTCGAGCAAAGTGAAGGTGTACAACCTCAATGTTGCCAATACCGTTGGTAAAGTCGAGAAGAACGGCCAAGGCGTTGCTATCTATGCCGATGGGGCCGACTACGGCTTCTACGCCTGCAACTTTACCGGGTACCAGGACACTGTGTGCGCCAACAAGGGTCGTGAGCTGTACGCTAAGTCGTACATCAGTGGTGCTGTCGACTTTGTGTTTGGCCAAAGAGCCATGGCGTGGTTCGAGTCTTGCGACATTGAGTCGATCGGAGAAGGTTGGATCACTGCCAACGGCAACGCCAACGCTACCGTCAGTTCCGAGTACGTTTTCAACAACGCTCGCGTGTTCGGCAATGGCTCGACCTACTTGGGTCGTCCGTGGCGCCCCTTTGCCCGCGTGGTGTGGCAGAACAGCGAGTTGGGAGACATTGTTAACCCGGAAGGTTGGGCGGCCTGGGACGAATCTACCAGCACTGCCGACGTTTACTTCAAGGAGTTTAACAACAAGGGACCCGGAGCAGCAATCGATCAACGGGTGGCCTTCAGTGGACAACTGGATGCGGCTGTGGGAATCAAGGACATCCTCGGAGAGAACTACGAGTCCGAATGGTGGGTTGACACCACCTTCTTGTAAGGTGTAGGCTATGAGTTACAGTGGCTACCCGGGAGAGTAGACGAAGCACAGCTTGACACGGTATTAACTCTAAACTTAGTTAGGCAGTTTTTGTTTGTTGAGGTAGTACTTGTACCGGTACATGTAGCTGTTTTCTTTCATTCTGATAAACGAGAGTATGGGTACAGACGATCCTCTCTGTACTGATATCCCCGATAGTAAATTCCTCCAAATAAAGTGGATGAGAGATGATCACTGGAATACTACGTACAAACTTATGATATCTCTAAGTGAATAGTAATACGAAAGGACGGATATTGTTATGTAGCGGTTCGTAACAATCGATTCGCTCCGTTCTGTCAAAGTCGATTGAAGAATGATAATAGTGACATCTGCTGTTTCTTCCTCGATTTTCTAACAAAAAGAGGTGGCAAACGTTCAGATCCATCTACATTGCATGTAAATGCAATGGAAAAGCGTTTTTCTAGATCTTTTTTTTTTGGGACTGGATAAAGTCACACAACCAAACCGCGAAATAAAAAATAGTTTGCACTTGAAATATAAAACTCTCTAAATTCGCACTTTGCGGAAATCTCTAATAACACCCCTTCATCCCGCTCTCCTCCGTCCTCAAACCACCCCGTCGCCCCCTTTTCGTCCGTCCCCAAAAGATTTTGAGCCTTTCATTTTGAAAACGCGGACGGTCGCCATGTCGAGCGAGGCTAGCGAGGATAGCGCGGCGAGTGTTGCGAGCGAGATAAGCGACGTGTCGCGGCTTGGAAACGGTGTACAGGAGGCAGAATCACCCGAGGCCCACGTTCCTGTCTCTCGAGCGTCTCATACGTCGGCGCCTCCTTTGCAAGACCGCTACTATGACACGTGGGACGACTTTTTCGATTGCCTGGCCACTTATCAAGACGGGACCCACCAAGTCTTCAAGAAGCGGACTTCCACAACTACTGCTGCGAGAAATAAGGATCTCGTCAAGCGCGGAAACGCCTCCAAGACGACTACGATCCCGCCCTGTTTTGATAAGTACTACCGGCGATTCGTTTGCACGCACGGTTGGAGCCGTCCAAGCCGTTCGAAAGCCAAGCGCAAGAGCTATTTCGCTAAATCTACGGGCTGCGAGGCTCAGCTATCGGTCACTGTGATTTGGGTCAGCGGAAAAGGCTTTCGGGTGAAAGTAACTCAGCAAGTTACGACCCACAACCATGCTCTGGGGCCGGTTTCGTATTCCAACCACCCGGACAACCGACGCGTCGAAGACCCCGATGTTATCGACTTCGTCGACGAGCTACAAGCTGCGGGGGCCAAGAAGAAGATGATCATGCAGTTTATACGACGACGAACCGGTATGCTTCTACATTGTACGTTTATTTATGTAATTGGGCTGCTAAGCATTGGATGTCTGTAGGCAAGAACGTAACGCTGCGCGACGTTCACAACCTCGTGGCGAAACTGAAGGAAGGACGGCGGGGGACGACAACGGTTGAAGCGAGGCTGGAGGGTGTGCTGCGTAACTTTTGTCAAGGGAAGGGGAACACTGCTACTGTGTACGTGGATGATGATAAGCTGGCTCAGACTATCACGTTCCAAACACACCAGATGCGGCGTTTTTTTGAAGCATTCCCTGAAGTGCTGATGGTGGATGCTACTCACAACACCAACGACGCCCGCTACAAGAGACAGTGGAATGGATTGAAGCAACGTCCCTTAATCGACTGCACGTACCTGAAGGTCTCGACGAATTTGTGAATTTAGACAAAACGAAAGCTGCCGCTGCTATCCAGCGTTTAGTCTTGCCAATGTCGCGACAGTCGCCCTTCAGAAGAATTGCAAACGAGTCGCTGTTGCTGTTTCGCAAAAACTTGTGGCTCAATGACGACAGTATCATGCATACTATGACTACTTTAAGTGAAGAGATGAATGAACTTGGAGTCATATCGCCAGGATTTAACGCAACGAGGGACATGTCAACCACAGGCAGTGTTATCGCCGGCTCAGAACCATTTGCAACGAAAAAAAAGTTCACGCTGCTCCCGATATGTATCCATGGCAACCACTGGTGCGGTGCGGTGTTCAACTTTGTGGATGAACCAAACAGCATCACCCTTTACGACCCCCAGCAGCGAAGCGAACAAATCGAGGAATGCGAGAACATCGTCCAGAAAATTTTCCAGATAAAGTCGGCGCCTTTTGAGATAAAACATGAAACTCGCCTGAAGCAGACGGACGGTGTGAACTGTGGTCCACTGGTGCTTCTGTTCTTTGAGTGCGCTATTCGAGGAATCCCATTGCCCACGAGCTTGTCGAAACCTCTGCTGCGGTACCTCAGATTGCGATTTTTGATGAAGTCGTCACATGTGTAGACCGCATTTTGGTAGTAACATGAACCAATATATGCTTCTTTATGATGAAATACAAACCTATAGCACTACAACTGCTTTTAGGAGGCATGTTGCGTTACTTTCCGACCTCAGTTGGGCTATGACAGGATAACGAATGGGGAGGCAGAGACAAGACTCGGAGAAACGTTTTCAACGGATCCCGCCAAGCCTGGGGCTGCGCCTATGTGATGAAAAAGTTCCGGTAGTAGCTACGAGCGATACAGCGTCCACGCTCACCATGTTCATTTGCAAAACTCACAAGTTATTTTTACATTCATACAACATAATCTCCTCGAGCCGTTACATTCACACGACAGGCGCATTGCGCAACCGCTCAGAAGCTCCCCACCATCCATACACCTGAGTCTAAATATAGTGAAATTTTTGAATTTGATGCGGTAATTTATTGGTAATATACGCCTAAGTGTGTCTCCATTGTGCCTTTGTGACTTTGTCATTGGCATCCTCGGTCACAGTGCCTGATCTGTGGTGCCAATACGCACTTAAGTACGAAGTCACAATCACATTGTGTGACTCTAACATCGACCTTTTTTTTTGCCATCCAGTCGAGAGCTATAAGTCTAACTCGGGACAGCGAACCGAGCGGTGCAATTTTGGAGTTAGGGCTTCCAATGTTATGGCTTCGAGTAGGTGTTCCTGCTTCAGGACTTTTCTAATCGTTGTCGGTGATAAAGCTCGCTGTAGCTGAAACACGTTTTGAGCCCACAACCCAAGCTGGACCTGGCTCAATGATGGATTGTCGGCTTTGTGTCGGCAGATCTGTCGTCGCTGTGCATTTGTCAGCCTGTTTCACGACGTGGGTGGGGTCTTAGTGGGCGAAGGTGTAAGAGGCATTGCAGTGTTGGGCGGGGAATTGATAAATGCCACCGCAAACCGGCACCAGTCGAGCCAGAAACGAATCGCAACGCCGGCCGCTCGTCATCTCAGTGCTGTGTTTGCCGTATATTGACAGCTTCGATTAATAATTCCTCTTTATAGTAGTAAAATGATGATATCAATATAGAGCGGTTCGTCTGTATCTCGCTTTCGTAGGCACTTCAGTATTAATACACGCTCACAAATTACAATAATTTATCTGAGGTTTCTCTATTACTACTAAATCTTACTCGATGAGACTACTTTTAGTAAGAGCATCGATACCGTAGGGAATAACAAGAGGTCTCTGAACAGTCTTTTTACAATAATGTTCGTTCGGATTCTTTCCCGTCTCTACGACAGGTTGCTTGACAAGATTATATCAATGTTTCTTGGGAAACGCAGGATCTTTAAACAGGTTTGGTAGACCTGCGCACACGAAGAATCTGAAATTCCCGTCCGTAGTTTGCGAAAATATCCGTTGGGGAACTCAAGCTGCTTAGCACAAAGAGACACCAGTAAATCAGGGATTTCGGTAGATGTTCGATTACTCCAGTTTCGTGAAACGCTGCACTTCAGCCGTGAGTGCAACACGGTCGACGGATGATAATTCCGTCCGGGTCGAGTAGTCTTCGTGAGTCGGGGATATCAGACTGGAAACAGCCGTAGAAAACCACCGTTCGTGTATCAATACCTGATTTGTAGGGATCTACAGCCGTACAGCGACGATAGTAAATAACACGACGGCATGGTAATCTCGGGGCTATGTAAAAGTCGTAGTCACGGCACTGGTGACTTTGAATAATTGTGAAGGTGTTCACAGCTAGCAACGTCCACATCGTCGCTTCTTGTAAGTGTGGCGAAATCAGTGTAACCATGTAGTCACATCGTTTGAGCAGGTGATAAAATAATAGCGTTTCAGGACCAGCTCCCATTCCATGATTAGCCAATAGTGGAGCTGTTCGGCTAGCTGTTCCTAGTTATACGTTCCGAATATGACGGTAATGGTTCCCCTAAAATAACTAAAAAAAAAAACGCAGCAGCTTAGCGCTCCCCGATGATGAAAAAAAAAACTGTGGGTAACATATAACAAACTTTATTCTGAGATAACGTTCGAGAAAAGTAGCAGGACCAACGCCGACTCCAGCATCTGAAGAAATATAAACTGCGAGCCAGTATTGACAAGCACACTTTTTCCAACACCGCACAACGGATCCACAACAAGCGACAAACCGCTCGTTATTCTCATTTATGATATCATGATGAAATCTGGAGTAATTCTGACCCAAAACATCTAGTACTCAAACTTAAAACTTAAATAAATTGACTTGAGCATTTAATACATGTGTTAAATAATTCCCGTGGCGCTAATTAGTAAAACCCTCATAAAATGAGAAAGGCTACACATAGGCAAGGAGGTTACAGATAGTTTTTTTATTCTAACGTCTCATCGTTTAAAGATAACACCTTTCGAACATCACTTCAACATCCGACCGACATGACCTTCTACAAGAATTTTATGAGGGGCCAAGGTTTGGTGGTGCATTACACCCCACAATGCACTATCAACTGATGCTGTAGTTTTTTAGGATCGATTAATGGCTCTTCTGAATGAAGAAACAATACGATGACATTGTCTGCCAGGCGGGGCCGTTTTTAGGTAGTTTAAAGATAAAATACTAACTTTGTTTCAGTGAGGTTACTCTTGGTAAGTGTGAAGGTATGCGCTGTGGTATTATTCGGGTAGAGGGTATTATTCGGGAATTTCCGCACATTGGATTGTCATACCCGATATAGTGTGGTTTCTGTGGCGGTTTACAGCATCAAGACAGTAGATTGGGAGCTGGAACTCCCACTAGCGACAACGTGTATTGCTCGTTATGTTGCTTGTTTGATACTGATGCTACATAACCATTCCAAATCGTCCTATTCCAACGTCATTATTAGGCACCTTTCGAATAGGCACCTTTCGAAGCCTGTGTATTGCCTCCCATTCCGGGCAGTTCAGGAAGTCCGTTTTGATAACTCCATACGAGGCCAAGTTCTAGCACGCCATTCCATTAGGAACGCTGCAGCGCCTAGTTAAGCATTACACACTAACATGTGGTAGAATACTACCGACCGTCACAGTTTCTCTGTGAACCTGTCATTATGCTTGAATCAGAAATCACAAAAAATTGTTTGGTTTGTGTATCGGATATCCTCTGTATCAGTGATACTACCCAGGTGAATGCTGTTTTTGGCGGCAAAGCGTACTAGCCGAAGTACTTTAATCCGCGTGAATGTTGCCCGAACATACTTCAGCTTGCACTTAGCGCAGGTGATGAACCACATGCTTCCATATCGCCAATGTCTTTCTTGTGATCGCAGTGCGATTCGCACATGCTCGCTGCTAGAACAAAACATCCAGCGTAATACAGGGCTGCAGCTAATTGTAAACAGTAATGTGCGTCAATAAGGAATACATGTGAAGTTATATTGGTACAAATTGACATTTTTCTAGCACTTTGAGTATGTAGAGTCCTCTATTCTTTAATCATGTCAGAGGACACACATTACTGTAAAGCCAATAATGAAGCAACTGCCCTGCACACAATTGTAAATCTAGAGCTTTTCCGTGTGAAACACGGCTTTATAATAAAGACGTGTACTAAAGTAAGAATAATTGTGTTTAGCTACATCTCTATTTTTGATTCTTTCTTATTTTAGGCTAAATCTACGGACATCGAGAGCGGAGTGCTGGCGCTATCGATGTCCTGAACGTGATTTAAGTCTTACCCGCGTTTCCGTACCTGTTAAGCGCTAACCAGGTTTTTCGCGACGACGTTTTTTTGGAACCAGTCTTTGTACCTCGCAGCAACTCTGGGGTTCTTAATTTCGGCAAATTCCGGCGGTCCTCTGACTTTGTGAACTAAAGAGAACAGTCTCTGTTCAAAGAGCGATGTCCACTTCCATTGAGTGTTCGGTGTAACCCGGAGCGACAGTCCATAAAGAATTGCCTTCATATAGAATGCAAACCTCGATAAAAGAGGTGCCGCTCGCTCTTCATCATCCGGGTTGAGCACTTCCATGTCCATACTGCTGTCGTCGCCCCGCAGACTTCTCTTTTCGTTGACGTTGACCTCAGTGGGCGAAGAGCGAATCGTTGGCGTCGAAGCGTACTTCCATTTAATCGTCTTGGTCTCGCTGCCAGAAATATCGAGCGATACTGCCTCAGTGGGTGCAAAAAGCACGACCAGAGTTGAAAGCACCGTCAGCAATACCAGGCGCATTGGCGGATGAGGATGTCAGGCGAGGTAAATTTTGAAATGAGCTCTCATCCCGTGCCTTTGAGGAGCTGATCGTCTGTAAAGTAGCCGCCGAATCAGATCACCATCGCATGGGGTGACGGATTAATCAAGCAGCTTTAAAGCAAGATAATAATAAATGCTTCTGACATTGCTTTAGAGTTGTGTTGACATGTTTTTTTTCGTAATCTGGAAAGGCCTTAGCTTACGGAAATCGAGGTGTAATACCAAGCTGAACTGCAGCCGAGCTGGTGCGATCGGGTGGAGCCGTAGCAGACGGGAGTGGGACTTGCGTTGAAATGTTTAGAGGAAATTGCCACAGCGAGCTGCACTGCAGTGTTCATTGCTGCATTTCACTCTTCATTGTATCGCGATGAGCACGGAGGGACTGAAGCGACGCCTGCCAAACGTAGCACGCCAAAGAATTGGGTTACCGAATGACCGCCACCGAATCTCCGTACACGATTTTCTTACTGTACCCCCCCCCCCCCCCACTGGGCCAGCCCGCCAACAATTGGATTACAGTTTGATCCTCACCAAATCATCGTAATAGATTAGGTTTAGTTCTACATGTTTTTGGCCTTCCCGCCTCCGCTACGCTTCGGCGGGATAAATATTAAAACTAAACGCTAAGCTCCTATGCGCCTCGATACTCTAATTTCATTAATCTGGGTCAGCATCATGCTTAAAAATAATTTTTTCTAATGATCTTGAATCATGATTCTTGCTACAACCTCTTTATTATTGTTTGCTATCACTGTATCTTCATCTTTCACCCAAAACGACCTGCACTTCTAATAACGTTAACCCCTTGAACGCGAAGGATTTCCAGTGCGCCCACCTCCCTAAACCCTATCGTTGTTAGCGTGTATGTCGGGAAAGGGTTACGATAGTAAATCTAGTATATTAAATATCGTGTATATTGCATAGCCGCACTCAAACCCAACACTTACGATGGTAAAAATTTACTATCGTGTATTATTCAATCTGAGAGCTCTCTCTGATACAAGCTAGTTAGTTATCTGTCCGATATAGGAGCAAAGAAGAAATAACCATGCGTCAGGGCCGTGCGATCACTGGATATATTTGTCAAAATATAAACTTCAAAAGCAGCAGCAGAATTTCGGACACATGCAATACTGAATTCAAGTAGCCACATCAGCCAAAAGCAGCTGCTCACGATGTCGTTTCCTCGCGGTGACGTCTCTTTGGCCGAGGAGCGCTGTCATCCGCGCCTTCACCCTCCCCGTCACTAGCGTCTTCACTTGCTGACCCCGCTGCTTCTGCAGAGCTCGAACCGGGTCTCCGAGCGCGAATCCTCTTTTTCTTCTTTGAAGGTGGGAGAAAGGTGCCATTGCGCCAGCACTTGTGCCAAATCTCAAATCAGGAGGCGGCTTCACCATTGATTGCGTGCTTGACTTTGGTGCACAGATACACGCGAGCGGGTTTTGGCTGCTTGGTGCTAGAAGACAACTTACATGAGCTGCAGTAAAAGGTGGTCTCGCCACCTTTCGCCTCGTCAACCCCCTTCAACATCGAGCACACCTTACAAGCTCTCTGTCTGCGCTTCCGGCCCTGTCCGTTGTTTCCCTCTCGCCCCTCGTCAACCTGGATGGGCACGTGCGCCCGCTGCCTCACGGATGCCGGCGTCTTTACTGGGGTGCCCTCCATACTGCACAGGGTGCTCCTGTCTGACGCCTGTAGGTGCACCAGCTCTGTGTGAAGCTGTTTCATGAACTTGACGTGCTTGAGCTTTGGTTTACCTTCGTTTGTGCGACGACGGTTGAACACTATAAACGAATTTACGATAGCGAGGTCAACGAGCCCCAAGAAAAGCGACTTGTAGTATTTCTTGTACTTCAAAGCAAGCTGTAGCGAATTTCTTCTTATAGCGTGTATAATACAGGATTAGAAACAAATTTATCATGTACATACAGGGTAGTAATCCTTGACTTTGTAGGCGGGGTTGATCATGCACATCAACTCCGCCCATAAACGTCTGGTAGTCCTTCAGTATCCTTGGGCAAGCAACGTCCACCTTTTCGCCTGATTTCTTTCTACGCTGAACTCGATCTTGCTGAGCGCTTCCACCAGCGCAGAGTAAGTGAACGGGGCGGTTATCCCACCAACTCACCATCTTGACGCTTGGTACTAACGTTGACTCGGTAACAGTGTAACTGCCACGTAGCACATTAGCAGGACGTTTTTTTCTGCTTGATAATGATCTCTTTGCACAGACCGCGTCTGTTAGTCATCACCGCCCCAATACTGTAGAGCCCCATCGCTAAAAGCTGCATTGATAATGCAGGCGAGGGGTAGAAGCGGTCGGTGACGATTAGCCGCTTCTCAGTAGTTCCACTGGGGCCAAACACCTCTGCCAGGCTGCGAATAGCTGCCGCGGGTCCAGACTTGGTATCTGTGGATGCTGCGTTCCCATGTGTTTGCCGCAATAAACTTCAAACCTGTATCATACAAGATACACATATTAGTAAAGTGTACAGTACACGTTAAGGGGACTTTGCAACAACAAAAAAGGAGCTTACCTCATGCAGTAGGCCGTCGACGAGCAGCACATCATGAATAGCTTGGTCCCCCACTTTAGGGGCTTATCCTTTATCTAAACTCTGGTCTTGTTGAAAGATGATTGAGATGGCAGCATGGCTGCATCGAAGGCCATGACCAGAGTAGCCATGTATCCAGCCTGAAACCGCTGTTGAACAGCATCAACTACCGAACGCAGCTTCCAAATACGGTCACCAGCAGCGCGAGGGTCGTCGTTACGACTAAAGTGCAGATTCCTTGAAATATGCATGAACCGGTCCCTTGTCATGAATAGGCCAAACCGACCGCGTGGGATTGCGCTTTCATCGGTCATCTTCCAGTGATTCTCCAGCTTTTCTTTGTTTGGCGATATCGTTCTGGCAATTCGAAGCCCCACAAAGATGCACAGCTCGCGAGCGGTGATGTCAGGTGTTCTTAGCAGCGACGCCTTGATATTAGCACGCGAGCTCTTTCTAAATCCAGGTGACTTCTTCTCCCTTTTCGTTTGCTTTTCGTACTGACCTTCGACGCTTTCGTCAATACTCTCCAACAGCCGAGGCTGTAAAAAATAAAATAGTGCTCCACTCGCCGAAGATGCCGCCTCAAGTGCACGAGGTGTTGGTCCGTAATCGTCTCCACAAACGCCAGGATAATCCTCTCGAAGCGACGCAATCGAACGAGGTACGTAAGGCTGGTTCAGGTAGGGAAATGGGCTGTATGTTACAGGTTTAGGCCACCCACTAGTAGACATGTCCTTCAGGATATCAGCGGCTATCGTGCCGCTTGCAATATTCGCAAAGCCACCAACAGCGTCGATCAGTGACTCAGTGAATAGCGGATCTTCAGTATCCTCCTCATCCAGTTCGCCAGCGCCTCCGTCCTCGGACTCTTCGTCAAACTCACTGTTCTCATCACTACCGACTCCGTCGTCATTTTCAGCCTCTGACGACATTGCTTGGTATTCATCCGGGTCATCATTGTCTCTCACTATATTGACATCTATTATAACCAGCACATACAAGATAATGTTAGTAACTTGTATCTATATCGTGTAGATACAAGGTAACGTACCCGAATACAAGTCAGCAATCCTGGTTGACCGGCGCGGTTCCGGAGCTACAGGAGCGTCGTCAACCGCATTAAATGCGCTACCCACGTTCCGTTGAGGATCTTCACCCTCATCGGACTCAGACGTGCCACCATTCAACAATCCTTCTTCGGTCATAGATGTTGACACGTGGGGGGATTCGCGCAATGGACTTGGGGTAACATGAGGCGATGTGCACAGCAAAGTCACCAGCACCGCCCTACTGTTAGCGCTGCTAACCAAGCTGTCGACATCTGAAGCAGTAGCTGTATCGTATTATTTCACATACAAGTTAGGCATAAATGTAGATTTGTACAATACCCGATAACAAATATCTCTACCTTCATTAATCTGCTGTTGGCTTTGATCATCGGAGCACCGCTGCGTCGCTGAGAGTGGCGATGCTGTAGCTGTAACTGCAAACAATTGTCCGATACAAGTTAGAGAAATCCAGTAACGTGTATCATACAAATCAGCAACGTCATACCGCTGGCGCTAACTGTTGTTCGCTCGGAACTGTCCTGCTTCTCACGCTGATCTCCAGTGGGCTGCTCCGACACTTGCTTGGCTTTCGCAGCACTCTCTGAACAAACAAAAGTTATCAGTAACGAAACTATACTTGAAAACGCAACCAAAAGCGCACCGATATCAAGCCGGTCCAAATAGCGCATTAGTTCTTCCTCCCCGACAAAAACGTCCTTGCCACGTGTGTCTGCCTTTGTCTTTCCCGGCTTTATATACGTAAAGTCAACCGAAAGGCCAGTGGGCCTTTTGGAAGTCCATCCCTCTTTCTTGAGCTCAGCCCAGCGGGCGCGAAATCCTAACATCCGTCCGGCAGTCTGCAAATTCTCGAATGAGATGAATGAGTGGCGTCGGGGCCGCTGGCTGTGAGACTTTGTAGTACGTGGTGCACATTAGACTAAAACCTGTCAGCCTTGATTTTTAGAAAGTGAATAGTCGCGCGGGGGAATAGGTGAGACATGCCGGCACCCCGTTCTCTATTGACTTATCATTTGTATAGAGCAATACAAATGTTAAGTCAAATTTTCTTATCGTGAATAGTCCAGGATAAGCTTTTTTTTGATATCGTGTCTGATACAGGCCGTCGCGGTCAAGGGGTTAATACAAATGCTACACAATATGTTTAGTTTAGCGTCGTGCTGATACCACGGGCCGTTTCTGAGCCATGAAACCTAGCTCACATCAACGTATAAGATATTAATGGCGTGCTCAGCTTGCACTACTTACCCGCTTGTACTGCTGGTTAATCTTTTACGTAGCTTAAGATTGTTCACCTCTCATACCAAAGCTAAAAAAAATCGATTTTGTACATTTCAATTTGTGCTGTTTCAGAAGGAGTCATTAGACACTCTATCTGTGCCAGATATGATTACAGCATTAGCATAATACGTCGCAAGACGCCTTGCTGCTGTTGCTGTTGACGGTAGTGTTTTCTTTTTGATAAATTTACGATGATATCAGGGTTATTAGACGTCATTTAGGCTCCTAGTTTATTAACGCATCTTTATGCGGTCTACTTAACCAACTTTAATTTTCACCTCTTGTGTTGTGTTGTTGTCTCGCCGCTCCATTTAAAATCGTATCCTACGCCCTTGTCGGCAACACATCCACCGGTTAAGTAGTATCAAATTTTGCTGTCTAAAAAAACGCTTAAAAACAATGGTCAAGTTTAATTCGCTTACTGTAGTAATTGTCATCAGCCCATATAAATACTTTTTGCTCACAATAAACCTATCTATCTTTGTGGCTCAAGCGACAACGTTTATTAGCACAGCGTTGTTCTTACGGCCAGCCCTTACGGCCGGCAACTGCTGTATTTATAGCTTGTACGATTTAGCTGTACCTCATAGAAACCCACTCAGATTACTTATTAATGCTAATATTTTTACAACAAAACAAATGTAGCTATCATTTTAGGCATTGTAACTCGCAGAAACTACTGAGTACAGAGTATTATGTATATTAATAATATGGCCTCGAAAACATGCGTGTCCGCTAAGCATCTTGAAGCATTGGAAGCAAGCCCTCAGTTTAGCACTCGAACATTATAAACAACATGCATTATCAATAAAGAAAATACGATCCCGCCTTCGGATAATGGATAGTCTTGTGCAAGTCTCCATATGTGCTCTGTGAACCACATGAATTTACTGATGTAAGCTACATAATCCAGTTTTAACCACTTCGCTCCGCTCGACAGCCAATGGGAAAGCTCAAAAATCTGAGTGTTTCGTGTGACAGACGGACGGACACCGGGCAAGCATTGATAGTTTAGGACTAGCCGGCCGCCGCCGCTATGCGGTGGAGTGGCATGGTTTGTTGGATATGAGGTGGCCGCAAATTTAAGTGCTTCTTGGTGTCGCGTGCTTTGTGAGCGTCGTTCACCCTAGTACGTCGTGGCTTCGTGTAATCAACCACTTACCTTTCCGTAGTCTCGTGTGGACCCGTATAATATCGTGGTCTGGTACGCTTCCGTTACCCCGTACTACAGGTTGGATGTCATGTTCTTTAATGGCCGGCGCTCTTCCGTGATCTTCCTGGCTTCTAAGTTCCCTGCTCACCCGTGGCACACGCTTCTTAGAGGTTACGCGCTCTCTCTTTTGGGGTCACTCTCTTTAGTACGGTCCCTTTAGTGGCTGCTAACTAATTCCTGCTCTCAAACGTTTACGTGGGCGGCACCGGTTTCGTGATACATAGTCATTCGTTGCCGATTCCGTGGGATGGTACATCCATGCAGTCATGTTGTTCCGTCTCCCGTGTAACGTGTTTTCCTCGTGTGGCTCCATGGACCGCGTTATCGCGCTATCGTGCACTCGCGGTGTGGCTTTGTTGTCTATGCATTTGTGCTCGCGTAGTTTATATGCGGTGCCCGTGTTATTGTGATCTACAATGGTATAGTGCTCCGTAGTCTGCAATCGTGGTCGCTCCCTCGTGCTTCCATGTCTGATCCGCCGTCCGTGCAATGGTACAATCGTTTTCCGTGGCTCAGTGATCTTAAGCTCTACACTGGTATCGTGTTCCGTGGTTCAGTGATCCCCAGTCTATATAAAGCTCTCGTGGCTGCGTTCTCCCATGTTTTAGTGGCTGGATCACCGTCCACGTTATCGTGTTCTTCGTGGTTTCGTGGCTGGGCTGGTGTCTGTGCTATCGTGTTCTTTTGTAGTATCGCGCTCCGTGGCCTGGTGCGTTCCGGTTCTACCCTTGTATCGTGCTCTAATGCTCGGTGATTTCCCCTTTGTGTCTCGTGGTCACGTGTTTGGTCCGCCCATGTGCTCTGTGCTCCACCGTGGCGCTATTGGAGTATACGTTTCCGTGCACTCTTACCGCTACGTGCTCTTCCGTAGTCGTGCTTTTCAGCATGCTGGGGTGTCTATATAATTAGTTCCTTTCCGTGGCCCGTACGCTCCCGTCATATTCTTGTCCTTCTGTCCTTTTCATGGCTGTGTGCTCTTCCGCCTGTCACGCTACCCATACAACTTTGTGGTTTGCATCAGCTAAGTCTTCTGTCATCGCCCATCCTTCCGTGCTTCATGTTGCTCTTCTATCCCATCGTGTACATAGTGTGGGTCGGTGTTACTTCGTTTTCGTGTTCTTGCTTAGTCACGTGCCTCCGCGCTAATTTGATCACAAACGCTGCTCCCATTTTGTTTGATGTACGCCAAAATATATTGTTGGAAAGCTCACACAACATCTTAAGGTCGCACACTACGTGTGCAAATACAAAGGAAGATCATACTTTTTTCCGGGGGCAGTGTGGGGTGCAGGGGTGTAAGCCACAATAGTCATATTTTAAAGTTTTCACAATATTATTAGTAGTAATAAATAATGATTTATTATCCAACGCTGATATAATAATTAAGTGTACTACTACTACAAATAACTGCAAGCAAAAATATGAAATATCTTTAGAATAGTACTAAGAGAAAATATTGTAAGTTAAATAAGTACAGCAGCAATCTACATCCAATAAGTACTAAAGTTTCGATTGAGGCCGAAATATAAGTCACCAAGGCCTACACTTTTTTTCAGCAGCTCCTACGACGATATAGTACGTGTGTGCTAATCGGCGCCTTTTAATTATGCTAACTAACGCGTACACAGGCAGCGCCCTTCGCGTGAGGTGGCGGTCCACAGTTGAAAATGAGAGCAAAACGAAATTTAAGCGGTGCATTTAAGTACGATGTGTTGACCACATACAGTGTGTACACCACATAATGCGATTTTAGCCAATCGACGCCGCCTTCGCTGCGCTCGGCAGCCAGTAGAACGCGCGTATTTGCGTTACATTTTAGAACCCTACCCTC
Source organism: Phytophthora betacei (assembly GCA_011320135.1). NCBI lineage: Eukaryota > Oomycota > Peronosporomycetes > Peronosporales > Peronosporaceae > Phytophthora > Phytophthora betacei. Next base: position 821,080 of record JAANHX010000077.1, read on the forward strand.
GGACGGACTGACAGACGCACACCAGACTCCAGTAGGGGGGTAAGATTGACGGTGGGTCAGCGCAATAATAAAAAGGGAAATTCCACAATTACCAATAAAAAAGACTGCAGTAAGTATTGCAGTATTGCCTACAGCTCTGCGTCACTTCCAGCTGAAGCTAACCTCGTCACATCCCCTGTTTGCATGCACAAACATAATCAGCTCAAAATTGGCAGGCAACAAGCATGCCCGCTGAGGTGTAAGCACCAGCTTGCACTGCGAGAATAATCGCTCGCATGCATTTGATGTAATATCACCACTGTCTCCTCCATGCTTAGCGCGCTTGCTTGGACCAGCACGAAGAATATGCGTCGCGTAATCTTCCTTGCATGCCTTCCTCTTGCTACCACTGCTTAAGATCTCGAATCGCTTGACCGCTGCAGCCGAAAGAACACCTCCGTTGATCATTGCAAGTTGCTTGTTTGTGGACTCTGAGATAATGATTGGCTATCAGATTTATAACTAAGAGCTAGTATGGACAATACAGACATCAAGATACGGTGCTGAGACGTCCAACTGTTTCGTAAAACATCTAAAGTTTCTATGAGCCTACTTTTGTAAATTATACTGGAATATTGGAGCAATATCGTATTCATTTTTTTTAAGAAAGTTGCAGTAATCCGTTTTTTATTTTAAAAAACTGATTTTTAGAGATACTGAATTTTTTATTCAGACCCGTGCCCCCCCCCCCCCCCCAACCCGCCAAACATTTGGATTACAGTTTGACCCCCACCAAATCATCGTAATCATGATCTTCTAACTAGATACCGGTAGCCCAGAAGATCACACATCGTAGTGATCTAAGCGAACAAGATACGAAATCCCCAAAGGGTTACATATATTATACTACATGTAGTATATCGAAGGACCCCAAAGCAAAAAATACAGTTTTTGGCATAATCAAACATCGTAATTAAACAAACAAAGTTCTTAATCACGCCATGCCATGCCATGGCACAAAATTATGTGATCGGATTGGATAAACAAATGCTAGGGCTAGAGCTTAAAGTAAGTAAGATGACAGGAAGTGCCACGGACTAAAGCCACCCGTTCAAGGGACTGATCTGGGGGAGTAGTCTTCTTGAGTACAATTTGGATGGTTATCAGTTATACGCAAGAAAAGAGAAGCTCTACGAGTACTTATCCCAACACGGCTGCTGCTCGTTTATTTCTCGGCCGTCTGAGCACCGCCACAATTCTAAACACCTCAAGGTCATGAGATGCTGCTAGCGGCGTGGGCTTACTGACATCAAACGTGTTATTGATCCCCCCCCCAACGCGAGAGCCTGTATTAGACACGTTTCCTGAAAACGCTTATCCTGTAATATATACAATAAGGTTTTTTGACGTATTTTTTGTATGCGCGTTTACAAATTTCAAGTCAAAGGGGGGTAAGTTTTTTGTTTTTATCACATGTATCTTCCACTCAGATCAGCTGAGATCAGCTGAGATCTGCAAGATCTTGATCTTCTAAAAATAAGAAGCCACAGGTAGAAGTGTGCGCCACACAATTATATCAACTATTGGAGGTGCATTTGCGCGCCACTAGTTTGCCACGCAATTTAGAATCTTCCCCCGTTTGCAAACAATGGCCTTTCAAGCGCGCTGGCGAGAGCTGAGGAGAGAAGGATAGTCGTCAAAGAGACCCCAGGGCCTATCGGTGGACTTCACGTACATAAAATGTCTGGTCAAAGTACGAAGGGCGTCCGCGGGAAAGATTTCTTCGTGGGTGAAAAAGAGTTGATAGCCTTCTTGGATCAGCTGGATCTCGGTACATATGATTATGCTTGGTGGGTTATTTGTTTAGTTTAACGACTTGTGTTTGCATAGCGGATCTTCGACAGCAGAACTCTAAAAAGCCTGCACCAAATCCACAAGTCAGTACTGCGTGTGATCCTCCAGCCCAGACTCGAGGGGAGATTGAAACAGGTATGAATTGCTATCCTCTATTAGATGCAATACCAACTGATTGTATCGTGTATCATACATCCGTCGTTACATCCAGCACCCCTGTACGAGATGCAACTGAGTACAACGACTCAGAGCCGCCGGGTAGCCCAACTGAGCTACCGGACAAAGCGATACAAGTAATGAAGGTATGATGCTCTCGTGTATATTAAATGCTTTAGAAGTCTAATCTTATTGTGTCTTGTACAGGTTTAACGACCCCTACCAGGTCACAAGAGAGCAGTGTTGGTGGTGATGCTCTGATTGCAACATCAACCCACATCTCGACTGCATCGGATGAAGACGGTGGGCTACTATTGTGTTGATTTGAAACTGAGGTATACACTAATGCGTGTTTGGCTTTGTGCCTCAGAGATAGCACTTGCCCAGACAACCTTAGAGTATGACCTGTTTGGAGATGACGATAGCAGCGAAGAAGACGTTGTTGAGAGTGACGAAGAGGTCGTGAATGTCGTGAATGAAGCTGGCGATGAGATAGAACCTCAATCGGAGGTAGTGATAAATGAACCTGATGCAGTACAGCCTCTTGCGGTAGGTATTGTTATAATGTCCATACACTTTTGTATTTTACTTTACTTACTAATATCGTGTATTCTTGTTAGTAGACGACCCAAACCTTGTGTAACCTGGTGAAAGACCTGAGGATTTTGCTGGCCTTGTTTCAGATGACAACACTGAACATGGGTCTGTGTACGACGACGACGACTGGGTACCAGAGGAGCCTGACCCTGCTGAAGTTGGAGATACTGAGCCTCCAGTAGACATGTATTTTGATGAATCACTTCTCGAAGCAGTTGGTGGAGCTGACTTCATTTCAGGTGTGCGCATACACAAGAACATATTGACAGACATGAAGTTCAATGGCTGGACTGCACCCAGAACTGAGTTACCGTATCTTTACATGGAGGAGCCGTACGATATGAGACCAGATGATTGGATCAGTGAAGATTATCCAAACATGTACAATGGAGAGAGTGGACCTACTGCAGAAGCGTTGTTGGCTGGTGAAACTGCTTCTGGGGCTTTCTTTTGATTTGCACCGCCACAGATGTGGGAAAATATTGCCGGTGAGACTGCTGGCTACTTCAACGAGCACATGGACGCTCGTGTGGAGGCCCAGTACGCCAAACAGAAAGCTCGGAGGTTGAAGCGTCCAGACTTTCAAGTCCAGACTCCAGATCAAATCAAGACGTGGCTCGAGAACGTGGTTGATGTTTTGGGAAGAGAGGTTTGCATTTTTGTTGGTTTGGTAATCGCGAGGACAATTTGTCCGAACAAGGAAACGTTTGAGAACCATTGGAAGACCACAGATAAAGGGGTCATTCCCCGGGACTGTTTTGGCCAGTTCATGACCAGAGGCCGCTTCGCACACATATCTCGAAACCTACACTTCAGCAGCAGTAGTGATCCGCGTGCTGCGTGTGATAGAGCGTGGAAATTGCGTCCTGTATCCGACACTCTGCAAGAAACGTTCCTGCGCAATTGGATTTTACCGGCAGTGATGGTATTCGATGAAGGTATGCTTCCGTCGCGCTCCACCTTCAATCGCATGCTAGTGTTCATAAAGGATAAAGCTCACAAATGGGGAACTAAACCCTTCATGCTGAACTGCTCGAAAACCGCATATTGCATACGGTGAGTACAAGCGAGCCTTCGATCTCGCTTTTTTTTGCTTCTAAGTTCCCTTATCGTATCTAGTACATTTTAACTGGCGCTGTGCAGCATGTATGATACTGTGTTGTAGTAGAACACACAAATACCGTCAGATGTGGATTCCTTACACAAATCACAACGAATCGCCGAGTTAGGTCGGCGGTTGTATGGCCTGCGCAGAGGGTGGTCCCCTCGCGGTTCAGCCCTTCCGGGACAGACGAGTGGCTTGCTTCCACTCGGTTCCGACTAACCAAGTCAGATCACTTCCGAGGCTCCGCCGAGCTTGGTTCGGCTGACCTCGTTCACAACCCTGTGCCCTCCACCAAAGGATGGACGACGGCGCGCGAGCGCTTTTACAGTTCACCGAGCGCAGAGGCTGCTCAGCTAGAAGTGTTACGGCACCCGGGCTATCCGACGTACCGGCCCGCTGAGTATGTGTGACTTTCTTTCGCGCGTAGCGAGACTTTGTCCTACCCGGACCGACCTAATCTCTTGGCGCTACCAGTCAATACCCTACAAGCTATGCCTCTCGAGTATCGACGGCAGGCATAATCCAGCCCTATGCAGGGACATACCGGAAAAGTGTACACGTGTCTTGGGCTAGGAAAATTCTGCTCTGTTATCTTCTGGGAGCCTTTTTGGCTCCCCCTATTTAATCGTCTTTTACAAATATCTAGTGAAATGTAGTCGTTTCGGATCTCTATCGACCCTTCAACTGGGTTCAGGCGACCGTTGAGCTCAGCGGCTATCCGGATAGCATCATCCAGACAGATCGCCGAGTACTTACCGTGATCCTTTGTTCCTAAGCTCTGGGTTATCAGACCGAGCCGATTCTTGATCAAAAGTAGGTTGGCGTATGGTTCAATCTGAAAATCCCTACACCACAACTGCCCCGGTTATGATACTACCCGAACTGATGAGTGTCTTAATCCTTCATTTGGCTCTGCCACCGTTGGTCCATACTCGGCTGATGACGTCTCGCGGCTCTCCACCACCTTCTTCGGTACATTTGTTGCTTCCGCTGTCGCTCACTTGGCAGCTCCTGACTCCTCGCGTGTTGCTCCAGCACAATTCGCGGCGCCATCATTCTCCTCCAACTCTTCGTCGAGTTGAAGGCGCGCCAGCTGAGTCGATTCCTCGACGCGTCAGTACTCGTGGGGTCAGCGACCGCCATGAAGCTGGGTTGGTCGACCTGACAACTTCCCATGAGTCTGATGCGAAGTCGGCGGAGTCTTCTCGCGCGCCCCCTCCTGGTCCAGCGAGCTTGCCGGGCGACACCACTTCGGGCGCCAACAGTCAGTCAAGCTCAGCTGCTCCATGAGTCTTGACTCCCTCATGACCCGGGTTACCGAGCAGGGATACGAGCGTCGAGAGGAATTGACCTTCTTGGCGAGGCTCATGGCCTACGGATTCACTCGTTCCGTGGAACCTTCCGATCCCGTGCAGCGGCGAGCGATCCTGCAAGCTTCTTCTGCGGGGGAACCGTTGGACATCTTGAAAGGCAACTACGCCGCTCTTGATTATCCCCAGATCATTGGTGATCTCAGGGCCGACAATCAAGCTGTTCAAGAAGAGAACCGTGCGTTGGCTCGGCGATTGGACACTTTTGCCCTCAGCAATGTTGAATTGTCCACTCAGCTCTCATCGGCGCGACAGCAGGGTCCCCATTGGAGGCTGCTGCCACGCAGTCTGCCAATCTCCTTGCTTCACTGCGAAAGCCTGTAGCCCTGAGTGAAGCGAAACTTACTCGGGCTATCGCAGCTGAGCAGGGCAAGGTTGACGCTGCGTTGAGTCAGGCTCAGCTCCATCATCAGCAAGTCTTGGATCGAGACGCCGAGATCGCCGTCCTTCTCCGATCTATTTCCGAGAGGGATGCGGCATTAGTTACTCTTCAAGGCATTGCTTCCAAGCATTTCGAGCAGCTGCAGGAATCGGTGCGGCTGTACAGCTGAACCGGCACTCAACCCTTGCAGCACGCTCAGTCGGTGATCGCTGAGCAGCGGGCAGTGCTCTTGCGGCAGAAGCGGCTCATCCGTCGGAATGATATTACTCCGATGTACGACCCTCACATGGCTGCTGCTGCTGGCGCTGGTTTGGAGGTTCCTGGACTTGACCCGTCCGACCTTCTTCTTAACGCTCGGCTGTGTCGTGTCTTGGAGTCTCGCTTCCCTGAAGCTCTCCACATTCCAACTGGTGAAACTCGGCGGTTGGAGTTGATTGTCCATCCTCGCCAAGACACCCCAGTGACCGGTTCCGCTGTTGATCCTAATGTGGCTCCTCCAGCGGGTCAGGCTTCTTCTGCAACTCCTTCGGCGGACTCGGCTGCGGCTCCTGTCAGCTCAGCGGCGGCTACGAGCCAACCCGAGCCGACCCTCGCCCAGCTTCATCGTACTCCGCTGGCGGACCTGACATCGACTCAGCACCTTCGGCGTTATGACAATCCCAAGTCTACAACTGCTGCAGGTCCTCGTCATCGCTCACCGGCGCCGCATCCGCCTCAGCCGTACGCTTGTCCACTTCCCGGGGAGGAGGGACACGAGGCTATCAGTGCCCTTTTGCGTTCCAGTTCTCCTCAAGCTACTGTGTCCGATGGAGAAAAGCCCCGCTCTGGAAAATCCCGTCGTCGGACTCGGCGGAAGAAGCTTCGTCACCTTCAGTTGATTTCTGCTACACAGCCAGCTGTTTCTGCTCGCTCTGAAGACGATGATGAAGCTTCGAGCGAAGTTGAATACGAGTTTGAGTTGCCCGATCCTGCCGACGACACCGTTCCTGCGATTGATTCGACGACTTCGGTGGGTTCTTCGTCTTATGGTCCTCTGTCGACGTCGTCAGTCGCGGCTACTCACCCACCGCCGATATCCTCTTCCGATGTCGTGGCTTCGCTGCCTGTCCCGGCTACAAGAGTTTGTGCCCCAGGCCCAGGCTCGACTTCACCCATCTCCGCTGGGTTGCCCCAGTCAAGTGTGCCGCTCAGCGTCGTATCCGCGGTGGTTGGGCACTCCCGGTCGTCATCTGGGCGATCTTCTCACGTCTCTCCTTCTCGAGGTCTGAACTTATCCACTACACCGACTGACCTAGTGACCCCGGCCGTGAGTGTCCTCAGACCGTCTCTCCCTGCGAGCTCGGCGGTGTTGACGTCTCCGTCTGGGCGTCCCATCCGGAGATCTGCTGCGACTGCTCGTGCCGTGACTGCTCAGCTGCTTGAGGACCTTGACGCGTCTGACGACGAGGTCTTAGGGCCTGGCGACGGTTCTGCACCGTCGACGTATCTTGCCGCTCGGTCGCTCTTGGATCCCATTTCTTTATCCGAGAACCCGGCGGGTAGTCCTTCAAGTTCTGACTCGGCGGCCGAAGATGCTCGTCGTTCTGCCAAGGCGAGAAGCCTTCTTGCGGCAATCTTCGGCTCTGACGATGAGATGAGTGATGAGTCCTTGCCGCCGAGTAATCGCCACTCCTCGCGACATTCATCGATGGATTCTGATGACGGGATGACTTCTACCTCTGCGTCGGCTTCGGGGATGCAGCAGCATCGCAAGCGTCGTGCCTCGTCGAGTCCTACCGGTTCACCGGTCGAAGCGGTCCAAGAAGCACAAGAAGCACCGGCACCACAAGCATCGGCAGCCTGCGTCAACTCCTGATCTGGCTCCTGCCCAATCTCTTTCGGCTGCTCCTTCGCCAAGTGTGCTCCCGGTAGCGTCAGTTCCCTCTCAGCCGAGTTCGACTGCATCACGGCCGGCTTCAGGCACTCTGCCAAGGGCTCTAACACCCCCGCTGGCGACGTTACGGACCCGGGCCTCGCAAGCCGTTTCTAAGGATTGTCGCTTGACTTTTCACATGGCTCAACTCCGCGAGGTACCATTTATGCATTTCGGCTCAGCCCGTTGTTGGAATGCGTTATTGGATACACTGAGCGGAGGGGTGCAGCTGGAGCTCATAGGTGGCAAGAGTCGTGTGCCACACACGTCGTGTTATCTTGACGGCATACGAGCTTTCATGGCTGTCTTTGATCCGAGTCATCCTTGTCAGCGTCTCCGGCGGATGCTCCCCGAGCTTCCTTTCTTCTTTTCTCCGTCGGTGCTGGAGGAGGCTTGGCGGTGCTTGGCTTCTCAGACCCGACCTCGAACCTTGATGCAAGTTCTTGGAGATATGTGGGTGAAGCTTCGTGGCGACAGTCCTTTGGGCTCGGCGTGGAGGCCCATCAAGACAGATGGCCAAATGACCCGTTACTTTGTTGCTCTCTATGAGCGTCGCCATTGGATCGTCGAGTCAAGTGTGTTGATGGGTCTCCATCCTGACGTCAACCCGACTGCCACACCCGCTCAGCTTGCTGAAGTGTATGAGCTGTGGCTGGTGTACAAACGCGAGCGCAAACGCCGTAGTGACACCCCACGATCCTTGGTTGTCGCTGTCTACGACCAGCTTTACTTGGCGGTCACCCAGAAGCTCGGCGATGAACCTGCTCCTCTTGCGGATGCTGAGGTATATTTCGATCCGTCCGTCCCCCATTACTCTCCTGTTAGCCTTTCGTGGGTTCTATCCGGGAGAGACTGGGTTCAGTGTGCTCACGATGAGGATCTAGCCGAGCCCTGGCGAGCTTGGTGGCTAACCGACCCGGCGGTTCACCTGTATAACACATGCTTCCGCGCTCGGAACGTGGACTTCTTGGTTTTCGCTCCGCGCGGTATGGACCCTCAGGTTGTTGACAACGCGATCGAAGAAGACTTCGATCTTGCCGAACAAGCGCCTCCTGCGTACGCTGAGGGTGCTCCACCTCGGCTGGATCGTCAAGGTATCCACATCTTCGCTGGGTCTTCAATCGGTGAGCTCGGCTCGGATGACGAGAGTGCGTCTGATGACGACTCAGCGGACGACGGGTTGGGTTCTCCCAATCTCCGAGGCGCGTCTCCGAGTATGTCTCTACTTGGCACTCCACTTCCAAGTGGAACGGATCCGCCTCAACCCACGTCAGCCGAGTCGGGTTCTGAGGCACTGGTTCTTCTTCCACCTGCTTCGGCGTCAGGCGCCTTAGCTAGTTCGGCGATGATACTTCTTGCCACGGCTGCGGATGTTGCATCTCCTTCCGCAGTTTCTCAAGGAGCGACGTCTGCTACGCCGCCACGCCTCCAATAGGCGAGTCCGCTGAGCTCTTCCCAGTTGTCTCCGTCGGTTTCAACTCTCTTGGAGTCCGGATCGCCTTCTTTTTAATCTTCTTATTTTGACTGAGCGTCCCGTAGGTATCGTTCAGGACTTCATTTCGTAATTATTCAGTATATGTAATTTCGACACAGTAGCATTCCATCTCAACTCGGCCTGTGTCGTCCGCTGAGTTGGTGTAACATTTGGTGCAATAACGATTAATCCTCATCTGCAACTGGCATCATTTGCAGACGGTTTTCACGCTCCTTCTGTCGTAGATAGTCAAACAGGAGACCTCCACATGACAAATTCGACAGTGGCTCCCAAGTAGGCTCATCGTAGACGACCCACTTAACCTTAAACTTCCGCTGTGACCGGGACGTACTCGTGGATAATGGTAGCTCGTCGTCGAGGATTGCTTCGACTTCATACTGCTTCATACTTGCGTCTGGCTCCCAGCTATCTTTAGGTAGTAATTCTTCGTCAAAGTCAAATCGCTGAGTTTCTTCGAGGTCGGCGATTAGCCTCATCTTTGGTCTTCCGTCGAGTTCGGTGACAGCCTTCAGACGTGATACATGGACCACTGGATAGAACCTATATCCACTCTTGTCAGGTAACTCCAGTTCATAGGCAAATACTTCCACCTTCTGCTTCACCCTGAATGGTCCGGGCCATCGATGTGCTAACTTCTTAGTCAGGCCCGACTTGACTCGCTCCATAAACAACCAGACTTGGTCTCCTTCTTTGAACAAGAATTCGGTGGATTCATCGCCTGGTTCTGCAACTCAATCTTCGTCATCTGCTGTGTTGGGAATGGATCTGTTCTCCTTCTTGCTCAATGCTTCGTTGTGCTCTCGAGCTCGTCGTGCCTTCTCTCGCACTTGGAACTCAGTTGCTAATCGAAGGGCAACTTCTCGTTGTCGGTTCGCTTCTCGACGCCACTCGACTGCGTCCGCCGAGTTGGCTGAGCGTCCCTGTCCGTGTCGTATTGAGCTCGTCATAGCTTTGAGTGTAGACTTGGCGTCCCAACCATGTACCAGATAGAAAGGGGTTTCTCGCCGAGTCGAGTCTCTTGGGTTGTTGATAGCGTGTGCCATCTTCCCGGCGATGTCATCCAAGTCGGCTTGAAGTGGGTCTTCCACGTAGACCCGTATAGTCTTAACCATTGTCTTGACTGACCTCTCTTGTTGACCGTTGGCTTGTGGTCGGTAACTCAGCGTAGCTCTTGATCTCGACTGCACCATCTCGGAGAACGTTTGGAATACTTCACTCATAAACCTTGGATCTCGGTCGTGCCGTACCAGAGACAGAGCCCCGAACGGCCTGAAGACGCATTCTTCAAACACCTTAGCCACTTCAAGTGCCCCGGTGTCATTCATAGCCTTAGCGATAACGAACCCCGTGAAGTGGTCCTGGAACAGCAGCAGTGCAGTATTGCCCCGCTGAGTTCGGGGTAGGGGAATCACGAAATCCATTGACACGACTTGGAATGGATGGTCTGACACCACATTTTCCCGGCGAGTAACCTCTCAACTGTGGCTTGCTCTTACTGGTACTGCAGGCTTCGCAGGTCCTAACATGTTTCACCACGTCGGCGTAAAGACCAATCCAGTAGTAGTCGGCCTTGACTCGGTGGTAAGTTCTGACGATGCCTTGATGCCCCCCCCCCCTTCGATAGAATTGTGACAGTTATGAAGTATCTCGTCGACCATAGTTGACGGAATCACCAATCTCAATGAGAGGTTCGGTTCGCCGGGTTCGCCCTGTCGGCGAGTTTCATCTCGGTGGTATAACAGGCCGTCTTCGCTGAGTACAAAGACTTCTGCGACTTTGCCGGCATTCTGAGCTCGACGGTGTGTAAGGTCCTCAAATTCACCTCTCAGGTACGCCTTCAGATCGGCCCACCTGAGCTCTTCGTCTTGTGCCTTCGCGATTCGTCGTCTCCGCTCAGTCTGTACTACCACTGGATCAATGTCGTTGGCATTCGGAGCCGTCTGGGCTGACTCCATCTGCGACCCTGTCTCAACATTCGGGGTCGTGCGGTTAGTCCGCCGAGTCGACGCCCTGCTGACTTGTTCGAATTCATCTCCACTGCTTTCAAACGCGGATTCTCCAAGATTTGTTGATATGGCTTCGTGATCCTGACTTCCTCCTCTTGCTCTAGCCGAGTCTTCATCCAGTTCATCCTCAAAGTGAACTCGGCGTACTCGGCTACGAGTGACTGCCGTGACAATCGAGGTTTCCGCTGTTGTCTATGGCGTACAGCGCTTGGTTAATCATTCTCCGTTCTGCTTTCCTATCCGTCCCAATAATTACTCGTCCGGCTTTTGCTTCCAGTGCTTCTGTAGCGAGGGAATCATACGCTGCATTATAGAGTCGCGCTATGTGTCAATACCGGACCGAGTTGAGTCGCTTCGTGAGATCCTTGTGTCGTGCTAGCTCCTCTTGCAGCGTTTCCTTCTTTCAAGCTATCACCCCCATGGATTGCTGGATTGCAAGCCGGGAGTCACCCACGATAATCAGGTCAGTTATCCCTCGGTCAATCGCCGCCAAGACTCCATTGTTCATGCCGGTGTACCCGACGATGTTGACGGTGGTGGACCCCAGGTACGCACTCGCAGCGATCTCAATGTCCCAATTTGGAAAGCGCCACAGTATCCGCGAACAACTTCCATACCCTCCGTATTTAGCTGTATTCGCTGAGTCATCAAATGACAGTACACATCCCGCAAAGTCAGCTGGTATTCGGGCGTATAGCAGCTCCGGGTCCATTCTAGCCGTCGCCGAGTTCTTGGAGGGAGGCGCAAGATGCTTCAAGGAATCGTCGAGTCGGATAAACGGGGTTATCGACGCCTGGAGCAGCTGGGCGAAGTCTACATCTTGTTCACGTACTCGCTTCACCTTCAAATCATAAGACGACAACATAATTGCGAAACTTACTGCGCGGCCGTACAACGACTTGAACTTAAACACCCATTCCAGCGTTGAGAAACGAGTGTAGATGTACAGCGTCTTCCCCGCCAAGAGAGTGTAGCACACTTTCAGTAACTGTAACAGTGCGACCACTTCTTTCTCAGCGGGATGATAGCCGAGTTCATTCTCCTTTAGCACGCGTCCGCAGAAGCGAACTGGGTGCAGCTTGTCGTCGTGCGGATGCATCATAGTGCTGCTCAAAGACCAGTCATTAGTGTACAACATTATGTGGACTTCTTTCGCCGAGTCGAAATGGCGAAGAATTGGAGCTTCTGCTACCCGTCTTTTGAGCTCAGCGAATGACGCTTTTGCTGATGTCAAGTCACCCCCAGGACTAAAGTCCGTCTCCTTTAGTTGATAGAGTACTGCTCAATACACTGCCAAGTTTTGGATGAATCGGCCGTAATAGTTAAGTGCACCGAGGAGGGCTTGCATCCCTTTCTTTGACTTCGTGAAGGAGAGCTCGGCGATCGCGGCTATCTTCTTCGTATCAGCACGTATGCCACTCGGCGTAATCTCGTGCGGCAGGAAATCAACCTTGAATTGGACAACGATACTCTTGGTAAAGCTGATGCTAATTCGACATTCTGTAAACCGGGCTAGTAGTCGGTCCAGTGTCTCCAAGCAGGCGTCGAGCGTCTCCCCTCCAAAACAGATATCATCGACAAACGACCTCCGCTTGAACACCGGGATCAAATAAGACCGGTCTGGTTCTCCATTAGCGAACATGTCGCCGTCCGGTCCGTTGACCAGGTCTTGGACCTGATCGCAGTCAGCTTGTGATCGGTGGTTCGCTTCGAACTTCGTCAGCTGGCCTGGCGTTAAATCGCTGACTCCGCCGAGCTCGACTCGCAGAGTTCCCGACTCGGCTTCAGCAATAGCCATTCGTTCAGCAAACAACTGCCATCCTCGCTTTGGTTGAACGTATCCCCATAGAGCGTTGTCGATCAGTCGTTGGTAAATCATAGGCGCATTCTTCAATCCAAACGGCATGCGTAACCATTCAAAGTGTCCAAGTGCACAGACGAACGCTGAGATCTGCCGAGCTCGGCGAGTCATCAAGACTGCCCAGAATCCGCTCGTAGCATCAAGCGAGCAAAACCACAAGTAACTCTCTAATTCGGTAAGCAGGTCATCGACTAGTGGCATAGCGTATTCCAACGGCGTCGTAATCGCATTAACTAGTTTATAGCCAATGCATAGCCGAATATGCACACCATTTTTCTTGAGCACTATCACCACTGGTGAGGCCCAAGGGCTGCCCGAGAATCATATTAACCAAGCTCGAAGCAGACCCTTCAACAACTCGTACAATTTGCTCAAGTGGCAGAGAGGTATCCGCCGAGCTCTCTGCTTCGTGTCCTTGAACGTCGATGTCGCACAATGCTCCGTACGCTGGAGGCGGCAGGGCATTACCACTTGAAATCATTATTCCTTCGTGCTTTTGCAGCTTTGCCACCAACCTAGCCGACTGTGCTGGCGTATGACTACTTGACTTGACGTTTGGAGCGCCATAGTCGAGCTCTGTAGGCTCAACTTCAGTGAGGTCGAGAAGGAAAGCCAGCTCGTGAGCGTAGTCGTCAGCTCCAGATCTGTCCCACTCCGCTCAAAGATATCGGTCTTACTGTCGTCAACATCATCCTCTTGCTCGTCTTCGGTCGCTGCGATAGCCAAGTAGTGTTGTCTTAGGGTTTCCGTTGGGTCTCTCGTCGAGTTGCATTCATCATCTTCAGCTTGCTCTAAACTGTAGCCAATTCCGCCGGGGTCGAACACCGTCGTCGCCGAGCTCGTTACTCCGATCTCAGTTCCAGTACCTCTCGACTGTAATACCTCTGCAAAATTAAAGTTGTCGTCCACGTGAGGGCCGAATCCGCTGAATCCACTACGGTGGCCGATCTGACTTCTGCGTGTACAAACTTGTCTCCGAGGTAGATGGTATCATCGTCATACCGTCTAGCCACGTGCGAACCGGCTTCAGCCTCCATAGGCTCCAACGCTGAGTCCGCCGTAGCTGGATTGTCGTTAGGCTTAATTCCTTCATGTAGTAATACCTCCCGACTATCATACTCCTTCGTCGCGTCGGAGTGCTGATCTGCTGAGTTGGCTACGACGGCAGAACGAACATCCGTGCGTGCAAACGCGTCTCCGGTATGGCTGACATCTTGACGACATACTGTGGCCACATCCGAATCACTCTCAGTGTTTAGATCCGCTGACGCCGAGTCCACCGCCGCCGACTGGATAATGCATGCTTTTGGCGTACCCATCACTGAGTTCACCACGGCTGCAGAACTTAACCCATCGACTCCATTCTCGGCTCGTGCATCACCTTCATCACCGTGGTTACTTGTATTCACCGTCCAGCTCAGTCCTTCACTGTAAGCCTCAACATCTCTTGAAAGTAATACCTCCAGCTTGGAATTTACAGTTGTCACGCTAGGGCGCTGTACCGCTGAGTCTGCTGCGACGGCCGGACAGACATCCACGCGTCCATACTCGTCCCTCGCGTAGTCGGCCGTCCTATAGCACGCCGGAACAGCTCCCAAGTCATTTCTTTCAGCTGGATCTTCTAGCGCCGAGTTCGCCGTCACCACATTGTTAATCCCAGCACTTATAGTGGTCAGGGGCTCATAGCTGAGTTCACCTTGCCCACAATACTTGGTCTAATGACTCCAAACTTGGCTTGGTCGTCGATAACGGGTTGGGCGTCACGTAGGACGTGTTCCGAGCGTTCTTCAGGGTCTCCTTCCGTGATAGCTGAGTCTTCTTTCACACATCCAATTGCCATCCCCGCTTCTTCCCTCGGGTCGTCCTGCTTCGCCTACGAAGGCAAACAAGAAGTTCGACTCAACTGCAGGTTCAGCTGACTGTGGCAGCCCGGCGTATTCCAACCCAGTCAGTGTTGGCGGGCCGCCGAGTTTAAATCACTCGGCGTGTAAAGGTTCTGCAGGTCTTCTGGCACTTGCGACTTGTCGACAAAGTTTTTCACGAACGCAGCCAGCTTCTCGTATTAACGAAACAGTTCACACTGGCCGACTTCATGGACTTGTCTGCCGAATTTGCAGCGCCGCCGACAGTAGTGAGCCGAGTGCCCCGTTCTTCCACAAGCTGCACAAGGCCCACGCTGTGAATTGTCGCGTGATCCATCTCCACGGCTCTACTGTTCTCGTTGGTTGTACGGTCGCGGAGGTCGGTCCGCTGAGTTTTCCCAACTTCGATTCGAGCCATTCTGGTCTCCCGCCCAGTTCTCTTGGCGATCCGGTGTATTTCCCTTATCATTGGTAACGCCGGCGTCTATGTAGTCGTCGTCTTCCGCTGAGTCGTAGCCTCCGGACTGGTCATTATCATCCCATTCGTCTTCGGAGTTTGACGGAATCGGCGGGTTCTGATCGAGGAGTTCCTCCCCGTCAGAGTCATCGTCAACGAAAGTGACTCGGCGGTCGCGGTTTTCTTCCTTGCGACTGCGTTTCTCATCTCGACGTCCATCTCGGCGTTCATCCCGGCGGCTTTGATCTTTCCGTTTCGTCTTGGCCTCTTGCGATCATGAGTCGGTCGCGTTGCTTTTTGCGCTTTTCACCGAGGATCCGACGATTGATTATCTGCTCCACCTTACTGATGTCTTACAACTGCAAGGGGTACATCAAATCCATCACATCGT
Organism: Phytophthora betacei; assembly: GCA_011320135.1. NCBI lineage: Eukaryota > Oomycota > Peronosporomycetes > Peronosporales > Peronosporaceae > Phytophthora > Phytophthora betacei. The sequence goes on from JAANHX010000077.1 coordinate 836,507, forward strand.
CATCACCACAATGCAGCAAGAAGTGTTCGACATGGTCAGCTGCGTCGGCGCCACCTTTCTCGTACTGGAACTTGGTTGTCCGAGCATACCCATTGAGTCGGATCAGGAAGTCGCAGATCGGCTCGTTGACTTTACGTCTCGCCGAGTAGTAACGAGTGCCGGCGGATTGGTCAAACTGTGAGCAATAATAGTCCAGGAACGCCTTGCTAAGTAGTTTCCAACGTCGCTGAGCCTTCTTCGGCAGCTGCCTATACCAACTCTTCGCCGCGCGTCCCAAGCATATTGAGAAGGGTTCGCACCAGGCACTTTGGGGCATCCTGGTGCTCTTCATCTCGTAGATGAAACGCTTGAGCCACTGGAGCGATGCGTCAGAACGGTAGCGCTTCCCTTCGAGCTCGGCGATTTTGTCGAGTGAGGCGTGGGTTCGGACTTCTAGGTACTGAGTCGAGTCTTCTTCAGCCGCGTCGAAGCTCAAGTTTCGGATGTATTACTTCACGGGTTCTTCACGGTTTCCTCTCACGTCGAAGGCGTCATCGTCCTACTCGTCCTCCTCGAAAGCCTCAGCTTCGTCAGCAGCGTAATACAATTCACGGTAACGACCTACATTCCGCTGTCCACGACTCGGCGCTCACCGAGTCGGTTTTAGCTTCATTGGAGTCAGCATGTGGGAGTCTTCGAAGTACGGAGTCCCTTGCGTAGCCCGAAACACTTCACGTCTCTTCGTCTCCAGGGTCTTCGGCAAAGGAATTTTGCTTGTGTCTTCGCCGAGTGTTTTGAACTCGGCTACTCGGCTGTACACCTTCTTCGTTCCACCAGGGGCCTTCTCCAATCCAAACGCCACTCTCAACTTCTTCTTCCATTGCCAGAGCTCAGCTCCGCCACGGGTCAGCCTCCAGTCAGACAGGATGAGGCTGTTTGGTCGGCTGTTGCACCAATAGCCCATCGCCTTCAACAGCAACACAGTTTCTTCCACCAACTGATTGATGTTGGCTGCACGCACCGGTTGAGTTAACTCGGGACTCAACATCGGCCACTTCGCCTGCGCCATCGCCACAGGCGCGAACATCATTGTTGAGCCCGGCACTGAAGCCAGTACCAAGGGGATGCGACAGGCAATCCCCGTATGGGCTGGATAGTCCCGGGTGAGACATATTAATATAAAGTGTATGGGCTCTACTATGCCTATTGAAGTGTCTATGTAGTCAACGGTACTCTGACCGGTGATTGGTAGAGGAGCCCCTCTATAATCGAGGCACATACTAAGTGCGATGAGGAGAGGAAGCATCGTGGGCAGGAAGAGAGGACTAGCTTCTCACTTCCTCTTTTGCTTCGGTCTGAGCAAACCGTAAGAATAGCAATAGGTTGAGGAATTGGGGTCAATTAAGAAATTAATAGACCTATAAGTTTACATTTGATTTAGCAATCATCATCCATTCCGATCTCGTTCTCATCTCCTCACCGAGTCGAGCCAACACTTTATTGGCGCTCGGCGTATCGGCGTTCCTCGTCGCTTTCGGAATATGGGACGGACGGTCCCCTTGAGCAACGCCATGTTCTTCTTCATCTTCTTCATCGTCCACACCGTCGTCGAGCTCGGCGGATAAGTTGCGCTCGACAGGACGTGGGGCTCCCATGCGTCCTACCTGCAGCGTCAACTCTTCCACCTCGCCAAGTAGCTCGGCGGTAGTCTTCGTTTCTCCGAGCTCAGCGGTCTCGGCCTTCTCTTCATACTCTCCTTCACTTGCATCTCCGCTCTCGCTCTCCTTGTCTTGGCCATCCTCGTCGAATTGGACAGTTCGTCCCACCTCCATCGTCATGGCGATGAGTCGTTGATCCGCCGGGTCCGACCCCACGAGAGGCGATTCCCCAGCCATCGCTGGGCTTCCGTCGCTCGGAGTTGCTGATCCCTTGACCATCTTCACTCTTCTCTTTCTCTTCTCTTGCTTAGCTGGCACCTATAAAAACAAGCACACACTCCTGTTCCCGGGTCGCGGCACCTGCAGCATGTATGATACTGTGGTGTAGTAGAACACACAAATACCGTCAGTTGTGAATTCCATACACAAAACGGAACAATTCGCCGACTTAGGTCGGCGGTTGTATGGCCTGCGCAGAGGGTGGTCCCCTCGCGGTTCAGCCCTTCCGGGACAGACGAGTGGCTTGCTTCCACTCGGTTCCGACTAACCAAGTCAGATCACTTCCGAGGCTCCGCCGAGCTTGGTTCGGCAGAGCTCGCTCAAAACCCTGTGCCCTCCACCAAAGGATGGACGACGGCGCGCGAGCGCTTTTACAGTTCACCGAGCGCAGAGGCTGCTCAGCTAGAAGTGTTACGGCACCCGGGCTATCCGACGTACCGGCCCGCTGAGTATGTGTGACTTTCTTTCGCGCGTAGCGAGACTTTGTCCTACCCGGACCGACCTAATCTCTTGGCGCTACCAGTCAATACCCTACAAGCTATGCCTCTCGAGTATCGACGGCAGGCATAATCCAGCCCTATGCAGGGACTTACCGGAAAAGTGTACACGTGTCTTGGACTAGGAAAATTCTGCTCTGTTATCTTCTGGGAGCCTTTTCGGCTCCCCCTTTTTAATCCTATGCTTCTTTTACAAATATCTAGTGAAATGTAGTCGTTTCGGATCTCTACCGACCCTTCAGCTGGGTTCAGGCGACCGTTGAGCTCAGCGGCTATCCGGATAGCATCATCCAGACAGATCGCCGAGTACTTACCGTGATCCTTTGTTCCTAAGCTCTGGGTTATCAGACCGAGCCGATTCTTGATCAAAAGTAGGTTGGCGTATGGTTCAATCTGAAAATCCCTACACCACAATACTGTTTCGAGGTGTATTGCGGCAAGCAACTGCAAGACACAAGTACACCACCTGACACAAATTGCGGACCAGCAGCAGTCGTGCGAAACCTTCGCCATGTATTTGGACGTACGGGACCTCCACAGTTTCGGCTGGTTATCACCGACCGGTTCTATACGTCCATCTTCCTTGCAATGCAGTTGCTGACCATGACGTTCTACAGTATTGGTACTATCATGACCAACAAGCAAGGTCTGTGCGAAGCTATGCTTCCACCAAAGAAGAAGAACGGGAAACGTGCTTGAAACAAGAGGCCAGCACATATTGTGAAAGGGACATATCAAGTGACTGAGTGTCTGAGGGTGCCCACGATCAAAGCGGTTCGTTGGTATGACAACCAAGGTGTCTTCTTTCTTGCAGCGGGAGGAAGCGCAGCTAAGGATCGTATTGTTCGTCGCGATCAAGGCACCAGAGAGCCGGCGGAAATGATGGCACACAGACTGGTGAAAGATTATCAAACATACTGGGAGCTGTTGACGTACACGACCAGCTACGTCTACAGAGGTAAGTGTTGTTATTGAATATGTACGGGTTAACATGGAATGCTTATCGTGTCCTATGCGTACTCTGTATTTAGATACTCACTGCAGCTTTCGTGTCGATACAAGAAGTACTACATGTCACTCTTCCTTGGTCTTATTGACATCGCCATAATCAATGCGTACGTTCTTTTCAATTGTCGCCGGGCTTACGATGGAAAGTCAAAGGTGTCGCACGTGTACTTCCTGAGAATGCTTCACCTGGAGCTGTGCCAACTACAAACGGACGATTGGAACCAAATGCTACGTCACCGCGGCATGCAGCCCACCCCCACCAAGTCCAGAGAAGCTGCCAACAGTCACGTTCCGGTGCAACGGATGAGTGGCGTAAAGGCAACACAACGGATACCAGAAAACGCCGCCAACGCGCCTGTAAGGTCTGTGCGGTGCTGAATTCAGCCAGTGAATTGCGTGGAGGTGAAAGTACGTTTTTCTGTGGTGGGTGTAAGCTGAAATCGTCGTCCAAGCACCAACAAGCGGCGCGAGTCTTCTTGTGCAACAAGATCAAGCACACAAGCAACGGGCAGGCACTCTCGTGCTTCGAAATCTGGCGCAGACACTGGAAAAATGGTACGCGTATCCCTCAGGCGCGCACGAAGCGCCATATTCGCGCGCGTAAGCCAGCGCAAAGCAATACGGGAGACGGCAGTGATTGCAGCGACGAAGGTGACGTCAGCGACAATGGAAATGAAGCTCCAAGCAGCCCTCGCCAACGAAAGCGTGCGCGCTAGTGAGCACGGCAGCTAGACTCGTCTGACTATCTTCTGGCTCTTGTTTTTGACTATACATGTATATTAGCTGTCTACAAACTCTAGATTTCAACAAATAAGTGACCCGTCTTGCACCTACTAATGCGTTGTCTATGCACTACACGGGCACGTTACTGTAAATATCCTGTATCGTGCAGACACATTTACCGGATGGATATATTGCTATACACGATACCAGAGCAATCAAGACCTGGTGTAACGGGGTACGTAGCCCTAAGTGTACCCTGGTTACATGAAGTGTGACACTTCACACTTCAGGAGTATGACACGTCATACTCCGGGATATTTGGTACAAGGTACCAAGGTCGTTCAAAGCCAACCATTGGTCAAACGACATTGCATTTCTATAGGTAACTTATAGTTTGTATTAAACACAAACTTAACCTACCTTTAAATATACTCAGTTTACAATCTACCTTATTTAGTTCACTTTGCTCTCTTTAATTAAAGAGGGGACCTGTGAACTGCCGTTCACTGAGAGTTTGTATACTCTCGGAAGATAACTTCCTCTAGCGCAAGGTGCTGTGTGACCCCGTCACACTTGGTAGCACTAGTAGTCAATCCACGCTACCGCGGGTAGACTACCTGAACCTCTCCGAAGTTCGTTGCCATGGATAGGAACGACTTCTCCCATATGAACGACTCTAAGTTCGAGTCGGTTCGGAAGATGGCAGGCATCTTCGGGATGGAGGCCCTGCAGAGCCTGGTGGTGTCAACACCGGCTGAGCAGCTCCAGCGCGTCAATGCATTCGACGCGTACGAGCAGGGCCTCATCGCGCATGTGCGGGAGAACCTGCAGGCTCCGGCGGCGGAAGCAAATCCGCCTCACCCGAAGCCAGTACGGCTGAAGGTTAAGCCGTATGAAGGGAAGGAAGGCGAGAACCTTCACTTCTGGGTCCGAGAAGTAGAGCTCGCGATGGACGTGGCTCTGATCTCGACCGAGCAACTGCGTGTTGCTTTTGCACGCTCCAACCTTAGCGGCCGTGCTAAGCGTTGGGTGTACACACGGGAAGCAACATCCCCTGGATGTTTCACATCCTGGGCTCAGCTGTGCGAACAGCTCCGAGCCGCGTTCCTCCCGGAGAACTACGAGTACCGCCAGCGTTCGCGCTTCCTCGCGTGTAAACAAGGATGGCGCGAACTGCACGAGTATGTGCAAGAGATACGGGAGCTCACGGCGTCCCTAGTGGGAAACTTACTCAACGACCACATCAAGATGACTGTGTTCATGGACGGCCTTCGAGTGGGCCCCGCATGCACTCAGCTGTTCCGGGTGCAGTCAAGCACCCTTGAAGAGGCGATTCAAGTGGCTCTTCAAGAAGGGTACAGCCATCGCCAGGCGCGTACGCCGGCCTCAGCGTGGCCTGGGAGTTCCTTGTCGGCTCCCGGTCGAACAAGCCCCAACGGACCAGTTCCCATGGAACTCGGGTCCGTCGAACAGCGTGACATCCGCTGCTTCGGCTGTGGGAAGATGGGCCACTTCTGTCCCGCGGAAAGACTCCGCAGACGGTCTTTCCCCAAGCCCGTCTTCAAGGGTCGCTGGCAGAAGCCAGGTTCCCGGGGACAGGTGAACGCCGGCAACCAGTAGGGGCGGGGCGCCCTACTGGGGAAGAACTAATCATCGTGATGGGTGCGCGGGTGGCGCGTACCACGGGGACTTAGCCCCCGAGAGTCTTCGCACTCTCGAATCGGCGAAGAGCAGCGGCGGGTTGCTCGTAGTACACGGATGTGTACGGGGATACGATCATCCCTTTAGAATCTTGATTGACTCTGGGGCGGCGAAGAATTTCGCACGCCGCCAGATGGTTGCTCGTAACAGCAACAAGTTGTCCGATGCTTTGAGAGAAAGCAAGGGCAACGGGACGGTGTCAGTGCGACTGGCCGACGGGAAGGTCGTCACTGTCCCCAACGTCCAAGTGGATCTGGCCGTCAAGTTTGAAGACTTTGACAGCCTCGAACAGTTCACTGTTCTCGATATGGATCCATATGATATGATCCTGGGCATACCCTGGCTTGAGAAGCACAAGCCCTGGATCGACTGGCGAGGCAAGGCAATCGGTGCCAGCCGCCCTGCGCAGTCCGACAGAGCATTGGTGAGTCATGTTCCCACCTCTGTCAGGACCCGGGGCGCCCGCGAGGGCTGCCAGGGTACCAAAGCATCCGGCAGATGCTTGGGAGTCGTCGACGTATATGACGACTCCGAGGATGTTTTGATGGTGGCCGCGCCCAGAAGAGGCGCCGGCCAAGTGGGTAACTTAGGTCCACAGGCGGGTAACTTAGTTCCGCAGACAGTTGCAGCTGTCATGAGCACTGAGAACAGCGTGTTCAGAGTGGGTAACAGAGTTCCACTCACGGTCGCCCTGACCATAACTGAAGAGGAAGACGTCGGATACGCTTCCTGTGTGGGTAACACAGTGCCACACGCGGTCGCCCAGACCTTAACTGAAGAGGAAGGCGTTGAACACGCTTCCTGTGTGGGTACCACAGTACCACACGAGGTCACGAGTGCCTCGGATGTCGTAGCGACGACATCCCTAGACGTGGGCAGCAAAGCTCCCCGTCACAGACGCCGTCGGCAAAGACGCCGCCGCCGCCGCCTCAAGTCGGATCCGAACTTCGTTCCGATCGACGTCGCTTCAAGCGACTCGGAGTCCAGGGCCCGGGCTCCTCCGACAAGGCCGGTGGAAGAGTGTTATCACATCTTCGATGGCGAGACAGGTTTACCCGTCAAGGCATCTGGTGTCCACTTGGAACCGTTGCCAGAGGTTGCAGAGATACTGCACCTCGAGGAAATGACGGCTGAGTCTTTCCTGACCAACCTCAATGCTGGAGAGATTGCTGAGATGGTACTCATGATACCTGAGACCACTCAGGAGGAGCTGAACTCCTCCTCTGTCTTGGACGAGAACGTCCTGGAAGACATGATCAAGCAGCGTCAGGCGCGCTTGGGTTCTGAGATTCTCAAGAACCCCAAGGATCCGGTGTATCCTTTGGTGACGGAGTACGCGGACGTGGTGAACAAACACCCACCGACCCAACTCCCACCGGATCGAGGCGTACGGCACGAGATTGATCTCGTGCCCGGCACAAAGTATTGTGTCACGAGGCAATGGCCTCTCCCGCGCAAACAGTGCGAGGTCATTGATGCCTTCTTCGCCGCGAAAGCGAAGGCAGGCATGGTGCGGGAGTCGAAATCCCCGCACTCGACGCCGACTTTCTGCGTTCGTAAGCCGAACGGAAAGTGGCGTCTGGTTCACGCTTATAACAAGCTGAACAACGCAACGTTGCCGGCCCAAACACCAATCCCACGAAAGGATGTGTTGTTGAACAACATAGCCGGAAGCGTACTGTACAGTGCGCTGGATTTGGTAGACGGATACTACCAAATCCTGATGCGAGAGAGCGACATCCCGCTCACCGCGGTAAGCACTCCAAGCGGCATGCTTTGGGAGTGGCTCGTCATGCCACAGGGCTTATCTAACGCCCCGGCGACGTTCAATCGCCTGGTGACGCAACTGTTCGGTCCTTTGCGTACCTTCGTACAGACGTACTTCGACGACATATTCGTCCATAGCCGTGCCGAGGGAGGCGTCGCGGTAAGCGACAGCTCCTCGTGAAGTGGAGGGGTTATGCCCACTCCGAGAATTCGTGGGAGCCGATTGAACGGCTCCTGATTGACTGCCCGAAGGCTGTCGCAATCTGGGAACAGAAGCGGCGGCAGCTTCATAAGTAGTCCGGGGCTTCTTGCCCGAACGGGGTACGGACGATGAATACATTCCGTACCCGCGCTCATCGTGAGCGCTAGAAGCCACGCGCTTCAGGATGTCCCTTGGCAGCATGCGCTTGCTGATCAAGTGGGCAAACCTCACACGAAGATCACGCTGGTCCAGGATGCGGGACAACAGCTGATCTTCATGGAGTTCCCGTAACTCCGTGGGTGAGTACTTAAGAGTCTCCACTCATGCCCAGAACATGTCCTCACAAGAACCCCACGTGGGACAGTTCTCGGGCATCACCCAGGTGTATCCCCAAAGAGGATAGAGACCACCCCGGGTCTCGGGCTTCTTACGACATGTCGTGAAGTCCTTGAGAGGAATGCGGTGTGGCGCGAGAAGCACACACCGAGCAGCCTCCAAGTTGTCGACGAACAGCTGTTCTTTCTGAACAAGGGCTCGTTCATAGATGCCCCTAGAAGTGTGGCCGCCCACAAGGTCACGAGGGGCGACGAGAAGCTCTAAGAAGAGGTCAGCCCCAGAGCTCTCCTCGGGAGGCCAATACCCTCTTGAGTTAATGGCAGCTCCCTGGCTGGCGGGTGCCGCCACCGAACCCCCACGCACACGCTGGGCAGCTTGGAACTCCTCCTGCCGCTGGTCGAGGTCATTCGAGACCTCCCGGGGCTCAACGATAGCACCCTCCTCTTCCGCTTCTTCCTCTTTCTCCTCCTCTTCATCCGAGGGGTCGAAGATACTCCGAAAAAAGCGACGAGTCTCCTTCTCCTCGCGGAGTGGAGACTTTGAGCTGTAAGCTTCTTTGAGGGCTTGGCGCCTTCGGCTTTAGAGGTCTTAGCTCGCGCAAGACCCTCAGCAAGCGAGAGACATTTGCGAGGATTCTCTTCCTCATCGCCACCGGCTTTGGGAGCGCCCTTAGCCTTGACGGCCGGACACTCAGAGCGCACAGAGGTCCTGGGACTGTGATCACCTTGATCACTAGCGAGTGACTGCACGCTGTCATCTTTGTGCTCACTGGGCACTGGGCTGTGCCCTCCCACAGAGCCCACAGGAGCATCATGAGTGCTCTCGGACTCGGCATCGTCGTCACTGCCCGAGTTGAACTCACGTTCTACGAACCGAGGGTTCGGACGATTGTCTGAAGATGAGGGCGACGGACTGCGGCGCTTGCTTGCGCGCTTGTCCACAGCCGCGTCACCCGAGGATCCGATCGCCTCGGAGGCCACCTGAGTAGCCTCCTTGAGTGCAGAGCCTTTGCCGTGAGGCTTAGTGCTCTTGGCTTGCGCCTTGCCGACAGCAGCCTTGGAGCGTGCCTTAGCACCGCTCTTTGCAGTGCCACGAGGCATGATAACGGTCGAATGGGAGACCTAGACGAAGAGCGCACAGGTTGCTGCTCGAGGCTCTAACTGTAAAGTGAGCCAAGTCGATGGTTTTCGACTTTGAGAATGAGATTTTTTGACGAACACCTCTTCACTCTGATTGGTCGGTAAACCGAACCTAACTGGGGGGGGGATGTAACGGGGTACGTAGCCCTAAGTGTACCCTGGTTACATGAAGTGTGACACTTCACACTTCAGGAGCATGACACGTCATACTCCGGGATATTTGGTACAAGGTACCAAGGTCGTTCAAAGCCAGCCATTGGTCAAACGACATTGCATTTCTATAGGTAACTTATAGTTTGTATTAAACACAAACTTAACCTACCTTTAAATATACTCAGTTTACAATCTACCTTATTTAGTTCACTTTGCTCTCTTTAATTAAAGAGGGGACCTGTGAACTGCCGTTCACTGAGAGTTTGTATACTCTCGGAAGATAACTTCCTCTAGCGCAAGGTGCTGTGTGACCCCGTCACACCTGGGGTTTGGGGTGTGCGCCAAGACATGATAACTAGCAACTAGACTTAACTATGTGCTCACATCTTTGAGATAAATAGTATCGTGTATGGGGGGTCGGGAAATGGGCGCAACCAGAAGCTCTCGCGCTGGGGGGGGGGGTAAGAAAGAGCGTGTATGAGTCTGCGCATCGTCCAGATGGAAGAAAGTTTGCACCATTCAGTCATTTCACGAACGGGAACTTTTGATCTGATCATACTCAAGTTTAAAACCCAAAGTAACTGAGCATCAAAGGGGGCATTATGTAAAATGTCATATAAACTATTCGTAAACCCTTACAGCTCACGTAGACAGGGCGATTCCCGTCTCGTCCACGCGATGTTATTTCAAAAGAGGTCGTGTATCAAGTCGACTCACATTTGACGAACAATCGGTGCTCGTTTAAAGGTCTGCCACCAGACTCAGCACAACTATCGGAGCCAGCATTACAACTACACAATCTACAGGGTGTGACCAGAGAAGACCGCAGTAGACTATCGCTGTTTTGAGGAGCGGAGCCGTCCGTCGTGCTGAGTAGAAAGATCGCGTCAGCTTCACCTACATCCGCAGCAGCATCACGAGTAGTACAGAGAGATACGCTGGTCCTCTCTTCGGTTTCCACCTCCTCCAGCGAGTGGGCCTCTTGCAAGTAGTCTTGGCGTGGCGAGCATAAGCTTGCGGCCGTGGGGAGCGACATTGAACGAGGGGAAGAGCAAACGAGGGGAAGAGCAAACGTGTTGGGCAGCCCAACGTGGGCTTGCCTTATTCCGGAGCTGTAGGGGCTGCGTGATATACGATGGAGAAAAGCGCACGTAAATTCTTCGTTTCCGGAATAGTGCAAGCCGGAGACGGTAGTATGATCTCTGCGTATCCGGTATACGTCGAGCAAAGTATACCGGAAACGGTCAGTGTGAGCCGGCCCATTGTGTACAACCTTTAATAGCGATTCCTCTCTATAATAATAAAATACGTCTTCCGGACTCTAACAATGCAGAGAGGATCGACGGTACCACGTTACGGCTAATCAGCACAGTACCATTCGTGCAAGCAAAATCACAATCGGTCAGGGTATCACGAGGCATCAAAACCCCGTTTGTCTGCATCCGATCTTCCAGCTTCGCGCGAGTCCATTCAAAATCAGGTTCTTCTTCGCTAGGTAACCAAACTGTGCAAATGGCAAAACCGTATTCGTGCCGGTATGCGTAGTATTGTTGAGTAGTACCAATTGGCATCGATTGATTTTGTAGGCTGAGTCGATTCGTCTCGATGCAACGCTGTCTAAAGTGAGTGCGACCTTAAATACGGCAGCTCTTAAGTAAACGGATCTGCCTCGTACATGGGGTGAAATGCATTCTTTTAAAGCAACATGAACAGAGTCTCATTACTAGAATTTATTTTCGAGTTGATTCGCTCGAGCTGCATTCTTTGTGCTGGCAATATTGCGAGAGATGGCAAGCTATTCGGTGTCACCATGCAACATAGGTTGTTGGAAACTGCATCCAAGTAGCAGCAGTATATCATGGCCAAGGCAACGTTAGCAGTAGTAAATTAAAAGCGAAATGCATGTCGTAGGTCAGCATCAGCCGTTGATTTGCCAGCGATTAGCTCAGCATCACCGCTAGTTAGACGCCGAAAGAAAGCTAGCCTACACGACCAACTGTGGCTACTTTGGCTTCTAATGTGGCCCGTCTGTAGCTACTGTCAGCGCGGAGACACAGGTAATGTTGCCTTGGTAACGCTTCAGTCCAAGATTTACCTTGATTGCAGCAATTCGTGTCTTTGCGCGTAACATTACAGCTTAGTGCACTTTTCGTCACGGTTATGGGCCAAATCTAGGGCTTGTCAGTAAGGCAGTACATGTCAGTGCGCGCGGAAATGATAGACGAAAACTCGATTTCGATCCGATTTTTGTCAAATCAAAAGCAATGAATTTGGGCTTTATATCCAATCAGGAGAACACCATTACGGTTCTTTTAAGGTACGTTTGTTGTAATCCGCAAAGTAACGGCTGAGAAACACTTATAAAACTCCTGTTCTTGTGTAAAACCCTCTGCGCGGATAGATAGACGAACAGAATGTATCAGCACTTATCTTCTGTTTTTATGTTTTCTAGACACCGTGACGACTTTGACTAGGCAGCGTAGTACTTCGGCTTATGCCCTTCCAATTTGTACACCTCCATGCAGCGTTTTTTCATCGATGCTACAAGACTTCTTAACTTCAACAGAGGAATTTCATTCCAGGCTTTCTTAATGGCCGTCACGAGCTCCTCCTTCGTGTCGTACTGCTTGCCATTGACGTAGACGGCTCTCGAAAGAATTCCCCACAAGTTCTCGATTGGATTTAAGTCAGGAGACTTGGCTGGCCACCACATGACACGCACCCCTTGGTCCTTTAAGTACCACTTCGCCACTCGCGCCGTATGAATGGAGGCATGTCAAGCTGAAGCTCGAAGACTAGCCCGTGATAGAGGTGCGCAAAGGGGAACAGATAGCCGCCTAATGTGTCGCTATACTTCTCTGCATTTTGCCAGTTCAGACGTTCCTTTGGAACTAAATGCTCCGTAAACAAACACACTGCCACCGCCAGACTGCCGCTTCGAATAAATCTCTCTCTCCTTCCGTAGATCACGCCAATAATATTGATAGCCGTCTGGACCACCTAGATTGAGTTTTGTCTCGTCAAAGAACACAACAGAGTCCCAATTGTGCCCATGTTCAACGTGCTGGACTGCCCACTTCAACCTGTCAGCAATGTGATGAGGTTTGAGAAGTGGGCACGCCAACCGTTTCTGGTTGACCATGTTCTCCGAGTTGTGCAACACCTCCTGCACCATGCGGCTGGTTATCGGCAGATGAAGCGACTCCTTCAACGTGCGAGCGCTTAACCCTCCCTCTTAGAGGCCTCACGCAGTAAGCGGCGTTGCGCTGTCTGTGTCGTTTTCCTTGGTCTACCGGAGCTTTTCGTGGTTCCATACGCCTCTGATCCTTTAGAAAGTAGTTCACTAACTTTTGGGAACGTCCCACACGCGTAGCAATTGCGTTAGTGGACATGTTTGCCTTTTTTTAGGCCAAAATACTCCCCTTCTCCATGTCCGACAGCGATGCCCCTCTACCCATCGCTATACAGCACACTATGACACAACAAATGCATAACGACTTCTGTTAGGCCATACTTATTCACTACAAGCCAGGTGGTCCTTGTTAACAGCACCGTTGTTTCCCAACAAGCAGATTTTAGCACTTTGGCTATACTTTTCGCGCAGGGGGTTCCACCACAACAGAAGTGTTTCTCAGCCGTTACTTTGCGGATTACAATAAACAGTACCTTAAAAGAACCGTAATGGTGTTCTCCTGATTAAATATAAAGCCCAAATTCATTGCTTTTGATTTGACAAAAATCGGCTCGAAATCGAGTTTTCGTCTATCATTTCCTTGTGTATATAGTAAAACCCAGCGGTACTATATTACTACAAACGACAATAGCAATATGATGTTAAAGAATCTTCTAAAACGTTTGTGCCGAGTACCTTAGTAAATTACGTAGGCTTCGAATAGTACTAAATATGCTCCAAATTGTAAACCAAATTCGGCCGACGATCAATTAGTGCAACGCTGTCGTTCGTATAGAATATGTTGCGGCACGACATTCTTCTTTTGAGAAACGTGAGCGCCAAAGCCGTGACGTAACCGAGCTACACAGCATTCCTCATTTTGAATTTTGACATCGACATCAACGCGTCCAAGATGAAGTGTGCAATGACCAGTTGTAGCAATCCTGAGCTCAGTGACACTCAATCTTGTACTGTCGGCACCAAACCAGTGCATATGTTGTGTAGTAACGATGTCGTGGATCCAGATGGTCTGCCGTTTGGCTGATACTATACTTAATATTGTAGTATTTTTTTCTTTTTGCAAGCGCTAATATAAACAACGATAATGCTAGGTTGTGTTCATGTGCTGCAAATTGGTAATCTGGAAAGCACGCCATGACTCCAGATTTCTGCCCGAGGGCTAGAACTGGCTCGTCGTAAGAATCCCTCTCAAGTCAAGCTACGGAGGCGTCTCCGTTGCAACTAGGACAACCGACTGTGTTTGTTGACGAGTTCGGTATTCCGCTAGCGATCCTGCACCGTCAAGGCGCTGGAACGCGTTCGTGAGTTTGGCGAGTGGCTCTTGGCAAGAGCCACTCGTCAAGAGCCTCTTGCTCTCGAGGTCCCGTACTTTAAGTGTGGGGCCCCGACTATCTGATATGGTTATTAGCTCTTGGGCACACTGTAAGCACACGTGTGCCTTGGGAGTCGGGGCCCCACTCTTAAAGTACGGGACCTCGAGAGCAAGAGGCTCTTGACGAGTGGCTCTTGCCAAGAGCCACTCGCCAAACTCACGAACGCGTTCCAGCGCCGTGACGGTGCAGGATCACTAACGGAATACCGAACTCGTCAACAAACACGGTTACCTCCGGTTGGGGTCATATACGGTACCGATCAGTTATTGGATCAGATATTCTTACTCTAATGGTGATCAGGTAGCTCATTAAGATTAAGCAGCGTGTATCAATATCTCCTGGTTAGATATAACTACGACGAAGCTACCTACTGACTATTGCTCTTCCTCATTCACCTCGCCTAGACCATCTTCGGCTTCCGAAAAGCTGTCGGATGCCAGCTCAACTGCTGGAGGTTCCTCGTCCTCAGAATCATCAGCAATGTCATCCGGTATTTCAACGGGCGCCGGTAGCTGTATGCGCTCGCGTGGTAAGCGGCGTGCCCGTCCGCGCGGAACATCAGCAAGGCGTTGAACATACTGCGCCGATAGTGTCTTGATGACACTAACGAAAGACGTCATACTAGGGCGGGGCTTAGGGAAATGGCTGTTGAGCTCCCTGTTAAACCTCTCTAAAGGGTTATTTGTCCGTGCGATGAGCTCGTTGTTTAGGCCGGCAACATTCCATACGCTCACGTCGTACGTTTCCAGCCACGTCCGATTAAAGTACCCCCAGAATCCTCGCCACTTCGCTTTAGAGTAGGAAATCCCGACCACGCCACAGCGCTGGCGGATTTCACGCTTCACCCACTTGATAGCACGCTCCATTAAGCAGTGCTCAACAATGGTAAGCATGTCGACGACACCGCGGGTCATAGCAATACAACACTCCTCCTCCGGAATCAGAAACCGCTTCATAGCTCGTCTCAGAGCCTGCTTGAGATGAAATAGGCAGCCTAGGACAATTGCATTTGGAAATTGAGTCTGCACAGCATCAATCAGCGCGATCTCGAAGTCGCACACGACTTCGGCGGGCTCCAGTTGCTGGTCGGTACCTTGTACCACGAAATGTATCATGTCCCAAAAGGCATCACCACTACGAGAGGTGCTCAATACGTAGTAAACAGGTACAAACAGCCCCGAAGCTCTATCATGTACCATGAAAATGACACACTGTTTGTAGCCGGGTGGTACACAGCGGAATGTACCATCAATAAAAATCGTAGTTCCATTGTAGCGGAGAAGGTTGACGAGGTTTGGGTGCGCTCAGCCGATCAGTTGAGTAGGCTTGTTAAGGTTCTCGCGGTTGATAGTAACGTAATGAAACTGAAAGAACGAAACCGTTTCGTCCAACGCCAATGATAGAGGCGGGATTTCGATCGCTCCGTGTACATCTCCACTGAAATGCCTACTGCGTGCCTGATAAACACGTCGAAGCACTTGGGCCTCCGACAGCCCGCGCACAACGTGTTCATTATCTGCGCCGTAAAATTCGTTGCGCAGCGCTTCCCAAATACGCCGCACAGGAAGCGTAAACTGGTCGATAGCGAGCATGTCTGCCGTGTCCTTCATCGCTCCCGCGACATCAGCAAGGCTACTGCCAGCAGCATCAACGCGGCGACAGGTGTGGGGGCGCCCAACTGTGTAGCCCATTGTACCAATGAAGAATGCCATCGTACCAAGACAGCCTTGGCGCCAATGGCAGCAACGGTATGATATCTTTCTCGACGATGCCCACGCCCTAGTATACTTGAAGCCGCGAAAATAGCACGTGGTCTTCTCCTGGCGCACTTGGCCTCTGGGACGGCTTGACACAACGTTGGTCACCCCAGCGCCGTCTGGGGGTTCGGTGTTCCTCGGGGGAGACTGTGCAGGTGCCTGCATGTTACCGAATGAGCTCTTCTTCACAGGTGCCTCGCAGGGATCCCCGCTCTACGTGGCCTCTTTAAGGCCGTGAATTTTCAGATCTCGCATCAGATCATTGCGAAATCAACATATGTACAAAACTCTGATCTGTACCGTATATGACCCCAACCAGGTTTTACCTCTGATATTAATGCAAGTGAGGACGCGTTGAGGGTGCTCTGTTCCGCTGGGGTTATTCTACAAATGCCAAGGATCATATCGGCGGCCAGCATCCGGAACACGACGTTGTAAAGGTAGTTAACATGCAAAAGGGCAAACGCATACGCAAAAAGATCGACGCAGCTTATGAAGCATCCTCTGCTATTGCTGATTTGACACGTTCCTATAGCCGAGAGCGATCGCCAAAGCGTCAATCAACATTAGCCGCTCTGATGCCGAGAGCAGTAGCATTTATGCTACACGTGTTTATGATACATGCTATACGACGTTTCACAAAGATGAGTACCAACCTTACGAAGTTCTTCCAAGTTGCTACATAAACCCTGGAGCGATGTTGTCATCTCCTGCATCGTATCGCACCTTGGTGGGCACGCAGTTTTCGAGGTATTGTGAGATGATGGCGAGGTTGCTAATGTTGGAGCTCAAAATAATGGAGTTAGCGCCATTTTTAATTTGCACCACGACACATGGACGATCAACTACGGGAAAAAGGCTGTTGTTGGTGCATTGGTTTGCTGAATTGACAGCATGTGGCGATTGCATTGTATTACACTACTTGTCACCATAAAGAGTGGATCTCATACGGGTCGCAGGCTCCGTGCCTTGATTTCAGCTCGCATCAAATACATGTACGGCGTCAACATCGATCCGATGATCCCGTTTACGGTTCCAGACAATGCGAGCAGCGCGAAGATAGTGTCGCGGCTGTTTGATGGATCAATCCAAACCGACTGTGCAATGCACGTAATCAACCTTTGTCTGAGCTATGGGATTGGACTCCTCGGCATTACAGATGCTATCTACGTTGTGGATCCATCGACAAACCTTTCCAACAAGACGAACCGTATCTGCACCCCCGGTAGCGAGCTGAAAGGCGGCCGTGAGCTCATTCAAAACGTGCGCAATCTGAGCGACTATTTTGTCAGTCACCAACGCTTGAAGCGCCTGGAGGAGGTAGAAACGTCTTACGGTCTACCCGTTCTCGGCGATCAAACAGACGGGACTACATGTGTAGCAACGCTTGTAATGCCTTTTAAGCTCACCATTGTCCGCTACACCGTAGTTCGGCGGTATTTCCAGCCACAAAACACCGACGAAGATATCTCCGTGTTCGACAAAATTTCGCTCGATGATTGGTCTTTTATCGCGTAAATGGAGGCTATTTCTTTGCGAGTTGCTGTCGCACTTGGCGCTTGGCGAGGTTCAGCGCAACGACAAAGTTGCGCCCGAGCTTATTGCCCTTGTGAAAGACGCTGCTGACAGCTTGTAGAGTGAGACGTTCCAAGTCTATCAGCTGGATGCTCGCTGACTTCCCAAAACTAGTGAGTCAAACTAATCGAGGGTTGCCATAAAGTTTATTCAGTCTCTCTGAGTGTGTGTGGCTTGTTTAAAGCACATCGAAGCTCAAGTTCATAGACGACACGCTGTACCTACTGCGGAGAACGTGGTCATCCTAATGCTGGATCCTCAAACAAAGGTTTCTGTCCGTGAGTTGCTAGAAATTATCGTCTCTCCAGCAAACACGCCGGGCTCCAAAGAGGTCGCGTCAGATTCAAGGATCTCACAGACTTCAGCGACGGAATCAGAGTCAGTGCAGGCAAATATCGCCGCTGTAATAACAGCGTCATCGATGACAACCGGCAAGGCAGCATCAAGCACGGCGGGTGGACCGGCGAGTGACATGGGCAACTGGGAACTGGGTCGCAGCTCGCAGACAATGAAGGTTGAAGCATATATTAAAGCATGACATCTCCTGATTAAGCGAGCTCACATAGATGGATTCAGGTCAATTTACGCCTGCGATTCGTCACAACACCCACCGGAAACGTTCGGTGCTTCTGACTGTGTGTCGACTTTAACCGCAGCGCGTAATCTATGGCGATCCAGTGTCTAAGATGCACCAAGCTAGATAGGAAAGACGAGCCCATGAAGAGGTAGACCAAGGTCATAATCGTGACCCAGGACTCGCTTTCTACGAGGCTTGCCAAGCAAGTTATGTCAAAGAACCCTGGACCGGACATGTGGCGTGAGCTCTGTACAAATTACGAGGGCAATGCGTCACAGCACAGTCGCTGTACCGATTGCAGCGCAACTACACGGAACTAACCTACGCCGAAAAGGACGACCTACGCAGCCATGGGTACAAGAGATTACGTACCACCTTGCAGACATTGGCTCGCCCGTGAACGGCTGTCTGATGGTGGATCGAACCT
This sequence comes from Phytophthora betacei, assembly GCA_011320135.1. Taxonomy (NCBI): domain Eukaryota; phylum Oomycota; class Peronosporomycetes; order Peronosporales; family Peronosporaceae; genus Phytophthora; species Phytophthora betacei. The sequence continues at coordinate 854,851 of JAANHX010000077.1, forward strand.
ACAACGAGGGGCGTATAAAGTTACTTTTCAGCTCCAACACGGACAGATCCACCTAGATAAATGATTATAGCTGCAGTGGCGAGAAGCGATGACTGAAAAACAATGCCTTGGGCTACAAGGCAGCACCAATATGCCCCGGATTGCTATCTTTCTATTCCTTTGAGTTCCCGTCTGATAACAACACGACGTAATTAACTCTTTAGTCATCAATTGGGGCGGAATGAATGGTGAATCCGTATGTACTACAGGTACGTGAATTTGTGTCATGTGAGGACGAGACGGGATTTGCCTTGTCTTCGTGAACTGTAAGAATTTATCAATAATTTGTAAGAAATGATATAAATGCCCTCTAGTTACTTCGGTTTTTTAACGTTAGTATGGTCAGATCAAAAGTCCCGTTCACGAACTTTTGATCTGGCCATACTAACGTTTGGCTTAATAGAGCTAGCTTTCTTCTATCTAAACGATACGCAAACTCGTACATGCTCTTTATTAATGGTACGTTTGATGTCAATAAATCCACGCCGCTAGCAGCATCTCATGGCCTTAACGTGTTTAACATTGCGGCGGTGCTCAGATCGGCGGAGTAAAAGGAGCAGCAGTCGTGTTGGGATAATAACTCTCAGAGCTTTTTTTTTGCGTATAACTGATAATCATTCAAATTGTAATCAAGAAGACTCCGACCCCAGAGCTGTCCCGCGGCTTTACAATTTTCAAAAAATATTATAACTGCTCGTCATAAAAAAACAATTACGTAGCATTAACCTAGGCGTTATTTATGTGTTTTTACGCGTCTATGCAAATTGGTGAGTTACGTATATATATTTAAAAAATATATATAGATAGATAAGCGAGCAGGGCACGAAGAAGCTCTGAAACTCTCTGGATTTTAATCCAGAGTCTCTTTATGGACGACACTTGACCTACAGAAAAATGCCAACCTCCTTTGGAATTTATTAGGAAAAACTGGGGCTAGAAGAACACTATATCTCCAGTCTTCAATAATCTAGTAAACCATTTTTTTTCCTATTTTATTTATTATATTGCAAAAATATGAGGCATTCTCTCTTTGAACGAATTCGTGCGTACCCATATGTAAATGAATGCACCACTTGACCAAAGTAGATTGTTTGACATCTAATAACCAATATCCGGTGAACATCACAAACACACAGAAGAATATTGCCTGTGGCGGTCACGGATAACATAAAAACTGTTGTGATTGCACTTCGCCGTCACTTCGCCTGGGTTCCTACCTCTAGGCACGCTCCTGGAGCACACGGTTGGTGCGTGGCAAACGTTTGCCCTGAGGGGTCATAAGTTAAAGTGGGTCGAATGGAGCTATCTTATTGGCTGATCCCAAATGATTGGCATGATTAATGCCAGGGTCGGATTTGTGCATATTCCAGTCCACATACAAAACTCAAGTGATTTCTGTTGCCAACGCTTATGACGAGTATAGGCGTTGCCGACGAAATTGTATGGATTTACATGTGATTAGGAGGACTACGGAGGAAAGTAGAAAGGAGATAGCAAAGCAAGACAAGCACAACTAACTCAATAAAACTCACTTTCCGATTTCATTTCTTCTTAACACTCGACTACTACAAGCCTCGAAAGCATACTCTCAATTGGTTATGAGCCCAAGCTACGCCGACAACATCGACAAGCTCGTGGAAGACAACTACTTCCACTGGGAGGTCAACATGCGGATGAAGCATGTCCGGAAGGGTCTACTCCCACAGATCATCAAGCCCGAGTTCGACCAAGTGAGTGATCGCTCCACGGCAGAATGGAAGACCAACGATCTGAAGGCACTTGGTGTTATCGCTGGAGACGTGAGTCTCACATACCAAGTTTACGTCCGTAGAGCACTGACTGCCGCTGAGGCGTGGACGATGCTCGAGGAGCACTTCAACAAGAAGACGCTCAAGAACCGGCTTCTCGTCACCAAGAAGTTGAACAACTTCAAAATGAAGCCTGGTACCCAGTTCGCTTCTCACGTCGATCAATTCAAGGAGATCATCCTCCAAATGGAAACGATCGGTGATACTCTGGACGAGACTGACCAGCTCGTGTTGCTCCTTGGCAGTTTGACGGACGAGTACAAGATGATCAGTACTGCCCTCTAGAACACGCTCAACATGACGTTGGCCTACGCGATCCAAGCCCTCTCTGGTGTTCAAGCCTCGGATGAATCGCCATCGGCTCAAGAGAAAGCTTTTGCTACGAAGAAGAAAGATTTCGGTGGCAAGCAACGTTTCTACTGCAAGAAGCAAGGGCGCCGAGAGTTCGAGTTCCGTAACAAGAAGGCCGACGAGGAACGAGGGCAAGAGGCGCGAGAGAAAGCGTCCGACTTCTCGTTTATGGCAACGAGTGCGATGACCAAGGGTGAATGGCTCGTCGACTCAGGTGCAAGTTCGCACGTGACCAGCGTCCGGGACATGTGCGTGTCCATGAAGGAGCTGAAGACACCAGTTTGTATCACGATCGCGGATGGCACGAAGGTCGACGCAGTTGCAAAAGGCACCGTCGGTATAAAGCTGATGGACGGGACGTCTGTCACGCTGTCGGATGTCCTGTACATCCCTGACGTTGAAGGAAGCCTCATCTCGGTGTCGAAGCTGGCCGAGCAAGACGTCACCGCGCAGTTCAGCAAGGACAGGTGTGTCTTTAGCTTTGGCGGTGCTACCGTCATGGAGGCGAAGCGCTGTGGAAATACCTACAAGTTGAAGACAGTGGGGGGCGAAGTGTGTCATGTTGCAACGACTACTCGTAATGAGTCATGGGCTGTTGTGCACGCCCTATATGGCCACGCCCCGTACAAGCGCTACGCGAAACTACTGACCATGGCAGAAGGCGTGCCTCGCGTCAGGGAGAAGTCCACGGGGACGACGTGTGCGCAGGCTGCTGTATGGGCAAGGTGAAGGCTGACGACTACCCGAGACATCCGGAGAAGCTCGTCAAGAGTGTCGGTGTGCTTGACCTGGTGCATACGGACGTAATGGGTCCGATGCAAACCACGACACCTGGTGGCTGTACGTACATCATCACATTCATTGACGACTACTCACGCCACGTTACTGTCAACTTCATGAAGGCCAAATCGGAAGTACTGTCGAAGTTAAAAACGTACAAGGCGGGAATAGAGAATGCAACTGGTAAAACAATCAAGCGCCTACGTTCGGACAACGGCGGTGAGTACACGGGCCGGGTGTTTAATGCCTACCTCAACCGCAGCGGCTTCGAGCATGAGAAGACGGTGCCGTACACACCTCAGCAGAATGAACTGTCTAAGCGGATGAATCATAGCCTCGTGGAGATGGCTTGCTGCATGCTCTATCATGAGAGTGTCGACAGGAAGGGGTGGGCAGAGGCTGTTAGCACGGCGGCCTGGATCATCAATCGGATCCCCAACTCGATCAATGTGAAGACGCCCTTCGAGATTGTGAGTCACTCCAAACCGCAACTCAAGAATGTGAAGGTGTTCGGTGCAGCTGGATACGCTCACATCCCCGACGAGAAGCGCCGCAAGCTGGATGCAAAACCGTTCAAGTGTCGGTTCATGAGTTACGAGGACGGAGTGAAGGGGTACCGCGTCCTCAACATGGCAACAGGAAATGTGCAAATCGTGCGCACCGTGACGTTTATTAAGATAACTGATCCTGCGCGCATCATGACTCACTTGGATGCGGAAGACGACACAGTGCCTTGGTGCCAAGCGTGGATCAGATGTCGCTGATTGACTCCACGCAAATCGTTCCCACCGATGTTAAAGTTGCTGACGTGGTTCCACTTCAACGTGACGTGAGCATGGATACTGCAATGGTGCCATACGACGCGACACATCCTATGATTACTCGTTCTCATGTTCGGCACATTGACGAGACAACGGATCCTGAAGAGGCAAGCACCGGGAAGAAGCAAATTATCGATGCGCCATCGTCGAGTGGGACAAAGCGTCAGAAGATGACTCAAGATCGACCCATGCCAAGTGGTAACGAACTCGCCATTGTTGAGAGTGAACAGCTGATGGCTGCCGCCGAGAATGTCCCGAAGACGTACGCAGAGGCGACGACTAGAGCGGACCAAGACAACTGGAAGAAAGCGATTGCTAGTGAACTCAAGTCGCTAACGGACAACGGTACCTGGAAGTTAGTGCTAAGACCAACGCACCAGCACCCGATCGGTTGCCGCTGGGTGTTCGCGTTGAAGCGCAATGAGAAGGGGCAAGTGATTCGACACAAGGCTCGTCTCGTGGCAAAGGGGTATTCACAACGACAGGGCATCGACTACGAAGAGACGTACACGTCTGTGGCTTACCTGTACTCAATCAGGGCAGTGTTAGCCAAGTGTTGTGCTGGAGGATTCGACATCGAGCAGTGCGACGTGGATACAGCGTTTCTGTACGGGAAGCTCGAAGAAGATATCTACATGGAGTTGCCAGAATGTCTTCGGGAGCTACTGGCACTGGAAAAGGCTCAAGGTGAAGATGATGTCGTCTGCATGCTACTGCAAAGTCTGTACGGACTCAAGCAGTCGTCTTGTGTCTGGAACAAGATTATCGACAACCATATCAAGACCATGAAGTTTCAGGCTGCTGACGTCGACCCGTGCATCTACACGAGAGGTGCACGTGATGACGAGTGCATCGTGTGTCTTTAAGTGGACGACATACTGATTGCGTCACGAGACAAGGCCATCATCGCGTCGGTAAAGGCTAGCATCGCCGAGACGCTCAAGATCAAGGATCTAGGACCGCCCATTTCATTCTCGGTATCGCGATCGACTACGACATCGATGGCAATAAGCTTGGCATCTCACAACGCGCATACACCGAGTCGATCATCAAGAAATTCGGTCAAGAAAACGCGAAGCCAAGCCTGATGCCACTAGACCCAAGTCTACACTTGACTAAGGAGGACGGGCCGGAGACCGACGAAGACAGGGCTAAGATGAAGTTGAAGCCGTACCGATCGCTCATTGGTAGCATCATGTACCTGACGTGTGGCACACGACCTAAAATCTCGGTTGCTGTTGCCAAGCTGAGTCTCTTCCTGGAGAACCCTGGTGAGAAGCACTGGGATGCTGGAATCAAGGTGGTGCGCTATCTGTTGAAGACCAAGGACGTAGAGATCGTGTACGACGGCTCGCAAGGAACAGAGCTCGTCGCCTACTTGGATGCAGACTAGGATGGCAACCGCGACGACAGATGTTCGGTTAGCGGGCCAATGCTCATGATGTGCGGGGCACCTGTGGTTTGGCGCTCTACGGTTCAGAAGACCGTCGCCCTAAGCTCGAGTGAGGCCGAATACGTGGCTCTGAGTGACTGCATCAAGGAAGTGGTGTGGATGCGTCTACTGCTCAAGGACATTGGTGCTGAACAAGTGGAGGCTACGGTGATCTACGAGGGCAACCAAGGTGCCATGGCGTTGGCGAAGAACGTCGGTTATCAAGCTCGTACCAAGCACATCGACATTTCGCTACCACTCCATTCGTGAAAAAGTTATGACTGGTGAAGTTGAGCTGGGGTTTATGGAAACCAAAAACCAGCTCGCGTACTTCCTTACCAAAGGTCTGTCGTCGAAGACGCTACGCTACTTGATGATGAAGAGCGATTTGGTAGTCAAGCTGGAGACGTCGAATTGAGTGGGAGTGTTGTGGTTGCACTTCGCCGTCACTTCGCCTGGGTTCCTACCTCTAGGCACGCTCCTGGAGCACACGGTTGGTGCGTGGCAAGCGTTTGCCCTGAGGGGTCATAAGTTAAAGTGGGTCGAATGGAGCTATCTTATTGGCTGATCCCAAATGATTGGCATGATTAATGCCAGGGTCGGATTTGTGCATATTCCAGTCCACATACAAAACTCAAGTGATTTCTGTTGCCAACGCTTATGACGAGTATAGGCGTTGCCGACGAAATTGTATGGATTTACATGTGATTAGGAGGACTACGGAGGAAAGTAGAAAGGAGATAGCAAAGCAAGACAAGCACAACTAACTCAATAAAACTCACTTTCCGATTTCATTTCTTCTTAACACTCGACTACTACAAGCCTCGAACCCATTCCCTCAACTAAAGCCCATTTATTCTGTGAACTTTGCTTGAAGAAGATTGGGTAAAACAAATCTCTCACACCGTCGTAATACTTCTCTAAAACGTGGAGCCTCCGCGGACGCCTTCGGCTCGCAATAACGCTGTATATAAATATGTCACACCCCTTTGTGTTGCAGTAAACATATGGCAAGAATCGAAATTGTTGTTTTCATTAGCTCACACAATTAATGTTTATACATAGGCTGATATTGTCCGTATGGAGTAGTACTATAATAATGCTGTATTGCAAGGTTCGATCAGAAACACTTGCAATAAAACATTTTCAATTGTAGCCTAGCTCTTTCGTGAAGGGCTATACTGCAAAACAAATCACGCAAGGCACGGCAGTAGCGCAATGTGCTTAAGCGATGACCGATAATAATCCAAGTAGCTGGTCTATGAGGTCTGGGTAGCGCACGATAAAGCTTTTGAGCCGATCCATCCAGCTCTGCAGCCCTCTCTCTTCAGTCTCGTCGAATTCAATCGATTTCTTGCTCGTGATGACGCGACGGTATTGCTGGCGCTTGCTTGTCCATGCGTATATCTCACTGTGACACACGTTTAACCCCTTGACCGCGAAGGGTTTCCAGTGCGCCCACCTCCCTAGACCCTATCGTTGTTAGTGTGTATGTCGGGAAAGGGTTACGAAAGTAAATCTAGTATATTAAATATCGTGTATATTGGATAGCCGCACTCAAACCCAGCACCTAAGATGGTGAAAAATTACTATCGTGTATTATTCAATTTGAGAACTCTCTCTGATACAAGCTAATTAGTTATCGTGTCCGATATAGGAACAAAGAAAAACAACCATGCGTCAGGGCCGTGCCATCGCTGGATATATTTGTCAAAATATAGACTTCAACAGCAGCAGCAGAATTTCGGACACATGCAATATTTAATTCAAGTAGCCACATCAGCCAAAAGCAGCTGCTCACGATGTCGTTTCCTCGCGGTGACGTCTCTTTGGCCGAGGAGCGCTGTCATCCGCGCCTTCACCCTCCCCGTCACTAGCGTCTTCACTTGCTGACCCCGCTGCTTCTGCAGAGCTCGAACCGGGTCTCCGAGCGCGAATCCTCTTTTTCTTCTTTGAAGGTGGGAGAAAGGTGCCATTGCGCCAGCACTTGTGCCAAATCTCAAATCAGGAGGCGGCTTCACCATTGATTGCGTGCTTGACTTTGGTGCACAGATACACGCGAGCGGGTTTTGGCTGCTTGGTGCTAGAAGACAACTTACATGAGCTGCAGTAAAAGGTGGTCTCGCCACCTTTCGCCTCGTCAACCCCCTTCAACATCGAGCACACCTTACAAGCTCTCTGTCTGCGCTTCCGGCCCTGTCCGTTGTTTCCCTCTCGCCCCTCGTCAACCTGGATGGGCACGTGCGCCCGCTGCCTCACGGATGCCGGCGTCTTTACTGGGGTTCCCTCCATACTGCACAGGGTGCTCCTGTCTGACGCCTGTAGGTGCACCAGCTCTGTGTGAAGCTGTTTCATGAACTTGACGTGCTTGAGCTTTGGTTTACCTTCGTTTGTGCGACGACGGTTGAACACTATAAACGAATTTACGATAGCGAGGTCAACGAGCCCCAAGAAAAGCGACTTGTAGTATTTCTTGTACTTCAAAGCAAGCTGTAGCGAATTTCTTCTTATAGCGTGTATAATACAGGATTAGAAACAAATTTATCATGTACATACAGGGTAGTAATCCTTGACTTTGTAGGCGGGGTTGATCATGCACATCAACTCCGCCCATAAACGTCTGGTAGTCCTTCAGTATCCTTGGGCAAGCAACGTCCACCTTTTCGCCTGATTTCTTTCTACGCTGAACTCGATCTTGCTGAGCGCTTCCACCAGCGCAGAGTAAGTGAACGGGGCGGTTATCCCACCAACTCACCATCTTGACGCTTGGTACTAACGTTGACTCGGTAACAGTGTAACTGCCACGTAGCACATTAGCAGGACGTTTTTTTCTGCTTGATAATGATCTCTTTGCACAGACCGCGTCTGTTAGTCATCACCGCCCCAATACTGTAGAGCCCCATCGCTAAAAGCTGCATTGATAATGCAGGCGAGGGGTAGAAGCGGTCGGTGACGATTAGCCGCTTCTCAGTAGTTCCACTGGGGCCAAACACCTCTGCCAGGCTGCGAATAGCTGCCGCGGGTCCAGACTTGGTATCTGTGGATGCTGCGTTCCCATGTGTTTGCCGCAATAAACTTCAAACCTGTATCATACAAGATACACATATTAGTAAAGTGTACAGTACACGTTAAGGGGACTTTGCAACAACAAAAAAGGAGCTTACCTCATGCAGTAGGCCGTCGACGAGCAGCACATCATGAATAGCTTGGTCCCCCACTTTAGGGGCTTATCCTTTATCTAAACTCTGGTCTTGTTGAAAGATGATTGAGATGGCAGCATGGCTGCATCGAAGGCCATGACCAGAGTAGCCATGTATCCAGCCTGAAACCGCTGTTGAACAGCATCAACTACCGAACGCAGCTTCCAAATACGGTCACCAGCAGCGCGAGGGTCGTCGTTACGACTAAAGTGCAGATTCCTTGAAATATGCATGAACCGGTCCCTTGTCATGAATAGGCCAAACCGACCGCGTGGGATTGCGCTTTCATCGGTCATCTTCCAGTGATTCTCCAGCTTTTCTTTGTTTGGCGATATCGTTCTGGCAATTCGAAGCCCCACAAAGATGCACAGCTCGCGAGCGGTGATGTCAGGTGTTCTTAGCAGCGACGCCTTGATATTAGCACGCGAGCTCTTTCTAAATCCAGGTGACTTCTTCTCCCTTTTCGTTTGCTTTTCGTACTGACCTTCGACGCTTTCGTCAATACTCTCCAACAGCCGAGGCTGTAAAAAATAAAATAGTGCTCCACTCGCCGAAGATGCCGCCTCAAGTGCACGAGGTGTTGGTCCGTAATCGTCTCCACAAACGCCAGGATAATCCTCTCGAAGCGACTGAATCGAACGAGGTACGTAAGACAGGTTCAGGTAGGGAAATGGGCTGTATGTTACAGATTTAGACCACCCACTAGTAGACATGTCCTTCAGAATATCAGCGGCTATCGTGCCGCTTGCAATATTCGCAAAGCCACCAACAGCGTCGATCAGTGACTCAGTGAATAGCGGATCTTCAGTATCCTCCTCATCCGGCTCGTCAGCACCTCCGTCTTCGGACTCTTCGTCAAACTCACTGTTCTCATCACTACCGACTCCGTCGTCATTTTCAGCCTCTGACGACATTGCTTGGTATTCATCCGGGACATCATAGTCTCTCACTATATTGACATCTATTATAACCAGCACATACAAGATAATGTTAGTAACTTGTATCTGTATCGTGTACATACAAGATAACGTACCCGAATACAAGTCAGCAATCCTGGTTGCCCGGCGCGGTTACGGAGCTACAGGAGCGTCGTCAACCGCATTAAATGCGCTACCCACGTTCCGTTGAGGATCTTCACCCTCATCGGACTCAGACGTGCCACCATTCAACAGACCTCCTTCGGGCATAGATGTTGACACGTGGGGGGATTCGCGCCATGGCCTTGGGGTAACATGAGGCGATGTGCACAGCAAAGGCACCGGCACCGCCCTACTGTTAGCACTGCTTACCAAGCTGTCGGCATCTGAAGCAGTAGCTGTATCGTACCATTTCACATACAAGTTAGGCATAAATGTAGATTTATACAATACCCGATAACAAATATCTCTGCCTTCATTAATCTGCTGTTGGCTTTGATGATCGGAGCACCGCTGCGTCGCTGGGAGTGGCGATGCTGTAGCTGTAACTGCAAACAATTGTCCGATACAAGTTAGAGAAATCCAGTAACATGTATCGTACAAATCAGCAACTTCATACCGTTGGCGCTAACTGTTGTACGCTCGGAACTGTCCTGCTCCTCACGCTGATCTCCAGTGGGCTGCTCTGACACTTGCTTGGCTTTCGCAGCACTCTCTGAACAAACAAAAGTTATTAGTAAGAAAACAATACTTGAAAACGCAACCAAAAGCGCACCGATATCAAGCCGGTCCAAATAGCGCATTAGTTCTTCCTCCCCGACAAAAACGTCCTTGCCACGAGTGTCTGCCTTTGTCTTTCGCGGCTTTATATACGTAAAGTCAACCGAAAGGCCAGTGGGCCTTTTGGAAGTCCATCCCTCTTTCTTGAGCTCAGCCCAGCGGGCGCGAAATCCTGACATCCGTCCGGCAGTCTGCAAATTCTCGAATGAGATGAATGAGTGGCGTCGGGGCCGCTGACTGTGAGACTTTGTACTACGTGGTGCACATTAGACTAAAACCCGTCAGCCTTGATTTTTCGAAAGTGAATAGTCGTGTGGGGGAATAGGTGAGACATGCCGGCACCCCGTTCTCTATTGACTTATCATTTGTATAGAGCATTACAAATGTTAAGTCAAATTTTCTTATCCTGTATGGTCCAGGATAAGCTTTTTATGATATCGTGTCTGATACAGGCCGGTCAAGGGGTTAAGTATGGCGTCGTGTTGCTTTAGCTTGAAGGTACTTGTTTGCGCTGACACACCACTGACAACCACAAAGACGACGCACGCAGCGAGGAAACTGAATTGATACGCGCGCATTATTGATCACCACGGGTACCTCGGTGGCTGGAAGGAAAATCGAGAATGAACTCTAAAGGCCCAGCTCATATTGAATCTGAATCATGATCGTCTATCATCACATGGTTCCTCATCGGCACACGCACAAGTAGGTTGTTTCCGTATTTCCGTACTAGAGTACTGCAATTGTTTGTACCGATTGTTAAAAATGCTCAGTTCGCTAGGCAAGGACTTTTTAAATCAATTTCTAATTGTTTTTATGGACGACGAACCGAATTGAATTGATTTACCAAATTTCATAATTCAGTACAAATTAGTAACTTCCGACGTTCTTTGCACTCTTGTTGCACTTTCTCATTTCAAATGTAGGTGATAAATCCCCACCCCCACCCCCACCCCACACGGAGGATGTCTGGTCAGGTTTCTTGGGTTTACTTAATTAGAAACACGACGTGTATTGTGACAAACGTTAAGTCGCATAATAGGGTGTAAATGATGCGAACGAAGATGCTCACTATTGCTGACAATGTCAGCGATATTAATAGTGAGCTCGTCAGTGCGTTTACTGAAGGCATAACGAGATTTCCCACGCCTCAAGCAGATAAATAACCGGTTACTTAGTATGGAGTATTTGCCTGTGGTCTGACCAATTTAGAATGCCCTCTTAATTCGGATAATGCTTACCAAATTGCGTACCGTACTAGGATTAGTAGACCGCATACTAATCGTTACTACCGTCGTAATGTAGCCTTTTCTAAAGAATGTACCACCCGATTTATAGAATTAATGCGCGCCAAAACTTCGTTTGTTTAATCACGGTGTTTGATTTCGCCAAAACTGTACATTTTGTTTTGGAGTCCAATCCCGCCTGGATTAACTACATGCAGTATATGTAACTTTTTGTGGCTTTCGTTTCTTGTTCGCCCAGATCTGTACGATGTGTGATCTTCTGGGCTGGAAGGATCTACAGCAAGAAAATTCTGATTACGGAGATTTGGTGAGGGTCTTACTGTAATCCAATTGTTTGGCGTGCTACGTTAGGCAGGCGTCGCTTCAGTCACTCCGTGCTTCGATTCATCGCGATACATACAGCTCGCTGTGATGATCCCCGCTGGATCCTTCAACGCAATTAGTAATTGCGTTTTGTTTATTTGCTTTCTTTGCCGATGGCAAACACATTTGTCTTATCAATATTACAGAATCATCTCTTTCTTCGCGATTCATCAATGGCTCCTATGATAATTATCTATCACACAGTCTTCCATCACTGTAGCACATAATGAAGGTGGAGGTAGATCTCGTCGCCGATGCCGTGTCGCTGCCTCCTTGGTCGAGTCGAACAGCCCGCCGATCCTCGAGGTCTCCTGGGAGCCTTCTCAATGCTCTCCTGCTCGTCGAAATAAACCTACCTGTGAAATAGCATTGATTAACGAAAGCCCTATCATAATGATTGACGTAAGCTTTACCTAAGTAAAAAACGCAACTTTTCGACGGGAACAAATCTTTACGTTAAATCCGTTTATGTCCCCATCCTTGATTGCGAATTACCGTCTGCTACTGTAGCAGTTGCGAGTGGTAATTCGCAATCAGGGATGGGGACATAAACGGATTTAACGTAGCAGCGCTACGGCTCCTGCAGTTCAGCCTGGTATTACACCTCGATTTCCGTATGCTAAGGCCTTTCCAGATTACGAAAAAAAACATGTCAACACAACTCTACAGCTATGTCAGAAGCATTTATCTTACTTTAAAGATGCTTAATTAACCCGTCACCCCATGCGATGGTGATGCGATTCGGTGGCTACTTTACTAACGATCATCTCCTCATCGGCATGGGATGAGAGCTCATTTCTGAATCTACCTCGCCTTACATCCTCATCCACCAATGCGCCTGGTACTGCTGACGGTGCTTTCAACTCTGGTCGTGCTTTTAGCACCTACTGAGGCAGTATCACCCGATTTTCATGGCCGCGAGACCAAGACGATTAAATGGAAGTACGATACGACGTCAACGATTCACTCTTCGCCCACTGAGGTCAACGTCGATGAAAAGAGAAGTCTGCGGGGCGACGACAACAGTGTGGACATGGAAGTGCACAACCCGGATGATGAACAGCGAGCGGCACCTCTTTTAACGAAGTATGCATACTATATGAAGGCAGTTCTATATGGACTGTCGCTCCGGTTTACACCGAACACGCATTGGAAGTGGACGCCACGCTTTGAGAACGAACTGTTCACTGCAGTTTACAAATTCAAAGGACCGCCGGAAAGTGTCAACATTAAGAGCCGCTTACTTGCTGCGAGGTACAAAGACTGGTTCCAAAAAAACGTCGCCGCGAAAAACCTGGTTCGCGCTTAACAGGAACGAAAACGAGGGTAAGACTTAAATCACGTTCAGGACTTCGATTGCGCCAGCATCCCGTACTCGATGTCCGCGAATTTAGCCTCGAATAAGAAACAATCTAAAACAGAGGTGCAGCTAAAAACAATTACCTTACACGTCTTTATTACAAAGCCGTTTTTCACACGGAGAAGCTCAAGATTTACAATTGTGGGCAGGGCAGTTGCTTCACCATTGCCTCTACAGTAATGTGCGTCCTCTGACATGATTAAAGAATAGAGGACTCTACATGTATATTCACATACTTGCGCGAGTTAATGTCAGTTTCTGGATCTGATTTAAGAGTGGACCCAGATTATTGCCTCTTACTCGTCTTTCGCTGGCTTGATCTCGGAACGGGTGTGCGGTTACCGCATCGAGAAAAAAATAACGAACATCTCGGCTAATATGCTTCTGTTCCTGTCGACGGATTAGAAAGTTGAGAGTAGATCTGACCTCACTGAAGAAGAAGTGCAAACTGACCCCCCCCCCCCCCCCTTCCATCTCTTAGCTGGCTCCGAGCATCGCCTATGACCCAAGTGCCTGTTGCTAAGAATTGGTGCATGTTTTTATTATATCAGCCCCCTATATACCCACTGTGAACTTCGCTTTGTTGCTTATCGAACCGACATGTTATTACAAAAGCAGACCCCCAAGATTTTCAAACTCGTTCGGCACCGCAATCTCCAAGTATGTGGCATTTATCAAAGAGGTAGATTAGTGCGCCAAACCCCAACTGTTGACACAATGTGTCATAGTAAACACTGAAACGCTTACTTGAGTACCGACTAAATGAACACACATATGATACACTTCTGGCTTAAACAATGCAAACTCTTTCGTGTGATTTTCGGTTACGATATTTCAAAGCCGTGTTTGACGGAGAAGCTCTGGATTATAATAATCTGTGTAGGGTGGATGTTCCACCGGTGGTTTTATATTTGTAGTGTCAGAAAGGAGCATAACATACTTAAAGTGCCAAAAAAAAGGATCGTTCCAATTTGGTCTGTCGTTGGTTTTACATGTGCAGTGTCAGAAAGGAGCGTAACATACTCAAAGTGCCAGAAAAATGATCTTTTCAATTTGGTCTGGACAAACCTTACAACATTATTAGCTCGCATGCGTTCCTTATTGCCGCACTTTACAGTAAATACTCAAAGTGCCTGTACTTGTCAATTTGTTCTATAAAGTCTTTACAAGAACTGCAGTCCTGTACACCGAAGTAAATACGCGATCACACTGGGCGAGTCGCACTGTGATAGATACATTGGCGGTAAGGTGTGTCGTACGCATCTGCTGCGCAGCCGCATCATCTGCGTGAAACTGTTCTAACAACATTTACGCGGATTAAATTACTTCGGGTCGTCGAAATTTACAATGTTGTTACTTGCCACAAGCAACATTCACCTAGGTGACATCACTGGTACAGGGATATTCGGTTATACATTACCATACGTCTTTTCTATGATAAATATGCTGTTTCTGATACAAGCTGGAATGACAGGATATGCACGTTTAGAGAAGCAAATCCACTAAATTGGATACGACAAATTAATGTAGATATCATATAACAGGCTTATCAAGTTCTGAAATATATTTTCTTAAGTTTTGTGTTATTAATGAAACCTTATTATGTACTACCTCTGGTCCGAAATGATGGATAGTTTTACTTAAATGTAGTTTAAAAACAAGTTCAGCAATTCTTATCAAAATCTAATTGGTCCAGCAGGAGCGCGTATTCGCCAGCTATTAGCTGGTGGTTTAATTGGCGCTGAAAGCGTACTGGGGGCCGAGCTACATCTATTTGAATAGCCGGTCACCCTCTTCCTCATTTTTCTAGTACCCGCTCAGCTAGCACTACGCGCTATGCGTGCTCCCCGACTTCGCTTTGGCCAGCCTGACCGATTGGCATCGCCGTTGCATCATCGACGAGCTTCTAAGACTCAGTATTGACGGAGATCTACCCCATGGAGCAAAGGCGGACGTTACCAGAGACTTTAAGCGCAGTCCGTCCACTATAGGCAAAATCTGGACCCGCTATTGCATCAGCGTCACTGCAGGGGTAGAAAGAGGGGAGTGGCAACGTCGCATCAAGGAAACCTCCGATAGAAAGAGGAAGGACAGGTCGAAATGCATCACGCGAGTGCACGAACTTCCTATGGGAGACCGCTCGGTTGAATTTTTCATAATATGATTGTATGCTACAGGATGGTAAATACACCATACTATCCATCATTTCGGACCAGAGGTAGTATCTGAGTATAAGTAGCTAGAGTAGTTTTGGGTCAGAAGGACTCGCCTCCTAAAACTCTGGATAGAAAATCCAGAAAACACAATTGCCGGGTCCTGTCGTTCTACAAAATTACATGTGTATTAATCAACGGAGTCGTACACTGACAAGTAAGCTGCGATCACCCTGGCGAAAGAGCGAAAAGTCATCCTACGTAGCCTGGGAGGACAGCTAGAAGAGCTGTATCGACAGCCTCACAAAGATATATTCACTCCAAAACAGTTGCATGTAGCACAAGCAGCTTTCAGACCACGTCACAACACACAGCTTACCGGTGCGTCTGGGCTTGCTTATTGAATCAACAACAGAAACAGTATATCAAACATCCTTCTACCATCCGGATTCGCAACGATGTCGGCGAGAGGCGTGGGCGTATCTGAGAGAGCAGTGCGGTAGCAAGGCAATTTGTAACCATGCCATAACGGCAAACGGAAGTGTTGGTGTGCGCCATCATCACGCAGTTAGTTTCACAGACTGCAAAATGATACCCCAGGTTGGTCCGGTCCGTTACGGTTCGACCCACATCAGATGTGATTGGCCAATACGGTTTGGCTGGCTCTTGTCACCATATTATGGATCGGATCAAGCTCGGATAGCGTTGAACGGTCGATGTGTGAGTCCGAGCTGTACTTAAGCTAATGATGGTGGTGGAGACTGTGAGGTGCGTGCTACAACTCTTATCAACGATGGCGAGGCTTGCAGCTAGAAGGATGATTGGTGCCGGTGCACGCTGCTCTGACCGTTAGTGGGTGTTGACACGTGTCCTACAACTGGATGAACACGATTATGATGGACTATACAAGGGGCGCCCAAGTGAAGAGGTTGATCTGCCTGTTATTTCTGGATCTTTTCCGTACACGATTGCTTGGCTTATTAACAAATTTAGCTCTTTGGTTAACAACCCCGACAAAGCTAGCTTTGCGCTTTTCAAAGTGTGAGTTTCTTGATCCTGGAGACGTCAACTCTTCGGTACTTCGTCTGTTCGGTGCGCGTGGCGACAGACATGTCGTTGCTGGTCTCAAGACTACTGAACTACGTCGATTAAGTACGATCTTCAGCTAACGTTCGGTACTCCTCTAAGTGCGGTTATATTAAGTTCGTCTTAGGTTCGATTGAAGTACCGTATTCCTTATGTGATTGACGACGCTCGGTCATTAGCGACAAATCCAGCATCCAATCAAATTGATTTAAATTTCGTGTCGTCGCGCTTTATGTGCTTGGCGACAAATATAATTTTGAACATGTTAAATAGTTTTTCTATGCAGGTATATTTTATGCTGGCAGAAAGGCTGGACCACCTCAAGAATATGACTGTCGCCAATCACATAAGGAATACGGTAAACATGAAGTATGCCAGGCTTCACGGTGGACTCGGATGATGATATGGAAATGTCAATTCCTCAGCCTATTTTTGAGGTCATTCGGCCCCTGATCTATCAACTTGGGACCATGCTGCCCTAATCGAGTGGCACTGCGAAAGGGAGCGCTATGCGGAGCAGATCAGACACCGCTGCATCACAATCGGTGAGACGTTTGACAGCGTCGTGGCATCTGTGAAGGGCTCTGTCAAGCGCAAGACCTTAATAATTTGGCTACCTATGTACTAAAGAAGCTAGTTGCCTCGGTGACAGATGCAGACATCATGAGTGCTGTAGAGGCGCGTTGCCGCGCACTCAAGAGCGATGGAGTGCCATATGTTACGTCTTTGTTTCGTCAAGGATTGCACATGGACCTGTCTGTTGATGACTGTAATGCGCGGGTATTCCGTTACTACGAGGACCTGAACGCTATTGTGGATGACAATGGACTGCAAGGGCTAATTGGAGCGGGCGATAACAGTGACGGGGGCTACAAAAGCAAAATGATGGCTCGCTACCGCCTATTGGTTGAAAAAATGAAGCCCCCCCCCGTTCTTAAGGCTCAGATCGGCCGCCATTTCGACTTAGCGATGCGTGACTGTAAATATGATTAAGTCACTCTCTTCGATTTGATACTGGAGCACGCGAAAGTACAGCAATGGTTTCATCGAATGAAGCAGGATTATGCTGCAAGGCAGGATCTCAAAGTCTACAAGACAACAACAATGCCAAGACTGTGCAGCAGCGCACAACGCCACCCTCGACGACTACAAATAGCGGCGGTCAGTAGGTCCCTCTACCGCGACGCACTCCGCCGCACGAGGACTGTCTATTCTGTATGGGTGCGCACTGGCTCAAGGATTGCCCCACTGCTATGGATGCGCAGCGGGAAGACGCGAGGAAAAGGTTCCGTGATGCTAAAGAGGTACGCACAGGGACGCTCCGGTCTAAGGCTGCCCTCTACGTGACACCTGCTCGATCTGTTCGAATCACCAATTTGCTGGAGCGCCCGACACCGGTGCTGACAAGAGCGTAGTCCCTAAACTCATTATCGAGTCATTACTCGCTGTGCAGGCTACGCTATTGGCCACCCCCTTAAGTACGCCAGTTGAGGTGGAGATGGCGGACGGACGACGAGTTGTGTGCGATAAGGAAATTCTCCTGGACCTATAGCTGGCTACAATCGCAGGTGTAGTCTCTATGCGCTCCGCTCCTTGCCTGGTCCTAGCGGGTGATAGTGGCAAGTTTTCGCAGGGACGTGACGCTCTAAAGGCGCTTAGCATTGATGTCGAGCTTCAACTTGCCCAGCTAGCCGGTCAAACCAGCCTTGTTGAAGAGGAAGACGAGTTTCCAGTCGGTGATACTATTCCAGATGGCCAAGGGATGTCTGCCGTAGATGCCAGTGTCGAGCAGCTAGTGGCGCGCGCTGTAGCCAATGACTTGCCAATATAACATGTGGATACTGTCCGCGGGATATTAGCCGCCTTTCCAGAAGTATGGCGCGAATCTATTGACCCCGACCCTCCAGCACGCGTCGAGCCTCTTCAAGTGACACTTCGAAGCGACGCAACACCGTATAGAAGCCCTCCTCGAAAGTACGCCCTGCTTCAGGCTCAGTTCATTCGGGAGTACGTCAAAGCTCTGCTAGATAATGGGTTGATCGTCAAGAACAACGCTTCTCGCAGGATCTGTGGTGTGGTTCCTGTATGTAAGCCAGGATCACGACTCAAGTTCCGATCGACTATCGACTATTGACCGGTCAATCGCGCCACTATCCCTATTGTCGGCTAAATACCTACTGCTGCAATAACGACGAAAGCTTTCTCTGACCAAGAGATATTCGGGACTTTCGATTTTACGCAAGGAGTTTTGGCAGCTTTCTCTTGCTGAAGAGAGCCACGAGGTTTTCTCCTTCATCACGGAATATGGCGTAATTACGCCCAATCGCGTGCCACAAAGCGCGCCAGACTCAGCGAGTCACCTTCAAAGTGAAATGCAGCGTGTATTGACTCCGAAGGTTCCACACGCTGGTATTGTATTGGTGGACGACGTAATTCTTTTTTCGTCTACTGTGGAGATGTTTGTTGGAGTCTGCTGCCGTGTTTCGCGCTTGTGGGGGAGGGCGATTAAAACTCAACCTGCCGAAGTGTACGCTATTTACCACGGAAGTGCTGTGGTGTGGTCGACTAATTTCTGGGTCTGGTATTCGACATGATTCTACTCGCGTAGATGCGCTGTCTACGCTCCCTTTGCCTGCCATAGTCGCGGACCTACGGTATTCTGTGTGTACCGCGAAGTGGCTGCAAGACTCACTCCCCGACTACGCTCGCACTGTCGCTCCCCTCCAAGAAAAAATAGCTGCAGAGAAGATGCGTGTTGGTGGATGCACTCGTAATGCCCTTCAGGCAGCCATGGTGTGGACGAATCAGGAAAAAGCTGTGTATGGTGCGATATTGAGGCTGGTTCGTGCTTATGCGTTAATGGCGTCGCCAAATGTTTTGGCGGAGCGTTTGGTGTTCACGGATGCAAGTATCTCGGGTTACTCTATTGTGGTTACTTAGTCGTTGAGTGGGATTACTCCCTTCCGGTCACTAAGCCGAAGCACGAGCTGATCATAAGCAAGGGCGGCACGTTTGAACACAATGAGTTTAACTTGACAATTGTGGAGAAGTTAGCTTATCCAATTGTCCTGGCTTGTCACGATCTGGCGTATTTGCTCTTACGACCTATAATAATTCGTCTCTATTGTGACCACACTAACCTTATTTACATCTTTGCGCCTCATGATGAACTCAAAAAGCATGTGCGAGATCGCCTTCAGAGGTGGGCTATGAGGCTGTGTGGTCTGCACTACGTCATTGAGCATATTCCGGGAGCGGACAATGTGTGGGGTGGACAAAGTATCGCGCTGGCACACACGTGAAGTGAGCAAAATGGCGGTGCACACACGTAGCCACCAGTACCAGCACCATGTACGCACTTCCCCGTCACGATCCCTGTCTGATGACAACTTCGTATTTCCGACACTCAATAAGGTTCTCGTGGCCCAGCAGGCCGCTTGTCGTGAGCGCGATCGGACACGATTCACTCCGGAGGAAGTGGCCTGGTGGTGATGATTGATGGGCGCGCCCGGATACTAGGTGGAGCGAAAGGGCTCCTTGCACGCCTCTTCATCGTAGCGCAGGCTGGTGCCCATGGACATTGCGGCCAAGATCCTATGCCTATTGTGTTACAGCAGCGTTTTTGGACTGTTCGTCTGACGGAGAAAGTGTCTATATTTGTTCGAGAGTGCTTGTAGTGCAAGCATGTTCAAGACCCAAGGCTGGTGTCACGACCCTACGGTCCACAGCTTACAGCGACACAGCGGAACGAAGTCGTTCACTAGGATTACCTATATCTCGGTGCCGGTTTTGGTGACTTTGCCTACCTATTGGTGATTACATGTAGCCTATCGCATTTCTGCGAGCTGGTACCTTATTTTACGCCCACAGCATATGTGGCAGCCAATGTGCTTACGATGTGGCAATCGCGGTACGGTACACAGCAAACGCTACTCTCCGATTAATAAGCACAATTCCGTAACGAGATGGTGAAGCATTTGTCGACAAGGATCAAGATTGAGCAGAACTTCACCCCCGTGTACTAGCCAGGGTTAATGGAAGGTAGAACGACTCAGCAAGGACGTCCTTAAGGCGTATGGTTGCCCCTTTTGGAGAAAATGGATTGGTCAAGCAAGAGTGGCCCTACCTACAGTCTGTGGTGCAGGGAAACCTAAACCAAACTCAGTGCAGTTGCTCGCTGGACATTCTCCGATCAAAGTATTTACTGGTCTGCCCGCTTCCCCGGCATTGGACGTAGTGGAGGTTTCAGCCAGTGCCCTCAGGAATGCACAAGTAATCAACTATGAAAGCGTTAGTGACCAGATCAGTTCTCTTCGCAGGTCCCTGCACGGGATCCACCAAGAAGTTGGTGGTCCCAAGGACGCAAGAGGTCGTCAGATATGCGATATCACAGGGGCACCCCTGCAAATTATGATATCGGTGAGTTTGTGTTATGGTCATGCGCTGACCAGAGACTCCAAAACAACAAGTTATTGGGCCAATGGGTTGGTCCATTTAGAGTTGCAGGGGCGCTGCCTCACCCCTTCAAGATTGAGCACTTGCTTACCGGCCGCACGTATGATGTGCATGTCTCTTGGCTAAAGCTCTATGCTGATATCAAGTTAAAATATGGTTTTGGGCGTCAAAATCTTCAAGGGCCATCGCTTCGACCAGCAACTCCACCGATGGGAGCTTTTGGTATCTTGGATGGGCCTATAGGCGATCCAGAACTCGTGGGAGCCGCTGGATACGTTGCTACAGGATATCCTAGCCAATGTGCGCGACTATGTGGATGCGTGTGAAGATACCAATTTGCGTGGTCAGCTCGACTAGCCCAGCGCCACTTCACCAGCAACCAATCTTTGGGTACAGTGTCACCAGATTATGGCTTGGATCAAGCTCGGATAGCGTTGAAGTGTCGATGCGATGAGTCCGAGCTGTACTCAAACCAATGGTGGTGGTGGAGATTGTGAGGTGCGTGCCGCAGCTCCTATCAACGACGGCGAGGCTTGCAGCAAAAAGGCGGATTGGTGTCGGTGCTCCCTACACTGATCGTTGGTGGGTGTTGACACATGTCCTACAACGACGATACAATGGGCGCCCTAGTGAAGAGGTTGATCTGCATCTGACTCGAGCAATGTGACAGCGAGGTTGATGCAAAAGGCTACGTCACGGCTACCGACATCTTTGCAGCGATATGAGCACCTTATCCGAAGTTGGCAAAAGCAAAAATGCTGATAAGAGGTTCTGAAAAAATATTCTGTAGCTCTGCATCTAAGAATGGAGATTTACATAGGTCCACGTAAGGGTGCCTGATCCAAATCGCATTTTCGCTTTCTTTCACCGATGTAAAAGTATATTTCATGCCAGCACGGTTTTTGATGTAGGGGGCCACCTGTACAAGCAAGATCGAAAAACCTAAAACCTCTGTTTTGTGACGCAGTAAAAAGCCAAAACGATATAATTACAATGTGATGGTGTGATATTGTTATGCGCCACTTTGTTGATGAAAGTGTGTGAAGGGGGGGGGGGGCTCCAAAAGACGGTGTTGATAAGTGCTTCTTCATTATTGCAACCGTCCGGGACTGCGGTGATAGAGAGCACTGTTACCAATGTTCATTATAGAAAGAAAGAAAACAATAATACAAACAGGAGCAGCACCGACGCCACCAGCACCACGACGACCCCAATTATTCCGGTGGCAACTGCAATGAGCTCTAAACACTAATCACGATTGTAGTTCGTAGTACCGAACAAAGTTTCTGCGATTGAGAGATTTAGACAAGTACACGGTCGTCTGTGCATCCACGTCCTTACCGAAATCGTAGAGTCCGAGCGGCAGCTGAAGTTGGACCCGCTTAATTTTGATAAGGTCGTGGCAGATTATTCGTCTCAGTCGAAACCAAAATTTAATGAGTTTGACAACAGCGGTATATCTATCATCTACACGAAATAGGATGATTTTTTTTGCAGACATCCGTTGCTGATTCGAACTTGATAGACGATAACAAGATAATCCACCATGGAAGTGTTGGTCAAAATTCTGCTAATAAATCCCCTTATAAAATGTCAAGCCAGCGCTTCAATGTACCGTGAGTGTCTTCGACTATTAATGTATCACAGCAGCCGAAATGACGGTACTTGACGGCTCAACAACTCACTATTTTCTCCTTCTACGGCCACCAATGTGTATTGAAGTATCTGCCCAAGTCACTACTTTGAGAGCAGGCGCCGGAATTACGCTTTATCATCTGTTACAGTTCCGACAGTGTATTCGGTGAATAGACCGCGTTTAATCTTGATCTCTCCATCCGTAACGGCATTTATTTAGACATATCGACCAATTCGTTTTTTTACCTGATATACAGACGATATTTGCTGTATTGATACCTCAATGTTAATTCAAACAAATGTAGTGGCTGAGACGGTCTTTTAATGACCGCTTGCTTATAGCTTAACCCCCCCCCCCCCCAAAGCGACGGCCTGTATTATACACGTTTTGTAGGGAGGCCTTATCCTGTATAATACACGATAAATGGTGCATGAATGATCTGCTGGTTTTTCACCTTACTTTTTGTATACGGTCATACAAACGCTAAGCCAAAGAGGGATAGGTATGCGAAGCCTGATCCCCATCCTTCCTGGTGCGGTGTGCGCAGGCGGTGCATTGCACAATTTTTCATAAAATAAAAGTTTAGAGGAAACTCAGCGATATGTGGTTCACGCCAAATAAATATAAGAAACTGCAGGGATTTTCAACGCCACTCATTTTGGCGCTCATTTCAGAAAACCCCCGGTCCCAGTCAGATGTTGGGGTTTCTGGCCCGGTGGAAGGAACTACGGCAGGAAGGCTGGTCTTCCAAGCCTTCTACAGGCCTCTCAAATGACCACACCTATCTGAAGCCCGGTAAAAGCAAGACAGACGTGCGCGGAATAGACTTCTTTGTAGGGGAGAAGGAGCTGATGTCGTATTTGGATCGAGTTGACCTTGGTAAGCTGTTTATTCTAATGATGTATTGAAAACCTGAGCCTAACCGTTGACGCATGGATATATGAGCTTGCGAGGCAAAAAGAAGATGAACGACCGACCGACTGACGACGCCACGCACGCATCCCCGAGGCAAGACGATGAAGCCACTCCACCTGATGACGCTACTACACCTCCAACAGGTATATTTTACAACGCCTGTACATTACACCGTACCTGTCTAACACTATCGTGTATTATTCAGTTAGTACAGTGCGTGAAGAGCCACTCTCAACCACCCCAGTACGACAACAGACGCACCCCAGCTCTCCAATGCAATCTCACGCCAGTGTACCGCTAATTGCTACTTCGCCGCATGAAACTGACGACGATATCGATGCTTTATTTTCATTAAGTCCAGACACACCCGGTACGTTTACTGTGCCATCCATACAATTCGACGGTGTTGTAGCTAACTCTTTTCAACGTTGTATTTTTCCAGCTGTGCCAACAACTTCAAGGCGCAATCTGTACGAACTGTTTGGGTCTTCTGATGAGTCAGATGACTCTAACGACTCTCCGCAAAGCCCCCCAAATGTGCAAGAATCCGCAGACGGCGATCGCGTGGACGCGGCATCGAACGCAGCATCGAACGCTGTGTTTTCCTGTTCGTCTTTATCTGGTAGGTTCAAACGTGTATGTACACGATATACAATTCATATGTATACATGATACACATACATGATAATAACAACTATCATGTATACTTTTTAACAGATGATCCTAACATTGTAACGCCCGGCGATGACAAGGATGTCTTTGCAAGTCTTGATTCGGACGAGGAGGGGGGAGGATTCTTTGTGTACGACGATGATGAGGAGCTGGAGTTCGCTGAGCCTGGTCCCAGCATTGAAGATGAAGATGTCGTCTTACCTGAGCTTCCATTTGATGCGTCTCTACTTGAAGCAGCAGGTGGTGTTCACGAGATTGCACGTGGCAACCTCAATGCTGATGTTTTAGCCGAAATGAAGGAAAACGGGTGGTCTCCAGTACACAATCAGACGCCTTACCCATACATGGATGAACCCTACGACATGCGTCGCGATGATTGGGCAAATATTGACTATCCGGATCTCTTTCGCGGTGAACATGGACCAACTGCTGCAGCGTTGAGCGCTGCCGAGACCCCAATTGGTGCATTTTTCAGTTCGTCCCGCCATACTTACTATAAAGAATTGCGGGTGCTAGTAATGACTACTTTTCGGAGAACCTGGACGCGCGAGTGGAGAGTCTACACGCCAAGCAGCTAGATAGGAAGCTGAAAAGGTCTGATTTCCATGTCTCACCTCCGGATATCATAAAGGCTAAGTTGCTGAACACGAAGGACATTTCAGGACGAGATATTGCTATTTTCTTGGATTACTTATTGCAAGAACGATAGCTCCCAACAAAGAGAAGTTTGATAACCATTAGAAGACTACAGATGAAGGTGCTATTCCTCGTGGCTGTTTTAACGCATTTTATGACTAGAAATCGCTTCTATCATATCTGGTGGAATCTCCATTTTAGCAGCAATGCTGACGCAAGAGCGCAGACCGATCGAGCTTGGAAACTCCGCCCGGTGATTGACGTGCGGCAAGAAACATTTCAGGCCAGTTTCATCCCACCTCCAATAATGACGTTTGACGAAACGATGCTTTCGTACATGTCTCCGTTCAACAAGATGAGAATCTTCATGAAGGACAAGCCCCATCGCTGGGGCGCAAAGCTTTTTATGCTGTGCTGCTTCAAGTCTGCGTACTGCATCAGGTAAGGAAAAGAGCGTGCCTTCGGGCACGCTTTTTTTGCTTGTTTCAAAGTTACCTTATCGTGTCTTCCGCGTGCTAAAACCTTTTGAACTATTGTGTATATTACAGGTTTGAAGTCTATTGTGGAAAGCAACAAATGCAAGACAGTAGCACACCCACTGATGGAAAATCGGGACCTACCGCAGTCATACGGAACTTACGTCAAATCTTCGGCGTCAACGGACCAACTGAGCGACGTCTCATAATCACCGACAGGTTTTACATCTCTGTCGTGCTGGCTATGCAGATGCTGACCATGAACGTCTACTGTTTGGGCACAATAATGACGAACTGAAAGGGGCTGTGCAAAGCAATTCTACCAAAGAAGACTAAGAATGGCTGGAAGGAATCAAAGAAGCGACCAGCACACATCGTCAAAGGTACGTATGACGTAGCCACCCTCCAAAAGGTGCCATCGATCAAGGCCGTCCGTTGGTGGGATAATCAAGCGGTGTATCTGCCTCCTGCTGGAGGAAGTGCAGTACCAGACCGTAGCGTGCGTAGGCATCCAGTTGCTGGAGAGCAGACAGAGTCGATGTGTCCACGGATCGTTAACGACTATCAGACTTTCATGGGCGGTGTTGACGCTCACGACCAGTTGCGTCTACAACGGCAAGTATTCATATCCTGTACATACACATTTAAGTCATCGTTTTAACATGTATTGTACGTATTATTAGGTATTCACTGCGATTGGTTCGGCGCTACAAGAAGTACTACAAGTCTCTCTTTCTGGGACTGATAGACATGGCTATCATCAATGCTTTCATCGTGCACAATTACCATCGCGCGGCAACCAGGAAGCCAAGGGTTTCCCACGTGACATTTCTGAAGACGCTTCATCTACAGCTCTGTCAGTTGCTACCGGAAGATAAGGTGCAGCTTCTTAGCCACCGCGGCCATCACGCGACGCCAACGCGGGCACGACAAGCTCGAGCGGCGCACATGCCTGTACAGGCCGACGAGTGGCGCAAAGGAAACTGCGATAAGACGAGAAAGCGTAGGCAGCGTGCGTGCAAGGTTTGTTCGGTGCTAAAAGGCGCTGCCACGTCTCGAGGAGGGGAAACGACATTCTTCTACGCTGAATGTAAGCTGAAAACAACATCAAGACACAAGTTAGCCGCACGTGTATTCCTCTGCAACAAGGTGAAGCATTGCAGCAAAGGCGAACCTACGTCGTGCTGGGATATCTGGCATAAACACTAGAAAAATGGGACTATGATCCCTCAATCAGGACGCAAGCGCAAAATTCGAGCCCGGAAGCCCGAACGCGCTGGAAGTGACGGTGGCTCTGATGCCAGCGACTCGGAGTCGCAGTCTAAAGCTGAAATCGGAAGTGTTTTCTCTCAGGGTCGTTCGGGATGGCGGCCACACACCAACGATGACGGCAGCTAGTGAGATCGTCGTCAGAGCACATGTTTCGGCTTCAAAAATAACTTGATTTGAATATAAGTTTTTGTGCAGATCGCCATGTGGAATCCTTCTCTAAATATCGACAAAAACATGACCCGTCACTCTCCGCTAGATGTGGTTTTGTACAAATGTTGTGTTGTCTTTGTTCACTCAGGACACGATATCAGCGTTATCGCGTACAGTGCAGACATGTTAGTATACCTGATACACGATATCGAGAAATGAAGACCCTAGGGGTGGGGCGCTGTACCGACTCTGTTAAATACACGATAAAATATAGCTGGGTCTTACTATTGTAACCCACTATCCATAACGTGTATGGGGTTTCGGTAAATAGGCGCAACGAAATCCGCTCGCTTTGGGGGGGGGGGGGGGGGTTAAGGTGAACCTGTCATTAGTAAATAATAAAAAAAACAGATGAATGTTGTTATTTAGAGGTACTTAACTATTGATTTGGTTCACTTTGTCAAGGGCTTTTGAAGAATGACGTTTCCTCCTTGATTTCCCCCAAAAGCCGGTGGCAAACGTTTCAGATCCATATCTCTGCTTCAGGGTGTTTCTAATCGGTACGTGTGATTGATAAAGCGCTATGTAGCTAGCTGGAACACGTTTTGAGCTCACAACTCAAGCTGAACCTGGTTCTATGATATAATTTCGGCTCTGTGGCGGCTGGTCAGTTGTCGTCGCTCATTCGTTAGCCTGTTTCTCGACGTGGGCGGGGCATTAGTGGGCGAAGGTGTACGCATTATTGCAGTGCTGGGCGGGGAATTGATAAATGCTACGGATAACTGACAAAACTCAAATTATTTGCGATTAACGAGCGGAAACGACAGCCACCCGTCCTTTGATGTCGTGTTTACATTCAACTGGGAGGGGGGGGGGGGTCACACTGGTCGGGTCCGTTATGAAGTATCACGGAACGATTTTGTGTCGGACATGCGTTCATGGTGATGTGTCCCAAATTTAAATACATTATTCCAAAAAATCTAAATGTGACACTCGTTTTGGTTGATATACGTGGTTTGGGTTTGTATATGACGAGTGGTGTTGAGGCTAGCGCCGAAGGTGGTTGTGAAGGCCATGATACCACTGAAAGGATTGTTTTGTTTTTTGGTGAGGTTACATTGATGTCACTTAGTTAGACTAACGACTTCCTATGCCCGTCTTTCCCAGCGCCGCCCTCACGTCGACTCTGCGCTGTTAACCACCGGTCCAAGCCTTAGCTTCCCCGTATACTTTCTCTTCACCATTTGTGGATGTTAATCCGTATCACTTGTTTCCGGTGCACTCTTCCTGCCCTGCCAGTGTGCTAGGTCCCCGGACATGTATTTGAGTGTGTCCACCCATCGTAGCAGATTCGGAGGACTGTCCCCTTCGAAGTGTACTTGTACACTACGCTTCGTATCCATTGCTTGGTTGGCAAGACTGTCAGCCATTTTGTTGTAGCACCGTAGGCGGTGGTACCACTTGGACACCACTAGGCTGTCGGCCAGCCTTCTGCTTTTCCAGTAAAATTGTTTGAGGTGGGGTGCCCTGGGTGGTTTCCTCTCTCTGGGTTGCCGAATAATCATCGCACTATCGCCAATTACCTCCAGTGGAGTGTATCTCTTGGCTGCACATGCCTTGAGCCCAATGTACAGCCCCAAGTTTTCCGCTACGTTGTTGGTCGTCTTCTTGTTGGCCAGGGACAGCGAACTGATCCAGCATACCTTCACTCCGTCCAGTGGGTGTCCGACCCGAATAACTATCGATCCGCTTCCGTCTGGACCCGGATTGCCGCGGGACCCCCCATCGAAAAAGAGGGGATACACCGCTGCACTGTGTGGTAGTTCAGGCTGTTTGGTCACTGAGTCACTTTTCAATAGTGCAGGCCTCTAAAACAGTGTTTGCCTTAGTGCTCAAGGCGCGAGTCGACTTGCTATACATATGGGCCCACACCGTTTCGTACCCATGGTGAAGTCTGGACTACAATGCCGTTGTGTGATGCCCTTCTGTCACACTGTTGTTTTTGTCAAAGTGTTCAACTCTCCTTCTCCATACTGCATGAAAATACGTGGCTACTCCAAGTCTCCAGCAATTGTCTGTAAGTCCCTCAACTCTTTCGACGAAGGCGACCGAAGTCGTTTTCGTCGGTTCATGAAGGTGTTCTACAATCTTCCATACGCCTTCCGGTACCCGACTAAGCTTTAGCCCAAAGAAGCAACTTTCTACTTCCTCTTCACTCATGCCTAATTCCTTCCAACGCGTGATGAGTACCCGCCTCGGTTTCGTCGCCGCTGGGCAACCCCAAAATACGTGGTATATGTCCGTGTCAACAATGTGTGCGCAGGTCGTGTGTGGGCAGCCGGCTTTGTTCTGGCTGACGTCATACATGGAGAAGGCCCCCCATTTGAGTCGCAGCAGCGTTTGTCCCCCCCCCCCCCCAAGGTCCCAGCCCAATTATTCGGCGAATACTCTTCCAGGGTAGTGCTGCGAGGCCGGTAGCCACTGCTGTGCTCTTATCCACCCATTTGGATGCTCTTTTCTCTTTGTTGGCTACTCCTCTGCGATGGCCCGGCTGGGCAATCCGTATTTTGTAGTGCTACCTTGTGCGAGTCCACCGCTGGCCCCCTGCCCACAGACATTCGAGCCTACTCAAACTCGCCACTGATAGGATTGGAACCAGCGCTCACAAGGTGTCGACATACCTGGCGCTGGTAGTGAAATAGTGCCCTGTGGAGACAATAGAGGCGACAGCAGTTGATACTGGGACATGGCGACATCGAATAAGAAAAATTCGACGGCAAAGCGCTAAACGCGAGGGAAAGTGTGGGGTAAGGATGAGGTTTTGGTGCTGATTATAGCTTGTAAAGCTGCTTCGCTTCGCCTGAACCTGGATGGGTTTACAGCAAACATGCACCTTTAGAGGTGCACCAGTCCTACATTAAAGCCTTACTCACCCTTAAAGCTATTTGCACGCTTGAAATGGTAAATGCTCTTTGCCATCTGCCAGTCGCCGTTCGTCTCTAACAAAGAATACTGGACAGGCTGTCCATTGCCAAACTGGTCCATCGCAACCATCGAGAGTAACTGATAGTTGTATCTAGTAATGGAAGAAAAAAAGATAATACCTGAAAAAACATGGACAATACATGGAACTAAAAACACAGCTATGACTTACTTGTTCGTCTTGTGCGTGCAGTCCATTTGAAGGACCTCAGGAAAGCGGTCCAACATGGATCGCATGTGACCCGTCGTGATTGAAATGACCGCGGTGTTTTCACGCGCACTCTGGTATACCGACGACACGTTCTGCGGATACTCCATGGTAAAGTTCACGATGGCTTCAGCTACTGCGTCATCATCGGACTGTTCTACACATAAGGTAATCAAAGTAATCATTAGTACGTGCTCACCATAAAGCAATCAAACTTACGAACACACCAAACACTTACCGGAGTGACGCAAGCGGGCGATCCAATTTCGGACGTCTGTCATTGTCACGCGGTGCTCTGAGTTTTCGCGAATGTATTCGTAGATACTTGATGTCGTGGCCTGCGATTGAATCAGTAGCTGAACACCAAGAATCAACGGGAACTGCGTAGATACCTGTCGAATACCTGGGTAGTGCTGGTAAATCTTTGGAGAAACCTGGTGGTTGTGAGAGTAAATTTCGCGCTTGAGATCTATTCCCCACAAACTATTATCCATGTGATTAACCTGCGCAAGAAACAGGAAAGGACATTCGGTCCGCGGAAGGTTGTGCGACGTGCGCTTGCCTGTCGACCGCTCACGCGTAGACCACCCGTGAGTACAAATGTACTGTACTTGCGCCGATACGGATCCATGTCCGCTGGGACGAGTGGGATCTCCTCTTCCGGGAGATCTTTGTACTGGAGCTGGCTCTTGAGTGCTGAGTTACGCCGAGCGACACTTATCACCTCCTTCAGGACAAGCACTTGTCGCGTCGCCCGCACATACATCTTGAGCACTTGCTCGAATGCTGCCCAGGTAGTATGCTCCCCCTCAAACGGCGGACCGGAAACGAACAAATCGTCATCAACGTCTGCAACCGAGCGCTTCTTTCCTTGTCGTGGAGACGGCTTGACGCTCATCGCCACATTGCTCCGCCTATTAGCAGTGACTTCTTGTTCAGTCTTCTCTTCCCCTTTCTGCACAGCCTCCGGCTGTGAAGCGCCCTCGCTATCGCCTGCTTCGTCGTCATCGTCTGCTTGGCCTTCATCACCGTCGTCTTCCAGCTCATCAACTTCTTGGTCACCTTGACCGACTCCATGGGGGTCAAATAACGGCATCGGTGTCTCTACTCGTCTCTCCCTTGCGCGTTGAATGGCTACTTCTTTCTCGGACCTAGTGCGGGCGTTTCCGATGTTTACACGATGCATGGTATCCTCAGCAGCAGCTTCCTCTCGGACTGCCGCTGCCGCGCGGGACTTCTCTTCTCTTAGTGCCTCCTCCGCCATTTGCTGCTTGATATGCGCTGTCTTGTGCGTGCGAGCCATGGCGCTGTAGGCGTTCGCCGCGAGAGGAAGAGCTGCCGCGTGGCTTCTTCTCCCCGGATAAGTGGCTGGGAGATCGACGAAAATAAAATACCGAACGAAAATCGGTAATAAAAAAACCTGGTCGATACCTGATGTAATATTTGGAAAATACCTGCTCCGAAATACCCTGACGTGAACGTTGCCCATATAAAAATATCACCTAATATTTTCTTCTGAGACAATATGAAATAATAAATATCAGCTTAATATAAGTTATTACGATATTATTTTTTCAAAGATTGCGTAATCTGTTTAAATCCAACAACCATATGTCATTAACGTTCGACTAGCTGAAATACTACTAATCAGCCGTGAGGGAGATGGAGTCCGGGGCAATTGTGAGAGTGACGGCAAGGTTGACGTCGTTCGTTGGCACTGCTGAGCGCATGGATCTAGCACTACAGGCTGCAGGTTTATTAGACGCACGATGTGGACGAGGCTATCGCTAGAGAACAAGAGCAAATACCTTGATTTTGCTCTATCGACATTAAACAACTGCTAGCGGTTGCAATTTTCCATCTCGATCGCCTTTGTCAGTGTCACAGTGAAATACTAGAGCAAGTACTCATCAGTCTTAAAGCGTACTGCTGTTTACTGCTGTTCTAGAACCTGACTTTGGTGATCCGTCGGTTCACAAAGGGTAAGGTGGCAAGAAGCGTACTTAAGTAAAAAAAAGCGTAAAATATCATCTAGTATTTAATATTTTTAAACATCTTCGAGGTAATACTAAAAAGTATTATGCTAACTTTTGACAAAAAATGAGCTACTAATGATATTTAATAACAAAAATATTATTATTACTATAAAAAATATCATATGATATTTGGTTACCATTAGCCCCTGACCATGACACATTGTGTCAACAGTTACACCGTTCACTCTAATTAGTCATGACAGACGTTTGATTTTTCTTGCATAATTATGTATCCTCCATAATTTTATCAAGACGCATAAACATAAATAGAAAGGGTGATCTAACCCTATGCTTGAATGGGCTTGAAGTTTTCACCAGCTGAACATTTTAATACTGAAGTTAAGGTTAAATGCGGCCCTGAACTGATACGACAAAAAGTTCTGCTGCCGCGTCCTGAACGATCAATGCTATTGGTCATTGGCCGCAGAAAATACAATAAAAAAATTCAGATTACAAGCTTTCGGACACTGTCTCGCTTTGTGTCCCTGTGCAAATAGTTGCCGAGTTATGTGACTTTCTTTCAGGGCGGCCCTAAATTGATGATTTCCCTTAAAACAAGTTAAGAAGCTCTGGATTACAATACTGTACTGTGTGAAGGGCGGTTGCTTCACCATTGATTTTACATGGGTAAGGAGCTTACAATAGTATACTCAAAGTGCCAGAAAAAGGTACTTTTCAATTCGATCTGTATAAACTTTACAACAATATTATTTTCCATCCGTTCCTTATTGCCGTACCTTCAGCCGGGATGAGAAAAAAATATACTACTCTGTTCCATCTCAAATCTAATCCAACGAGCTCAAAAAAATACAGGAGAAATTGTGTATCCCCCGTGGACGCTTTTCGGAACTGTTTGTCAATACAATGCAACAATTATTATATAATACTACTCTGTTCTATCTCAAATCTAACACATCTACTTTGCTGACATAATTGCTAAACAAATGGTGTGATTTAGCTAAACGAGCCCACTTTGGAAAGCCCTGTCTTGGCTCTATAAAACAGTATTTTTTGTATATCATAGTCAAACAGTAACGAAGTACAACGCAAAAGAGTGTCATTCCTTTTGACGGATGGGGGGGGGGGCGTCTGTTTTCGCAGTAGGCTTCCCAGTGTTGGAAAATTGCTGCAGTTTTCAGGAGAGATCGTTTTTTGTTACGGTCCTACAAGATGTGAAAGCAGTTTATCAGCACATGCTGTCTGTACCGCGCTTGCCTGAAAAACGCTTTTGACCAATTATATCGATGCATTTACAGTCTGACAAATTTAGATCTCGCAAAAGGTAAAAATAAATAAAAAAGGTGTGTAGAAAAAGTTAATTATGAAATAAAGATACTCAGAGGTACCTTGCATCCTCCAAACTTAGGAAGCCAGCTGCCTAATTATTCTAAAGCCTGCAGCGGCTTTTGTAAAGGCTCCTCTACATAGTTTGTCGTCTTTAGGAGCTTTGTCAGCCAAATGACAATAGTTGGACGGTCATTGTCGCTAAGTTGCTTGTGTTTGAGTAGGAGGGTTGGAGGGGTAGTCACCGGAGAAGTGCTTGTGTTGCTCGGCTTGATTGTCTTAGATTGAGGCCCTGATTTCCAGTCGAAATCGCTATTAACAGAAGCGATCAGACGGCAGCACTTCATGCTTTTCTGCACAGAATAAGTACCAGTTCGTGCACTGGAAGGGAAGTGAATACTCTGGCTCAAATATCTGGACTAAGTCAGACATCGATAACTTCCCAGAGCGCCGTAAAATTTACGATTGGTACGTATCGTACCTCCGCGGAGAGCGCTAAAATGCGGTGACTATCGGTTCGTAATCTGATACGTTCCACCTTCCAAAAAATCGCAACGTCGGTGCCTTTTATTTCTTGTGGACTCAGCTGTCTGGCATGGATTGAATGTGTTGGTTTGCTAGTAAAAACCGAAGTGAATAAGATTGATGTTATCGTTCTTCTACTTGTCTTTCCTGTCCTTTGTGCACTACCTGCTCCAACCAACTGTCGCTACCAAGCATGTAGGTGTTGTACTATATGGACCAATCCCAGGACGGTTCACTACTGAACCGGTCCAATGGTCCGAACCGAGCATGAGCGGTGCACTGCTCAACACTCCCACTCACCGCTTACTGCACGGTGTCCACCTTCTCCTTGATACCGCTAGCATTCCGCAAATACTTGAGCGTCTTGGTTCCAAGCCCCTTTGTGAGCATGTCCGCGAGTTGGTGCTTAGTGTCCACGTAGTCGAACTTGACCGTTCCGTTCGCTACACTTTCCCTCGTGAAGTGGTGCTTGATGTCGACATGCTTAGTTCTGGCATGATAGCCAGCGTTCAGGGCCAGTGCTATCGCCCATTGGTTGTATTCCCAGATCTGCGTAGCCTCTCCTGGTCCTTTCCCAAGTCCTTCAACATCGCGCGCGTCCACAGTACTTCTTGGGTGCACAGGCTCAACGCCATGTACTCAGCTTCTGCAGAACTCAGCGCTACCGTTCTCTGAAACTTCGACTTGAAAACCACTGGGCCGTTCCCGATCATCACCATCACACCTGACACGGAACGCCTATCGTCGATATTGCTCCCCCAGTCAGCGTCCGTGAAAGCCTCAACCGTGACCTCGCCCGATCCTCCGTTGTACACGATCCCTAGTGTGCGTGTCGTCTTCAAGTACCGAAGCACACGAATCGCAGCTCGCCAGTGCGGTAGACCAGGGTTCTCGAGGAATCGCGACAGCTGCGTCACCACGTAGGCAATATCCGGCCTAGTACACGTCGTAATGTACATCAGACATCCGATTAGGGAACGGTACGGTCTTGCCTGCATCTCCGTACACTCCGTCTTCGTTCCTGGTGACTGCTCCTTCGACAACTTGAGATTGGACGCACAAGGGTTGTCGGTACCCTTAGCGTTTTGCTGCCCGAACCGTTCCGTTACGTCGTCGATGTACCGCGTCTGCTTGATCATCAGTGTTCCAGCGCTCTTGTCGTGGTCAATCTCCATCCCCAAGATTAACTTCGCGTCGCCACTCTTTCATCTTGAAAGCGTTCTTGAGGGCCTCTTTGGCTTCACAGATCTCGTCGCGGGTCTTGGCAGCGATGATCATGTCGTCCACATAGAGACAGACATATATGTAACCGCTCTTGGAATGCTTCACGTACACACACTGATCCCACCGCAACTCTTGAAACCGCTCTTCATGAAGACTCTGTGAATGGTCTTGTTCCAGGCGCTCGCAGCCTGCTTCAGCCCATATATGGCCTTGTTCAGCAAACAGACGTGATATTGGGCGTTCTTGATGCCGAACGGTACCTCCATGTAGACACGGTCCTTCAGCTTTTTGTTCAGGAACCCTGTGTCTGCATACAACTGTTCCATCTCGTATGCCTACGCAACACACACAGCCAAGACTACACGGATTGAGTTCATGTTCGCCACAGGGAAGTACGTCTCGAAAAAGTCATCTCCGTACTTCTGCTTAAACCCCTTAGCCACCAACCGTGCCTTGTAACGAATCACTCGACCGTTTTCATCACGCTTCTTGGCAAACACCCAGCGACACCCAATGGGACGGACCGTTTTTCGCGGTACAAGTGTCCAAGTACCGTTCTTCTTGTGCGATAGAAGTTCTGCCTCCATCGCCTTCCGCCACTCCGCTGCTTCATTGCTTGCAACTGCTTCAGCGTACGAGTTCGGCGTGTCAGGTACACCGTTGATCCTTGCCGCATACGCCAACACTGCTTCTGCAAGTAGGCCACCTTCGTCGATTCTTGGACGCTTAGGTGCTGGTGGACCGTCACTTCCTTCCGACTTCCGTTCCTCATCAAGCTCCAGACCGTCCTCCAAAAGAAACACTGGCTCTCGAGAACGCCTTGAGCGTTCTACTTCCGGACGGAATACTAAGCGATCCTCGTGGAACGGTTGCGGGTCATGGTACTCTGCCAGTTCCAGCCCAGTGGAGGTCTCACCTTCAATTGGCAGTGATTGTTGTACACTGATATCCTGATCCGGTTCCACGTTGTCCATCTCGATATCTTGAACGGGTTCTTCGACATCTTCCATAGGTTCATCCACTACTGGACCCTCAACCGGATTTGGGGTCACTGCTACATCAGTGTCCTTGGTTACGTGAATGACCGTTCCTTGTCCCGAGCACGGTGTATCGTATATACCGTTTACTTCACGTTCGTCAAGCTTGACTGACCGTGCCACCTTGACCTTGGACGCTTCCAAGTCGTAGACACGGTACCCCTTTGTGTTCTCTGCGTATCCGAGGAACACACACTTGGAACCCTTCGGATCAAGCTTTGCTCTCTTTGCGTTGTCGATGTGAGAGTACCCATGAGAGCCGAACACACGCAAGTGTTCCATTCGTAGCTTCTCCTTGAAGCCCACCTCGTACGGCGTCATGTTTGATCGCTCCGTGTTCACCAAACGGTTAATCAGGTACGCTGCGGTACTCACAGCCTCTGCTCACCATGTCGTCGGCATACCCTTGTAGTGCAGCATGCTTCGTGCCTTTTCCATGATCGTACGGTTCATCCGTTCAACCACACCGTTCTGCTGAGGGCTGTATGGCACAGTACGCTGATGCATGATACCGTTTCGAGCACATAGCTGCGTGACCTTCTTGTTCACATACTCCGTTCCGTTGTCAGAGCGAAGACACTTGATCCGTTCCCCCCATTGATTCTCATAGAACGCTTTGAACTCGGCCAGCTTAGTGGTGACTTCGCTTTTGTTCTTCATGAAGCACACCACCACGAACCGTGAGAAACATCCACAAATGTCAGCACATACCGTGCTCCACCTTTGGAGACCGTTCGCATAGGCCCCATTACATCCGTGTGGACTAACTCCAGCACACGTGAGGTCTTGCTCGTTGACCGTGCCGGGAACGGTGTCACAGTCTGCTTCCCCTTCATGCATCCACCGCATAAAGTCTTGATGCCACGGTTCACGACTGGCATACCGTTCGTGGCAGACTGAGTCTTGGCCATACCGTTCTCGCTGGGATGCCCCATACGAGCGTGCCAAAGCTCCCACTGGTTGTCAACCCCGGCGAATTCCACGAACCGTGCTTCTTCTTGTTCACAGTCAAGCACGTACGCCTTGCCAACCTTCTTGCCCAGTGCCACAGCACTGTTCTTGCCCCAGATGACACACGAGGAACTCCACACTTAAACCGCGCTCCGCAAGCTTCCCAACCGACAGCAACCGTCTGTCAAGTCCTGGGATGTACAGAACGTCCACCATCTTGATGCGCTTGCTATCCATACCGGTCAGCTTGACCGTTCCTCTGCCTGCGACCTGCAACTTCTTCCCATCTGCAATTGTTACCTCGATGCCCGAGACCATTGCCTCATAGTCGAACAGATCTTCACGGTACGGTGTCATGTGTGAGGTCGCACCGCTATCGATTAGCCATCCAGCGAACCGTTCTTCGCCCACAGCAAATATCGCGTCATCCTCAGCACCGTTGCTCCCTCCCGGACAGTCCCGCTTCATGTGACCAACTCGATTACACTTGAAACACTTGCCCTCGAAGCTACCACCGTTCTTCCTTGGATTGTTCCCCTTTCGACGGTTACTTCGGCTGCCCTTGAACCGTCCACCGCTACCGCTCACAGGAAACGCTTTCTCCGTCGTCTCCTTCTTTTGCAACCGTTCGTGCTCCTTCAACAACTTCTCCTTGACCTCAATGAGCGTGATATCCTTAGCGTTCTCCACAATAGACGCAATCAGCTCATACTCCGTCGGAAGGCTGCTCAGCAGTACAACTAGCTGTCTTGAGTCGTCGACCGGCTCTCCTAGTGTCTGGAGACCAACAACAAGTTCGTCGAAAGCGTTCAAATGCTTGGACATGGTCGAACCGTTCTCCATCTTGAACTCATGGAGACGGCGTGTCATTTCGACGCGGTTGTGCAGAGTGGTACGGTAGTAGAACTCACGCAGAGTGTTCCAAGCGTGCATAGCAGTCGTCGCAGACCGTATCTTCGTCTGGTGTTGCAGCTCGACGCCTTGGGCGATGATTCCCAGTGCCTTAGCGTCGTTGATGAGCCACGCTTCAGTCACCTCCGCTTCCTTCTTGACGACTTGGACGTGCGCCAGCAACCCCTTGCGCGTCAACGTCATGCGCATATTAAACTCCCAGTGGAAGTAGTTTCCACTACCCAGGAGGACTTCGGCTCGCTTGGACGTCATGGTAGAATGAAGGTGGTGGGGCGTGCTTGGTAGAGTTCTTGTTGCGGCTGTTAACCTGTTGGTTTGCTGGTAAAAACCGAAGTGAATAAGATTGATGTTATCGTTCTTCTACTTGTCTTTCCTGTCCTTTGTGCACTACCTGCTCCAACCAACTGTCGCTACCAAGCATGTAGGTGTTGTACTATATGGACCAATCCCAGGACGGTTCACTACTGAACCGGTCCAATGGTCCGAACCGAGCATGAGCGGTGCACTGCTCAACAGAATGTCCTCGAAAAGCTTGTGGCGGGATAAATAGTTTTCGTTATTGGTAGTATTCAATGAACGTCTCCTCTAGACTTTTACTTCTGTTGTATCTCCTAGCTTTACTAATCGTTTACGAACTTCCGTCGCAAGTCTCTGTCGGTGTTTTGTCAAAGCTGGTAGGAATTGCGGGTAGATGCTGTTGTATTGTTTTTGCTGTGACTATGGTAGTACGTTAGATCATATTGATACGTTCAGGCATTCGATCTTGTCTTTTAACAAATTATAAGCACTGTTTCATCGTACCGCAGTCCAATATTCAAATAATTACTATTTTTAAAAATAGTTCCATCTAAGAACAATGTTGCAACTGGTTCCTTTTTTGTGTGTTCATGTAGTACTAGCAAACCGTAACGAGTCCAAAACTAAAAACGTGTCTTCAAAGTAACTAATGAAATGCAAAAAAATAAAATCCGAATGAGTGAGGACAGTTGTCGAAAGCTTTAAGCCTATAGTGAATTCACTCAAATAAATTACTTGCGTTTAAATTTCGGTTGGCTCAGATCGTACTTTAGTGGTCGTGAATCGCACTCACGTGAATTGTAGTCCAATGCAAGTATATCACAGATTTTGGCTATTGAGATCTATCTATCTATCTATCTATCTTTAAAATCTATTTTTTTTTATTAATATCTCAATGATGGGTATCGCGCCGGTTGTTTTGTCTTTTTATCTAATTTTATACTACAGCGGCCTGCACATGATGTGCGCCCGCAGTACCCAGCGTGCTAATTTCGACCACACGCATTAGGCCAAGGCCAATTGAGTGCTTCGCTTCGTGCAAACTTCTGTAGTACTATTTCAATTATTTCCACAGCTCAACCAAATTTCACTTTTGCCCTCAACTTTATCCTTACATTCTAGCATACCCATAGAGCAATGACTGATTAAGTAAAATGATAAGTCTCAGGAAGTATACCAGTAATTACGACAGAGATGCTAGAACGATCTACAGCTGTACCCCACCGCAGCTGATGTTGATTGTAAGCACGTCACACAGCGGGTGCGAGATATCGTCTCCTTTCAGATTGCACTACGATTTGACGGCTTCACCGTCACTTCATTCTTGCTGTCCTCCACGGGTTGGTTCAAACCACAGCCGATCTCCGGTTTGTACACACCCCAGTTCTCCTTCGATAGTGAGAACGAAACGTCTATCGCTGAAGCTTAATATTATTTTACTTCTTAAGCAACTTCCTCTCCAGCACCGAGATCTTAACAAACGTTTGGACAAGAACAGCTATTGAAATACATCTAACTTAGCGTTAACTTCTAAAGTAATGTTG
Organism: Phytophthora betacei; assembly: GCA_011320135.1. Taxonomy (NCBI): domain Eukaryota; phylum Oomycota; class Peronosporomycetes; order Peronosporales; family Peronosporaceae; genus Phytophthora; species Phytophthora betacei. The sequence goes on from JAANHX010000077.1 coordinate 894,400, forward strand.
TCACACCCCAAATAGAACTTGAAAAGTTAATCAGTACTTGCTTAGTGTTCAAATACTGTCCCGAAGGATGATTTCGTTTATTGATAGCATTGCTGTGAAATGTTGCAGTTGAGACGAGTTTAGCTGTCAATTTGTGTGAGAAATAGCGACAACAAAACTTACGTTTGATATTGTGGAATTATATTTGCGCTGCGTGTATTTCTTCACGATAATTTCGTACGTTACGAGCGCCTGCACATTGTCTTCCTATGACGCAAAGTATGTTGTACCGACCTACAGTACCGATACGTATGGCAGACCACTATGATAAACATTTAGTAGTAAAATTTGCTACCATGGTATCGCCAGCGAAGACAAAATAACGAGGAGGGTGATCTCTGGATTTTATATCCAGAGTTTTAAGAAGCGAGGCATTCTGACGCAAAATACTTTTACTTCTTTTACTCAGATCCCATACTTACGTTTTTAACAGAAAACTTAAATAAACTTACTTCATCACTTGATACCTGTTATTAATATAATAGATCTACGTTGAATTGTCGTTTCAAAATAGTGGAATTTCTTCTCTAAACGTGCATAACCTGTCATTTCAGCTTGTATCAGAAACATCATTATTTTTTTAATCGAGAAGAATGGCAATGCATAACTGAATATCCTCTTTACCAGTGATGTCACCCAGATGAATGTTGGTTGTGTCAGCCAAGGGTAGCATCGCTGTAAGTTACGACTAGCCAAAGTAATTTAATCCGCGTGAATGTTGTCCGAACAGACTTCAGCTTTCACGCAGATGATGCGGCTGTGGAGCAGGTGGAGCAGATGCGTACGACATACCATATCACTAATATCTCTTTTGTGAATCACAACTTGTGATCGCATTGCGACTCGCACAGTGTGATCGCGTATTTACTTCGGTGTACAGGATTGCAGTAGAAGTTTACAGCAATGCGTCAATAAGGAGCGTTTGAGAACTAATATTCTTGTAAATATTATATAGAGCAAATTGACACGTACAGCGAAGTACGTGCACTTTGATGGTACTGTTAGGCAGGACTCGGACAATTATATATAAAATCGAGCTAATTTCGTCGAAAAACGTTATGCATTTCTGTAATAATGTCTGAGCCAATAATAAGTGCTGTAATTATTTAAGAATATTGCTAGGGTCCGAACAGTAAAGTGGTTTGGGAGCAACCCTACCAATCCACTCCACATGGGTTCAAATCCCACATATCCTATAAATACGCTGCTAGCTGGGGGGGTGGGGGTGGGGGGGGGGTATGGTTGTGGCTAGTGTCCCTCGCCAATCAAAATAAGCCGGCAACGACACAAAACAGTGATATAGTTTTTGAACAGGAAAAATACATGACCTCCTATTAACTATATTCGACCCGAAATCTATTATATTTAATATAAAGGTTTTAAGGTTCTGGACCTACCCCGGGCTCCAGGTTGTAAACATTTTACTTGTGTTGCTTGATCTCAGTAGATGTCTTTGCATGCTCTCCGTCATTTGTGGCTCGATTACCAGCTTGCTGCTGCCAATTTTTACCTATAACAAGGTCAGTATAATTATTACGGGGAGAAATGTATTTTGTACGGAAACCTTTCTTTTCCAATAATCCGTAATTTCGTGAATACAATGCAACAAGAAACGGATGGAAACTAATATTATTGTAAAGTTTGTACAGATCGAGTTGAAAAGTACCTTTTTCTGGCACTTTGAGTATACTACTGTAAGCTCCTTACCCATGTAAAATCAATGGTGGAGCAACCGCCCTTCACACACTACAGTATTGTAATCCAGAGCTTCTCAACCTGTTTTACTAACACCACTAACTGTTCGTTAGTGCACAATAGAAAACCCTAGTACTTCGGCGAACTCCACTATAACCGCTCACTAAGTAAATCCGCTGTGGGGTGGCCCTCACATCACCATAGTGCTTCCAATTCCAGGATAGAACATCAACAAAGAAGCCTGCTGGCTTATCATCGTGTTCAGCGCTGATGAAGCTGAATGACACCCAAGATAGACACTATCGGTATTGACACATACATGTTGAAAGTCATTTAGGAAAAAAAAATCGCTTTGTTGAGGTAACTTTCCTTACGAAATTTGCACGTCGTATCCTTACAAATACGTAGTGTCAACCCACCACTCCGACTCGTACTTCTCGCCGAGGATGTCCGATATGGTCACAGCTTTATTCAGCTGTCCACAGAAGGATACACGTTGGTCGAGAGCGGCGCCAGGTCCGCTGTTGCTGAATTCTTTGTAGTAGATAGTATCTGTGTTGGTGTCGTTATTCCAGCGCTTCCAGCCTTCCGGATGCACAACGTCACTAAGTTGGCTGTTCTGGAAAACAACTCGCGAGTAGGGGCGCCACGGTCGACCAAGATATGTTTTTCCAACTAAAGACGCGTTGTTCGTGTACACGTGCGCGTGATTAAAGACGTACCACGATGGATTCGACTCAGTGTCACGTCCATTAGCCGTGACGTAACCTTTGCCAACGACCTCAATATCACAGCCCTCGAACCACGCTTGAGCGTTCATACCGAAAATGAAGTCGGTAGCTCCCCGGATCAGCGTTCGCGCAAAGAGCTCACGGCCGTTGTGCGCACACAAGGTGTCCTGGTAGCTGGAGAAGTTGCAGGCGTAAAAGCCGTAGTCGGTTCCATTGGCATACACCGCCACCGCCTGGCCGACCTTACCCCCAATTTTACCGGCTGTATTGGCCACGTTGAGATTGAAGGTTTTAATGCTGCTCGCTGCAAGACCCAGTGTGCTGGTTGCCCAATTGCGGTCCCCGGTCACATTTATTGGGACGTCCCTTTGCGCTTTCGCCTGGGTGATCGTAACTTGATTGTCAGCATATGATTTCGTGTTACACGGGTAACCCTGCAGCACGAGGGGTCCGGCGAGTGGTGTGATGAACACCTGCTCGTGATAAACACCCGGGAACAGGAAGATGGTCTGCTGCTTCGACGTGTCCATTAAATGTTCCACCCCTTCAGCCAGAGTCCGGAAACTTCCCTTGTGCGATCCCATTGAATCAACAACGATTGCACCTGATGGGGGAGTGGTACGAGCATTATCTCCACTACACGGATTTCCACCCGCGATTGCTGAGCAAGAGACGAGCGTAAAAAGAAGGAGGGACAGCAACGTGGGCGTGTTCATTATCCGGACGTTGCGATGGAAATTGAAAAGTGACATTCCACGCATCCGAAGTTACCGTGCTGATTACCGGCCCGTATGTGTAAGCTACTGTCTTGATTACAGAACCGAATTTGTAATACATGTACAGAGTTGGTTCTTCCCTTCATTGATAAAAAATTAAAAAAAACTGGATATTAATGCCCGCTCGTTCGATTGTTACACAGAGCACTAAACCGGATGGATTATTTCCGCAATACGAGTAGGCTGGTCAACTTGACGGGTAGGAATGGTTCTCGAGTGCACTTTGGTGGATTATCGAGTGCAGCTACAAAATCGTCAAGTCTTACAAAGTGCTAACTCCCAAAAAGAAAATGTCAAGCTTTATCGCTGCGGCAACCTTAACAAAAATTGAAAACCACGTAAATGGACTCAACAAGTAGATAACGAAGCTGATATGCCCTACTCAGAATAATAGCAGAAATTTGATTACCGGTAGTACAAGGCAACGAGCTGTAAATATTTGCGCAGCCCCTCGACACGATACTATCTTAAAGGACCCTTTGCATTCTGGTGTGTCCCGGACATTGGCATTTGACCATATCGTCCACGTTCGGCACCTCAGACACAGTCTACGAACACAATCGGAGCTACTTAAGTAGATTCTCTCTCAAGACAAGTCAATAACAGATTTGCGCTATTCCGTGCCCGTTCATTCAAAGAACCGCGCACGGGAATTTCGAGTAGGACGCACAATAGCGTACGTAAGTGGGCTCTCACTCGAGGCAAGAATATACTAAGTATCAGAGTTTGCGCGCGTTCAATGGAACAACCGGAAACGCATATATGCTACATATTGTGTAATCTCTTCGGATTTCAGATAAGCCGCGATAGCCGTAGCCTTCGACGACAGCGTGGGTAAAGCCACTCCCCCGTGGATACATGTTCACATTCGTTTGGACACCTCAAGATAATGATGTATCATTGTGGTGGTGGGTCGACACGTATTGAAGATGGGTAAATGGTACAAATGATTTAACGCTGTAAAAGCAAAATCAATTATTATTGGCTCACTCCGGATTGCAGTACCGGTACCGGTACCTATTGCAGCTAAGTGAAGACTACAATGACCGTCCTTTGTACTTCACTTACACTCCATGTATTTGCGTACTGGTGTGAAATATCTTCTGATCAGCCACAGCGTGTTCTACCACAGCGTGCTATTACCCCGCTGTCATACATGAAGTGTTTCTTCTTGCAGTGTCGAGCTCGAAGACGAAACAGCAAAATAGGTTTGCGTGAAAATAAGACGTTATCGTCGTGTGCTTGTCAAATGTTGCTGCGCGTGATGGTCGTAATCACTAACAACGACGGCCTTTCCTATCTGAACTGTATTTGTTTTAATGTGGGAAAATATCAATTTGATTTATTAGTGGCGTAGTAACGTGCTTAAAAGCATGAAGACTAACAACGGACGATATGGTCTAGTGATATAGATCCGCTAACTTTATAAAAGCGAGTGTACTGTAAGCGCGAACAAGTGTTAACGAAATAGGTTACGTCCATTACCATTTTTAGAATAAAACTGAAAAAGAACCGTTGCTTAAGATTGAAATAGGTCTTAATATTTTGTCCCCAAGCTGAAAGCCTACAAGTAGCATAGATACAATTCTACTTGTAGGCGTGCAAAGATTAGATTTTATAGAACTAGTATTGAATTTAGTAAAAAGCGACATAGGCGTATTTAAAAACAGGACCAAGAAGTCCTTGAAGAAGTTTTGTCGAGTACACGTCGAATTTGGCAAAACTCAAACTGCTATATACTAGCTTGAACAAGCTCTTCACTGATTTATAATTGATTTGATATTCTTAATGTATCTAATACCGTTCTGAGGCCTTCAAACGGCAGGTTGTTTTTGCTTACTCGGTCAACTCGACCATGCCACTTCCTAGATAAGGCAGGGGTAAACGAGCTCGAGAATCAGTGTCCACGCCTATCATATCTCCCCTTTCACTAGATGTAATTAGAATTGGGAGGGTATGTCTGTAGGCTACAGTCGCCATCCTACATATTCTACCGATGGGGACAAAAGAAATATTTTAAGCAACATATAGGCCAGACCTTTAGTCTATATGTAGATTCTGAAGTTCTCGTTAATTTAAAATAGCAGAATAGGAATCAAACCTGCACAAGTGCTCAGGCTTCAATTTATGATGAAAGCACGTGTTTCACATTGTAGTTTTTAAACTGCAGTATAGATAAAGCCTCAAGAAAACCCCTAGTTACTCGTCAGTTTTCGCCGAACTCAATATTAATAGCCCGAATAAGCTGAGTTACACTGCTACGACAGGTATGCTGCCCCTTTCGGCTCATTTAATGGCAAGGAGGATGCCATTGCCTTATTGCGTATTATATACGAAGTATTATTTACTATTTTTATGAGCTTTGTAAAAACTATTTTTGTAAATTTTGTCATACCTAATTCTGTATTCATCTGGTATTCGAACCCGTGTCAGCTCAAGATCGCTGTCTGCAAGAACCCGAAGCAGAACATCTTTTGCCGGTGTTATTTTGGCAACACAGATCTGTCAAATGTACTGCTAATTTCAGTGATCAGATATAAAAGGGTTTCAAATTTGAGGCTACGCTAATCTTCTGCCATGCTACATGTATTGGGTTACGCATTAGTAACGCGTAATACTCTACGTACCTGGCCTACGTTTGCTGTTCGATCGACCCATGGCACCGGCCGTGGGTCGATCGAACAGCAATTTGACGGTCCAATCCAAGACTTAGGGGATGTACAACTACATGTACGGTTTTAAAAACACCGGTAGGCAACAACTTACATTAGATATCACTTTGCAATTTTCTCCACGTCACTCAAACCAGAACTACGGAGGATGCACGTACCATTGGTAGTATTTGCCAGCATCGTGACGGCCACGTTTGCTGACTTTTCTGGTAAGCAGAAGACTGGGATCGAAGCCCCGGTGAAGGGCGGCTCCCCCATTGGCTTTTCAGGGCTCTGTAATGGCCCTAACGCGAGGACCGACCCTCCAGCAGGAGCTGTCGTCGTCGATGCGTCGGGTGCTTTCGATGGGAGCTACAAGACCGTCGCTGAGGGCGTTGCCAATCTGCCAAACTCGACCACCGAGCAGACTTTGTTCGTATTCCCGGGCGTCTACAACGAGCAAGTGTCCGTTCCGAAGCTGGCTGGTCCGTTGGTGATGCAGGGTTACACCTGTGACACGACATCGTACGCTTCGAATGAGGTGACTATTACCCACGCCAAGGCTCAGAAGGACATCCCACCTGAGATCAAGAACAACCGCAACTACCTCACCAGTACGCTAGGTCTCCAGGCGAGCAACGTGAAGGTGTACAATTTCAACGTGGGAAATCCAGCCGGCAAAATCAAGAAAGATGGCCAGGCGGTGGCTGTTTATGCCGATGGAGCCGGCTACGGATTCTACGCTTGCAACTTTACTGGATACCAAGACACGTTGTGGGCCCACAAGGGCCGCGAGCTCTACGCCAAGACGTACATCAGCGGTGCTGTTGACTTTGTCTTTGGACAAAAAGCCATGGCGTGGTTCGAGTCTTGCGACATCGAGTCCATCGGTGAAGGCTGGATCACTGCTAACGGCAACGAGGATTCGACTATCGCATCCGAGTATGTCTTCAACAACGCCCGTGTGTTCGGCACTGGATCGACCTACTTGGGTCGGCCATGGCGTCCCTTTGCTCGTGTTGTGTGGCAGAACAGCGAGCTGGGGGACATTGTAAACCCGGAGGGGTGGGAGGCATGGGACGAATCCAGCAGCACTGCCGATGTCTACTTCAAGGAGTTCAACAACAGCGGTCCCGGTTCAGCTATCGGCAAACGTGCGCCCTTCAGTGGGCAACTGGACGCGGCCTGTGACAATCGCGGACATTCTCGGCAAGAACTACAAATCCGAATGGTGGGTTGACACCAATTTCGTGTAAGGACGTGAGGAGGAAAAAACATACTGGTACCTGTTCTGGTATCGTACTTGCATATGATATCGATAAGAGCACTGTGCTGGGCAAACGCGACTGTTTCATTTTTGAATGATACTTAGAAGCTGGCTCAATGAGATTTTTTCTAAAAAAAATAAAATAAAGATATCATTACAGCGTGTGTACTGTATAAAGTCGCTGAATTTGAGAAACAGCATTTTTTTTCATAACTTTAATTGTACATCCAGTATTTTTTATCCACGGACAATATGCCACCAAAAACTCGCGATCGCACTTCAACTTACTCCTCAGGGTGTCAACCACTTCACATTTGAAATGAGTGCCTTGGTCACTTATCCATAATTGCGGCACCCCGAAACGAGAATGCCACTGTAGAATAACCTCAGCGACCACGGCACTGGTCGGTGACTCACAGACTACTAATTCACAAAAATGACTAGCATCGTCCTTCAGCGCCAACAGGTACTGATTGTTTCCAAATGATTCACCCAAAAAAAAAAAATCAAAATGTAGCGCTTTATTCCGCGTATAACTACGGTACGTTTCTCCCCATGGTCTCGGAATGATTTTCCATCCCTTAATGTGACAACCGCTCGCTGGGAGACGAAGCTGCTATTGCTCGCGTTTTGAGAGCCCGAAGTGAATCCAGGATGCGCAGACGCTTTTTGAGTCGTCGGCCATTGCGTGCCCAAACATGGCCAAAATATTTAATGCACGGATTACTAAAAGTTAGGTGTCATTAGATAAACATCAGGTTAACCTCGACACGACTTGTAATAAAATATGTGGATAAGAAATTATATAATATTAAAGGCGAGGAATATCGGGGTAAGAGAGAGGTGTAGCACGCGGAGGCGGGCTCTGGCGACGGTGTCTGACGTCGGCAAGTTGAGCAAGGTATCGACTTGCTTCTTCATTTAAAACTTGAATAGAATGCAGCATACTGCTGTCCATTGCTTCGGCGAGTGTTCGGTTGAAGGATTCCATTGGATTGTTTGTTCTGTTGACAATCTCCACGTTATCAGCGAGCATACCAGAAATGTTCCTGCAGGAAATCTCATAGAGAACACACCATGTCCGGACAGAATATTCCCAAAATGCATCCCACTTTGTCTTGCGACCACCTGTTGTTGGTCGTCCTATAAACATATATAATATCTTCATGACACCAAGCACCAATGAAACGTAAAGCGAACTTCTTCTGAAAAACGATCTTGTCCCAGCACGCATCTACTTTTACTGGCAGGAAGAATAGAAACACGACCCCTTTAGATATTATACTAGCGCTTTAGTGCTGTAGGGGACAGCCCAACAAGAATTAATTCGTGATCCATTAGCGGTGATATCACCCTCACACCCTCACACCCTCACTGGTGTATTGGTACAAATGCTGTTGCAGTGGCCGCTGCTAATAAATCGCTACAAATATCGAGCCATAAGTAGCACTAACTTGACAGTGGCATGGTCGTTACTAGTAAGTCGATACAAGTTACCGAGTCATCGGTAGCCCCAAAAGCCTTAATGCGATGGGATGGCCGTTTATAGTAGATCGATACAAGTACCGAGCCATCAGTTAGATTTACTTGCGATGGGATTCGAGCCATAGCACATGTACTATAAGGCCATTTTTTTCGACTCCCTATTAACAGCAGCAATATTTATATATACTACGCATTATCAAAACGAAAATACGTAGTATATATAGTACGTGCTGCCCCCCCCCTTCATGCCGACAAACTACAAGTGCCTCAGGGAAGTTTGTGCCCGGAATTCTCCACTACACGTAAGAATGCATGATAGGTCACGAAAGCTTTGGCCTGGCTTTGGCTTGAGCCTAATTACACCTGCCTGTAGAGGTGGCCTGAAAATACAGGAGTCAAAATACACTTTTGAGGAACGATAATTCACCTTCTCATTTCATCCCCTCCTTAACCTGATCAGGACCAAACAAAAAATGATTTCTGATATTAATACCGGAAAGCACAGTAAGAGCCTATTTTTCGGACATCTCTAGAACTTTTCATCACTTTCCTCCAATACCAAAATCACATCTAGTTTGTTAGCATCCTAGTCTCAAGTAGTAATTGTCATTTTCCCTTCGCCCTTACAGATATATCTTGTCAACCCACCACTCCGACGTGTAGTTCTCGCCGAAGATGTCGGAAATGGCCACAGCTTCATTCAGCTGGCCACTAAAGGGGACTCGCTGGTCGATTGCAGAACCAGGCCCACTATTGTTGAGCTCCTTGTAGTAGATATTATCAGTGTTGGTGTCATTGTTCCAACGTTTCCAGCCTTGCGGGTGGATAACGTTACCAAGCTCGCTGTTCTGGAAGACGACACGAGAGTATGGACGCCACGGACGACCGAGGTAGGTGGACCCATTCAAGGAAGCATTGGCGGTGAACACATGTGCGTGGTTAAAGACGTACCAGGACGGGTTGGTCTCGTTGTCGCGGCCATTAGCCGTGACGTAGCCTTTTCCAACGACCTCGATGTCACATTTCTCGAACCAGGCTTGAGCGAGTTTACCGAAGATGAAGTCGGTTGCACCACGAATCAGCGTCTGGGCATAGAGCTCACGGCCGCTTTGAGCACACAACGTGTCCTGGTAGCCTGAGAAGTTACAGGCGTAGAAGCCGTAGTCCGTTCCATTGGCATACACCGCCATCGCTTGACCGACCTTGCCGCCAATCTTACCGGCCGTGTTGGCCACGTTGAGGTTGTACATCTTGATGTTGCTCGCTGCCAGACCCAATGTGCTGGTGGCATAATTGCGGTCGCCTGTAGTATTAAGTGGGATGTCTCTTTGCGCCTTCGCCTGGGTGATTGTCACTTGGTTGTCAGCGTACGACTCCGTGTTACAAGTGTAACCTTGTAGAACGAGAGGCCCCGCCAGTGGTGTGATGAAAACCTGCTCGTGGTAGACGCCGGGAAAGAGAAAGACAGTCTGTTCTGCCGTTGTATTGGGAAGATTTGACACGCCTTCCGCTAGAGTGTGAAAGCTTCCCTTATGCGCGCCCGTCGCGTCAACAACAATGGCGCCGGGTGGAGGAGAGGTGCGTGCGTTTGGCCCAGCGCATGTGGCATTGATGACGACTGCTGAGCTTATCGAGCGAACACTAAGCGCGGCGAGCAACAAGGCAAACGTGTTCATTGCTCGGGGACTAGAGAAAAATGGAAAGTGAGGAATTTGTTTTCGGTGCTGGCACGGTGAACATCCGCCACATTGAATCATCGACAGTTGATTACCGACGCAGACATGTGTATGCTACGACCAAACTACATGTACACCGTATCTATTTGATATAATTCCAGTATTTGTTTTACTCGATTATGTAGAAATGATAAAGTCGCGTAAATCTTGTAAAATAATGATATAGAAATGACTAGCTATGCATAAACAGATCTGCTATTGTTTGCGCGGGAATTGAGTTTCTCCCAAAATCAGTACCTATTGTACCACACGGACTACTGTTGGAGTCGGCGTAAATTTTTATATCGCCTATTGAGTTTGGAAGCGATCTTGAAGCATTTTTGGGCAAAGCAAAAACCTAGCACCATTAGCTGTCGAACCAGAAGGGCAGCATTATATTTCTTAACATAGGACTGTAGACTGAAGAAACTTCAGAATAGCTTGCTTCAGTACCTCCGTTTTTTTTTACAGGAACCATATTTTAAAAGTGGCTTGCGTTTGCCTTGATCGCTTGGGAATGGCGAATACTTTCCTGCTAAAAAGAAGCAGCAGCATGGAGCTCAGGGCCAATCATGTGCGATATATAATATGTTGCCTTTTTACTGTGTATGTATGTCACCATTCTTTGCTATTTCGTTTGTGATGTTAGTATACTAATCACCTGTTCCAGATCGTTAACTAGGTTTGTAGAGACGTCACTTATGATAGTACATGTAGTGGCTTTTACGGCTGGCAGATTAGCAGGTTGTAGGTTTCACTACCCAATCAGATTCACGGAACGTTGAAAGAATGCTAGCCTGCAATTACAGTTAGAAAACAAGCATTGCAGATACCGATTTTCAGGTTGCAGGGTCAGTGCAGGTTCATTGGTAAAACAGATACATGAATCCTATTGGCTGGTGAAACATGCAAAAATTCAAATCGCGAGAGCCACTAGTATAACATCTTACAGGCTGCTACTAGTAAATGCTTTAACCTGGTTTAAATGTACCACTTAGAGATTGCAGGCTGATACTACAATGTGGACCTAAAGTAGCGAATGTAAGCTGTAGGTACGTGTTAGGTACAGCAACGCTAGCACTTTACTTTATCATACGGTGTGCAGTATCTGGACGTTCTTGCGCTTCCCCTTCTTCTTCATCATCTTGATGAGGTCGGAGGCTTTTGAAATAGCGCACTTCACGGTCAGTGGTACCCCACACTATACCGGTAGTTACAATCAACTTTTTGTAGCTAGCGATGACTGAAAATCAAAAACAATCATAGGTCGACCATTCTGCCCCCACAACGAAGGCGGAGCTCAGCATAACACGACAGCAAATGCGTTTTTTTATTATCAAAAATAGTATCTATCAGATTTTTTTTTATTTTACTTTCATCTTCGTTGGGCGTTTGTCATGAGGTCGTCAAGTTCGCGTGCCGCAAAACTAGCATTCCACTTGTATTAATAGGTCGTTCGTTTTTAATAAATTCACTTGTAGTTAAAAATGAAATGTATAATAATTACCAATGTGTTTACGCTACGTATTGCAGGGATTGCAATCCCATTGTTGTCATCACTCGTGATTAAGGAAATCATCATCGACAACAACACGAACACACGAAGAACACGACTGGGATAGGGTTTTCACGTAAGCTTGGATTGCGGTCCGCATGTTGCGAATCTGGAATAGATAGTCTCGGGAAGTCTCGTCCACTCGACATTATACTAGGTACGTGTAGTCGGAGTACTTTCATAAACAAAGTGATGAAGATTGCGAACAAAGAGAGCTAGACTAGGTAAAAAGGAGGGCTTAGTACATGTGTTTTTCACTTATTCAGTACCGAAATGATGGTTGTAGAAATGAGGATCTTTTATTAATTGACTAATTTTCACTCCCGATATCAGAGAAACATGTTAAGATAAAGGTGGCAGAAGTACTAACTATAGTTCATGTCGACTCGGCCACCTAAATCCGTGACTAATACTTTGAAAAAAAAAATTTAATCACGAAGGGTTTGTCAAATTGAATAGCAACATGTTGTACTGTACATCGTCAGTCCTTTCCTCTAAAGGTTTTCCAACGTGCATTTGTAATCCGCATCTTTGGGATAGACGGCCCAACCAGATGACTACATGTCCCCTCAAGGAACTCCATTGGAGGTCATTTTGGTTTTTCCTTCTTGCTACTCAAGCAACACTAACATGCACTCTTTTGCATTGCCACTCCTGGCGGTCGCCGGACTCGCATCAGCCACACTTGCTACGGCCGATACTACCTGCAATGGACCTAACGCTCGCACCATCCCTCCACCAGGAGCTATCGTCGTCGACGTCACTGGCACTTTCAATGGAAGCTACCAGACCATGGCGGAGGGTATGGCATACCTGCCCAACACGACGGAGGAGCACACCATTTTCATTTTCCCCGGCCTCTACCAAGAACAAGTGTTGGTCCCAAACCTGGCTGGTCCATTGGTGCTCCAGGGATACACGTGCGACACGACGTCCTATGCGGAAAACAAGGTCACAATCACGCACACTATGGCGCAGCGAGATCTCCCTCCCGAGATCAAGAATGGCCGCAACGATTTGGTCAGCACGATGCGCCTCAAATCGGGGAAAGGAATAAGAATGTACAACCTCAACGTCGCCAACCCATCGGGTAAGATTGAAAAACTCGGCCAGGCAGTGGCTGTCTACGTCGACAACACAGACTACGGGTTCTACGGCTGCAACTTCACCGGGTACCAAGATACTTTGTGTGCACACAAGGGCCGTGAGCTCTACGCCCACTCGTACATTAGCGGAGCTGTCGACTTTGTGTTTGGCATGCAAGCAAAGGCCTGGTTCGAGTCATGCGATTTTGAGACAGTTGGAAAGGGCTGGATCACAGCCAATGGCAACACTAACAGCTCCAATCTCTCTGAGTACGTCTTCAACAACGCTCGTGTGTTCAACACCAACGCTTCCATGAACGGAACGACCTACCTTGGTCGCCCGTGGTACCCATACGCTCGCGTCGTCTGGCAGAACAGTGAGCTTGGTGACGTTGTCAACCCGCTAGGATGGTCAACTTGGAACAAAAATAACAACAACACGGAAAACGTCTACTTCAAGGAGTTCAACAACAGTGGACCTGGCGCGGCTATCGACCAGCGGGTTGCGTTTAGCGGTCAGCTTAACGCTTCTATAAAGATCACGGACCTTTTGGGAGAGGACTTTAAAACCGAGGGTGGGTTGACACCAACTTTTTGTAAACTGTTGCTACTTAATCATGCTGCAGTCGGTCGAACCATTTAACGTTGTCGGCTAATGTTACAAATTGGATCTGGTCTTGTTCGATCTTAAAATACTTGTACATGTAATTACTCACTCAATCCGTGACCTAAGTCGTCAGACATCTAACTTTATAGATAATGCTACGTCATAGGAGTGAACCATTTTTAGCAAGTTTGAGTTTTCAGGTCCTCTAAAGGATATTGTACTTATGGCAAAATAACAGTTTCACACATGTTCGCGACGGTCTTCAGCGAATTATCCTACTTCAGTAGTATTAGAATCTCGAGAACCTGGTTCGATTCATCTGTACCGGTAGTCCAATCGAGAGTAATCAGGACGGGCATTTGAGTTACATGAAGGGTCAGAAGCAGAACTACTATTAATACATGTATTAGTTAGGTTCTAAATCCTGGTACAGTAGTCCTACGATCACATAGTACGGACAGCCTAATAAGAAATAATTCGGGTCCACTTTGGTGTGTGCTCTATATGCAAATTACAAATGAATGGCTTTATAAATTCACCATTTTTTCGAGCGTCGCCGTGGCTCAAGGCTGCCAGAGGGAGCCAAGAACCAAAATAAAAAATGGTGTCGATAGCAAAACTGCGAAATTCATTTCTACTAGTACGCTAACACCATTTGATTAACAAAATATAAGAAAATTCATTTTTCTTGAATTGATTTTTAGACAGCGAAAATCAGTAACCGGGTATTTAGGTATAGCCGTCTCGAAATTTTTGCTTACAAGGTGGCTTGACAACTATCATAGAGCAGCGAGCACCTGGCGTTCGCTCTTCGCAATCTTCACCACACACACCTTGTCGCGCTTGCACTCCACAACGCAAATACACCCATCAGTACACAGACACTTCTCTCCGCAAAGAGAGAAGTCTCTCTCTACTTCTCTCTTTGCGGAGAGAAGTGTCTGTGTGAGAAAACATTACGCATTTAAAACAAATTCGCACACAATACGTTTTTAGGAAACGCAAATACGACCACCGGAGTAACACCTCTAGTTCCGTCTGGATCGCACTATTAATATATGACTTGTCGAAAAAACAACAATCTTTAGTGTAATATTCAAATAAGTAATTGCGGTAGTGATATTGTTTCTCGGAAGCCTGCTGCACGAACGCCGTTTTTTTCAATCTGTGCTTTCAGTTTGGAATATGCTCGTACTCAGTAAGAGCATACAGTAACTAACTGTACGTAACCTTGCTTTTTTGTTGGTGTTACTCCAGCAATAGTGTTGATATGGCGCCGGTGCATGCTTGCTGGACATGTCACTCATCAAACATCACCTAGGAACATCGAAGGTGATTTTTTTTATGGCTTTAGTGAAGTCAAGGTTTGGGGAAGCAATAAAAATTGGTCAATATCACTCACTTCGGCATTTGCCTTCTATTCATCAAACCAAGACCTACAGGCTAACAGTGGCACAAACCTCGCAAGCTCTACGCCTGCCACAGCGATGGCTGCCTAGAAAGTCGAAGCCGGCCTGGGAAGCGACAGCTGCTTTCACCGGGGATTTGCCATGCGAGTGACGCCGGGAAGGAAGGGTTTGTTGTCACACGTGCAGGTGATCAAGCCTTAGGAGGAAATGACAGAGGAATGGGTGGTGAACGACATGAAGGAGCTGGATCTGCTTGCCCAAGATGCTCTTCTCGAGCATCGGACGAAGATACGGTCTGCGACGACGGTCATTAAGGCCTGGGGAACCGCGCCGGAGTTTTACAACCGGACAACCATTCACAGCCGGATGCCGATGACGCGACGCTTACACGAGTTCAAGATGGACCACGGCACGACCATGGAGAAGCACTTGGACTACTTCGACGAGCTGGTCGTGCGGTTGCTGACGCTGGGCGAACCGCTTGACGATGCTCGCTAGTTAGTATTTTGCGGAGCAGCTTACCGGCGGAACACGAGTGGATCGCATCGATCATAGAGAGCTTGAAGGACATCACCCTCATTGAGGTGAAGGAGAACCTGCGAAAGAAGTCCAAGCGGTAGGACAGAAAGGAGGGACGGAGCGCGTTGAGGGCAACCTCAGATGGAGGTAGGATCAAATAAGGAAGGTTCCAGGAGGGGGGCGTAATCAATGGTCGTAGAAAAAGCGGCGCCAGGAAGAACAGTGCCTTTTGAGGAAATTGCCTAAGGTGGGATCAGGTCCAACATATGAAGAGGGACTGCTCGAACAAGGATTACTGTTGGAGTAGGTCGGTCAGTAGGATGGCTGATCGACAGCGGTGTCATGTCGCACATGACACCCCACCGTGCGTATATCGCCGCGTACACGGTCGTGTACACGAAGATCGATGTTACCATCGCAGATGGTAAAAAGCTACCCGTGGCAGGAGCTGGGACGGTGCATCTGATGCACATTTAAAGTTAGCATATTCGGATGGTGGAAGTACTCCACATCCCAGAACCCGATCGACGGCTGTTGTCGGTGGGAAAACGTTAGCTGATGTGGCCTCAATGTTGAGTTCCAGCACACATCGTGCACAATCTCAGGCAAGACAAGTACTATTGCTTCAGGAAAGAAGATCAGCAAGGCCTACGCGCTGGACTACAAGCAGGAAATGGCTCATTTCGTCGAGTACTCGAGGAAGTTGGAGCTGTGGTATACTCGAATGAATCATCCCAACGAAGATGCTATGGTGAGAACACAGCGAGTGACGATGGGGATGCCGGTGGTCAAGCAGGAAGTCAAGTTGTTTTGCGGTGGATGTTTGAAGGGCAAGCAGACGGTTGCACGGTTTCCGTCCCGATCGCTGAGCAAGACATCGCATGTACTAGAACCGGTGTATGCCGACGTGATGGTTCCAATGAGAGCGAAGTCGAAGGGAGGAGCCACACGTTCGCGGACGACTACACGAAATATGTGGTTGCATACTTCTTGAAGAAGAAGCGCGAGATGGTGGCTATGTTTAAGGCGTACAAGCTCTGTACGAGAGCCAGTGGGAGAAGTGCAATAAGTGCTTGGGCTTAGACAATGGCACTTAGTTTGTGAAGAAGATATTGAATGGGATCTGGGAGCTCAATGGGACCGTCCTTCACAAGCCAGTGCCGTATAGCTCGCAGCAGAACAGCGTGGTCAAAATAATGAATCGCACCATCATGGAGAAGCCCATGAGCAAGTTGCACTACAAGGGCGTACCAGATGAGTGGTGGGCTGCCAGATTCACTCGTATGGCAAATTCCCAGTGGAGTAGCTGTCGCTTCCCAGGCTGACTTCGGCTTTCTTGACAGCCATTGTTGTGGTAGGCGTAGCGCTTGCGAGGTTTGTGTCGCTGTTAGCCTGTTGGACTTGGTTTAAGGAATAGAAGGCAAATGCCGAAGTGAGTCTATTTGAGTCCGTCAATCTGATCTGCCTAACTTTCACCGTTCTCTTGCCCCCCCCCCCTCTTCGTATTTAAACATTGAGTTGGGAGGCAGCTTGTTTTTGACTTGGTTTCATCATTGGCAGAGCTTCTGATCTCCACTATTGACAGATATAGCATCCGAGATAGATTTATATTGACCAATCATATTTCTTCTCCATATCTTGACTTCACTATAGCCACCAATACTCTTCTTCGATGTTCTTTGGTGATCGTTGATATATGAGATGTCCACTAAGCATGTACCGGCGTCATATCAACACTCCCACTCGCAGCTAATACTTTGCTGGCTTGGTACGTATGACACTGCCGTCGAGCAGGTACTGGAAGCTCGTGGTTCCTACCGTCTTACCCCGCATATAAGGCATATGTGTTATACGGGGTTCGCTCGACATGTAGCTTAAACCTCAATTTGACCACCTACCTAAATAGAACACATGTGGCTGAAACCTACTTAAAACACAAGGCTGTACGAACCAGTTAATATTCTTGAGAGCTCCCAACCAACCACCCTTCTGGACAAACTTGTCGGTGCTGCTGTTACTTGGCTTTAATTGTCTTATTTTATAATTTACACAGCCATGAGTGCTGAGCGACGTAGCTATAGGTTTATTCTGCTGACAAGGACAATAAGCTGGTGTCCAAATTCTCGTACACGGTTGAAAATCCTCTGAAAACGCTGTGCTTGGTTCGCCCCGTATTTCGCAGTGAAGTAGATGGATACATAATATAATACCAGTACACGTGATTACATGTAATGCATTTGTACAAACGATTCTTACGAAAAGAAAAAAAAACAATAATAGAATTCATAATATTAACAAGCAAAACCTCCGTATACAACGCAGTCACAACAGAAAGAAAAGACCCGTTACCAATCACAACATCATGTGAACTGCACGCAGGCGGGTTTGAACCCTACCCGATCGCGTAGGAGGGTCAAGCCTAAGCGACCAAGCCAGATTCCAGGGCCCACAAACTTGCTTCTTCAAAGTCTAACAATTTGTTCGTTGTACAACACATAGGCTTTCTAAACGAATATAACACACAAGCAGTGTTGTATTCGTTTACAGCACATATGCCTTATATGCGGGGTAAGACGGTAGTGCCTGGGTCAACATGTCCTCATGCTGATCCACCGTCGACACGTAATCCACCACGATAATGGCTTGAGCCACGTTCTTCCGGATAAAATGGTGTCGGATGTCAACGTGCTTGGTTCAAGCTGTAGCCCGCATTTTTTGCTAGCGCAATAGCTTCCTGGATATCCTCGCACACTTGATTCGCTCTCACTTGCTCTTGTCTGAGCTCCTTGAGCATTGCGCGAGCCCAAAGCACTTCTTGAGTACAGGGACTCAGCGCCATGCACTCCGCCTCTACAGAACTAAGGTATACCATGCGCTAATACTTCGACTTAAATACCACCGGTGCACCGCCGATCATCACCATGATCTCTGACACAGAGCATCGATCGTCAATGTTGCTTCCCCAGTCGGAACGCCTTCACCTGCATCTTACCCGTGCTGTCGTTGTAGATGCCATCGTGCTTGCGTGTTGATTTAAGGTACCGCAACAATCGGATGGAAGATACAAGTGTTGTTTTTTTGGGGGTTTCGAGGAATCGCGACAGTTGCGTCACAACGTACGCGACGTCTGGGCGTGTACACGTTGGGATGTACAATAGACATCCGATGCGTGACAGTGCGGCTTAGCTTGCATGTCCTTCCACTCCATCTCCGTAGTCGGTGACAGCATCTTCGACAACTTCAGACCTGACTCACACAAGTTCACCACTGTCTTTGCGTTCTGCTGATAAAACCTGATCACGGCATCGCCAGAATAACGAATCTGCTTGATCATTGACGTACTGTTCTTGCGGTCATGGTCGATATTCATCCCCACGATGAACTTGACCTCGCCTAACTTCTTCATCTTAAAAAAAGAGTTCTTGAGAGCCGTCTCCCCCTCTAGAATCTCATCGCTTGTCCTGGCCGCGATGATCATGTCGTCCGCGTAGAGACATACGTAGATGTACCTTCCTTTTGTTCCCTTGCCATAGATGCATTGGTCTGCTCCGCAGCTCCCGAAGCCAATCCGTAAATACACCGCATAAATTGTCTTGTTCCATGCGCTTCCTGCCTGCTTGAGGCCGTAGATCACACTGCTCAATATATATTGCATGTTTGCTGCGCTCCTGATTCTGTACGGCACTTCCATGTACACGCGCCTTCCAGTTTCTGCTTAGAAATGCCGTGTCGGCGTCCAACTGCTCTGTCACGTAAACCTCAGCTATCACAACTGACAGTACAACACGAATTCCGACTTCATGTTGACCACGGGTGAGCATGTCGCGAAGAAATCAACTCCAACCTTCTCCTCGAAATTCCGAGCAACCAGTCGGGCCTTGTAGCGCCCAACTTGCCCGTGACGTTGTGCTTCTTAACCCCCATCGGCAACCAATTGGACATTCCGTCTTTTTTTCCGTCGTACTAGCGTTCACGAACCATTCTCCTGATGAACCTTTAAGTCCGTGTTCATCGCCTTCACCCATTCCGAAGCTTTATCACGGATCATGGCTTGCTGGTAGGTGGTTGAAGTGTCTTTCGCATCGCCCATATCAGCCGCATACGCCGTAACCGCTTCTGCGACAAGCCCATCTTCGTCACCTCAGGGCCGCTTGGGCGACGGAGACCAGAGGGAATCATTGTTTAAAGGATCATCGTCGTCGTCCACTCGATATTCCTCGGCATCAGCTGATCCATCTCAAAGAAGTAGGACGGGTTCTCGTTCACGTTGTACACGTTCTGGCTCGAGGTGAAACACCATCGTTGGTTTTCCATCTGGACGGTTTGCTGCCAACTCATATCTCATTGACGTCGGCGACTCGACTCCTGCATCCCAACGTCCTCGGTTGGATCCGCCTCTGTCTCCATCGGCTCCTCGACAGCAAGTTGAGGTTGGAGCTCCTGTGTTTGTATATCTCATCGTTGTACCTCGTCGTCGACATTTTCCGTCACGTGAACAATCGTCGGCTGATACAGCATCGCCATGTCGTAGATGCCATTTACTTCACGCCCTTCTAGTCGCTACGACCGCACCACCTTTACCTTGTTTGACTCCAAGTCATATATCCTGTAACCCTTGGTGTTCTCGACGTAGCCGAGGAACATGCACTTAAAGCTCTTCGCTTTCAGCTTCGTACGCTTGACGTCGTTCATATGAGCGTATCCCTTGGAACCAAAAATACGCAAGTGATCCACATGTGGCTTCGTCCTGACGCTCAGCTCGTATGGTTTCATGTCCGGGTGTGCACTACTCATGGTTCTGTTGATCACGTACACTGGCGTGTTCAAAGCTTCTAGGAAACGTTTGCTGTCACCCGTTCAGGCGATCCAGCCTAGGCAGAGATGACAGAGGAATGGGCAGTGAGCGACATGAAGGAGCTGGGTCTGCTTGCTTAAGGTGTTCCTCTCGAGCATCGGACGAAGATACGGTCTGCGACGACGGTTATTGAGATTTGGGGAGCCGCGCCGGAGTGTTACAACCGGACAACCCCTCACAGCGGGATGCCGATGACTCGACGCTTACACGAGTTCAAGATGGATCCCGGCGCGACCATGGCGATGCACTTGGACAACTTCGACGAGCTGGTCGTGGGGTTGCAGACGCTGGGTGAACCGCTTGACGATGCTCACCAGTTAGTAATTTTGCGGAGCGGCTTACCGGCGGAATACGAGTGGATCGCATCGATCATAGCGAACCCGAAGGACATCACCCTCATTGAGGTATTAGGTCGTAAATACACAACGCCAAACTGCTCTCTCCCAGCAGCAAATCCATTGCATCGACTGTGCAACCCTCCAAGTGATTAAGGTGATGCCATTGAACGACCTTTAGATGGCCATTACCTGCAGCATAGTTCAGGGCTCTGGTCGTTCCGCCTTCCTTGCGATTGGTGTGTAGCCCTTTTATAACTTCAAGATGCCCTTTATTAGCTGCCAAATCCATGACCACTTGATACTATCTTGACAATAAAGCCATTGCAGAATTTCGAGATGGCTGTTGCGAGCTACCATGCTGGTAGTGACCAATGAGAATCATGATTCCGTACAGTAAATCTGTAGCCTCAAGATGCGTCGTGGCCGCCGACTCCAGAGCCCAATTTGGACTTGACGTCGAAGAACATAAAGCATGGTTCCTGACCATCACTTTTCTCTCCATTCTTGGAGAAACGCTAGCACGTGCAAATGTCCGTGATTTGCTGCTCTGCCCATCGCTGTACGTGTTGATGGTCTGACGCTAGTAGTATGATGAGCCGGGAAAAGAACTCGCGCGTCATTCTTCTCAAAAAGCCATTTAACTAGATGCAGGTGGCCATTTGAAGCGGCGTCCATGATCATGTCGAAGCTTCATCCATAATTCCAGCCGCATGAAGGTATTAAACAATACCCACGTGACCTTGACGAATTGCGCAGCTCATTGCAAAATAAAGGTAATGGACGTCGCCACACTCAAAAGCCACTGCATGATGCTCAAATGACCTACCCCATAAGCTGCTTGCCTTCGAGCGTGATTCCAGAGCAGCCTTCGTAACCTTGATCGTAATTCCATCTCCAGGTGGTGGCATCATTCAGCGACGGAGGCGTGATCAACGGCTCCAAAACATACACAACATCAAGAAGCCACTGACCCAGCGATCTACCTCCATGCGGTACTGCATATTGCATCACAGTATCCATGTTCCATCGAGCACCAGGAGTATTCTCGTACACGCACTCTGCCACTTCTCCGCGCCCTTCTACTATAGCGTTATCGTTGTCGTTGCCACCCGAGATGATAACATTCCGGTTGCCCTCACCATGAGCTTCGCAACGAACATACTTTACCAGATACAGTAGTATATTCGACCGACCATGACCTGCTGCTTCTTCCACCACCTTCTACACCTGCTGTACAACATCAAAAATGGTAAAGAACCCTGCTCAAATCTCCACGCCTCACCACCACCAGGGGAAATTTGCTGAACTGGAACTTATAGTTGGGGATATTCGCCCGGTGGAACTGACACAACCACCAACTGGTGGCGTTTTTCCCATCTTGGCCACCGTTCTCCTAGATTCGATCCAGCAGACGGATCGACCCGATCGAACAGGCCTCGTCTAAGAGGGTCATCATTGAGCCATCCATATCAGAAGAAATACCCATTGTGACGTGCTCTAGCGTTCCAACAGTTGGGAACGACTTCAAAGCGATAATGACAACTACGAACGGGGTAGACGGCATTGTGCATTGTTCACAATAATAAGCAAAGAGGAGTGTCGGTGTGAGTGTGTGCGTGGGGTCCGAGAACAGCAAGTGTTTATTCTACATTTTTTTGCTTAATGAGTCACGACTCAATGAGGCGGGCAACAGACTATATATTCAGACGGGGTTAAGGCTCCAAAACAAAATAAGTCGACACTTTTTGGCATCATCAAACACCGTACTAATCGATAAACACTTGAAGTTTTGGCGCATAAATTCATGTAACTGGATAAAGGCACCAAACAGGGGTGATGCAGCCTCTCTCAGTTCATCCGAAACGTAGTATAATTAATCTGTCATAGTGTTTTTAAGTGTAAGCGCCTCAGAGGTTGGCTTAAGCATGACCTAACTAGCTATACTCAGAGCCGTGTTGGTGCTCCCTTGATCATGCAGAGCGCTACTTTGGTCATAATGTTGCCGCCGGTGCTGGTGGCTTTCAGGATTTGCTATCCATCCCTTGTTTCATTTTATACACTGTGTAATGGTAGTGGGTAATACAAAATTCTTTGTTTTGTGCCTTTAAGTTGTTTGGCGCCGTGTCTTTTAAGCCGCCAGCATATAAAGTTTTACGAGTTATTGTTTGGTACATCTATTACCGTAATTCATTGAAATGGGTGTTATGTTTTTATAAAAAAGACTACATCGGTATTATAGTAACGATTAGTATGGTCTTCTAATCCTATAATAGTACGGTACGCAATTTGGTGAGCATTACCAGAATTAAGATGGCATTCTAACTTGGTCAGGCACCGTTTATTGATCTGCAAGGGCGTGGGAAATCTCGTTACTGATTGCTTGGTATTTGTAGTAAAGATGTTTCTCCATCCATCGTGTATACTTGAATGCTTTGACAATCAGCCATACAAAACCGGCATGTTTTTAGTACTTGTACGAATATCGGCAGCTACAGCTTCGATTTCATTTAAAGTTTTTGCTCACCAAGTCAGCATCGCAGATATGTACTTAGCACAGGCCGCGCAAAGCTGTATGGTATGGTAGGCGAGCTCGGCACGATCGGTTTCAGCTGGCGGTGTAGTACAGCGTTGGCAGTTAAAAAAAGCCGGCGAATCCATTATTTAAATTAAATTTAAGAGAAAACGGACGGATGCAGCACACCACATAAGCCACCGATCGCACAGGAACTCTCAAATGCTCCAAAAAGTTGTCAAGTGCTGCGAGCTACACCAGCACAGCACCGTGTTTAAAACGCTTCACTTCGACTTCTACCTTGTAGCCTCCGGAACCGCAATGAAGAGCTTCCCGTTCCTGATAACAACCTTGCTGCTCTGCTACAGCGCTAAGGCCATGGAAGTGTGGCTGTACAGTCGAGGTAGCAACGCCAAGTTCACCGTCGACACCGTTCAGCGATGCTATACGCTCGAAGATTTGTGGAACGACCGAGCTGTTCGAACGACGTGGAAGAAGCTGCCCGAAGGAGCTCATCTCGTGTTTTACAAGCATGCTGGCTGCGTCGCCCCCAGTGTCAAGATGGACCGATATACATCAGGCAGCTTTTTATTTGAAAAGGAAGACAAACTCTACCTCGTGGTGTCATCTTTCACGGTGCAAGAATTGAGCGAATATCCAACCGAGGGACTTGTTGAGATTGAGAGCTACGACCCTGGTTCGATCTTCGAGAATACCGCACCGAATATTTCCACCGATAATATCTGGTACTGAAGTCCCATAGTAATCAGCCGTAAACCATAAGAACAACCACTTAGTTTAGTTGGCCGAACTTTATCCAAAACAAACAATTGATTTTGGCACCGCCACATGCACGCCTTAGCATACTGAACGCAAGCATTATGTATTATAATGATCGGGTTTTACATGAACGTATCAATATTTTTGGGTATGCTAATGCCAATTAAACACATAGGCTGCGACTGCTGCTCTGCACCAAGGCATCTCCAAGGAACTGGCCGCTTCATTTGGTGTACACCGCACGACGCTGTGGCGCTGGGTGTGTGCCCAAAAAGCTATTTGGATGCGGCGAGTACTATACCTAGCAAAACGTTCGTTTCAAGAGGAAAGCGGGGTGTTAAACCCCGATACCCGGAGATGGACAAATAGTAAATCACTCTGTATTCGATCGTTATATGGGTATTTTCAAGCTACTAAGTATCTCAATACTAGGCTGCTGGAATGGGTACACGAGATGAGGAAAAACAAGTCGCGTTGTAAATGAATTACAATTTTATTATGTTTTACGCTTATGATTTTAACTGTTTGCTGTTGCAAAGAAGCCTGCCTTATTATGGCAGGCAGCTTCGAACCGGAGTTTCTGTCCAGTAGGTCACGATTGGCTGCAGTGATGTATTTGCATCGGTTTAGGGGCCGTAACCGACTGTCCATGAGAGGATCACTCACCGTGGGACCTAAAAACGTGGAGAAATGAAGATAAAATACCTTATAATACTTTTTACTTACAATTTTGGCATTATTTGTTTAGAAAATTGCTGATGAGTTTTCTAAAAGCATCCAGTATTACATCGAGGAAAGCGGTGCAGTCGCGCTTATTAGGGCAGCAACAAGCTCTCATCAGTCTACAACATGGATCAGACAGCCGTATATATTGACATGAATCCAAGCACCACGATTAAATTTTTTGGTGGTTGACATGTCGATGTGGTGCAAGGTATGTCTTATTGTAATGGCTGTTGATTAAAAATGCTAACATGTAAGTTTATTATTTTTATTCGACATATGTAGGTATGAGTGAAAACTCTTTCAGGGCTCCGGTTTTTCTGTGTGCCTCGGCAACCTACCTCGGATGATTATATTCGCCGGTGTTGGAGGTGGCACGGTAGAAGCGGAGTTGCAAGCGCATTCTATTTTTTCAAAATGGGGCGTTTTTGACAGTGCAGAAGAGCTTACTGCGACGAGGTCCGCATGCTGCAGTGGATTGAAGAGGCAATATTATGGCTTAAAATATTTTAATATAGTACGTTACGCTTTATTTTGTATTTTTAGGTCTGGAGGCCTTCTATATCTGGAAGCAAGCTTCTTATTTTAGATAGGTTGAAGACTCACAAGATGGAGTTCGTCCGTGAAAAGCTGGAAGATGGATGCTGCACTGAGGTAGAATTTATTCCACCGGGAACAACAGGGATTGCTCAACCTATGGACGTGTCTGTTATGCGGGAATTTAAAAGGATTTGTCGGGACCTCTACGTCGGCTACCACAAAGATCACGACTTTGCTCCTTCACCCGAGGCTTGTCGAGATCTCATCACACGTGTGGTAGTGCGTATCTGGTAGCTGAACGACGCCGACGTCATCGTAAGAGGTTTCATCAGAGCTGGAGTGGTGCCATACGGGCCTAGAAACAAGGACGCTAGATTTCACATTGCTAAACCGAAAAACATATTTCATTATTTCTTCACTTGGATGGATGTTAGTTGTTAATGGGGTGAATTGCTAATGGTTTGGTCGTACTATGGACATTTTACGCTCGGTTGCAAAAAAGCCGTAAATATCGGTACTGTCGTATATCGCCTAAGTACACCCGTTCAAATGCTGTTGTTGTTGTTGTCGGCCGCTGCAAACCAGACCCTAGGAATATATAAGCACTCTACGTGGCACCGTTCAATAGAGAATCACAAGCGATACATCTCTACAGGTTTTTATAAGATTTCGTGTAGAATTGACATCCCGGGGAAAGATTTTCAAGTTTCACATCCCACCACGAACCTTGCATTACGATAGCTTCG
Source organism: Phytophthora betacei (assembly GCA_011320135.1). Taxonomy (NCBI): domain Eukaryota; phylum Oomycota; class Peronosporomycetes; order Peronosporales; family Peronosporaceae; genus Phytophthora; species Phytophthora betacei. The sequence goes on from JAANHX010000077.1 coordinate 920,428, forward strand.
CGATCAGGTGGCAACTTTGGTGGTAATGTTGCCGCCGGTGCTGGTGAGCTTCAGGATTTGCGAGGCATGACATCCATCCCCAGTATCATTTTATACAGTGCGTAGTGGGTCATAAAAGTTCTTGGTTTAGTGCCTTTTAGTTGTTTGGTGCCCCAATATTCTTGGTTTCGTGTCTTCTAGCCCCATCATACAAAGTCTTACGAGTTCTCTTTTGGTGCATCATTTTAAATTGTCGCTTATTAATAACGACGCCTGTCGGAATAGATACGGATTTTTGGAATCGATTTGGACCGTATTAATTATTAAAGTGTTTTTTTTTCACGGTATTCTTCGAAGTATCTCAAGTGAAATTCGACCGAGAGTACCGGTATACATCTACCGGTACATGCCCGCGGCTAGGCCGACTATTACACAAATGTACAAATTCCTCACTATTAATAATCATTTTCCTCAAGACTCCAAACAATGCACATTTTCGTCTTGTTGCTCGCCGTGCTTGGTGTTCACTCGATAAGCCCAGCAGTCGCCGTCAATGCCACATGCACTGGACCTAACGCACGCACCTCCCCTCCACCCTGTGCCATTGTTGTTGACGCGACGGGCGCGCATAATGGAAGCTTTCAGTCTCTAGCGGAAGGCGTGTCAAATCTTCCCAATACAACGGCGGAACAGACTATCTTTCTCTTTCCCGGCGTCTACCACGGGCAGGTTTTCATCACACCACTGGCGGGGCCTCTCGTTCTACAAGGTTACACTTGTAACACGGAGTCGTACGCTGACAACCAAGTGACAATCACCCAGGCGAAGGCGCAAAGAGACATCCCACTTAATACTACAGGCGACCGCAATTATGCCACCAGCACATTGGGTCTGGCAGCGAGCAACATCAAGATGTACAACCTCAACGTGGCCAACACGGCCGGTAAGATTGGCGGCAAGGTCGGTCAAGCGATGGCGGTGTATGCCAATGGAACGGACTACGGCTTCTACGCCTGTAACTTCTCAGGCTACCAGGACACGTTGTGTGCTCAAAGCGGCCGTGAGCTCTATGCCCAGACGCTGATTCGTGGTGCAACCGACTTCATCTTCGGTAAACTCGCTCAAGCCTGGTTCGAGAAATGTGACATCGAGGTCGTTGGAAAAGGCTACGTCACGGCTAATGGCCGCGACAACGAGACCAACCCGTCCTGGTACGTCTTTAACCACGCACATGTGTTCACCGCCAATGCTTCCTTGAATGGGTCCACCTACCTCGGTCGTCCGTGGCGTCCATACTCTCGTGTCGTCTTCCAGAACAGCGAGCTTGGTAACGTTATCCACCCGCAAGGCTGGAAACGTTGGAACAATGACACCAACACTGATAATATCTACTACAAGGAGCTCAACAATAGTGGGCCTGGTTCTGCAATCGACCAGCGAGTCCCCTTTAGTGGCCAGCTGAATGAAGCTGTGGCCATTTCCGACATCTTCGGCGAGAACTTCACGTCGGAGTGGTGGGTTGACAACAACTACCTGTAAGGGCGAAGGGAATGTGACAGTTACTACTTGAGACGAGGATGCTAACAAAATAAATGTGGTGATTTTGGTCTTGGAGGAAAATAATGAAAAGTTCTAGAGATGTCCGAAAAATAGTATCTAACTGTGTTTTCCGGTGTTATTATCAGGATGTGTGTCTACGCATTTTTTGTAAGGTCCTGATCAGGTTCTACGGTTAAGGAGGGGAGGAAACGACGAGGTGAATTAATGTTCCTCAAAACTAAACTTTCGACTCCTGTATTTATATTCAGACCACCTCACAGGCAGATGTAATTAGGCTTTTTCCGAAGAGACGGGCTGGTAGTCTTCTCGGAAATAGTATTTTTGAGATATACTACTACTTTGAGAAGTTCAGTAAAACGCATATGAATATTGTGTTGTATGGTATTCACCTGAGTAGTTGTAGTACCTCTCCAAGACTGGTACTATAGTACTTTTAAAGAGCTACTTTTCAGGTACCCTGAATAGGCAATGTCTACCCTGAATTGACAATTTTCGAGCGAGTGGCTCTATTTTCGCCATTGGGGAGAGTAAGGGACGGTCGCAATTTTCATCATTTGTCAAAACAACAAATCGAAACACAACTAGTCTGTCCAGCCAGTGACAAGCGAGCTAAGTATAGGGTGCTCAGTAGAGGGCTGCCATGAAGACGATCAGCTCAAGACTGATCCGTGTAGCGTTTGCGAAAATCCCATACACCATCTGTGCGCTATCGATGTCTTTGAAGGCACTGATTCGGTGCTAAACGAGAGGTAGTATGATAACTGTGTTGGATATTTAGCGAGCTTGTACTTACATGTTTTACGATGCAGATATTTTAGTTAAACGTGTGTTCAAGCCGTGTATCCAATCGCTGCGAAACATGCGCCTTCAACGGGCCGGTCCAAAAACATTTGAATCGGATCCGACTCCGACTTCGTGTCCTCGCCAGTACAACTTGCGAACAAGACTGCTGAACGTCCTGCAAAGAGACGTAAAACTGCTGCCTGTGAAGCGAAGAAAAAAACGACTTGGTGGAGTCCAATACTGGAAAGAAGAGAGCAGCTCCAACGATCGTGCCCGAGCCGGTAGTTAACCTTGGAGTCTCGCCGGATACAGAGGCCTCACCGCCGACTTCGGAGCTAGGTGATCCCCTCACGGTAAAGCATGCAAGAAAGTCAAGCATCACAGATGACGTTTGGGACCTCATTCACACGCTGGAGTTTCCTTACAAGAAGTAGAACCCATGGAAACAGTCTGTGGGGTTTATCCGAACATGTGTCTGCTGTGCTGCCAACTAATTAAGTCCTGAGCCAAAACGGATCGATTTAGTTGGGAGAAGGCCCTACGCAATACGAGAATGGCGAGTTGCGCAAAGGAACACATCAAGTCCACGCACGCTGACCATACTCTAGTCATCTTAGCGGAACAGGGTGCACCTGACAAGTCAAAGGCGGTCGTCGTGGATGCAGAAGCTGTGTTGGATCTGACCCGGGAACCTGAGAGCGCTGCCATCTCTCCAGCGACAACAATGACTACTATCACAGCTACTACTACTGCATCAATAGGTGTAGTATTGGTAGGAACGGCTTCACTCCGGCTCTTTGGGGCGAGCGAGAAGACTATCAACGTCATTATCTCAATGTTTCTCATCTCGCAAGAGCTACCCTACATGGTTTGCGCGTCTCCGATTGTCAAGGACATCATTTGTACTACAGCTGGCAGCACCTCAATTCCCGTACGGGGTCGTGACCGACAGGGCCGGCTGCTCAACGGACCGTTTCAATTGCTCTGCGAGCTTGTAGGCGCACTACTATCTTCGGTGTTTGAAAATTGCCGATCAGCTGACGTTTTTTAATTTGCTGCATGATATTTGGACTAGCTGCGGGGAGGAGAGTATCGTCTGCGCGTCAATCGCGTTTATCACTAGTTCATGGCTATTTCGGCTCATTGCGATGCTCGCCGGTGTTAACAATGACGGTTATAACGCTTTCAGAGTTGCGAAAGTCATTGAAAGTGGTATCAAAACTCGGTATGATCTCGTCATTCGTGCCATGACTCGATTCACTATGTCTGACACGACCCTGTCAGCGAAAAATGTTCCCGATCATATCAACACAGAACAAGAGAGCTGTTCCATGGTTCTTCTTAACCTGTGTATTGGCCACGGGATCGGACTGAAGAATAATATCTAGATGGTGCCTGTTTAGAATAGTTCAACTAGCTCTTGGGACTGAGTAGTAACTACTGTCACACCTGGCGGCGCGCTGGACGGAAGATGTGATGTGATCAAAAAGCTATGAGACTTGAATAATCACTTCAGGTTGCCAAAGCAGCGTCATGCGCTAAAGAGTATTCAAGAGGCACTTTCGTATCCTTAGCTAGATTCAATGACAGACCAATCATTCGTGTTGCCTACTCTTGCAAACTGATTCGAAGATCAGTAGTCAACTACTCAGCCTTTGAGGCATACTTTCAGTCCACCAAAGACGTCACAAGCGTGTGGACGTCGCTAACGGCCAAAGATTGGACGCTCGCCGTACAAAAAGAGGCAGCTACCAGTTTCATTGCCGAACTTGTGTTTGTAGACGTACAGAGTCAGAATTTAGTATCGTCGTATATGGTAGTATTCTGACGACTCGCAGAGAAAAAGCCGAAGTCGTTCAAGTTTGATGCACTGGCAATTGAGGCCCCTGGAGCTAAAGATGCAAACGAATGGAGTCATCGCCGCGATGTGAAGAAGTCTGACCAATTTCCAGCGTCCGGTACGACGTGCCTTAAAAGAACATTGCTGCAGTTGCAGGCCCGCTTCCCCACAGTGACCAAGAAGGCTACGTCTTGCATTTTGTTTGCCCCTCAGACTTAATCTAGCGCAAAGAAGATTGCAGCCGTTGGACACATCCCTCGCAAGGAATAAAAAAGACTATCTACAAGAACGGAATGGACTTCCTGGGAGAAGCTCACCGCACCGTGTTTGCGAAGATTATGAAAAAAGGAAATACTCCCGTCTCCCAACAGTCGTCTCAAAGTAGCCTTCTCAGTCAAGAGTCAAATTCCCCGTTTTCTTCTCCTTCGTCAAGTGGATGGGATGACGAAGATGAACTTCTAGTGGGTGCCCCAATTCGATCAAGCAAGACCAGGGACGAAGTAAAAGAGACCGAACTCAATGCGAGAGCTGCCGCTGTCTTGAAGGAGTGGCACGAGTTGGAACCTGCGTGGCTAGATATCGCCCAACGCCAGAACCATGGCATCCTGAAAGAGGAGCTGTCGAAGGCGATATCAATGGACGCTTGCGACGGCATGTAGGGAACGACTGGGCTTGAACAAGCATATCGACGTACTGAAGTGGTTCCGCGATGAAGGTGAAGCACAGTTCCCTTCTATAGCTCTTTTTGCGCGAATTTGCATCTGCAAAATATCGTCCTCAGCGTTCCAGGAACGGGTGCTTTCGACGGGAGATATAGTCATGGGATCCCCTGAGGACCTGGACGGACAACAGACGAGCAGAAAGGCAGTTGTTGTTGCGGCACAACAGGGATGAGCTGGTGAGGCTGAATGAGGACGCACGCAACACTAGAGAGTCGTACGTAGTAGTTTGAGTAGTATACTAGTATTATTACTACTACAGCCGCATTGTAAAATCGATACTAGTTTTACTATGTCTTTGTCTGAGAACGTCCGATCGTCCCGATAATACTACTACCGTGCTTTGACGACTACTACTAATCCCTGTCTACCGTGCATTTTTACGTGTAGTTGGGAATTCAGGGCGACGACCTCCCTGAGGCACTTGTATTAATAGTTTGTCGGCAAAGAGGGTGACAGCACGTACTATTAATAAAAAAAGTACAATTACTAATAATATGTAGTATTTATAAATAGTGCTGCTACTAAAATGGCGTCGGAAAAATGGTCTTTCTATCTCGTCCTAACATCAATTCTCTCAATATATAATATATGTGTTCTGTTAGACCACTACTTGCTCGTTCGAACGAATTCCACCGCAAGTAAATGCTACTGATGGATCGGTACTTGTATCGATCTACTATACACGACATCCCGCTTTTAGGGGTTAAGTAAGTGCTACCGATGGCTCGGTACTTGTATCGATTTACTAGTAGCGATCCCACCGTTAAGTGCATGATGGCTCGGTATTTGTAGTCTAGGTGTTCCATCCATCGTGTACACTTGAAAGCTATGGCGGTCATTCATACAAAACCGGTATGATTTTAGTACTTGTATGAAAATCGGCAGCTACAGCTTCGATTTCATTTCATTTTTGCTCACCAAGTCAGCATCGCTGAGATGTATTCAGCACAGGCCGCGCCAAGCTGTATGACACGGTAGGCAAGCTCGGGGTAAATTCTCTGGATTTTTTATCCAAACTGGCGGCACTCGACCTAAACATTTTTTTTACTTCATATGTGATTCATTAATAAACTGGAAAAAATGTTGCTTGAGCCGTAGACCTGTTATTTCTAGTTTCGTTTCGTAAATCACATAAACATGTGGTGGTACTCTCTCTTTAAACATGTTCGTTTGTACCCGGTGGACATTAGAAAATCACAGAATAATGCTGCCTGTGGGCCACGCATTGGTCCCGAAAAGTGCTTAAAGGAATTGGGTGAAATACATCTATGAAATAACGCAGTGGGTGAAGTAAAAATGGACGGGCGGAGCAAAAATGGATAGGCACTATAGTATACTTAACAAAACTCAAAACAATAATCCAGAATCCTTGATTCATTCTTCAATTTCTTATCCAACACCAACGCCTCCGCCGTCACCACGCTTAAGATGCCTTTCACGGCTTCTAACAAAGACGTAGTCCATGCGCTCTTCAAGCAACAGAGCGCTACAAGCCGGAAATGCAGGCTGTGTTCGAGCGCACTTGCCCAGCCTCTCAGCAAGGACTACACGAATCTGGTTGACTATTTGCTTCACAAGTACGGCCGAAGGCGACTGATGAAACCTTCCAGCAGCTTCAGTGAGAAGGTGTCAAAGCCAGTGCGTTGATAAAGGTTGACCCGGCAGAACGAGACGCACATGCCTGGGTCGACTGGCTTGTCATAGAAAACCGTGAGCTGAGCTTCTGCGAACATGCACTCGTATGCAAGAACATCAAGTTATTGACTATAATAGTGAAGACGCTAATGTTGTACATGGGTTGCATGTCGAGCGATGTCAGAGACATTAAGCAGTTTGGCGAGGTTCTGGACAAATATGATAGAAGCCAACTATGCTTTATTGTTGGGGACAACGCCAGCGTTAACGGCAGCATCGGACGCAAGATCAAATTACCTCTTATTGGCTCTGCCAGCCACAGACTAAACCTTGCAGTACAGAATTATATTGCTCGTGGGTCAGTATGATTGGGAGGTGGTAAAAGTGACCGCGCTTATGCGGTATCTACGAACCAAGCAGAAGGCAGTTTTGAGATAGATCAAGTGGTTGATGCCTGCGATTAAGAATCCGACACGTTGGTTGAGTTCTTATCTCATTATCCATCGATACCTCGAGATGACGGACTTTATCGACGACATGGACGAAAATTTAGCTGCACTTCTCCCAACACCTTGTGAAAAAAATACAATCGAGTCGCTTTCAGAAAGATCTGGGGAAGTTTCAGTCAGTTAACATGGAAATAAGCATTCCGATGGTGTTCTTCTAAAGGCCGTGCGGATTTTGTTTGATAGGCTGCTTAACGTCTGAGGAAGACTGGGCGTGCGCCAAGCATCCATCGACGACGGCAAAACTAGTGGCTTCACCAGCGCTTGAAGATGGCATTGTAAAAGTACAAAGCGGCTTTGAGAGCAATCTTACATCAAGTGAACTGAGAATGCTAGCGGTTTTTGAAAAGCCTAGTGTCAAACAAAGTCCAACAAGAAAAACAAGATTGGCTTTGCTCAAGCTTCTCTACAAGAGAAACAAGCAGTGTGCGAATTCCAAAATACGTCAACCTAGCGTGGATTCCCCCTACATCGGATGATGCTAAGCGTCTTTTTTTCTCAATGGTCAAGTATACAGCGACCATCATCAAGGGCTGTTGCCAGCAAACCTGGAGCTATTGTTAATTCTCCGCTTCAACCTCTCGCTGTGAAACGAAGTTGCTGTTGCTCGCCCCGAAGTGAATCTAGGAGCAGCGGACGCTTTTTGAGGGGGAAAGAATTTCGTAGATAATAATTGAATAGATCTTGATGTCGCAAATATTATTTATGGGATTTATGCATGGGGCCTCATTTGCGACCCCCTGATATACAAGTACTAATAAATTAATGCATCCGTAAAGCGGAACTTCTTTGGGAAAATGATCTTGCCCCAGCAGGCTTCTACTTATATTGGCCGGCAGAATAGAAACACGGCCTCTTTAGAAAGCTTAAATAGTATACTAGCACATTAGTGCTGGAAGGAGACAGCCCAACAAGAATTGATTCGGTGATCCATTAGTCGTGAAAAAAAAAACTGCAAGTGGCTGTACTTATGGCTTACAACTGACTACCAGATATGCCGGAGGAAATATTCGGTGCGGTATTCTCGAAGATCGAACCAGGGTCGTCGCTCTCAATCTCCACAAGTCCCCCGGTTGGATATTCGCTCAACTCTTGCACCATGAACGATGACACCGCGAGGTAGAGTTTGTCTTTCTTTTCAAATGAAAAGCTGCCTGATGTATATCGGTCCATCTTGACACTGGGGGCGACGCAGCCAGCATGCTTGTAAAACACGAGATGAGCTCCTTCGGGCAGCTTCTTCCACGTCGTTCGAACAGCTCGGTCGTTCCACAAATCTTCGAGCGTATAGCATCGCTGAACGGTGTCGACGGTGAACTTGGCGTTGCTACCTCGACTGTACAGCCACACTTCCATGGCCTTAGCGCTGTAGCAGAGCAGCAAGGTTGTTATCAGGAACGGGAAGCTCTTCATTGCGGCTCCGGAGGCTACAAGGTAGAAGTCGAAGTGAAGCGCTCTAAGCCCGGTGCTGTGCTGGTGTAGCTCGCGGTACTTGAAAACTATTCGGAGCATTCGAGAGTCCTTGTGCGATCGGTGGCTTATGTGGTGTGCTGTATCCGTCCGTAAATCTACTGTACATAATGGATTCGCCCGCTTTTTTATTAAACTGCCAGCGCTGTACTACTGTAGCCGATCGTGCGACGTTTATCACTAAAATAAAAGCTGCAAAATCACTCGAACCAGGTCAAACGCAACCTGTGCGGACTGAAAGCTTGGGCTTGTGACAGGATTGCGAGCGGAACTCTAGCGAGCGTGAAAGTCTCCGAGACATCGGCCATTAGGGAGCACAGACTGGAGAGATTTACGCCAAATGCTACATGCTTTATCCCATACATTGAGTGTGTTCTACTAATTCTTTTTTTTCATAAATCGCTTAGCTAAATTATAAAAACGTTTCTGTATGACACGCATTCTTTAAACCAAAGCCTGCAGCTTCTTGTTATTCAGCGTGTAAATTGTTCCCAGTGACAATACCACTACGGCGCAGTACAAATCCTCTTTCTTCTACCGCTGCTTAGCGAGTAAGCTTAGGCCGGCAGTTGCGCATTTTCGAAAATACTTGCTCACACTGTTAAAACATCCTATTATGATAAAAGGAGCGAGAATCGTTTAAATCTGAGCTGAGTGCCGCAAAAACTAAGCAGCATACCTTCCAGTGTTTCCATCCACGAGCTCGCAGCTGTACAGTACTTGTTGACGAGCCTGTTACCTGGAAGCTATCTGCAGCAGAATAACACACACATCGATACTGGTTTCATCACCTGCAGCTGAACAACAAGCAAACACACACATACTGTACACGCCTTCTGCTGCGCTCGGTAATAGCACGACAAGAATCTCAATGTGGTAGCTTAGTGGTGGCACTTGTCTGGAAATTCATAGCTCTCCTTTCCCAATAATAGGAGTGGATCCAACTCGTCTTCAGTAAGCAAAATATCTTTAACCAACTCAAGTAACTTTTGTGGCCTTTCGAGATGGAATTCAGCAATTCTAGTCCGGAGATAATCATCGTACTCGTCCTACCTTGCTAAGTAGAACGTAATACGTGATTTATCGGAGAGCGCATGCGAAAACTTCGTCTTGATCCCGTATTTCAAATAAAAATAGCCAGCCTCTCATCCGAGTCGATCTCCATCGTACACTCTGATCCACGCACCACTGTACAGTCATTGTGCTTGGATTAGAGCTAAACTGAATGTGAAGTTTGAACCAGGTGGCTGTTCTAAGTAGTCCATACATTTCATTGTTTATTTAGTGATTTACCACTGCAACCGCATTTGTACCAATATACCACTGATGGTAATATCACCGCTACAGAAATCGGGAAAACAATGGAGCTCACCCAAATATATAAATAGGGTAATCTGGTGTACCCAAATGCATTTTGCGTTAATACATGGAACTGTCAGGTTGTCTGCGTAATGGAACTGCCGCAATTGTATTGCAATATACCCATCACCACTACTACAGGTACACTTCTTACACATCCTACCGACATGGCGGTGATGATTACTTAAAGTTTTCGATTGGCGAGGTTTCCGTCCTTAAGCTCGAGCTCCATAGTTTCCCCCAATTATTCTTGTATTTTTTACGCTCGATATTGTGACTTAAATGAAGTCTGTGTCGATCCACCACTCGGACTCGAACGTAGCACCAAGGATTTCAGTAATGGCTACAGAAGCGCTCAATTGTCCGCTGAAAGGCACACGCTGGCCAATTACGGACCCGGGTCCGCTGTTATTGAACTCGTTGAAGTAGACGTTTGCTGTGTTGTTGTTGTCGTTCCACGTGGACCATCCCTTCGGGTTAACAACGTCGCTGAGCTCGCTATTCTGCCACACAACGCGAGCTTATGGACGCCATGGACGCCCGAGGTAGGTAGATCCATTTCCACTCGAACCAAGTACTCGCGCACGGTTAAAAACGTACTGAGATTCGATAGTGCTGTTGATGTTACCGTTGGCGGTGATGTAGCCTTCTCCGATACTCTCAATATCGCAAGACTCAAACCAAGCCTTCGCTCGCATTCCAAAAATAAAGTCAACAGCCCCACTGATAAATGATCGTGCGGAGAGCTGACGACCCCTGTGTGCACACAACGTGTCCTGGTAACCCGTAAAATTGCAGCCGTAGAAACCATAGTTCGTTGCATCGACGTAAACAGCCACCGCCTGTCCAAGATGATCGATCGGGCCGGCTGGGTTAGCGACGTTCATGTTGTACATCTTCACACCACTGCGCGACTTCAGACGCATCGTACTGATCAAATCGTTGCGTCCATTCTTAATCTCGAGCGGGAGCTCTCTCTGAGCCATCGTGTGTGTTATCGTCACTGTGTTGTTGCTGTACGATGTCGTATCACACGTGTAGCCCTGCACCACCAACGGGCCGGCCAATTTTGGGATCAGCACTTGCTCTTGGTATACGCCTGGGAACACGAATATCGTATGCTCCTCCGTCGTGTTGGGCAGGTACGCCATACCCTCGACCATAGTTTGATAGCTTCCATTGTAGACACCGGTGATATCGACCACGATGGCTCCTGGTGGGGGCACTGTGCGAGCAGTGGGGCCACTGCAGTTGATATCGACTGTAGTGAGAGTGGCCTTGATCGATGCAAGCGTCACGCACGTGAGAAATAACAACACAAAACAGCGCATTCCGTTGTTGTCTTGGGGGCCGAGGAAAACAACTGAAAATGAACAAGGACATGCACTGAAAATCGACAGCTATTACGGTACATTTGAAGAAATTGATTGTGGCAATCATTGTCACGTTCTTGTTTGCTTATCCCCGATTATTATAATTATCCTTGATGGTCTGACTACCTATCATTGCCTATTTACATAAGATCTTTGAATCGAATTACGATACAGAGGATCCTCTATACCCAATTAGTAATTCCCTCTACATAAAGTGGTTGAAAGGGTCTCCTGATGACCGCTTGCTTACATACTTAACCCCCCCCCGCACTTACGGCTATTTTCGGCCCCTGTCCACGACCCCACATGTTGTATATACAACATGTTAAAAAAAGGCTAAACTTGAATTTTGTATTGACCTCCGTAAGTACGAATATGTTTTCAGCACTTCGGGAAGATCAGACGCTCAGTGATACATTGATTGCGAGCTTCTTCGCAGCGCTATGTATCCACATGCTGTCTAAGACACCCACGCTGCGACAACAAACCTGAAGGAGACGTATATCCAACATATTAGAAGTGTCCCTTTTACAGGGCTCGAACATGCCATGTACGAAGTGCAATGGCTATGTGTACAGTCATCAATAATTGCAATACATTTAAATTGAATCAGGTTAGGTATTCATCGACAAACCCATTCTTACTCGCTATCGTCCTCTCCAGCACATCCCTTCCCACCACTTCTCTCTTCAGCGCCGCCATCAGTGTCGGAACCAGCGCCCCCCCCCCCCTCCACAGTACCGCTGCCAGCGCCTCCCTCCTCCGCGCCACCGCCTTCTTCCCTATCACTACACTGTTCACAGCATTTAGTGTTAGTGACTGAATAGTGTTAGTTTTCAATTAGAATTAATAACACTAATAGTGGTGCAGCGGCAGAGAGAGCAGAAATCAACACTAATTGCCGTCAAATTTGAGGGCGCTTTCATTGCTGATTATTTTCCGACTCTTCAGGTCCTGCGTCGATGAGCTCTCCCAAACCATCTACAGCTCGACCTTCGCTGATTGTAGCGGCCATGCAGCGTGCTCAAGCTCTCGCGGACAAGCAGCAAGCTGATCGAGAGAGGTCTAGAAAATTTGTCGCGTCGGAAGCCGAAGCTACCACTGCGAGCCATCCGCAGGAAGACCTCGGCGTCTTCTCAGAACCGTCAGCTCCAGTTGCTCAAAATGGTGGAAAACGCAAGCGCCAGCCGCAAACGTCGCAACTAAATGGGACAAACTGAAGGTGATCAAGTGGATGATAGAGGCTGAAAAGCAAGAAAAGAAGCGCTTGTTCAAACGCACAATTGGTCATTACCCTGGTCTCATTCGAGCATCCGACAGCGCCAATTACATGAAAGTATCTCGGTGGTGGAATGGGCGAGATGCCTTCATTGAAGCGTGCGCGGACCCATCGAACCGATTTTCCGTCCAGGCGTCTCAACCTGGCATTCGCAAGCACGTGCTTTTGAAAGCGATCCCAGGTAGAGGTAGCAAACGCACCCCATGAACGTCGTGCCTTCACGACGAGTTGCTCCCCGAGCTTCTTCGCCTGCGTAAGGCAGGACTGAAGCTGTCACCAGCCATTCTAGTGACAATTGCACAGCACATTTTGACGCACTCCACACATCCAACTTACTATGGTTCGTTTGTTATACCGAACACAGGTGCCACATTCCTTAGTCGCATCAATATTCGCTGGATATAAACTTTGCAAGAGCGATTTAACATTGTTCAGCGCAAGCAGTGTGGCAAAAAACAACTCAGTCCGCAAAAAGAGCTACAGATCGAGCGTGAGGTTGCGTATCATCTGGGTACGCTAAAACGTGGCTTTGAAAGTGGCGAATTTAGTGATAGTCACATGGCAAATATGGACGAAACGCATTTTATCGTGGACATGGATAACGGTAGAACTCTAAATACGAAAGGCGACCAGCACATTCGATTCGCAGACGTAGTATCCGGTACAACTGGAATGACAATGGTTGTGCTCATAGAGGGTGGATATTCACCAGAACTCGGTGTACCAATGATGATTTTCACTAACTCGGACGAAAACTATCCTATTAGAGGTGCTCCTGACAATATTTATGGTGCGTAATTGTTTTGTTTTGTCGTGTATGTCTCCATTATTTCGTAAGGAGTGCTAACTTGTGTATTGCTTGCCTTTTATATTGCAGGAGTTTGCTATAGAACAGCAAATAAAGTTTTATGACATCATCTGTATTTGCAAAGTGGCTAAAGGAGCGGCGAGTTATCAAACGAAAAGCAGGAACACGCAAACTAATTATGAGGGCTGATAATACAGTGGTCACTCCCTCACAGATGAGGTAAAACAGCAACTTCAAGAACTCAACGTTGAGCTTAGGTTTTTCCCTGCAAATGCTACTCACCTTGTTCAACCCGCTGACTCATTCGTCATATCAAAAATTAAAGACGCATGGACAAGGCGGTGGAATGAAGAAAAAGTAAAGATGATTCAGAACGAGGAGTGGCAGAACACAGTGAGACGAGATGGATCGTGGTCTAGCGCTCTACAAAATCCAGGAAAATCATTTTATCTCCAGCTTGCTGCGAAGGCTGTTGCGGATGTCAATTTACAAAGGACAAAGAAGCAAAAAATCACGTTTGCGCAAAAGGCAATGGTGCGATGCGGTCTAGCCTGCGTTTCGGGTGAATGGAAGGTATAGCAGTTAAGTGATGAGCTGCAGCGAATTATTCACGATCATCACGACTATTTTACGGGAGAACTATCGCCCACATACGCTGTTGGAGATACCGACATACTTCAAGACGATGTGCAGCTGACCCAAGAAGCTACAGTGTAAGTCTACAGTAACACTATTTTGTTGTACCTCATAATATGAGGTACAACAACTTAGACTATATTATAGTCTAAGTTTTCATTTAGTGTTATTAACACTAATTGATGTCATTGAATCTTGGAAGTCTCTCTCGTAAATAGTGTTAATAACTCTAAATGCTGTGAACAGTGTAGTTTAATAGCGGTACACTTTTCGGAAGAACCCGTTACAGTAACTTAGGTCCCGTGCAAGGCATTAACAATACAGATGATCGTCTATGACACCGCTATGTACAATCTTTGGAAAAAAAAACAATCGTCATTTTAAAGTGGGTCAGAAGTAAGCTTAGTAAAAATAAAATAATGCATGTACATGTACATGTAATTGCCCCCATCATCGGTTATTAATAGACGTCAAGTACACATATTAAAGGCAGGTGTTGGAGGCCAGGATTATTTACATGGAACTGTACACGATTAAGGTCAGGATTAATCCTGGACGTCAAATCATATCTTATTTCAGTAGACATATGGGGAAGATACGGGAAGATTCGTTGAGGACGAGTAAGATATCTAACGTGTGGCTGTCCTTCTTCCAGGATTAATCATGTACGTTTCAGGATTAAATCATGTTTTGAAAATATGTACAGTAATGTTAGTAGCTTTTTACAGGATTAATCCTGGAATTTCCATGAATAAAATCCTGGAAAGATCTCTTAAAGGCTATTATCTCGTCGATCGCATTTAGTTACGTGCATGACAGGCTCAAACTTCTTGTTTCTGCGTTGGCTCCACCTGTTCTTCTTCGTGGGTTTGCTGCATATCTTCATGTTGAGCAACAGCAGGGCGCTTTTCCTCAGCGTCATCTTGTTTAGCAGTGCCCGATGGATGTATGGGCAGCAGATGACCTTTCAGCATGTAGTAGAAAAGCTCGAAACGACGCTTCGTGAGAGACGCAACGCTAATATCCACGGGGTGTCCAGTAGAGACTTGCCTAATGAACATCCAGCAGACGTAAACGCCGCAGCTGAAACCATCAAACTGGATGGGATTGTTTTGAGGGATCACGTCGTACTCGGTAAGTCCACCAATCTTGAGGCTGTTAGCAACAGCGTTGGCAGCTTTAATGTACGGACGTTGGTTTAGCGGGTCGTAGTAGTAGATCCGCTTTGCATGAACTTTCACAACAGCGCAACACCAATGAAAATTGGAGAAATTCAACGGGAGCAGTACCGTATCGACGCCGTCTTCACGGGCCATCTTTATAAGTCGTTCACGTGTGTTGCGGTCAACCACAGGCTCTTCGGTCCGCGTTCGCTTGGATCTTGCTACTGCTGACTGAAAGACTGCAAATCTGCACGAAGAATAATCCTCGCAGAGCCGAATGCACAAAGCCCTTATCGAGGCATCTGTTAGCCATGTTGGAGGGGAAGCTCTGTAGAGCAACGCATACTGGAAATCAGATAGGTTCGGAAGGCCCTCGATTCTCTTCTTTGGGTAGGTGGACAGGATTTCGTCGGCAACTGAGGTCGCAATTGCGTGGTACTCAGCCGGTAGTGAAGGACATCCTTCTTGTACGAGCCACTTATGCGTATCCAGTGCAAGTTTCACCAATTGCATAAGATTATGCACTCTCTTGAAGGTTTCAATTTGAGCTCGCGAAAAATTGCCCACATCTTTTATCCAAATCGTCTCAATGGATCCTTGAAGTTGAATAGATCCGGTGTCTTGGCTGTTTTAAGAATCATCTATGGATATGGCATGGTTTGTGCTCCGAGAAAACTCCTCCAACGACCACGTGATCAGCATCGTCGGGATCAACAGTGAAACTGTACACTGCCGCCTTTGACAACGCGGTGGCGTACTGGTGTTCAATTTGTTGCGCCACAAAGTGAGTTGTAAATCGTAGCACGTTGTTCATCTCCTCGTCGTAATTGCTATTAACAAACTGTCAAATTCGGGACAATCTGTTATTGTACTCGTTTTCAACCCGGCGATCATAAGCAATCAGAGCCTTTACACAGCCTGCCATCCTCATACTTCCATCGACCGCGTCCTTCAGTTTTCCAAAGAAATTCTCCAGTCGATTGTTAGTGTGATTCTTGAAGTGAGGCAGTTTCGATCGTAGATAGTAAACCCATCCATCTTGACAGGAATCCCAATTTTGCTGAAAATAATCAAAAAATCCAACCAGACCAATGCGCTGACAGAGTCCTTTCAAAGACTCGTGTGCAGTCTTGTACTGTTCTTCACAAACCGCGTATACCATCTTGTGAATAGCACCGTCGATCTGACTTGCATCTTCGCTAGAAACTTTTCCAAATTCTGGCCTCGCTCGCATCTCTTTAAGGTATTTAATCACATGAAAGTGACAAATGAGAATTCGCGCCTCGGGAAAATTTGACTGTAGAACCCGAATTTCATTCATATCCTTGTCGACGACAAGGACTCGAAGCATGCTAATTCGCGTAGGATGAGACCTTTTAAAATGGTCTATGGCCCTCTCCATGTGCCAGTCTCCATTGGCTTCGATTAAGGACTGCTGCACCACTGCCCCCTCTCCAAATTCATTCATAGCCATGAACGTAAGAAGCTGGTAATTGTATCTAGAGATAATATATAGAAAAATCCTGGTTAATCATGTAAAAATCCTGGACAATAAACTAATGCAGTACCGGTTGGTCGTAAGACTGCAATCAGCAAGCAGAACTTCGCTGAACCGACTGTAAATACGGCGCAAATGTGTTGAAACAAGAGATATCACACCGGTCTCACCAGCATCCGTTTCAGACACTGAACATACATTTTCTGGGTCTGCAGTTGCAAATATCGCAATCTCCCGAGCAGTTGCGTCGTTATCGTCCAAACTGGAAATGCTAGAGCCGTGGTCACGAACCAAGTTGTCGACGTCTACCTGGATCACGTTCTGATCGTGTTCAAGTAGATAATCGTAGATCTTCGAACGTTTTGCGCCCACAGATAGCATTCCTTGCACTCGAGCGTCTACGAGTGGATCTGCGACGCCCCGAGATGATGGATAAGTAGCGAAAGCAGCCGGTGACACTCTATGGTTGTGCACGAAGGTTCCGTTTTTCAGTTGGAGCTCACCACGTGATAAATTCCACTGGATTACGAACCGGAAAGGACAGTCAGTCAGGCGTATGTGCTGCCGCGGTCTGCTTTCTTCACTGCGTGATTTCCGCTTCTTCCAGCCATGAGTGCAGATATATGTTCGTTGGTAGGGGTCAAATTGCTCTGGTACCAACTGCGAATCGTCTCCTCCCTTCCTTGTCTTCTTTAGGCGCTTGTTCCTCTCTGCTCTTGACATTATCTCCTTCACTGGTAACACTTGCATCGTTCTCTGACAGTAATCGGCAAAGTAGGTTTGCCATGCCTCCCAGCTTGTGTGCCAATTCACCGGCGCTTCAACAGGTACAAGAGCCAATTCTGCAGTAAATCCCCCATCATCCTCTTCCTCTCCACCATCCGATTCTGAACCACGCCCTGATTTTACATCCTCCACGTCGGGATAGTCACTTTCACGGTCGTTTCCAGGGATGGCGGGACCACCACCGGTTTCCAGCGGATTGCCTTCTTCGTTACTAGCCGCTTCCGCAGCTTCAGACACTCCAGCTTCTTGCGTATCACTTAGCCCAGGACCTCGAAGTCGCGGAGAGAGACCCCTGTTGCCTCCACGCGCGCTCCTGGCGCTTACATCGCTTCCGCCGACGTTACGCGTCATCTTATCGGGAAGCGGTAGAAACGCGAATGAGAAAAATCCGAAGTTATTCATTTCGGAAATAGGCGAATCGGGGATTTTATTTTACTTTCAATCATGGACTATTGGAATCCTGTACTAATCCATGTAAATAATCATGGCCTCCAACAGGCGCGCATATTAAAAAGCACTTCTCCACGTTACGGCGATGACTTCACTGAGGTGACTAAATGCACTGACTGATATGTGAGTACTAGTACTCGGTAGTAAAAAAAGAAGCACGTGGAGTTTTGTCGAACTCTGTGTGTCATTTTCAAATGCCCAGTCTGATCGTTTCGGCTCATTTTCGTCACTATCTTGGGAATGGACGTTGTCCCTGCTACCATGAAGACTGAAGCTCGAGCCGTGGAACGGGTGAAGGTTTTCTGTCGTGTGAGACCTCTACTACAGCGTGAACGCGACGGATGGAGCTACGAGGAATACTGTCAACACTTCGGAGAGGACGGTGAACGTCTGGATGCCAATGGCACTCAACAACCTGCCACCGAAGCCACGCCCGAGGGTTCCGATGATGATCCAGCAACGTTTATCACTGAAAAAGGTCGAAAAAGCACAGGATCGTTGACACCTTCAGTCACCATGCAGTCTGATGGCCGCAGTGTCACGTTCCAAGCCCCCGCTGCAGCTCACGGAGAAGCTCGGTTGTTCCAGTTTGATGGCAACCTCAACGAAACGTGCGACCAGCAGGCTGTGTACGAACGTGTGGCTGCTCCGATTGTCGAAGATGTGATGGCAGGCTACAACGGTACCATCTTGGCGTACGGCCAGACTGCAACAGGTAAAACCCACACGATGGTGGGGCCTGGAGACTTGGTGCACGGAGGCCAGCGTGGCGTTATCCCTCGTGCACTAGAAGACATCTTTAAACTTGCTGAGAAGACTCGCTCGCATGCGAAGACTACAGTCGCGTTGAGTTACGTACAGATCTACTGTGAACGTATCTTCGACTTGCTAGAGCCAGAGACTTTGCCTAGTAACATCCTGGTGCGTGAAGACGCGGATAGAGGCGTCTACATTGACGGAGCGGCTGCAGTTTACGTATCCAACATTGAGGACTGTTTGTCTCTCATGGAACGTGGCAATGCCAACCGTGCTGTCTCCAGTACAGAAATGAATGCCCACTCGAGTCGTAGCCACGCTATCCTCATCCTTCGTGTGGAACGCAAGGAGTTTGCACCTCCAGCGTCTAGTGATGCACCGAGGAGTATGACACAACCGGTAATCCGGTTAAGTAACCTGTATCTCGTGGACCTAGCAGGCTCTGAACGTGTCAAGAAGGCGAGAGTGTATGGGCGACACATTAGTGAGTTAAAGGCGATCAACTTGAGTCTTTCGGCCTTGGGTAACTGCATCTCTGCGCTCAGTAAACAGTCCCAAGAGAACCAAACGAGCTATCACGTGCCGTACCGGGACAGTAAACTGACCCGCTTGTTGCAGTCCAGTCTAGGTGGCAATGCCAAGACCGCTCTCGTAGTTACGGTGACTCCTGCAGTCACAGAAGCACCAGAGACATTGCAGACACTTCAGTTCGGACAGCGAGCGATGCAGGTTGCTGTTCGAGCACACCGCTCCGCCTTGTCTGTGCTCGACTACCGTACGCTTTATGAAGAGATGCGCCAAGCTCTGGACGAAGAGCAGCAACGTTCCCAACAAGCTGAATCTACAGCTAGCGACGAGAAGAACCGCGCTGCAGTTGCAGAAGATAAGCTTACAAAGGCTTTGTTAAGGGTACAGCACTTAGAGTTCGAGCTTGAGGCCGCTCAAACAGCTACTAGACACTCCACTACTACTGACGTTGAAGGGGACGGAGTGGAGCGTATGAAGCTGGAGCTCCAGCAGCTAGTGGCTCGACATGCGCAGGATGTGGCACAGGTCAAATCTGCTTGTGACCGACAGATCGAAACATACAAAAGACTGGCACACGAAGCCTCACAGGAATGGCACGAGGTGGAAGGAGAACTGGCAGGAGAGAAGACTCAAGTGCTGCACACGTTGCAGGAGCTCAAAGAGTTCAAGCTACGATACTTTCAGCTTGAGGAAGACACTATGGAACGTATTGCGGAGCTTGTTCAGGAAGAGCGAGACCGTGAGAAAGAACGAGATGCGGCGCTATCAAGCGTCGCAATAATGGAGAAAGAACTCAAGGCGATTCACGCCAAGGTATGTTGTGTTTTATTAGTGTGTTAAAGTGTGTTATTTCACAGTTGTTTGTGATTTATAAAGATGGTGGAAGGCGAGTCTCAGCGAGAGAAACTCCAGGACCAAATCGACACAGATTTTGTGCCGAAAGAAGCGGTACGCAGATTTAACCTGTATCAAAAGGGATAACATACAGGATAAGCTCAACTTCACGATTGTAGATCCAGCAGATGGAGGCTCTCTATGAAGGAGCGATCTCCAAGCTCCAAGCGCGAGTCGGGTGTCTCGAGAGCAAGTCGCTTAATCGGAGACCTAAGACACCCAGTAACAACAGCAACAATAACTCGGCTCCACAGCGTTCTTTGCCAGAGGTCAGGAAACTAGGAATGTCGAATCGAGCGGTTCCCAAGGTCGGTCGTCTTGTGCCAGGCGCCAGAAGTAGCTCCTCTTCCAGACTTAGTTCTGGTCCAAGTGTATCTTCTCGTATTGTGCATTAAAAAATAGTTTTTTTCGTTCAAAGTTGCTCATATATTGCCAAGTAGGCGAAGCAAAACAGCAACACATCTTCGTGTTTAGAGACTACGGAAGGGGTTTTCTGGGTCATCTAAGTCTTCCTCGGGGTCAAATTCCTAATACACAAGTCAGTTTCCGGTCGATCACATTGCCGTCTCTTAATCGCCGCACCTTGTATTCTTCCCAGGCGTCCTCAACAAATGACAGGAATTTAATGAGCGAGTCCGTCGACGTTGTGTCTTTTTCTGCCAGCATCAGTAGCGGATGGAACGTCTCGCCCGTAAACTCTACCCCACGTGTCTGTCCCTGCCTCATGAGCTCTGTCGCGTCGTCATACTCCCGGCTCTTCACCAGCTCCACGAGCACAGGCAAGAAGGTCTGCTCCATGGGACACACGTCCTCACCATTCACGACTTCTCTAAGGATTTCCGTGGCCTCCTCTACCCTTTTGGCATCCAGTAACGCTCTTAGCAGTCCGTCATACGCCGGCAAGTCCAGCACCACAGCCTGGTTCACAGCTTCATCGTACAACTAAAAACCATTAAAGAAAACTTCATAAATACACTTTCAAAGCTCGTACAACGCAAATAAAAACCTAAAGCCACACCTCCATTGCATGATCCAACAGTCGGTAGCGTAGGCATGCGTCCATGACGTAAATGGATGCCAGTTTCGTGTAGTCGTCGGGCTTTAAACCTGGGGCTCGGTATACTCCGCGCAGAATCTCGAAGGAACGCAGCGCATGGCCTCGACTCGTCTTCTGTCGAGCCAGCAGCACCGCTAGTCTCTGCAGTAGTTGGGCACCTGGAGGCGCCTGAAGCTGTGCCAAGTGGCCGAGTGCCTGCGTCGGTAAGCGCTGGGTGATCGAGTGCTCTAAGAGTGTCAATATTTGACTGTCGTTGACGCTGGAAGATGAGCTTTTGGGTTCAACAGCGACGGACACAGATGCAGCAGAAGCCTGGAGAGCAGTGCACGCATGAAGGTGACGAACAGACGGATGCAGAGGGCGGCGCATCGCCGACACCAACGTGCGGAGCAGCATCAGATTTGGCTTGGTTGGTGTACTGTCGTGCTAGAAAATGTGATCTCATAAGAATTGATACCCTTATTAAATGGAGATAAAGCGATTTAAGCGATTCTTGATTTTGTGAATGAGAGGGATGTAGAATATTATTGATCGCATTCTGGTGGTAAGGTTAAGTGCGCACGAACTTAACGTCATTGAAGACCGTAAATAACGAGTGATGGTCCTCTTGTACATGGTCTCCCGCTCGTCACAACCATTGCTCGATTCGTCACCAAGCACCACCGGCCGTCCATTATGTGCAGCCAAGACCGAGTTATCCGATATCGCGGGTGTTTGGCGCTTCGATTCGCTACCGGCTCCTCTGTGAAGAAGCAGATCCGATTGATGCTGGGGATGGAACCTCGCTTTCCCATGCTTCCTGAAGACGAATGGCACATGACTCTCGTAACAAAAGACGAACTGCGTGGATTGAGCACCACTGCAGTACAAGAAGCAATTGAATCGCTATCGACGCGCTGCTTCGCGATTGGATTGGGCGGTGGCAACGGAGCGACGAGAGACTTAGTACCGACTGGAGTGTACTTCGTCGTATTCGTGTGGCCAAAAGCACAAGCGTTTAGGACGAAGTACGGACTACCACTGAAGGATTTCCACGTGTCTGTATCGACTTCCAATCGCCACGATATTGACAAGACAAGCGACGCACTACTGGACAATTCGTGTATGGAATCACTGGATAAGTCAACGCTGGAAGTACTAAGTCGACAGGTCATGCTGGAGCACAAACTTGAACGTGCAGTGGAGATTGCTACGTTGTTGTGTACAACATTTGGTGAAGAAACGATGCGTGGTTGGGTACGCCTGGCCGATGCAGCCTTGCTGTTAGAACGACCAAAGCTGGCCATGCTCAGTTATGGATATTTACTCGAGCGTATGACTAGAAGACCCCTCAAAAACACAGATGAAGGACGAGACTCGGCATTGTGGAGACATTGCTGTGCTCAACTCTCAAAATGTGCGAGATGGACGGAATGGGGTCCAGTATTTGTCACCGGAGAAACAGAGCAAGTACCTTCGGCCTTGTGGGGCTTCCTATGTCGACCGTGGGATATTTCAACATGGATCGCAATACGAGACAGTACTCATAACACGTCAGTGACGCTTTCGTATTCTTCTCGCGAGCGGCTTACGACGCCGTACACTCCGGTAGGAAATCACATGGAGCAGTATACGCTTCCACGATTCTTCCGGTGGATTGTACCCTTCCAACTGGCAGCGATGTCTACACCTCGAAATCGAGACGATATTCGCTGTCTTTGCTATTCGTTGCATATCCGCCATGTTGTTACATTGACGGAGGAGGAGCCACTACCTGCAACGTGGTTTGACGGGCTTCCGAATTTCTTCCCGTGGCCAATTACAAAGCCCCTAGCATGCCACAAATTGATTTGTTCATGAGATTATGTTGCAGTTCAGGGGTGCCTGTACTTGTGCACTGTGGTGGAGGCAAAGGACGTGCCGGTACCATGGTGGCTTGTTATCTCGTAGCATTTGGCTTCATGCCGCCGCCAGTGGAGCTGCACGACGGTAAGGCATTATTCGATGGGTGGTTCCAGCCTGCAATGACAGCGGCGGAAGCTATTGACCTGCTACGAGAGATGAGGCCTGGAAGTATAGAAACTAAAGAGCAGGAGGAGGCTGTGAGTAGTTACTGTTCTCTTCTCTGGAAGCGACGAGGTGTGTTCCCACCGGAGCCAGCACAGCCAATGCCGAGCCGAGCCGAGCTCACTGGCCAGCCAATCGAGAGGACTGATCTACTAGTGCTCTCTGGAATCCTTCCGTCGAGCACTGGCTAAGCGTACCACAGCTTCACGTGCAGCGCCCATCGTCGTCCGTTCATGCAACGCTCTCTATCAGCCTTGGACAGAGATAACCAGCGACGAAATTGGTCGAAAGGGCTGCGAACGGAGTATCGGGCAAGGGGGTATCCGACGAGCTATCCTGGACAGATGCAACGGCATTGCTGCCGATCGCAAGAAGTTTCTCAGTCTGGCTGCTACTTGGAGTCAACACGCCACTGTAGTTGTGTTTGACATGCCATCAAAACTCTGCGAAGCGCGAGCGATGCAGCGTGTTGATCATCCGACGCTCCCTCCCGGACGTCGTGTAGGCTTTGCGATTCGCCAGCACTCCAGTACGTTCGAGTTTCCAGAGCTAGACGAAGGTTTCCAGACGCTTGTCCGTATCACATCTGTCGAGGCTGCTCTGGAGTTGGTAGATCTCTTGTCTCCCCCACTGCCACTGCTCAAGTTTCCGCGAACGCCACATCTTCTTGACTTAGGAGCTGCAACAAGCGACGATTTGGTCAGCGACTTCTCCAACATAGCACTCCCTGTAGATAGCGACACAACCATCGTCATCACTGAGAAAGTGGACGGCGCGAACATGGGCATCTCGCTGTCTCCGGAAGGAGCTCTAATTTTGCAGAACCGCTCGCATGTCGTCAACTCAGAGAGCCATCGACAGTTCCGAGATGTCGACAGCTTCTTAAAGTCTCATCGCGCGGTGCTACACGAGATCTTATATCGTGACGCGTTGTTCCCGGGGCGGTTCATCCTGTACGGCGAGTGGCTGGCAGCGACCCACTCGATCCCGTACTCCAAGTTGGCAAGTCTCTTTTACGCCTTCGATCTATACGACCGCGAGACAGAACAGTTCTGGGATCGGCCCTCGCTTCAGGAGCTGTTGTCGATCAGCGCTGCAGCTTGCCAAGGCGATGATGCTATCGAACTGGTGCCTAAACTTTGGGAAGGGCACGTACTGCCTGCGAGAGACGAGCTGATCGCTATGGCGCAGCAACGACGCTCTCAGTTCTACGACGGGCCCGTCGAAGGTATCTATGTGAAATGGGAGCGTCTGGGTCGATTCAAGGAGCGCAGCAAGATCGTCCGTAGCGACTTCTTGGCCGGAGACGCGCACTGGAGTCATCGACCCGAAGGCATTCGCTTCAATACCGTCTTGACTGAAACTTCATAACCGGTAGCTAAGTCGGTACTGACGTACTTGTCCATCTTATCCAATCAGAAACTAGATCGTTTCACCCATCATCAGACCAGTATACCGGTATCATTTTTGCCTCATAACCGCAAGCTCCAAGTTCGAGCTAAAGAGCCAAGCTGAACCATGATCTCTCGTATGCTCCGAGCTCGCAGCACGTTGGTGCGCGCGACCTCCAGGACTCTGGCCGTCTCGAGCGCTCCCTCGCGCAGCGTCACCGCGCGTCACCAGCTGCTCGCAGCCTCCTGCGCTCGCTGGAACTCGTCGACATCGACTCCAGTAGCTGAGGCCAAGAAGGATTCAGACCTTGCTGCCGCTGTAGCAGGAGATGCGACTGAACCTGATCCCGTGGATAATGTGAAGATCGACCTGGGCACCATTGGAGCTGAGGATGCCAAGGTCTGGACCATCGCGGATGTGCTGAACGCACGCGAACAGGAACTAGCCACGAACAAGGCGCTGTTCGACTTTGAGGAGTGGGAAAGCATCGCCGGCACGGTGAGAACGGATGCTCTTTATACAAATTACAGCATTGTGAGGACTGATACGATGTCTGGGCTGTAGGAAACGGTGCACGACGCAGTGCTGACGATGGTGGAGCGCAACATCGGCTCGCTCATTGTGACGGAGGCTCAAGAAGGGATTGTCGGCATTGTGACGGAGAGAGATATCCTCAAGAAGATCTCACCACGCACAGTGATGACCGAGGAGAAGTTCGTACACGATGTCATGTCCTCGCACATCATGTGTATCCATCCCAGTACTACAGTCATCGAGTACGTGGCAAGAGTATTAGTGTAAATGGTGTGGTAGCTGATGGAATATTGTATCTGTAGTGCATTGGCGACGATGACAAAGGAAAATATCCGACACTTAGCTGTAGTCAGCGGCGACATGACGAGCGCTGTGAAGCGAGGCTCGGTGCAGGAGGAGGACATGCGCTGCGTGCTGTCTATCACGGATATTGTGCGTGCGTTCGCCGAGTTTGAAGCCTCGAGGAATGCGCCGGCACAGGAGGCAGCGCCGGACGCGTCTGTGGAGACAAAGGAGAAGACGAAGCCCGAGACAGACCAACCCAAGGAGACTCAAGCGACCGAGGCTGAGACGCCGGAAGCTGCAGCTGCAGACGCTGCGACGCCGTCGACTCCGGTTGTTACGGCGGCGACGCTGTTGAAGAAGAAGCACAAGCGCGTGAAGCTGATCCTGAACACTCGTCCAGAAGACAATATCACTGTGGCCGAGGCGGTGGGGGAGATGGCTAAGCGCGACTTTGGCGCCGTCTTGGTCGTGGACAAGGAGCAGCGTGTGCTCGGAATCTTCACGGAGCGTGACTACATCCGCAAGGTTCTGTTCGAGGTGAAAGACCCGACCAAACTCCTCGTGACGGACGTCATGTCGACTGTTGACTCTGTGCTGCAGATCGAGGACCCGCTGGAGAAGTGCTGGGACTTGGCAGCCACATCAAACTGCCGTCACTTCCCTGTGATTGGTGTCTTGCGCCAAGACCGCGAGAAGGAGCTTGCTGGTATCCTGTCTATCAAAGATATCGTGCGTGAGATCTCAAAGGACCACCACGCTACGCCTGGTTTCCGTCTGATGGAGTTCTTAAAGTCCAAGATGGAGCCTAAACGTACCGAACCTAAATCTGAACCAAAGGTCGAGTCTACAGCGGAGTCGTCGACGCAAGTTAAGGCTGCTGCGCCTAAAGACGCGACTGCAGTTAAGAAGCCGAAGGAAGAGACTCCACTGGAGGCTTCTAGCTCTGAAACGGAGCCCAAGAAGACGGTGGAGGAGCCTCAGACCGCCACATCTGTGAAGCTGTAAACACAGATTTGGAAATCTCGGTTTAGAAATCTAGTTTCTAGAAAACACTAACAAGGTTCAAAATATCTTGCATTTTAAATAACTTCGCTGCAAACTAAACATTTTCTAAGTCGGTTGCACCAGGTAGAGGGTCAAAAGCAGCCTTCTTAGTTCCTGCACGTGGAACCGACATCTTGCTCTCGGCCTCGATCGCCACATTGGAATACGACGTCCAGTTGCAGTAAAGATCTTCGCTCCAGTCGCGATCAGTGGGGTCTTCCACTTGCACGGTCTGTCGACGTACGCCCAGCGACGCCAGCATTCGTTGTGTTGCACGGAGAGCTGCACGAGGCTCCCCATTCGGTAAGATATGCACACTGGCAGCGTAATGACCCTCAGTGAGCATCCAAATGTGCAGATCGTGGACGTCGTACACACTTGCAAGCGCTCGAATCCGCTTCTCCACTACACGCAAGTCAAGCGCAGGTGGAGCCCCCTCCATTAAAATGTGCACACTACGCGTGAGCACTCCGATGGTCGTGCCGAGCACTAAGAACGAGAACAATAGCGTCGTAATCGGGTCCGCCATTTGCCACGACGGGTTGTACCAGATCAGTGCGCCGGCAAGACACACGCCAAGACTCTGTACGAAGTCACCAAGAGCGTGGATGTACGCAGCGCGAACGTTGATGTTCTCGAACACTGACGACTTTGGCGCCAATCCTTCCGAAACACGCGTTGTTGGTTCTTCCACGCCGTCAATTAACGCCATTGCTGACATGGGGGTCCTCACAACATCTTGCATACTGGGGCTCTGCTCGACTGTGCCTTTCTCCTTCTCGCAGTGGCCGCCGTGACTGTGACCGTGCCCGTGACTGTGTCCATGTCCGTGACTGTGACCATGTCCATGGTGATGTCCATGGCCCAAGATCTTCATCAATACTAGGTTAATGCCCAGTCCAAAGACTGCTACGACAAACATGGCCTTGCCGTCTACTGTCTGCTCGGCGTCAGGTCGTCCTTGGTCGATTAGCCTTCTTACGGCTGTGAACATGAGACCGATGGCTAGTGCCCAGATCAACAGCACACTCAGTAGTGCGCCGATCACTTCCGCTCGATGGTAACCATACGGCATAGTAGCGGACGCTGGGAACTGACCCAAGTACATCGCAAAGAGGGACACGAGGAAGCCCGCGACATCCGAGAGCAAATGCGCCGCGTCTGTCATGATCGCAAGACTGTCGGCGTAGTAGCCGCCTGCGAACTGCACGCACATGAAGATGAAGGAGCAGAGGCAAGCCAGTTGCAGCTTCTTCATGGCGGAATGCGCATTGCTCTTCTCCTCGTGTAGCTCTTCCTCCTTCTCGAGCGCCACAAGATGGTCGTGCGTCGCTGGACCCTGCACCTCCTCCATGTCCACAGACGGGTCCACTGTGATGCTCAACGCTGGTAGCGGCGTGCGCTGTGGGTTCTCGTTGTTGGACTGCGCTTCTTCGCCCATGGCTGCGGTTGAGTGACGTGTAAGCAGAAGTGGGAATGGAGCTCGTCGAGCGGAGCTGACATGGCAGTGGGAGAGCCATCGTCGATCGTCGAGACAGCTCTCATTTTAGTCTCCTCGCCGTCGGACATGTGATGGCCATTAAATTAATTATAGCAGGTGGTTTTAAGCCTAAAACGTTTTTGTTTCGACCAGATGTAAAGGGATATCGACAATTGCGTTCCGCTTCGATTTTACGTGCAAAGCTCCAGGCATGGGACAGTCTGATTGCACAGCGGCTGGGCTGGGAGGCAAAATGGCCCACGTGCGAATGCCTGCCTTCCAGCCTGGAAACCAGGAGCGTTGCTGCGCGCTGCAGTCGTTGAAGCCTGCTGGTCTAATAGTTGTCATGCCGGATATTCTTGGCGGTGACGATATCAAGGACGTGCGATTGTGGCCATTTACGAAGCACAAGAAGCTTGGCGCGTTTTGAAGAGGTTAGTTTACTACGACTGCACATGCAAGTATTGTGTCTCACGTCACATGCCGAATTCCTCACTCGGCAGCTACTGCAGCTTGTAGTGCGGTGCCGCTGCCGCCCAAAAGCATCAAATCCCAGCCGGTGACAACGGCCGAGTATCAAGGAGCAGTGAAAGTATCTTGGGCGCTGGTATTGTTTTTACTGTTATGGCAACTACGACACTGATTGGCATAAATAGATTAGCTTAGTAAAGAGGCTGCTCTTCGTCGTTGCAGCGGTAGTCGATGCTCTTGAAGCGGGCACTTTCGTCATAGTGGCGGCTTACAAGTTAAATGAACGAGAAGAACCGCGCTTCCGATGGTCGACTCCACGTGGCGAATAGCGTTAGCGCGTTGGGCGTCCTCAGCTGGCAATACTGAATTGCGAATCTGAAACACGGGTTCGCAGCGAGAGTCTTCGCTATCAGGCACAGCAGCGAGTACAGCAGAATCTTACGGAGGTACTCGAGCGGCGGGCGGGCCAACGACGTCATCGATGAATTGGTGCGCGTTGAAGGCATCAGTCCGGCACCGGTTTTGCTGGAGCGGACGCTGAGCGTGGTGGTCTGCATGTTTCAGTTCAATAGGTTGGGTTGAATGAAGTTGTGGGCTCAGTCGGTGTCACTTTCTTTTGTGCCAGGCCAGACCTTGCGCACTTGCGGATAAGCACCACAGGCACCATTCTAAAAGCTTGCGCACTGCGAGCTTTTTTGTCGCGCTACGAATAATGAAAACAAGTCACATTCTACCCCTTCAAGGTTGTCAAACAGCAATTCGAATATCTCCTACGTTGACGAAACACCGAGTACAGTCTCTTGATGGTCGCGGCGCGTCATGTCCCGGATACCTTCTGCAGGCTGCAGGGCCTGACATTCGCAGCGAAGCGAGTTTCGCTGGCCCAAAATTGCTCGGAAAAGCTCGTTCCTTTACTCTCAGTGGTACATGTAGCTCATCTATTGAGAGGTGATCATTCATGCAATTGTCTTTGTTCTTAGCTTACTGGCATAGCCCTCGCAATTCTACACCCTCAGCAGCAGGCATTGCTTTGTGAACTGGGCTTTGCATTGTCGTGCAGGCAAAAGGCTTTGCCACTGGGCTTGGAAGCCCCTGCGTCGATGTTCTTGGAGCGAGTGTAGATACGAAGCACTAGCACCTCCAACGCTTGGGAAATCGTCTTCACCCCCAGAGTAGGTTCGTACTCGAGCTTTGGAGGCTGCTGCTGCTTCAAGAACTCGGGCAGGGGTAGACTCTCCAGCGACAAGCCCTGGATCGTTAAAGCTTGGCCTGGGACTGCCTTCTCCGACTGCTCAAAAAGCTCAGCAGTGTTGTTGCGAGCTGACGTACGCGCGAACATGAGGCTGTTAGCGATCCGAAAGGGAATTGTTTCTTGGGGCTTGGCGTCGTGTAGCCACCCCAGCCCCGACTTGGGGTTCTTAAATACTGTTTCGCCCAAAATCTTTTTGACTTCTTGGTCTTTCACGAACTTGGTCTTGTCACCCGTCGTTTCGTTGAGCTTATCAACTTTATTTTCCACGAGCATGACGGCTGCAAGTAGTGCTGGATCCGAGTTTTCTTTGAGCGCGTTGAGCCATTGACAGCCAGATTTGCCTCCCTGGAAAATATCGTTGAAAGTGTTCTTGTCGCTCACGTCGTACACGATCAGTGCGCCTGCAGAAATAGTGAGATTCTACTAAGCTTATCATCATTTAACATTCAAATCATCATACCATTCGCTCGCCGATAGTGCGAGCTCGAGATGGCTTGGAATCGCTCCTGGCCCGCAGTATCCCACACCTGAGCACGGATGAATTGGTTTGGCTCTCCGACTTCCAGTCCGGGCGCTGCACTTTCACTTTTTCGACAGCATCTGGTCGTTAGACAATATCACGTTGGACAGGCATAAAACACTGCGATCAGTACCTGTAACAAACTCAGGCTGGAGTGTTGGAGCGCTGCGCTCGTCGAACTTATCGCCGCGGGCCGCAACAGATAGCAAATTGGTTTTTCCGACGGCCTGTGTACCGATGATAATCACCTTGTAAAGAAGTTCTGTCTTGGAAGGAGACGCACTACTTTTGGATGGAGATGTCGGTGGGGACTGCATACTTCTCCTTTTTTGTCGACGAAGGTTGGCGGCAACAAGATCAAGCAAGGCTTTTGCTTCTCGAGTGAAAGGTAGTTTGCCGTGAATAACTGCGACGGAAATAGTTTTGGCCAATAGCTACAACTGACACTGTCAGTGACAGTGGGGTAGTACTACCTTACTACCTTTTTTCGAGCGTAATTTTAGGACTCCAAATTGGAGGGTGTTCAACTTTGTAAAACAGGATGTTAAACCTCAACTTACTACAGATTTTCATTGACCGGTCTTTAACTTGACGTTATTGTGCCTTTCTGTTATTTTGGCTAATCCGGTAAGAAAAAGTATGTTTTTCGGATTCGTACTTAACAAAAAACATAGGGCAAGATGATTTTTATACCAGCAATTAGTTTAACTAGTGACGATTTAGAATATTGTACCACTGTACCGTTTTAATTCGAGTATGTGAGATGGCTGGTCGGAGTTCGTTTTCATTGAAAAAGCCCGATTGCCGATGTCTTGGTCGGCATTCGGACATTTTAGCTGAAAAAAGCTCTTCCAAGCCTCATCAATATCTTAAGAAATGACTTTTTCATAAAATATGAAGTGGCGCGGCGTCGTGCTCATGTATGTTTATGACATTCAGTTAAGCGCGGTTTCTACTGTCTTAGGTGTATCTGAGAGAAGCCTCAGTAGGTGGTATCACAGGTTTGTCAAGACTGGCAATGTAGACAAAAAGAGCTGCAGTGAAAAGACCTCAAAATGGCCTCAGAATGTGTGTTTGTTTGTTTGTTCAGGAGTATGTGAAAGATCATCCATGTTTTTACTTCGAAGAGCTGCGTGCTGAACTAATTCAACAGTTTAACATGCATCGTAACGTGTCAGATGCCACGATATGTCGTGCGCTTAAGTTTGACTTGGGCCTTACTCGTAAGGTTCTTACTATGCGTGCTATGGAGAGTTTACCGCGAGAGCGCCAAGAATTTGTCCAGCGTCTTGCACCTTACTACAGTGGTCCAGATCAACTAGTATTTGTGGACGAGACTTCCAAGGACGGCAGGTACGAAGAATGACAAGTCTTATTGTATGTAATTTCTCATGTTATTGATTTTGGTAGGTCTATGCTGCGGGAACATGGCTGGTCGGCTCGAAACAGACCAGCGAGAGTGAGTGTCCCATTTGCTCGGGGGAAACGAGTATCAGTTCTTGCAGCAATGGATACGACAGGGTTTTTTTCGTGGGGTACAGTCGATGATACTTTTACCAGGGCCAGCTTTCATGCTGTTTTCAAGCTCAAAAGTATTCCTTTCCTAAACCGATGGCCCCTACCTCGTTCTATCGTTGTCTTGGACAATGCCATGATACATATGTACCAAGAACTACAAGCGCTGGTTCATGCCACGGGAGCTCTGCTATTTTTCTTACCACCATATTCGCCGGACTTGAACCCAATTGAAGTTGGATTTTCCTTACTAAAGCGCTGGATTTAACGTCACGCAAATATGACTTTTCGAGAAGCCCCTGACGACGTTTTGAAGGTTGCTATGCACTACTGCACGAAGAAGAGTGAATTAGTCGGTGCCAGCTTATATGGTCATTGTGGATATCATCCTAATCAAATACAACTTCCATCACTTTGAGCAAATGTATCTGTTTTCTATTCTTCTGCATCCAAGCCGCCATCGTCGTGGTCAACATCAGTAATTTCCACGCTGGGATCTGGTACATCGAGTTGCTGGGGTACACGATGGGGCGGGCGCAAACTGTAAGAGGGAAGGCCAAGAGCATCACGCAAGTCGCTCACGTGAAGAAACATGGGCACCGTAACACCATGCATTTGCACTCTCACTAGCTGATATGCTTCATCGCAACTTACTTGCTGTACCGCTTGCTCTTGTTCCATTGCGCTCTGCTGACGATCGATAAATTGAAGCTGGCGAAAAGTAGTGTTGTCCGGAACCTCCACAGCAGCGCCGTCCGGTAGTCGTGCTTGGCTATCAGCCGCGTATCGTTGTGTGGCAGGTCCACCTTCGATTCCGTTCTCGTTCATGAATGACGTAACCCTAGGTAGCTGCTCCTGAATACGCTTGTCTGTAGCCCGTCGTAGTGATGTCAGACGCTGTGCTCGGGGGCGTGCCACATACACGAACAATAAGAGCACGAACGCTGCATGTCCGTGCTTCCGCAGGCGCGCCTTGTGCCAAATTGTAGCCAACAATGCTTCCATGTCACTTGAATTGAATGGCACCAGCACGTAATCCTTCTGGGGCGCGTGGTTGGTGGGCTTGACGTACACCTTGATAGATTCATTCCACGTGAGACCTGACGTCGTATCGAACACACGCTTGATATGCCCCAGTAGAACGTCGTAGCCGTCCGCAACTAAGAACATGAAATCATGCCCTGGAACTTTGTCTCTGCACGGAATCAATGGCTCCTCCGATTTCACGCATAAACGACAGTTGAGCTGAGGTGGAAGTTCAGTTGCGATTTCCATTTAATCTACACACAATTTGACAAAGAATTCGTATTTTATTAATAATATAAGTGACGCGATCATTACCAATACACCCATGCTCACCTACTTTTCGATTCACTAGACACTCTTCTTGTCGATCAGGATCTATTCTACGTACTGTAGCCTTGAATGCACCTGTGCGACAGTGGCAGAAAGTATTAGATCATGCAGTATTAACAATATCCATGAGAATTTTCTGCAGCACGATGCCTTGCGAGTGCTCACTCACCCGTACAATACACCAGGTACAACAGCACCACCGCAACACTGGCCACCGCAAATTCGTTGTTGTTTCCCTTTAAGAAGCGACCTGGTTAGTCACCTACAAAGAAAAACAGTTCAGTGCTAGACGTCATCGCTCAAAAATATATAGCAAAAAAACCGAAAGCATGCCGTCTCATTGTCACTCACGCACCGTCCAATTCAGGATCCGAAGGCACCTCCGCACGCTCTGCACGCTCCTTCGCCCGATTATGTGCGCCGCCTGCTACGTACACCACGTTAGTTAGCTTGTAAACTGCGCTTCTCCATGAGAGTGTGTGCTTTCCTGCAGTTCCTATTGGAGAAATGAAGCGACTGGATGGCAGGGAGTTGTGATGTGGCCCACATAGTTAATTTTGCGTATTGCCTTCCCTCATTTTACCGATCTCTTGTTAAGGCTCCGATGTCCGAATAAGAAGTCCGATTGGGAGGACAAAAAAGCAGAAAGGCACAATAACAGTCTTCAGAGTCATTTTACAAACTACCAAACCTGCTATTGCAAACTTGCTGACCATGATGCCCAAAAATAAATACTCGGAAAAATAATTTTGTATTGTTTGAAACAATTACTTATTTTGCACATATTTGGTCAGTCACAAATAATTGATCTCACAAATTCTGAAAAAGTAATGCTTAATTTTCAAGCTGCCTACACCACCCAAAAGCGTTGGCAGTCAGCTTCCAAGTACTCCCAGAGAGTCACTGACCGCAGCACTTCGTTTGCATTTCTAAATTTGCCACTTCTCCGCCATCCTGCCGACACGCCGCAATACCTGCCATGCTCGCCAATCTCGTCGATACGACTCAGAAACCCCAGCCTTTCTCACCAAGGCAAATTGCCGCCTTCTTCTTCAAGCCCGTGCTGGACGAAGAAGGCGACATTACAGGCTACCATGCCTGCAAGGCCTGTGACAAACGGCGTAAACACGCTCCTCGGAGCGGCTACACTAACCTAGTGACGCACGTTCGCGCGTCACACCCAAGGTTCGAGAGCGAGATGCGTGACGCGAGCGCTGCTGCGACTGGAACACTTGTTCCCTGGGTGAGCCAGAAGGCATCGAACCGTTACGCGTGGTTGAAGTGGGTTGTCGAGGGCAATCTGCCGCTCAACTTCTGCGAGTCGAGTTGGACGCGCAAGTAAGTACACAAATTCTATCGGACTATTTATGATTTGAGCTAATTTCGTATCCGTGCGCTTGAACAGGAATACGAACTTGGCGCCCGTCTCTGTTGGAACTTTGGTGTCTAACAGGGAAGACCTCACCAAGGCTGTAGAGCGGTCTATTGGTGAGGAGATGCCCGATGAGTTTGGGCTTATGCTCGATGGCTGGAGCCACGGAACGGAACACTTCCTGGCTGTCTACGCTTGTTACGATGAACCCAACGGGTCATGCTACCCCCTTTTATCAATGGCTCCAATAATGGAGGAGCCGGACGATCAGCTGTCCGCGGATGGGCATTTGCTTGCTATTGAGCGTTTTTACCCTTTTTGGGGAAATCTATTGAGGGGTGTAAGTTCCTCGTTGGGGCCAACTGCTCGGTTAACAAGCGCCTTGCCAACATCATGGGCGTCCCGCTAGTCGGATGCTCCAGCCACCGACTTAACCTCGCGGTTCGAGATTACCTGGCTCCGCACGAACCCGCACTAGAGGAGGTTCAGCAGTTAATGCGCAAGCTGCGTACCCTCAAGCAAGCCGCAAAGCTAAGGTACCGTGATCTGTATTTTTGTATCCAATTCATTTTTGTTAATGTAATTGTGGAATACTATTTTTGGTCTGTGATTTTTTTGGTACAGACTCAAAACGCCGCTGGTACCAATTATGCGTCAGGACACACACTGGGCCTCGACATTCTCGATGCTGAAGCGCTACTTCAGGCTGAGGGAGTTCCTCTCAGCTGACGATGACGAGCTGGCCGACATGTTGCCATCCCGGACGACACACCGCCAGCTCGAGGAGCTCTTGTCCAAGCTTCGATGCGTTGAGTCTGTTTCCAAGATGCTACAGTCCGATGGACTTACTCTGTCGGATGCCAGGGATCTTTTTGATGGTCTGTTGGAGATTCGTCCTTCAATGAGCAAGTACCTTGGTAAGTGTTTTTTATTTGAAATGTTTTGGATTCTTGTATTAATTTTTTATGTCTAGCACCAGATGCAGGTATCATTCACGCGCAGGCTTTTGAGGCAGCTGTGGTCAAGGTATTGGCTGGGAAAACGGTTGAGTTGACGGCAATGGAGATAACGGTATAGGAGCCATTCCGTCAGCTCGAAGCGGCAGCAACGAGCGCATCACCAGCGTCTTCACCGGATGCGGATGGCTTTGCTCGCCAGATTCTAAAGCGCCGCAAGATTTCCGCGGAGCCTGTCAGGTACAAGCTGTTAAGTGCCATCCCTCCGACGTCAAACATCGTGGAGAGGCTCTTTAGCGTGGCTCGAGCGGTCTTGCGTCTCGAGCGTCACCGGATGTCGCCTTTGACCTTAGAAATGATCTTATTTCTGAAGATCAACGCGAGTTTCTGGAACGTAGCTACTGTGGACTCTTGTTTATCAGCGGCTGTGTAGGTCAACTAACACAATTGTAGTAATAATTTACTGCACGTTTCCAAGTATTCCAGTTATTTATTTACCTCAATCTGAAGCATCAATGAAATCTGTATTTTCTTGTAGATTCGCCAGAGCGATTTTATTTTGGGGATCCCTGTGACCATCTATTCTACAAAGAGGGAGACTTTTCCGTCATTTCCCAAAATGCCTCATCAAAGGCAGTCAGTTAGCATTGGTCGTAGTCAAGAGGTGATCAAGTGAATTAAAGATGTCGGGGAAGGGATCCCAACTCGCGCTGTCGCGCATTTTCGGACTGTCGGTTGGAGTATCGATGGTGGAGCGGTCCGACGTTGGTGGTGCCTTCGTGAGAAGATTTGAAACGCTGCATCTCATCAATCTCGGGCTGCTGGCGGAGGTCGCAAGCAGAAGAAGAACTGCTTTACGAGGAATTCGTGACTAAGCGAACGAAAAAGGAGATGCAGCCGGCTCGCTAACATGGCCTTAATCATTTATGCGAGAGAAACGGAGAACAAGACGCACCACCCTTTGCTGCCTCGGACAACTGGGTCCCAAACTTCATGATCCGCTTTGAGATTTCTCTACACCGCCGGACTAATCTAACAATTCTCGAGGACGACGTGCTGGTTGACCGTGCTGTCGCCTACATTTTTTAAGAACTCAGCATGGACGAGACGGCTGTCTATTTCAAAGACGCCCGCTTAAACACTTTGAATTTCACGGGTGCCCATCATGTCGTTGTTCGCTCCACTGGTTTTGCTTCGATGCGCATTACAGTTGTTCTTGCTGTAAGTGCAACAGGCCGCAAGTTGCCCCACGTTTGGTCTGGAAAGGAAAACCTTCACCATCTTTTGAACAAAAGCCAAGGCCACTTTTCGTGGCACACCAGCCCCGAGCTTGGGCTGGTAGCAAGCTGCTCAAGAAGTGGATTGATTTGGCTTTTCCATTTGTGATGCACGGTGAAGGTAAATGCTTGGTATGGGACAGCATGAGAGCCCACACATTGAAGGCTGTGAAAGCTAAGTGCTCTTCGAAATCAAATCGATGTGTGATGTGCCTGGTGGCATCACGCCTTTTAACTTGTATCGCGAAAAATTTCAGCAAGGAATAAAGTCCTCGCCCGTATAAAGTCCTCTTTGTCACTTTCGGGCGGCATTTTTAAATAAAGTCCGGACTCGAATAAGGCGCGTCCGCTAGAAAGGCCCACCAAAAAAAGGAACAGCACACCACACTAAAACTATGGGAGGTTTCGCAAAAAGCACTGTTGTATCCACAAATAAATCTAGCCACCGTATAATTATTTGCAGCACTATTACACAAGGAGGATATAACTACGTAGCCCTTGTTTTCAAGCACGCAGCATGGATGATGAACACGGCGGTCATGTTGGACGCCTGCCATGGCTTAAAGGGTAGAGTTCAGGAGACACTGTTTCGTATAGCGACTTTTTAGCGGGCCTGCCAGCCTTTTCCCGACCGACTAGTGAGCTACATCACTGCACAATAGATCACATCTCTAGCTACGAGAACATCTTAGCGACTACATGGTACAAAATGCGGTACATAGTAACAAAGTTTACCTCCAAGCGTTGCAAGACGTCTGGTGAAACCTGTCGCTGTCGGTACAGCTACTAGAATGCCAAGAAAGTGACGGCAAAATTGTATTAGAGCAAGGCGTACACATCATGGTTCAAGATGCGCCGTCTTCACCTACAACAGTTAAGCTAAATCCAGAAATGAAAGCCCTTTTACTGCCATATTGACTAAACTGTATGCTACTATCTGCTAATTGGTCCTTCTTTGAAAACTGTGAAGTTGCGATATTGAAGAACGTACTGTACTCCACATCTCACAAAATTAAGATATATTTCGAGAGATTGGCAAATATTATACACAGAAAGCTAACATGATTGACTTGTTTCTAGAAATATGGAGTGGTTTACTTTGAGTGTACTACTTGCTGTTCTTGCAGAGCGACACTTAGCGGTAGATTGGCTAATATTCCTATAGTCTGTAACTTACTGAATACCGCAAGCTTTGTAAGCTGACTGCGCTGACAGGCCAGCAATGCGTCGATCACCGTAACGTCCTCAATACAGGCCTAAACCGTTACAAGCACCGTTGTGAGGGTGTACATCTTTGAAAGATGCAACTTTGCGCGCCATCGGTACTAAATGGCCCATCTCTCCGCAATATATATTCATATGTATTAATAGCAATTGTGTGGCGGACGTTGGATAATTGGTGCTCAGTCGCTCGCAATCGTGAGAGGCTTTAAATGGGCAGGGTTGTATAACATGTGCGCTAGGATTTGGAGCGACCAAAAGTTTTGAAACTACGGTCAGCCCAAATGACATCATTTTCTTAAAAGTTGAATTTGTCAAAACCCATAAACGTGGTCTGTCCACCTACATATCCACCACGGATAGTACTTCACTGAAGTAATGAAGTCTTCAGGTAGAGCGCCCCGTGCCCGACCTTGACGAAAAGGCTATTGCATAAACTATGTGGGCCGCGCGTCGCTTGCTCTTCTCGGTTTAAATTGCTGACTGTAGTCGTACATGTAGTAGTTTGCTGCTGAGGGCAGTAGTTTTTTAAGAAGTTATCATCACTCAGTAATTATACATCATGTATTGTGCGTTGCAGCGATCTGGACACTAAACTCGAAGACACCCCTTCAATTGTGGCCCCAAGCTTTGTACGCGTTTCTGTGTCGTGAGATAAGAGACCGCCGCTTTAGGGGGCCAGCTCCAGCGCTAGCCAAGCTGCAGAACTATCAATAAGGCTGGCGGCGCAAAAATCGGCCGGACTCAATAAAGACTGTGCTAGAGATTTGTCGGCAATGCATGTACGATTGTATAGATTCTCGTAGCGTTTGGGAAGATCCATATTCTCTGCTAGTTTTTTTGCGATAGCAAAGTGGTGGATGGTGAAATTGAACCAGCTCTTGGCAGCGGTGCGCTAGACAATCCATTTCGTTTTGCATTAACATGTACAAGACTACTAGAGAGCTATGTGGATGTGCAGTAAAACTCGGATCTTTCAACAGCTCTACATCTAGACACTACGCACGACTGCGTAGAGAAGCGATATCCCGTTTATGCTGTAGGTATTTTAGATCGCGCTGGACTTTCCTGCCAATTCATAACTGCTGTACATCACAACGTCGCAATGAAGACGTTGCTTGGTATTTGGCTTTTGTAAAACATGTGATTCTGGAATTGTTTGACGTGCCATTTTCGCCCGACTTTGTCATGATGAACGCTGACAAAGCTCAGTACAATGGCTGCACCACCGAACTACCTGATAGCACGGTTTTAATGTGCTGGTTCCAAGTTACACAAAATGTACAAAGACAAACGCAAGAAGCAAAGCTGGATGGAGTATCAGCTCAGTAGATTTTCCGGAATCTGTATGATTTGCACTATGCTACCGATTAAGAGCACTATCTTCGTAAACGAGAGCTTGTTGTGAGGACATGGCGTGCCCGGGTATGATATGTCCTCGGTTTTTGACGTGTGGCAAATCACAACATTTTGCAGTGGATATTAGACGGCCGCTTTTCACGCTGGTAAGCTTTTCGTATCCACACAGACTTCGCGGCTGCTAGCAACCCGCTTGAGCAGTACCACTTCACCTTTAAACTTGTGAATGACAGCAAACGGGCTAATCCGGCAAAACTTGTAGTTCGCCTGGATTTGTCACAAGTTTCGATTATCTCCTCAATGCAAACATTTACCGATCAGCCTACGGTATCCAAACGTTTACTGGCTGCTTACAGGAAAACTAATAAAAGGTCATGACTGCAGAATCGATTCACCAAGACAAAAAATTAGTTCTGGTTCGTGTCGCACCATCTCCGCTTCCCACGAGTTCATCACAAGAGCCAGGAGAATCTGTCCATTCTCCTGCTGCAAATCCCTAAAAGCCGTGTACGTACGAGGCCAAAACCTACGCTAAAATAAGCTGGGTCGACATGCCCGTCAGTGGATGAATTGCTGATGCTACTGCACGCACGTGTTTGGGTCTGTGCTATAAGAAAGCTGGGATATGCCTACACGTTGTTAAGGCAACCGAATTTGCTGAGCTTGCATGTCCTGGTATGTCAGCTCCTTCGCAAAGATTTGTGCGGCCGCCGCATCAATCGCGCACTGCAGCTCGGCGGATTGCAAATGGCGACTTAGATACAGGTAATAACGAAGGTGGCCTGATAGAGCCATAAGGCGTTCTGTACGGGTCACCTACGCCTGCTGATTTCATGGAAGCGAACGAGGCCCTGGTAAAGGAAGATCCAGACCCGGTAGCACAGCTACGTGAAGTGCAGAATGCAGTGGCTGTACCGGTACCAGGGTAGCACCGTCCTGTTGCTCCACCACCGGCAGATCCACTGCCTGAGTACATGTAGAGCAGCAAGTTGCAGTACCACATACCGATCCTGTTATTGCGCGACTTGAAGAGAACAGCACACGCCAGGCACTGAATGTGCATATACCAGTGTACAGCCCGTTGCCTCAGTCTACCAGCAGCTTGCGCAGATCTGCAAGATCAAGAGCACCCACACGCAGAGCGCAAGGGTTCAGAGACCAGACCAAGCGTCGTCGAAGGTTATTTCCTAC
The DNA here is from genome assembly GCA_011320135.1 of Phytophthora betacei. Lineage (NCBI taxonomy): Eukaryota > Oomycota > Peronosporomycetes > Peronosporales > Peronosporaceae > Phytophthora > Phytophthora betacei. Next base: position 960,781 of record JAANHX010000077.1, read on the forward strand.
ATTTTTACTAATTTGAATTATACTGTTTTGGAGATATCATCAGTGATGTCATCACAGCCGCATGCCTATCTGCATCCCGATGGAATAGCAGCCTTCACAAGAGCTGTTGGGCAGGTTAAGTTGGACCTTTTCATGCGTATGTTGAATTTTACAAATGTTAAGAAAAAGACAAACCTCGCATGTTGTTATATACAACGTTTGAGAGCGGGGGGGGGGGTTAAGGACAAAACTCGTCAGATTCGATAGTTTAATCAAGTTTAATTTCAGCTTCATACAAAGTGGCGTCAACTGTCATATCAGACAGAGGCAATTGGGCTTGCCACCAGGGGTACGTAAAAACCAATGGTATGGCCATTATGTATGGAATCGCGAACGAAATCCATTGTAGGCAATACAAAGCACAAGTGAAAGGTGTAAAGCTCTATCTCCAGTTGCATTTAGTGTCTTCTATTCATTGGCAACAGCGTAATAATATCACATATGACCTACCCATAACAGTGCATTGAAAATGTGCTCTATTGGTGACCGTCGATGGTGCCTCTGCTCCACACTTTCTGCTGTGTATATAGTGCAGATCAAGGATTACGCGGTATCTCCATTATGGACTATGGGTCCACAATGGATAGAGCTGGGATTTGGCCCTCCCCATCAATAGTCCATAACCATCTGCGGACCCCTCGCAGACGTCGTAGGCGCGGATCTCGCCCAGTTCTTTCTTCGAGCGGATCAACTCCACAGTCTCCGGCTTGAGGTCGGTGCAGTGTGGCACCTCAATAGGCAACGTAATCCCCATAGCACGTAGCTCGAGGATCAGTGAGAAACCGAGACGGGCAATAGGCTCGTACAAGGGCATCAGGATACATGATGTAGCCACACTCGTTTGTGTACATTTCTTTTTGTCCTTATAATCGAGACTCGGAATTTGACGACATCTTATTTCGTCTTCATTTTGACAAATTTTGTTGGAGTTATTAATCTTGCACATCTATTTTCCTGTCTTTACACCAGGCAACAACAGCACTTACAAATTAAATACGAAGCCGGTCACTGCTATTACATAGAGAGCCAAAGTCGCGCAGATAAATCCTTTCGCGCTCTGCACGCGTACAGTGCAAGCCACCGTGTCTGTCAAGATCCTTCTCACGAAGTGGCATCGTTTACGTTTTTGAGGCTACTTAAAGTTTGCGATCTCATCTAGCTCACTAATAACGATGTCGATTATTTATATATATAAAAAACTCTGATTAATCGAATGAGTTTCTCGTGGACATAGTTGGCCTTCGATTAGCGAATGGTCGGCACAATACACTTTTAGACTTTTGAGGCTTGGTAGGTGTATCGTTTATTCTGGGGGTAGCGCGTCTGATCTCTTCTTCTTTTGACGGATTTGACAGAGTGCTGGCAGCTTTATTAAAAGAATGTCGCGTCATGCTGGTCTTCAAAGGTGAGTTTACGCGAATGCCATCAACTCCCTGCACCTGCGCCTGAGAGTTGCAAGCGCTCGTATTGTCAGTGTGGTATTCGTTAGTTGTACTGAATGGAGTTTCTGGATCCATAGTTGGTACACTCCCCCTTTTGCTGGTAGTCGATCCCTTCCGACCACGGCGGTAAGGAGGTCGCCTCTGCATGTTTCGAATCCTATCCATTTCGTCCTCTTCTTCAGTATCATCACGTCTTCTTGGAATCGCCGGGCGCAAATACACTTTGTAGTTCGCCATGAACTCATAGTAAGCAGATTCCCTAGATGGGATAGCCGATATCGGTAACTCATCCGTCAACGAGAAATTCCACGTACGGGCAATTGTTTTGGTCTCTGGAAAGGCCTCAGAAGCAACTGGGGCACTTATTTCACCACCAAAAGCGTTAGTAGTAGTACCGATTCCTGGTTTCGTCGCGAACACAAACATGGTGAATCCATTTCCAGCGTCGAGATGAGTCAACCCTAGACGAATCGGATCTGGTTTCGCTGCAGCCACGAGCTCACGCAAGCTTGAAACACATGATATCGAAGTCGACAAGTTACACGCAGCCGGTTTGGAAGCACGCAGATCCATGTACGAGAGCTGTTTTGGTTTGGAAAGAACCGACTTTGTACCGAGTGTAGTGTTACCCGATACGGGCATTCCTAGCTGTCCAAGAGCGTTGTCACCCCACACAAACACTCGCTCTTTATCATCAAGGACCAAGGACATGTTGTGCTTTGCTACAATGCTCCGAACCGTGACTCGATGTGTCGCGCTCTTTAGAATTGTTACAGGATGCGGGACCCACACGCCGACAGTTGGATTTTTCTCCAAGTCGATTCCCAACTGTCCTTCAGCCTCTCGCCCCCACGTATACACGACACCAGATCGAGATACAGCCATCGAGTGCGATGTCCCACAGCAAATGTCACTTATCGATAAGTCCTTGAAAAAATCGAGTTGCCGTGGTACCCACTCACTTACTGCAGCTCCATGGCCTAGCTGCCCATCGACTCCATTTCCCCAAGAGAAGACATCTCCGCTAGCTGAGAGAGCTAAGTTGTGAGTACTGCCAGCGCAGATAGCAGTGACTGTCGGAGCAGCCATGTAGCCATTGTTACCAGGAATGCCGATCCCAGGGGCACTTGACGCTGCTAGCCACGTCGACACCACAGCTCCTTCATGTCGGTCTTTCTCGTCTCCCAGACCGAGTCGGCCATTCATTCCGTCCCCAAACGATATAATACTCGTTTTGGTCTTCGTACTAATGCTCCAACTATCCGAGTTAGCTCGCGTTATTCGAACAGCGAGTGTCAACGTGTGTCGGTCGCCGCAGCTAATGTCCTTGAATCGCACTTTGTCCTCATCTTCATCCGTCGTAGAGCTGTTCGTTGGTTTACGCACTGTGTTCGCAGCAAGGAGAGCTGACCATTTCATCGCTACCAGTGTCGGAACGTTAGTGTTGACTTCATTTCCAGTACCCAAACGTCCGTAAGATCCACAGCCAAACATGTAGAGCTCACCGACATCCAACACAAATCCTCCGTGGGCACTTCCACATGACAAACGAATTATACGTCGTCGCGGTTGTAAGCAGTACGGAGAGGACATTGGCGTCGGCGCAGCAACGTACGGTCGCTTGTGACTCTGTCCGAGCTGTCCGTATGTGTTGTCCCCAAACGAATAAGCTCGTCCGTCCTCACATAGAAGACAACTCCAGCCGGAACCGCAGCTAACCTGAACTATCGGAGAGTCCAGATGTACCGAAACTTCGTGCACAGCTGATAGTTCACTAGGATTTCCTCTAGTTGGAGACAAGATAGGGTTTATTCTTGTGGGGTTGATGGTGGCCCAGTCACCTAGCAGACATAGTGTGTACTCGTGCGAGTTGGACATCGTAATCTCGCCATTATTGCGCCATTTGGAGGTCGATGTGGCACCACTAGCCGTGATCTCTGACATTGTCATTGCCATCAAACTACTGTTCTCGTTTTTAGATGTTTATTATTAGAAGGGTGCAGACACGAGTCAACTCTTCCTTGCTCATTAAGTTTTTATGAGAATCGGTCGTAGCACAAACGAACTTTCGTATCATACTGTATCTTTCAATTATTAATAACGTAAGATTAATCTAAAGCATGTAAGCAAAGCGTATTTGGTATTAAACTGACTTGAGATTTCCCGACTCATTTGTAAAAAATGGCCATGAACCGTCCTAGCTGTGAAACTCGTGCTCGCGCCTCGCTTTAAGGCACCCGAACGCAGAGCTAAAACGGCCACGCAAGTTTAAGTGTCTCGTCGAGATTTTTGTCACTAAAGGGGACCTTTGACTCGCCGAAATCCGCAGTAGTGAGTGCCGTACGCGCTTCGTCCGTAAGTTGTTCCCACATGATGAGATCCTGATACTGGCCGTCCGTTTCCGAAAACTGTAAGGCCAGCCACTCAGCGCTGTCCCAATATGTGTGGAAAACCCGGATGGATTCGTTTGAGCCTGAGATGATGGTGAAATTCCAATGTCGATAGGAAATTCTATTACCACGGATTCGCTGCGTGCCAACATAGTACATCGGATCAATGTATGTTTGCTTGTAGTGTGGTTCCCTCGGTTCAGTAAACATAAATCCTTTAAACCCTCGCGTTTTCAGGAGCTGCTGTTGCAGCGATGCACCAATAATCTTGGGTGAATCGAGCGCCGGATTATCAAGCCACAGCACCATACTTGCCCAGTAGTGACGACTCACTGCTTTATAACTCCAAAAACCTTTTGGAAAGTACCACGCATACACCGTCGCCCATTTATCGCGGTACCATCTCGATCGACCGTACACTTGAGACCCCAAAGGTGCATCCGTACAGCCCTCCGTGCCTTTCGTCCCCTTGAGCCCTCCGCTAACCTCACCAGCAGCATTCACAGCTGGAAATGAAGCGCACCCTTCTGCAACAAGTAGTTGTGGTTTAAAAGTGACGGCAGTCTTTTCACTTATCGTAACTGGGAGGGGCTGGGCGAATGGCTGGACTTGATCATGGTTAATTGTACCGGCATGTGCGGAAGCGAGCAGCAGCTGGAGACACAGCAGTAGCGCAGCTATGGAATCCATCTCCCGAATACGACGAGCTGTATTGTCGGCGAGTTTAGAAGTGCGTTGCGAGGTGAAGCACAGAATCTGTGCCACAGATATATGAATCGGTTTTCGTAAAACATGATTACAGGCATTGTATTAGATCATGTATTATCGTAATCTAGTCACCTTCCTATCCAGCGTAAAGCCAGCGCTGCCGTCACTAATAATGCCCAAGCAATCAAAATACAAAGCCGCGCGCTCGCACAGAACAACTCTGATACACACCGTCATCCAAGTTAAAAGCAAGTAGTTTTAAACCTAATCAGATCAAAGGAAAAGATCGGTTATACTTATCGCGTTGAAGCTGTCGATAAACGCCGAGTGAGCTCGATTTATCGTAAATCCACCACTTGTTGTTCATTAATCTAGCAGCAAATCATGCAAGTAAGAGATGGATGGTATCTATTCAACTTCGGCATTAAAATGACTACTATAAATACAGTATACGGCTATAGCCGCTGATAGCATCCGAGACGAGAGGTTTCATGTCTCTCAAGGTTATTTAGAACAGGTTTACCGTAATGGAGTCTGGCTTCGTTTCGCTGTAGCCATAGCGCGAATTCTAATGTACAGTATACCGTTTCTTTCTCGAGAACTTAGGAGCTGGGGGGACGCAGGGGTTGCACTTACTCACGTGGATTCAGTGGGATCATAACTGACGGAATCTTTCAGCGTTTGGTATGACTTGAATAAAACAACACCAATTCCAGATACCAAGCCAAGAGAAACCAGAGCACCGACAGCTTTCGCCCACTTGGGCGTAGGCTCATGCGCATGCTTCTTCGTGGCGTGTACAATTTGCGATTGCGTCGAAGGTGTCAGCGCATTCTGCATATGGTAATAAGACGCGGCAATTGGTGGCACGATAGCTTCACTCCTAAGACGGCGAACTTTCATATCAGAGGTGATACCTCTGGCACTGTCGGAATCCAAACCATGAGCGTTGTTGATCAGGGCAGTATCGTCGGCTCTAGTGAAGCTCATGGTAATCGCACAGAAAGTAACCACGATGATGGACAGTGAGCACGTGCCGTGCATTTTGGTGTGGACCTTACGGGAATATTCGGTAATGACCGACTCTCAGAAAACATTCCCCACTAAGAAATTTTGTTTTTGTCGATTACGATTCAGAAGTCAGTAAACTATTATACCGGTCGTAAAATTGACCCCACGTTCTTCCATGACACCGCCGTGCTTCTCCGTGGTTACATTTTTTTAAGGCTTACAAGTCCAGTGGTTTTTACCCGAGATCGTTGCGTTGTGGCTGTACAGACAGCACAGACTCGATTTGTGCTAGATGGGAACTTGATCTATGTAACATTACCCTATTGACAGCATGGAGCGCAAGTGCCACTTAGAAACCAACACTGGTCCTATGGATAGAAGACGGATAATAAACAAGAATTTAAGTTCTGATCTTGACATGGTGTATTTTTGACCCAAAGTCTGTATGACCAGCACTTATCATTACGTTGGGTGTGGGGGCTGGCATAATCTACGCCTATAAGATCACCTCGGCGGCTGATCCTTGAACTCCAGTTATTCATTTCTGTGACAGAAAAAAGAATCGATCAACGTTGTACAGTAGGTAGATTTATCTGTGTACTTAAAAGGCTAGAATCATCACTTCCACAGATAGCGCTAATTTTTTATCCTCTGAGCTGATCTATGAGAGTGGTTATTTAGTCTACATTTGATTAGCTCTAGGTCAAAACCTTACTTTAAAATGGGGCGAATCCTGCAACTTTACTGGAATACCTATTGTATTCAAAGAACAGCGTTACCATCAAGTCGGTCAGCTGAAAGTGGTGCCAAAAGATCATTGCTGATCAAAAGGGGCTCGCAAAAGCAAGGGCAAACCCAAAAGACGTTTTGCACGAGTAGCAGTGAGTGCGGAGTAGTAAGTATCTGAACACCGTACGTTTCATTTTTCCGCTCCTAACCTTCGTCTGTTTGAAATAGCTTACAATATCATAGAACAGTTCACTAGGAGAGAATGATGTTTTTATCGGAAGCTTAAAAGCAGTCGAGGTTCCTCCTTCTCGAGTATGTTAGCTTAATTTATGGCGAGAAAAGGGATAGGCTCTACGCCTTCGAAGCGACTGTAACTGCATTAAACAGATCTCCATCAGCTACGAGCGCTTTCACCTTGTCCAAAATGTCTCCACCCTGACGTTTAGCGAAGTATATGGTGTACGCCTTCAGGTTACCGTATCTGGGGTCAGTCGTCGGAAGTTTTGACGCAACAATTGAAACTGGTATCGACAAATGCCTCTCGAAAGATAGTGGAGACAACGTGAGTTTCTGATAGAGTTGTGTTTGCAGACTTCCGGCGAGTGGCTTCAAGTCCGGGGTATCCTTTATCGATTGTAAGATGGTCCCAAATCTCACCTCGTTTGCGGGCTTTGCATTCTTCAACACGAAGTAGATGTCAGAATACGAATTACCTCTCACTCGAGCAGCGTACAGCTCCATATATCTAAGCCACTGAATAAACAGGGGATTGTTATCAAGTGACGCATCTCCAAGACGTACGTGCTGCGGAGTTTCTCGCGACTTCAGCCATGCCTCATTCACTGCTCTGTGACTCGATGGCAATGACAAGACCATGCGCACTTGCATGTTTTCTGCGAGGTTTTTCGTCTTCGGGGCTTGCCGAAGCGTTTCAAACAGTGTGGCCAACCCTTCTTCCGGTTTCGCTGACTTGATCAAGTCAAACACCTTGTCATCACTGAGCCACAGCTCTCCTCTGTGCTTATTCCTGTAGTTGACAACATATTTTTAGCCAGGGCATGGTAAAATCTAATATGATATTGATTGCCAGGCAGACCCCACGCCAATTAATAATGGTTTTATTTGTCAATTTTTTCCAATACACGTCCGTGACAGATGGGTGCGTACGTCGTCGCACTTTCGAAAAACGAAAACCTGGGATCTAGTCAAAACGGATACGCGCATTGGAATCGGAAGGGGGGTTTACCTGGAAAACCCTCCCGACGCGCCCCACCTCCCGAGCGAAAACCAACTCAAACATACCAATCGTACTGATGGATACATTTCTGTGGTTATTAGAATACTGACTAAACCTACTAATACATGTAGTAGAAAAAATCTACTATTGGTATTTAATACCAGTACGAAAATCACAGAGAAAATTTACCAATCTGATCAGTTTGCGTTTTCTTCTTCCCGAGCTCGTGTCCGCTTCTTTCCCAGCTCAATTGCCTCGGCAACCGCACTTGCATCCCACAAGCTCCTATTGAGCTGCAAAAAGAGTATCGTCTCCAACGTCATTGGGTTAAGGCTTCGGCGCAGACGTGAGAACACAATTACTGCACGTGAGAACAGCCTCTCCACGTCATTAGATGTAGGCAAGATCCACTTCAGGTCCTCTCTAGAAGAAGTCACTTCCTCCTGACTCAACGCAGCCTCGGCAAAGGACTGATGGGCATCGTCACCTTCCTCCTGCGGTCCCGTCGCCACAGTATCGGAGGTCTGGAGAAGTTTTACTACAGCTGCTCGTTCTCCTCTTGTCAGGATATTCTTTCTGCCAGCCATAAGCTTACCGACCCCATTCTCGAAATCGGGAAATTTGACCAAAGAGGCTGTAGGAGACAGGTACAACTCCGTTCCGGGGTAATGCTTTATGACATGATTAAATCGAGCTCGCACATCAAGCAGGGACACGGGCGTTGTTTGTAGCTTCTTGTTCACACTCTCCAAGTTCTTGAGATCTTCATACAGAGCCTTCAATCGAACATTCTCTCGCGGGGTGGGAATGAAGTCCGCCAATTGGTCGTCGATGCGGTCCAACTTCGAATAGATGCGAAAATAGCGGTCGATCATGGAGAATGTGCTGCTCCAGCGTGCTGCACTACGATAGACGGGCATGAGAGCGTCTGCCTCGCGGAGATGATGCCGGTTCTTGATCGTGTTCAACTTGCCCATGAGCGCATGGACCTTATCCAATATATCGTCACCCTCGCGCATGAGGGCTTGGACTGCCAAGTTCTATCGGTGGCTAGCACACCCTATCATTGGAACCAGTGTCTTGTTTGCGATTGCTACATTCACATACGCGTGATCGCACACGTAGAAGCACAGCTGAGAGGCATGAATCTCGTATGTGTCTAACACGTCGTCAAGCAGCTCGACAATCGCGTCCGATCCCATGTCTGACTCGTCCATCAGAGTCGAAAAGCACAATAGATACTTTTCGTCCTCAGTTACACCGATGACCGCCACGAAATGCGTACCGTCCTCTGTCCATGCGTCGATAGCAAAGCCAATTTTCTTGCCACGCAGTCGCAACTTGATCCGCCCCTGAACGACACTTTCCAGCCCGAACATGTTCTTCTTAAGCGTCTTCACGCTCACTCGGTTCAAACGAGTATACTTCCGCGTTTTCGCCTTTTCACACATGCTCAGTTCGCGGTTCTCCATGATGATCGAGTCCAACCAGTAATAAATTGTCCTGGAAAATTCATCACCCTTCACGAAAGTGTCGAGGCTACCTTCTCGCCGCTGAATCGGCCGGAATTCGCCCTCGTAAGTATTGGCATGGCACCGTACGAGATGTTCCACCAGGTTCGTGTACCCAGTGCCACGAGCTTGCTTCCGGCGGGAGAAGCAGATCCGACACTAATGGTATCCGTCGCCATCGGGGACAAAAAGAGCTCTGGCAAGGGATCTTGGGGGCGATTGAAGACATGGTGAGCGGCGTAGAATGATGGTCTTGTGCTGGTTTCGGCAAATTGCGGAATGACAGGAAAGAAGTGCTCTCCTGTAGCGAATTGGGCATGCTTCCACGAATACCAACCACCAGTTGTATAGGTTTTTAAAACTACACTGTCTACGGTAATTAGTCTGACCGAGACTATTTTGTGTGTATGGTTTCTCAGGTCATACACATTAAATAGTCTGACACAGACTATTTAAGTGCTAAGACTATTTATGAATTTCGATCGGTCACAAAAAAATACACAAAACGTCCGTCAAACCTCAGCGTGGAGAGTCGTCGCTCAGACGACTGCTCCAACTAAGACTAAATTTTCGTTCTTTCCAATGTTTTATCTATCTTAGCAAATGACCACCTTGCTGTATTTCTACGCGTTTTCCGTGTCAACAGGCTCGCCTTCAAAATGGACCTCGTGCTTCTTGATGATGTCTTGGAGATGCGGGTAAAGCTGAGAAACCGACCACGTCCCGTCAATGCCGAGGGACAGACCGCATCGCATCATTGCCTTTCGCGCGTATGACATTCCGTTCTTATCCCTTTGAAGATTGACCGCCTTGACCGCATCTGAAGCGAGTTGCAAGAAAAACATCTTACCTGGGTTTTGAAGCTTGCCTGACCACGAGCCATCGTTGCGAACCTTGTTTTGCCACCCGTTCTCCTTGATCAATTCCATCTTCTTCTCGTTCCACTTGACTTTCCACGCGTCCTTGATCTTGGAAATGACGAACGAGTCAGCTGGCTGGCACAGATCCGTCGCGTTTGGCGGAAAGAACTTGAGGTTGGAGTTGATAGCGTCGAGCTCTGAACGACATTCTTCCGCTTCCAAATGGCCGGAGCAGTTGTCGAGGAAGATCGTCTTCTTGCGCCCATGAACGTCTGCTCTCATCGCCCTCCTTTCTTTTAGGTACTCTCGAAACAGCTTTTGAGTCATCCACCCCTTCTTGCTTGAGCGATAACAGACGCCGGGGATCTTGTCTGGAACTCCGTGAATAGGATAGTTCCCCGCCGAATTCATGAAGATCATCATTGGTGGGTGAATCCGAGCGCTTGGGCCTCCTGAGAGTCGCACGACCATCGTCATTCCTTCACCTCCGGAGACCACGTCAGCATACTTCACAGTATCGTCGCCACAAAACCCAAGCGTCTTGCCGTTGTCGAAGTCGACAACGAAATGAGTTTCGTCGATGTTCTCGATCGCGTTTTCATTGAGCGATCCGTCGGCAAACCCACGCTGAAGCTCGCCTAGGTGAAACGCCACTTCCTTCTCGATGTGCTGAAGCTTGGCCTGGCTGAGCTGCTTTTTCCCTGTCTGGGCCCTGATAACAATATGGTGTGCCTCCATAAAGCCCTGAACCCAGCGAGGGGTGATTTTGTCGATGATCAGCGCACCTTTTGGGTCAACACTTTTGAAAGTGTAGGGCGCTGAGCTGTCTCGAAGAATCTGTTTCGCGAGTTGCTGCAAAAGCGCCGGCTCGAACTTCACGCCAAGCTTTCGGAGTCTGTCGAGCTCGTCCAAAAGCAAGGGATACAGCCACGTTACTCACGCGCTTCTTGGTCGCCCACGCCCCGCAATGACCTTGGAACTCACGCGACGTCTTCCACCTCGCCGACGCGTCGAAACAACAACCGCACCACGATCTGCCTCCAGTATACGCCCACGCTTCTTCCACCAGTCCACCGCCTTCGCTAAGTTGGCTGCCCAAGTGATCGAGTTGAATACACCAGGGAATTTGTCGACAGCTTTTGCAAACATGCCTTTGTCGCCTTTGACTGCCTCGTGCTCTGTCATCCAGCGGACGACCTTCCGGCGATGAGCGATGCTGCTGACAGCCTGTGTGCTGCGCGATTGTCTGGATGAACGGGGTGAGCGTGATCGCGTGTACTCGAGCTCGCCTTCGAAGTCGTCGGCCTGAGATGTGCCGTCGCTGGCTCGATCGGTATTGTCGCAGTCTGGACACACCACCGACTGCCCAAAGCCTTCGGCTCCAGTGGGTCGTCCACAAAATGGATGCATGTGGCGCAAACACTTGGGACAGCGATGAACATGACCAACGGGTTCTCCACAACCTCCACATTGCGCAGTAGCTGTAGCAACTTCCATGCCGACTTGCCAATAAAACAGAAAATGAGGATTTAAAACGTAACTGGAGGGAGCGCTACGGCGCGCTACCATCCAGTCCTTCACCCCTACCACCGAAGCGGAGGTAACATCAGACACCTGTTGCTATAGCTTCTAATGATTCTGGGTTGTATATGTACTTGCACTTGGTAGGCACTTCGAGAACCACAAACATCAAAACCAATTGTTGTGAGAAAAAAAAAGTAATGGGTGACTCGAACCCAGCCGTACTGAGTACCAATGTGCACTCTTACCCACACGGCTCAGGTCAGACTATTTACGAACCTGTGTTGGTCAGACTATTTATGAATCTCGATATTTTGGCTAAACAATAAATAGTCTGACCTAGACTACTTTTGAACTGAGACTATTTTCGCACCTAGACTAATTACCGTAGACAGTGTAGTAGTATATGTTTTATTGGATGAAATTGGGGATTGGGGCCCAATTAGTTATTGCAATAAGTTACTGCTAGTTGTTATTACGGTTATTAAATTTTACCAAGCCCTGGTGATGAAGCCATAGTGACCGCCTCGATCTGGAACCCACTCAATTCCAGTAAAGCCAGGCCCGTAGGCGAAGATGGCACCGGATCGACCGAGTCCCTGTTGAGACGGCCGACTCCGCTGTGCTTTTTCGAGAATGAAGGCTTTGAAGAGGCGGTGGTTGCCAGAGGGAGGGTGAGTGTATACGATTGGGTGATATTATTTTCTTATTGCAATGGGTTGTCAGTAGTACTATGAATGTATAGTATTGTAATTAATTTACAGGCAGATGTAGGACGGCTGTGGAAGCTTTCATCCGTCTGAACTGCGGGGGCGGCACTTTCTTTAGGCACGCTCTCCCCCAAGCCCCCCCTGACTTCGATAAAGTAACACATTGAAGTGTATTCAGCTTGTGCTGATACAGATATAGTCATTAGACACTCCAATCTGCGCCAGTTATGGTTAAAGCATTTGGATATAATGATGCGTCACAAGACGCCTTGATGTTGTTGTGTTGGCGGCGGTGTCTTTTATTTGATAGTGTAACGATGATTCCAGGATGGTTAAACGTCATTTAGGCTTAAAGCTTATCAACGTTTTATTACGGGGTCTACTTAACCAACTATAATTCCATCTCTCGTGTTGTGCTGTTGTCTTACTGCTCCAATTAAACCGTATCCTACGCTCTTGTCGGCGACACGTCCGCCCGCAAAGTAGTATCGGATTTTGCTGTCTAAACGAAGGACGCGCTGCTTGGCTTGCTCTCGAGCGTGGTCGCGCAGAGAGTTTGCGTTGACGGTGGGATAAGGCATTGTTAAAGTCGAATTGAGGAATGAGAATATTTAACCCCTGCGTCAGCTCCATTTTTAGAAAATAATGGTTTACAGCAGTAACACATCTGAGTTATTTTTTTAATTTAAAAATTTATATCTTAATGGCTCAAGTGATAAAGTTTATTGGCACAGCATTGCTCTTACGGCTAGTTCTTACGGTCAGCTTCTGCTGTACATGTACTACGATTTGGCAGCTCAGTCAGCTAACTCACACTCAGATAAGCTATCTATATTTCTACAGCAAAACAGTTGAAGTTATTTTTAGTCATTGCCACTTGCAGAAACTATTGAGTACAGAGTTTTACGTATATCACTATTAGGCCCTCGAAAGCACGCATTCCTACGTGTACGCTAAATTTCTTGCAGCATTGGAAGCATCTTTAGGGGCCTTTTCATTTGAGAAGGAGTAGCTCTGTTTAGCACTCAAATATTAAAAGCAAGATACATTATTGAAATAGTTAATATTATTGTGCATTTCAATGCTACTGTCCTTTTCACTTAGTCTGATGCTTGATTTAATAAAATATAATTAAATCGAGGTCTATAAAAGTACAAATCGATCTAGCTAGACTGGCTAATAAATCGAGCTACGACAGTCAAATCGACCGCTCGGGATCGATCGACCACCAAATCCACATCGATATCGTGTAAATCGACCATTTTTGCCGTTTTGAAATGGTATCTCGATAACAGAAAAATCAAATCGATGCCTGCCTCTTCCTATCTTATTTTTACGCATGGTTTTATGCTCCGACAATGCTCGATCTAGCTATAATCTGGATGGACATGTCATCTGCAAAGCACAATAATACTTTGTAGTATAAAAACGGTGCCGTCTTCTGATAATGGATAGTCCTGTGCAAATCACCATATGTACACTGTGAACCCATGAATTTACTGATGTAAGATACATAATCCAGTTTTAACCAATTGAAGCCGCCTTTGCTCTGCTCGACAGCGGCAAGCACGTTTGACATTACTAGCATCCACATTTTTAAAATGTATCAGACGAAATGATACAAAGTCTACTAGTTTATAAGCAGATTTTGATTTTCACCTGGTATTTCGGTGAAGTATGTTTCGTAGAAGACTTAGCGCGATACACAGTATGTGGTTTATTTATTACAAGCACAAATGCTCGAGCTTTGACTCCAGTCCTCGGATATACGCCGCTGTTGATAGCAATAGCCTAGCGTACACATTAACGACCTCGTAGTCACTGGTATTCTTGTGCTTATCTTTCACCTATAGTAGCTTAAATAGAACTAGGTCAAGAACACTTTGAGGCTGCCAATTTTTCGGTCTTCTTCCGCTGAGTGGCCAGAGCTTTTATAGTATATGTCGTTGCCGCTGCGGGTGGCGCCGCACAGTCCCTGTTGGTGGCGCTTCCGGGAGCGCGATACGTGCCACGTAGTAGCATGCTTCTTCGCCTGGTGGCAGATTTTGCTCCGCATCCACCGCGAAGGCACAAGGTTGACATAGGCTTCGTATTGGAGGAGTCCCTTAATAGTTGTAAGCCTGTCCGTCTTCTTCTGATACGTGTCCAGCTCCAAAACACCGGTGTCGCCGGCTCCCGAGGTCGTTGTGCACCTAATGTAAACTTCCGCATTTGCAGCTTACTTGCCGGCTCCTTTGCCAGCTTGTGCACTACCCCTGACCTGCTTCAGTGATGGGCGTCGGATGCTGTGATTGAGGATGTTGAAGGCAAGCCCGTGTAACTTACGCAGTTGGCTCAGGCGCAGAGGACAACTGAGTCCCGTTGGTCCATAAGTTCATGCGTGTAATGAGCATGGGGGTCGTGAAGAATACCATGAAAATTAGTTGCCTTACGCGTATGATCACTTAAGGTAATCAAGTATTATATGAAATGATGCACTTATTAAATGAAAAAGAAGACGAGTATGTATAGCCAAACCATTAACTACTACAGCAATCTAGCAAAAGTCAGATCGGGCTCGGCGTGTACTCTGCTGTCAGCGATGATATCTTAAATATTCGTCGCTCGATTAGCAAGGTTAATATTAAACGTAGTACGTTGCGCACACATAACTCTGCTGTGGACTACACATGCTCTACGTAACTGGAATGCCTCCGTATTTCTACTTATACTGTCGATCTATAGGCAGGTACATATACTGGATCGTCATTGCGGCTCACGACACAGCCTACATGATCACACAGCCATAGTACATGTAAGTATGTGCTGCGAAAAAGATTTGTGTGAGCCTTAGCAGACTTGCTGAGTGGGCACCGACCATCTTTGTATTTGACGTCGTACAAGCATCACCTAGCCTGTTTCAAATGATCCGACTTCCTATTGCTCTATAGTGACGACTACAATCATACACTGCGCGACAAAATCTTTCGGACACTTACATTTTTATCTATAGCTTGGCTTCTAGAACGAGTTGAGACGTGCTACAGTGTATTTAGATATGTTTAGCCAAGCCGATAGGTCTATAGCTGGCATGTGACGCGGAGCTAGATTTCCGAGTATGTCGGTAGGCTGGCATACAAAAAACTAAAAATTGGTCTGCGACACGATTTTCGGACACACTTTTATCTTATTTTTAATAAGGGCAAGAATGATTGTCCTAAGCGATAAACTATCAGTAATGCGTCTTATCACCGTTCTTTCGTGCTACCTCAAAGCATCGCGATGGCATCGAGTCCATCAACTTCATCAACTCGTCCATCGTAACCGAATCCCATGCAGCCTTCACAGCAACTGTTAGCTCAGGTACAGACCCATACTGCTTACCATTACTGTACACCTTTCTTGCGAGGATTGCCCACACGTTCTCGATTGGGTTCAGGTCTGGGGATCTTGCAGGCCAGTCGAGCACCGTCACCCCTTGCTCTTTGAAGAACCCCATGGATTCGTAGGAAGCGTGAATAGACGCATTGTCTTGCATGTACACAAAGTCTGTACCGTAT
The DNA here is from genome assembly GCA_011320135.1 of Phytophthora betacei. Taxonomy (NCBI): domain Eukaryota; phylum Oomycota; class Peronosporomycetes; order Peronosporales; family Peronosporaceae; genus Phytophthora; species Phytophthora betacei. The sequence goes on from JAANHX010000077.1 coordinate 976,478, forward strand.
TTAGCGTGCGTGAACGGAAGCATGTACTCAGTCACCGTGTAGATGTAGTTCGACGACTTCTGGCGCCCCTCCAGAACAACCAATTCCGACTTACCCTTAGCGCCAAACGCGCCCCACACCATTAGCGACCCTCCTCCATTTTGGCGCGTCAAATAACGCCGAGCAGGACGTCTCAGGTCCCTCCAATAGTGTTTAAAGCCATCAGGTCCATCTAGATTGATTTTTTTCTCGTCAGAAAAAATAATCATAGGCCAAACAATCTCCTTCTGGGCTGCAGACGAAAGCCTTTCCGCGCACTCTAAGCGTGCATCCATGTGCTCCTGTGTGAGTGGGAGCGCTCTGTCCATCTTTGAGTAGACTAGAAAATCAACCTTAGACAACAGCCTCTGAACGGTACGAACAGAGCATTTTAGCCCATACGTAGCCTTCAGCTGCGCTGCCGAATAGTTTCCCGTGGCAGCCCCTCGTACGACCTGCCGAATCTGGCGGTCGGTGAGGCTCTTCGACCTACCAGGCTTTGCCGCGCGCTTGTCTTCAGTACGCAGTACGTAGCTCACGCCGTCCGGCGACCTCTTGAGGCGGCGACCGATCTCTCTCACCCCCACGTTTGCTTCGTGGAGGCCCTTAATCCTCCCGCGCTCTTCGTCAGTGATGGGTGGTCCGCGACCCATACTAAAATGAAGTCAGAAAGAAGATTGATTGGATGGCCGCTTAGAACAATCATTCTTGCCCTTACTAAAAATAAGATAAAAATGTGTCCGAAAATCGTGTCGCAGACCAATTTTTAGTTTTTTGTATGCCAGCCTACCGACATACTCGGAAATCTAGCTCCGCGTCACATGCCAGCTATAGACCTATCGGAGTGGCTAAACATATCTAAATAGCACGTCTCAACTCGTTCTAGAAGCCAAGCTATAGATAAAAATGTAAGTGTCCGAAAGATTTTGTCGCGCAGTGTAGAAATACCTCTACTTGTGACTGCTTCTTAGTGCTATGGAGTCGTCAATGCACGCTGCATATAAACCTCTACATATCACGTCAGATCCATGTTGGCGGTATCTTCATTTGCATTGGTGTAGAAGTCTTATCTGTAAGTGCCCCACCCATACAATAAGGTATTGACTACCAAACAGTGGGTGCATGTCAGCTCCTCTATTGTTAGTGTTCTGCTCTTCTTATCAGTGGCTCGCATCAACGTAAAAGTGTTTGTGAAATCAACTGTAGTGATTCTATCTTCTCGTTCATATAACACAATTAATACTCAGCCTGAGCTATCAACCGTAATAATAAAACTCAAACGAGCAAATACAGTTCCATCATTCTGATCGTTTCAACAACAAAGCCCAATACTGTCACGAGAAGGAACGGTGACCCCGTGAGTACCTGGTACGGCTTAGGCCGTCCTCCTTGCTCGAGCGACGAGGTACGGTGGAACGGCCACTTCAAGGTGACGGTCGCTGGGAGAAGTCGCGAGCTGGAGTGACTGGACATGAAGACTACACTGAGAGTTAGTATTAAGGTGGGGGCTGTCTTCTCGAAGGAGCTCAACGTGCCCTCTCATTTGTGATATCGAGTCCAAGAACCTGAAGCTGGGTGGGACGTCAAGGACGGGTGACAAGAGTACTGCGTAGGAGTGCAGCACGATGCGCCCAAGGTCGGTAGGCATGTCAAGACTCCCTTCGACATAGTCTTGACATCCGTACCGACCAACTTGGAACAGGGTGTTCCTGGAAGGCGCTGTAAAGGCGGATGCTGGTCAGACTGCAAAAGGTCGGTAAGGATGGTAAGGTTGACGAAAGATCAGTCGTGAATTTTTCCGGTACCTAACAAGTTGGGTCTCTTGTATTAAGATTTTGGTATGATGAACTACTAATATGACCAACTACTAAGGCCTTGCGCCGAGACGTCTGATAACACTTCGCTGCAGTCCCCCCCCAACCGGGGCGACTTTCGACAATACGTTTGGACTACAGACGAGCGGGAATGAGTCCTGCGAAGAACGCCTCACTTTCACAAAACACTACGTTTCAAGTCGTAGTGGCTAAGCTTTTTGCATAACAAATCCCGTCAAGGGCGCCCAAACGCGTTAGGGCACCTTATAATTTTTTTAATTTTAAAGAGTTTCAAAGATTACACGTAAAATATTAAATTTCCGTGATATAATATATTATTCAGTAGTACAATACATTCTCAATTAGGTACGACCAATACAGTGCCCGCCAAATCATTAAGACCCCCGATTTGGCGGGACACTTCTGACAATATCTCGGCTTCTAGCCTGAGTTGGGAGCTGCTACTTTGATATGTTCTCTCTTTTAGGCTTACAGAGGTGCCACTTGTGTTAACAACTTAGATTTCTATGTATCTGACAGGGCTGGTATACAAATTCAAGGTTTGGGCATCAGCGTCAAATTATTAAGACCACATCCCTTTTATGACAAAAAAACACTTTATGAACAGACCTTACAAATTTCTATATTAAAAGAGTGATGGTCAAAATAAGTAGATGGCTGGCGGAAATGAGCGGGTAGCTAGACGCTACGGAGGCTGTGAGCCTTTCATTGACCACCTTTCTTCTTGATCACCGCTAGACAGCGGCGAGGCATGGACTCTACCAGTTTCAGCAAGTAGTCTAGCTGAATGGAGTCCCATGCAGCCATGATTGCTGCCTCCAGATCAGCAACGTTTTGGTACTGGCGGCCATGTGCATACACCTTGGCCGCCATCGCCGATCAGACATTCTCGATGGGGTTGCAGTCAGGCGAGCGAGCTGGCCAAGCCATGGTGTTGAGTTGCATCTCCTGCAAGAATTGCCTCGTTTCATGCGAGGCATGAATCGAAGCATTGTTTTGCTGAAATACAAAGTCAACGCCATAGTTAGCGTGAGCAAAAGGGAATAGATATTCAGATAACGTGTAAATATAGTCACCTGAATTCTGACGTCCACGCAAGATGGCCAGCTCACTCTTACCTGCTGCGCTAAAAGCGCCCCACACTATGACGATCCCTCCTTCATTTTGGCGACGCAGGTAAGACTGAGCAGGCTGGCGCATGTCCCGCCAGTAATATCTAGATTAAACTTCTTTTCATCTGAAAAAATAGTGTAAATCCAAGTTTCTAAAAAAATAATTTTATAATACGAAATTGCAGCAAAACTTTAATATGAGAAGCTTACCTAGCTTCAGTATGTACTCTTCCGCCCATTGCATGCGGGCAGCCTTGTGCGCTGCCGTGAGGGGAAGCGTGCGGTCCATCTTGGAGTAAACCAGATGGTCCACACGCTGCAGAACCCGCTGGATCGTCCTCACAGACGCCTTAATGCCGAGCTTGGTCTTGAGCTCCGCAGCAAAGAACTCACCTGTCGCCGCGGCACGCACAAGTTGCCGCAGTTCTCGTTCCGTCAGTGCTGGTTGCCGCCCAGTCCTTCGCTCTCCACCGCTGTCTTCCTTCCGTCCCCGCTCCGCCTTGACTGCGTTCCGGACGGACGTACGGGACCGACCTGTCTTCCTAGCGATCTCGTGCAGAGAGACGCCTCCGTCGTGGAGACCGACGATAAACCAGTGCTCTTGTTGGGAGAGGGTCTTGCCGTGGCCCATTAGAAAATGAAAGGCTCACAGCCTCCGTAGCGTCTAGCTACCCGCTCATTTCCGCCAGCCATCTACTTATTTTGACCATCACTCTTTTAATATAGAAATTTGTAAGGTCTGTTCATAAAGTGTTTTTTTCGTCATAAAAAGGATGTGGTCTTAATAATTTGACGCTGATGCTCAAACCTTGAATTTGTATACCAGCCCTGTCAGATACATAGAAGTCTAAGTTGCTAACACAAGTGGCACCTCTGTAACCCTAATAGAGAGAACATATCAAAGTAGCAGCTCCCAACTCAGGCTAGAAGCCGAGATATTGTCAGAAGTGTCCCGCCAAATCGGGGGTCTTAATGATTTGGCGGGCACTGTACTGGCCGTCGGATTTGTAGTGAACATTCTAGAAAACGCGCCGCGCGGGAAAAGAGGGCTTCGCGCGCGACACTACCAGATGATCGTCAAGCTGAAGTATTTGTCGACGAGAATCGCTACGCTCACGTGCACTTCGCTTAGAGTAAAGTCAATGCGGAAGGGTACGTGCGTTTATCTACGGCTTGATATCATGACGTGTTTTTCTCCGTAGACGAGATTTCGATGGATAATAATCTTCTAGTGACGCTCCAGTCGACGACCAAGACGAAGATTCTATACACATGAGCGTATCAAAATGAGGAGTTACAGGAACTTCTTTAGGAGATCGGTGCGAACAGTCTATTGTTAGATATATTTTACGTTTGTTTACTATTAATTTTAATGGCATGCGCAGAATCGAAGCCAAAGCAGTCTCATCAACAAGGTTTGTATTACTGCTACTTTGAGCTCAGCTGAACCACAAAAATAACAACTGTGTATTATTAAAGGTAATGTTGTAGGCACTACAAACCCACTTTGGCCGGAGACACAATCTCTCAAGCGTAAAACGTTTTGCCGTCGGTGTACAGCAAGATCCGGGAAACGGTGACGGTGACGATCAAGTGGAACGAGCAGCAGCGCTGGCGAAGAAAGTGAAGCATGGACGCTGTCGTTGCATTTACCTGACGGAGCAACAGCCGATTCCCGTGACGATACACTCGAACGGTATGCTCAAGACCCACAATCGGACCGCACGCTCCTCTCCAGGCGTACCAAAACGTATGCAGCTCGTGTGGCGATGGAATCATCCCGTGAAGGCGTTTGCATCAAGATATCTTCACTACCTACTCTGTTTTTTTCGTCGTGAAGTGAGTTTAATCGAGTTTTGGAGAAGTACAGCTTCCGGGCCCCAGGTACTCAGACCGTGAAAAGCACAACTCGTAAGTTTAAAGATTGCGCCACCATATTATTGAATACTGCGAACATGTTGAAATGGTTTACTAGATTGAACGCTCTGCAGATACCAACGAGTATGGAACACAGTTACAAGGTGTTCCGCTGCACACATGGGTGCTCGCAAAAGTCTCGCAGCGAAGGTCAACGCAGTACACCAAGTCGATACACTGGATGTCAAGCCCGGTTCACAGCTACAGTAAGAAACGTTGCCGAAGAAGTAAAAAAAAAAACAGATTGGAATTTTCTTTACGGAGCTGGGTACGTGAATGTACAGTTATTGATGGGTTTGATGGACTACAAACAAGCTGATGTCGCTGATTGTAGACATGGACACATAATCACCGTACGAACGCAACGTTTTACGCAAGTGGCGGAACTTGCTGTTCGCCGGTAGAAACGCGGCTCAAAGCTGTTCACACAGCTGAGACCAGGATGCAAAGCATCCTGGAGTTGTCGTCTCCCTGATGTATACCCAGTGCTTGGCATGTCCACCAATGTTGAACAGGGCAAAAGCCATACGAAGTGGCTCGTCCGAGATGAGACCCGCCTTCATGGCGATTTCCACCTCACGGACCCAGAAGAGAAGGTTCTCTCCATCCTTCCCCTCAAACGCGGGGACTCCAGCCTTACCGGCTTAGGCCTGGATGGGAGCGGCCATCGAGGCATCCAATCTCCCGCAGACGTGAGCGATGAGACCACGCTCGTAGGTCTCAAACGCGGTCACGCGTTCGTGTTGCTCAGCAGGCGTCGCCGCCGCCAAGCTGCGGAGAACATCTTGTCCAAAGATGCCTCCCATTTTCCGAGCAGACTCGTACTGCGAGTCGTTCAAGCGAGGACACAAAGAGTATGGTGCACTCCATTCTCAGCTATTTCGCCTGCAACGCCAAGTTGCTGGCTTGTTGAACGAGGTCCTCCGCTCTCGTAACGAAAGCAAGCAAAACCATCAAAAGTGATTGGCTGTATTGCGGTATATTGCTCTACAAGCTGTTGCAAGGAGAGTGTTGCCCAATTCGATCGTGGCCACCGAAGCAGACACAGATGGCAATGCTGCATGGTCATTTGTCTCTTCAAAAGTAGCTCTTAGCACGTCAGATTCAGTAAAAAAAAAAATTCCACCAATCACATCGTGGTCGCACTCTCGTATTTATTCATCGTCATATTTGCTGAGCTCACAAATTACGTTGTTTTAATTTGACGACAAGCACTTCTAACGAATAAATGTTTAATTTGTTAAAGGTCCACCCAACTTGGGTCCGACCAAGCTTTTCACTTGTGTACTTCGAGGTGCATGTACGATGGCATTGACATTATTATGTGCACTGCAACGTGGTTGCGAACAACGCGTGGAGGAGGCAAGTTTTCGTTGTGCTGCGCAATGCTGTCCGTTCGTTCGCACTGCCAAAAGTGCAGAAACACTGAAGAGACTTCAGCTCGTGAACCACCCTGCGGGCAACTCCCGCCTATGGTGACAGTGTCGGACCGTGTGTTCGCTTAACGTGCACCTGTGCGATCATGCATGACAGTTGTCTGCGTTATCGATAGCGATGAGGTCGTTTAATGGCTTGGCATGTAGCTTATGTCCTATGTAGCACTACGCGATCTGCACACCTTCGGCAGGCATCCACCGAGATGCGGTAAAGTGGATCGACTCCGTCCTTTAGGATACCACGCCTATCCAGAAAGGTTTTACTGTTAAAGCGAGGTGTTGGTCGATTTTTTTTACATTTTCGGATTCTTTGGCTAGGGCGAAATGCGAACTTTAGCCTCGGAAAAGGAGTCTACATGTACTAGTGTCTTATTATGCTCGAGCCGATGGCGACAGGATAACGGTGGGTCTCTGCTCTGAAGGAACTTAATCTCCAGTGGTCGTTGTTGTTCTAGTCGTTTTGTCGTAAGTTCACAAAAGTACAAGCTGACGATGGTCGCCTTCTACAATATTCACAAAAAGAAACCAATGAGCACTCTCGACTAGTGCAATACTGTCTCCTGATTGGCCACTGGACGCACACAAGCCAGCAAATTTGACGTGCGTGGCCAGGTGTTTCTGGTTCAGCGCTCCATCGTATAAGACGCACGAGGCCGCCACCAGAGGCAGAGAGCGAGAGCGCGCGACAGCAGCAAGGGCCAGGGCGAACGGCAAAGCTCGATCCGGCAGCAGCGCTTTAGATCGACACTTTCACGGCGCCACACACGTGGACGTTTCCATCTCCTGGCTTCCGTCGAAAAGCGCAGGTAAAACATCAAGTTGCCTCTAAGCAGCTGCCCCCTCCTGTCGCTTCCAGACTTTTTCCGCATTCACTCTCAATTCCGCATTCGCGAAAGGGAAACCAAGCGTGACGTGACGTGACGGACGAACACTAGTCCGCACTCGATAGGACCATGGGCAGAACGCGCACGTTGAGTCGGAGGCGCGCCCAGAGCGGCGCGTCGGCGGACTCCCGCGACGATTCGTGGCAGCCGCCGTCACTCACAGCCAGCGAACGCGCCTACATGATCCGCAAGGCCAAGGAGGCGTCTGTGGCGCTTGTGGACCATGCGCACACCCTGGACGGTCCCGTGCAGTGGCACTACACCGGTAAGTTCCGCGGCATCCAGATGTACCGCGGAGAAGGAAGTTACGATCATGTGGGTACAACCGGCACCGAGTTCCTGTGCGGTGTGACCACGATGATGGGATCTATCGAGGAGGTAGCGAGCCATTTCGACCAGCAGACAACGGAACTCATGCTCTCCAAGAAGGCAGAGGACGTGTTGGACTGCGGCGTGCTCTACTCGCTGGTGCACGGCGACCCAAAGAACCCGTACTACCGTGTGTCGGCTAAGTATCAGCTGTACGAAGGGCCCTCCGCCTTCTCTCGAGAGCGAGACTACTGCTACTTGGAGTGTCAGAACACGTTCCGGCACGCGTCGGGAAGAAGAGGTTGGGTGCTCAGTATGCACTCCATCAAGCTACCAAGTTGTCCTGAAGTGGACGGCGTCGTGAGAGGCAGTATGTACCAGTCTGGCTACGTGTTTGTCGAGGCCGAGAAGGAAGGGTACATGGACGTGATGCACAGTCTTCAGATCAATTTCAAGAGCACTAGTCGGTTGCCGCATTTCCTGCTGAATTCGGCGCTAAAGCGACGTATCCTGTCTGTCGTCTCCATCAGTCGAGAGATCCAGACGTCGAGAATGGGACGCCAGACGCTACTGAGGAAGAAAGACCTGATGCCCAAGCGCACGAGATCTCTGTGTACGCTTTGCTCACGCAAATTCTCATTGTTTGTACGTAAAACGCGATGCCGCGTGTGTGGTGAAGTGGTGTGCCAGCCATGTGCGCCGCAAGTCATGATCTCTGCGAAGCGTGGCCCCATCAAGACGCGTGTGTGCACCAGATGCTACCACTTGTCTCCTAGTGACGAATATGAACCGGTCGGAGCGCTGCCTAGCTCTCATAATGGAGGCGACCGGCGACGCTTGCAGAATGAGACACGCTACTCGGATATCATGCAAGATCATCACGACCATCCGGACTTGTAATATGAGGAAGACGAGGATAGCATGGAAGAGGACGGAGACGAAGACGGACTTGAAGAGCAGTCGGACTACAGTGTGTTCGCCCAGTCTCGGTTCACAGAAGCGAGCCGGGACTCCATGGCTGCGAGTCAGTTTAGTGCCTCCAGAAGTCAGTTTGAAAGCCACTTTGAAGACTCCAGTCAGTTCGACGCTACCAGCGAGCTGGACGACAGTCAGTACTACGACGGCGGCTCCAGCGAGAACAGCTTCGTTAGTGGTACTAGCACGTCCTACTGGCAAGGTGGTAATAGCGCGGTAAGCAGTATGGCTGGCTGGAACCAAGCTAGCAGTGTCAAACCTGCGGATGGCTACATTTACGACCCGCAGGCTTCGACGTCGAGCAGCAATTTCTATGGGGCAAGTAACTACGGAAGCGACTATGGGGCGAGTAAATATTCGACCGAAGAGGAGCGTCGGAAGCGGCCGGATAGATACAAAGCAGCACCGATACCTGAAGACGAGCCGTCGAGTCATCGTGGTTACAATAAAAGCCCCAACTCGAGTTACGACGACTATAAATCGGCTCAGGGCTCCAACTACAACTCCACGCAAGTATCGGATTTCAAGGCGACGCAGGATTTCAAGGTTACGAAAGACCCCAAGCCGGCGAAAGACTTGAAGTCCACAGGTTCTAGTCAGGGCAGTCAAACGTCCAACACGAGTACTGCGAGCAAGACTCTGTCAATCCAGAGCCTGGCCAAGGCGCGCTCTGCGCGCTACGGAATCAAGAGTCAGTTCCCGCCGCCACCACCTCCACCACCACTGTCCCCGCCACCGGAGGAGGAGGAAGAAGAAGAAGACAGTCCTCTGCATCTTGGAGCATTAAATACGGACAATACTCACGGCTCTAAGAACCGCAAGCCCAAGGGGATCGCTGCACGGAAGATGTTCACTCCGCCGCCTCCACAACGAGAAGCAAGTTCATCAAGGTCGTCATCAAACCGCGTCCCCAAGGTGCCTCGGAATATGGCGTTCAACGCAGCTGTGGCCAACAGAGACTCGCGGGTGTCCCAGACAAGCTCCAGAGATTCAAGACTGACCAGTAGTACACGCTCTTCTGCGATTCTGGAGCAAATGCGTCGCAATCGCGGCCGTACGTTCCAGCTTACTCCTGAAAGCGACCGATCTTCGGCGGTGTTGAAGTCGCTGGAAGAGGAACACTTGAACCGGATGCGCGAAATCGAGCGGATGCAGGCTGTGGCCAAGGAGAAGGCAGCTCGGCGCTCCATGTCGTCAAACGGAAGTCGCAATTCCATGCGAAGTGCTCAGAACTCCCAGAATGGTGTTAGTGCTGCTGTTGGTAAGGAACCGGAGCAATTCCGTCGCAGTTCTCGTCGCTCTCGTGGTGCAGCAAGCTCCTCGACAGGCCCGTCGCCTGGTTCTCCGCCCGGAACGCCGCCTAGCATGCGTGGCCGTCGATTACCGAATCCAAACTCTTCATTTAACAGTCAAGGACACCGATCGTTCCGTGGGGATCGCTCGCGACGTACAGATGCCAGTAGCGACTTTGGAGCAAGTCGTTTCCTCTCGAACCGGTCGAATGGCGCGTTTGCATCGGCTCAGAGTGACGATCTCATGTTCGACTCACAGCGGTCTGGTAAACGCTTCGACTCGTCATTGAGCTCAAGCAACAGCAGCAAGTTTGGTGGCAAGCGGTTCGACGCGTCCCAAGTTTCGGGAACTCACATGGCCAATCATCCTGACGATCTCACGTTTGATGCGTCTCACCTATCGGTGGATAAATCCAAGTTCTCGAGCAGTATTGCGATCCTGGAGAACCCTGATGGGTCTCCGGAGAACGTCGCAATGATGGAGAGACCCAGTCAACAGCGCAGCTCGAACGACTCGCTTCTCCACGAAGACTTACTGGATCAGTCTTCAGCCGGTATGAGTGACCACATCAGCTCGATGAGAGCTCGTGCTGCGTACAGGTTGCCAGACGAAGAAGACCGTCCGTCTGATGAGCTACGAAAGAGGCAGGAAGAGCATCGTAAGCGCATGGAGGAGCTATCCAAACTGGCAGCCAACCACGTCGTCGTGGAAGAAAATGTTCGGGATAGCACGTCTACGCTTGGAGGGCTGCACGACAGCTCGATTAGTCTAACGCAGTACTCTGCGAATCGCTTTGGTGACAGCACGATCAGCTCGGCCAGCTCCGCTAGCTCTGTCGACATTGATGACGAAGAGTTTGACTTTGAGACGAGACCTCTTGGACGTACCAAGCGCAGCGGCACTATCCCCTTCTCGTTGGAGGAGCTGGAGCAGGTTCCAGATGTGGAAAGTGACGACGAGCAGAGTGAAGGACCGGATGACTCCGACACTTCGTTCCGCCTGAGCGAGGAGCACGCAGAGTACGCGACGCCATCGTACCGATCGAGCGAAGAGTCTGCGGGTGTCGAGTTCGAGAGTGAGCCTTCGCCGGCGTACCGCCCCAGTGAGGAATCGGAGAATGAACTTGAACAGAAGCGTGGATTTGCCGCGGTGCCATTCCGCTCAAGCATCGAGTCGGTCAAACAGCAGGAGCAGAAGAGTGGACTTGCTACCCCACCGTGTCAGAGCGAAGAATCGGTCGAACACGAGCATGAGTTGGCTGGTTCGATGTACCGCCCAAGTGATGAGTCTGGAGAGCAGAAGAGTGGAGGTAACACCCCACCACGCCGTTCAAGTGAACACAATAGTGGATTTGCTACTCCACCACGTCGTCAGAGCGAGGAGTCAGTGGAGATGCAGAGCAGCGGATTTAACTCTTCGTCACGTCGTACTAGCGAGGATCTGCAGAGTGGTTTCGTCACTCCTCCTCGTCGCTCGAGTGTGAGCTCCGACGAGCATGAACACGAGAGAGAGTTTGCTAACTCAGCGTTTCGGATGAGTGAGGAGTCTGTGGAGTCTGCAGAGCACGAACCTAAGAGTGAATTGGCTACTCCTACGCGCCGTTCAAGTGAAGGTCTTAAGAGTGGGTTTATGACCCCACCACGACGGTCGAGCAGTGATTCAGCGGAGCGTGAAAGTGAATTTGCTAACTCAGCGTACCGACCTAGCGAGGAATCCGTGGAACACGAACTGGAACATGAGAATGGTCTTATGACGCCTCCTCGTCGCTCGAGCGACGAGCACAAGACTGGATTCGTCACCCCACCACGTCGTCTGAGTGTGGAATCGGTGGAGCAAGAGCAAGAGCGTAACAGTGGATTCGCTACTCCTCCCCGTCCCTCAAGTGAGGACCACAAGAGTGGGTTTATCACGCCACCGCGCCGCCAGAGTGAGGAATCGGTGGATCACGCACTTGCAAATTCGGCGTATCGCTCAAGCGAGGAATCGATGGAGAACAAACAGGAGCACAGCAGTGGACTTGCCACTCCTCCTCGTCGTTTAAGCGAGAACCACAAGACTGGACTCGCTACCCCGCCGCGCCACAGTGAGGAATCCGTGGGGCACGAGTACGACAATGGACTCGCAAACTCGTCATACCGTTCGAGCGAGGAATCGATGGAACACGAGCAGGAGCGTAGCAGTGGGCTCGTCACTCCTCCTCGCCGCTCAAGTGAAGACCACACGACTGGCTTCACCACCCCGCCACGCCGCCAGAGTGAGGAGTCCGTGGAGCACCAACAGCAGCATGCGCTGGCTAACTCGGCCTACCGCTCGAGCGAGGAATCTGTGGAGCACAAACTGGAGCACAGCAGTGGAATTACCACGCCTTCCCGCCGTTCAAGCGAGGACCACCACAGTGGATTCATCACGCCATCACGTCGCCAGAGCGAGGAGTCCACGCACGAGATCGAGTCTGAAGATGCAAGTCATCGCTCGAGTGAGGAGCATGAAGCCACCAAGCCTGAGTACCGCTCAAGCGCCGACTCCGTGGAGCACAAAAGTGAACGGGAGTCAGACTCGAGCTCAGATTCTGACTCGGACGCAGCGTACCGCACCAGCGAAGAGCAAGTTGCTCCTGAGAAGAGTGCGCCCAAGTTCCAGCCGCTCAGCTCTCAACTTGTACCAGGCGAAGGAAGCGCAGCAGTCGACGAGTTCCACGCTGACAGCTCACGAGTCATCTCCGACAGCAAACTCGCTCAAGTGGATGAACACGACGAAGACACGCGCTCGCCGCGTGACACGTCGGACTTTATCCCTGAAGACCACACGCAGACGCCGATTTCCAGCAGCAGTACGGAGCCTTCGGAGCACTTGGCTTCTCCCCGCGAGTCGAACGTGTCGGCGATCGATGAAGAGTTGATGAACCGTCCCACGAACGAGCTTTTCGAACTGATTCGCGCCAACCGACCTATGTACGACACAGATGGGTCCCGTTCTTCCGACGTGATGCACGATCTAGAAGCGAGCCACTTGCGTCGAATGGAGGAGCTGAACCGGATCGCTGTTGACCACTTGGGCAACCGCATCTCCAACTTCGATGAAGATATGCTCGGTAGTGCATACCAACCAGATCGGTCCATGCATCCGGGCTTCCGAGATGACAGTGAAGAGATGCAGTGGCGTTCGTCCAGTGTCATGCTAGAAGTGCAGTCCAAACACCAGGTTGATATGGAGAGACTGCGCCGTAGAATCCGTCAGCTGGAAGAGGAATGTCGCGAGTCTATCGCGTCTGTGTTGACGCCCGAGGAAATGGACTTGTCCGAGTTTGATAGTGACGACGATGACGACACGTTTAACGGTCATCGGAGCTTCCATGCCAGTAGAAGCTTCAATCCGCAGTCGTCGTTCATGTGTGCGAGCGATCTGAGTGCGTCTACGATCTCGGAACGCAATTCGGACGACGAAATGGACACCCAACCGCTGCCTGCGCGCATATTATTCGAGCAGATCGCACAGTTGACGCAGTTGCAACGCGAAATGTCCGAAGCCGAGGACGACGATGATGAGGAAGAGTATCGCGAACGAATTAAGGAGCAGTTTCGCGTACTGCAAACGATCAAGTCTAACGGCGCTCGTCAGGAGCGCGAGTCTCTCAGTCGCGAGTCGCTAACCCGAGAGTCATTGGAGGAAGAGAACTGGATCTAAAGCCGGTCAGTAGTTTATATGCCAAGTAGGGTGGCGTGTGTACATGCATTTATTATCTGTCGTTACGGAATTGCTTCCTGTATTGCAGTGATGCTGTTAGGTCATACCCCCCCCCCCCCCCCCCCCCCCCCCCCCCCCCCCCCCCCCAGCCATCCGGAGATATTGATGCAAGACCCTGAACTTGTCAATGTTTGTGTAGCACTTTTAAGCTCAGAGCTCAGCAAGATGAAGCTTTTCTCGTTGTATATGTAGGTGTCTGGAGGGTGTTCATAGACTTCTTAGTCACCGCCAAAGACAAGTCGACGTGTCCCCATCGACTGAGCGTCTCCATTACCATCTGGCAACTCAGGGTTGCGTTTGGCCTCGTGCTTCGCCAGAAAGGTTGGTCCACCCGGTCTCTGCTCTGGAAGCAAATTCCTACGACAGTCGCCTCGCAGCGTCGACGTCCGTCATTTGCGCTTCGAAGCCACGTCGTGCACACGAACTCGCTCACGAAGACTCAACTGCATTTTTCGTGCCTGTTCGAGGAAGAGCCAACGCGGCTGTGGGTCTGGGCTTTGCCTTTGTGTATCGTGCACCTGTCTGATCGGCTCACTGTGTGACAGTCTCGATCTGTTTCCGAGTCACTTCCGGACTTCCGTGTCCGCTCGTGCCACTGGCAGCCCCCCAGGATACTAAATCGTCCGTCGGTCTGCAAGCTCAAGCTTTTCTTCCAGTCCGTCTTCATTACTACCGGACGCAACCCCACTGCACTATCGGCCACCTCTTCGCTTCCTGAGATTTGCTTCATAAACATCCCAAAACTGAAGTCACAACCAGAGCGACAATGGGGGAGATCATCGTGTCGGAGCGAGAGCGACTCGACCTGATACAGCAGGGCGACCACGTCTTCCTCGAGGCCCAGGAGAGACTGTACGATGCCAAGAAGCAGCGCGCCGCCCCCGAGTCCAAGGACAGAGTCGTCACGACACTCGACACCTTCACCGTCTACGGCTCATTGGACGAGGTCACCGAGTTGTACTTAAACAACGAGAAGAAGATGGTGCTGGACTTTTCCGAGTCGCGAGAACTCGCAGTGCTCAAGCCCAATACCCACCAACGTCCACTTGACCGTACGAGTCTTCGCTGGGCGCTGAGTCACTCGCCGAGTCGCCTGTTAGCCAAGGACCAGGACTTCTGCTATTTGGAGATCATGAAGCCGTACGGGACCGCAGACGGACGACGTGGCTGGGCTAAAGTATCGCACTCGATCAAGCACAAGGCGTGTCCGGAGTTTAGGAACGCGCAGGGTCTCGACGTGCACCGAGCCGAGTTGTTTTACTGCGGCCTGTTCTTTGAAGAGACGTACGCCTTGGGCGTACTGAATGCCACCGTGTACTACAACGTCAAAGGTGACAAGACGCCGTCCGTGTTGATGCCCATGGTGCAGAAATCGCGTGGCAAACGGACGATCGAGCTGGTGAATCACTACCTCAAGATGTCCAACATGATTCTCAAGTCCAGGAAGATCTCGCTCACACGCGCGCTGCAGCTACAGGGCGAGAAACGTTGTGCTGCCTGTGCGAACTACCTGTCCATGTGGAGACCCAAAGACAAGTGCGTCATGTGTGGATCGGTACGTTGATCAGTAGACTATAATAGGTAGTTCAAGTGGGTCTCATTAGGTCTATTTCTTGGCAGTATTTGTGCGATAAATGTTGCGATATTGTGGCACGGAACTATCGAGTCGATGGAGTCGCCACGGGACAAGCGTGTTTCTCGTGTGCGCATCGACGCGGTAAGAAGATAACGCTGGAGACGGAAGGCGGATACGACGACTCGGACTCCAGTGACAGCAGCGGATCGGCTGTCAAGGTCTTCACACGGACACACAGCATCTTCGAAGTAAACCAACAAGGTGGACTGCGAGACGGCAGCATTTCATCTTTAACCAGCGAGGATCATCCGAAATGGTTCGACGACGAAGGGAAGCCGTCACTTGTGCTCGCTCAAGAGAAAGCGCAGCGACAAGAACCCAAGTCTCAGCGTCAAGAACCGAGAAAACAGAAGTTCCAGCAAGAACCGAGACAACAGAAGCCCCAGCGTCAAGAACCTCCACAGCCGAAGCCTCAGCGACTAGAGCCACCACAACGCAATGTTCAGCAGCGGAAACTGTCCAAGCAGACGTCGACTCCAGCTCGCAACTCGGAATGTACGTTATCTGTGGAGCTGCTCTCGTGTCTGGTCGTCTCACACTTGTGTATTTCTTGACAGTTATTCCTCATCAGACGTTTTTTCCTGCCGACGGACCATGAAGAGCAGCAACGTCGACGTTGTAATACGTGCGTGTCCACTCGACGTCCAGCAAAGGCACTGGACGAAGAGTTTATCGCACGACGTCGCAGTCGAACGACGGGCAACTCGAGACTGTCACGAAGAGCCAAACCAACTGGTTGTGCTCCTGGGAAGGGCTCCGAGGCCCCCAAGGAGTCTCCGATCACGTTCGACACGCCAGTAGAGGAGCCGATGGACTTCGCCCCGGTGGGTAGCCAAGTGGGCCTCAATCTCGAGGAATTGAATTGGCGGATGCGACGTTATACGACTAACGCTATTCCGGTTCAACCGATGGATTGGACAGAGCAAGGAGTTCGAGCTTCCGCGCGCTGCCACACCGTAGATGGAACGCGTAAGCACGAGCGCTACCAGCCGAGTCGGTTGTCTGCGCGACCGTCAGCACCCGCTTTTACGCCGGCCATGATGGACTTGACGACGACATCTTCGGCCCGGTATTCGAAGCAAAATCCGTGTGATCTATCGTATTTGGCCAGCTTCAAGTAGACAACGAAAGACAAGACTAATCAAGGCAACAATGGAACAATGGAAAGGAGAGAAGACACTTCAAGAAAAGGAGCCGCAAGATGCGTTACCCCGGCCCCAAGATAAGCTGAGTAAAGGATGCTAGAGTAAACATGATATTGAGCTTGCGGTGATGATGGTCGTGCAGTGCAAGTCGGTCGAGACTTGGACCAGATAAGGTGGCTGCGTTTTGCATCGTGGACTTCTCAGCTGATGTATCCTTTGATCAGATCTAGTCTTTCAGCTCAAAGTGCAGTTTGCGGCGTTCCAGTGTGGAGACATCCGTACACAGCAGCTACAAGAACAGCAAAAAACAAGGCTGTACTGTTCTGAACATGTAGACCTTCGTGATGTTCTTCTGCATCCTTTGAGCTGGGCTGACTCAACCTTCGATGAATTCGCGCTTTTGTCCCATCCACGCTTAAGTGCACACATGCCAAGTTGGCATTTCCACCGTGGCGCATGTACACCCCGAGAGCCTACTACATGTAGTACAGCAACTTAAGTATGTTGAGCTGTGGTGGGTACTTTTTGGGGAGGATTCTGAGCGACTTGCATTGAGCGTGTTGATGCCTTCTAAGAGGGCGGAAGAGTGTGCGGCACTAATCTCTCGTCGACAAGTCTTCCTTTTCGTCCGATTGGGACGATTTTAAAGGGACACTTCGCTGCACGATTTGCACTCTTTCGTGCACATCTGAGGTTGATCATTAAAAAAGCGACTTTGGACCAAAGTGTCCGGTACGTTCCATGCTCTATGCTCCATACTTGAGCATTGCTTACAAAGCTCGCAGCTCTGCACACAACCCAACCGGATATCGCCTTGGCGACACGGCCAAGGAACCGGCACTTGAGAAAACACCGAACTGCGTTCACAACCGTCGATCTGCGGTCGTGAGCTCAATCCGCAGTCCCTTAATTATCATCTGCGCTTTAAACCAGCATGTCCAGCAACAGCTGTAGCTCCAACGCGGGGAGTTGTGCGTTCTGCGGCGAGGTATGTCGCTCTGTACGCCTTGAACACACCCACAAGTATCGCTGTGTACTAATGTACTCGTTAATCCTTAGAGTCTCAGTAACACGCCTAATCCGATCCCCATTGCGTATGGGGCTTCACCAGAGGAAGGTCGTGGAACCTTTACGAAGCTCAAGCCCTTGCGATGGCGTTTCCTTACCAACAAAGCCCCTCGCACGAAGTACATGTGCTCGTCTTGCGCTGAGAAGCGTCAGGTGCCTCAGAAAGTCGAGCCATCCGTGAGTTTGGATTCGTCTTGGGATGGCTTCCCGAAGCCTTCGGACCAGGCGCTAAAACTCGAGCATCTCGAGCCGTACGCTGCTGGGCGTCAGCAGCGAAAGACTCAACGAGTGCAGCCAGAGAAGCGAGAGACGCTTCAAGATGGACGCCCTCAGCGTCGTGAAAACCGGAAAAGTACTCGTGAACCCGTCTCGAGCAATGGCAGAAGACGTCGATCGTCCCAAATGTCGGAAGACGCTGCCAGAAGCAGCAGCGGCGTGTTGAACCCGTTTGTGAACCACCGTGTGTCCAGAGAATCGAGCATTCGCAATCGTCCAGCGAGTACGGTCGAAATAAGGACCCGAACTTCCGTCACGAAGCAACGTGCTTCAGTTGAGAATCCGACTCGTCCGAGGAAGTCAAGTACGGGACAGTCGGAGCCTCGTGGGTCCGAAAAGCGCTTGAGTTCGACAGCCGACATCCTCGGAATGTCGCGGTCGCTGAAGCTGCCACCCAACTACTTCGACATGAGCTCTTCCTCGCCTACATTCTCTGCTCCGGAACACGATCCTGTCGATTGGAAACAGATCGGAACACCGACAGAACCTCTTAAAAACAATGAAACGGAAGAAGAACGTCAGCGACGAAGAAGCGCTTCGTACGCTCACATGCTGCTGCGCATGCGACAACATTACGATACTGTGCACGTGAATGGAGCCCACAGCCACCCTGCTACAGCTCCGCCGCGACGGATCCGTGCTGAGCGACGTGCTAAGTCCGTGGCTGTACGCAGCGTCACGGAGGACGAGCCGGCCAAAACGGATCCGGCAGACTTCGCTATCGATCTGGACTATTTGCGTGCGTACAAAGACGCCCGGTAGAGCGACCGAGCGACGGATTGCATACGATATCTATTGAAGGGATCACCACTATCAAGGCGAGATGGCGACAGTGAGCTACCGTTATGAAGATGGACGATGAGCTGACGAAGGTGATCGCTGAAAGCTGACTCAAGTGCGAACCACGAGCTGCAAATTGCAGCCTGCAATTGCGTTATTAATAAGCGCTGCTCTATTGCAACATTACGAGCTTGCAATCACCGACTACCAGTCGGTATTCAGCACCAGGAACCATCTAGAAACACGGCGAAGTAGACGCACGCGGTTGTCCAGCTCGTCATTATGACCTTCCTAATATGCGGCTGGTGGTGCCAGAAAAGGTTTCTAATTTGAAATTGCGAGCTAATTATCAAATTTCAATCATTTCAACAGGTTTCTAGGCTAGAAACCTATTAATAGGAACTCATAAGATAAAGCCCGTTCTGTATCTGATCAACTGTAGTCATTGTGCTTGTCATGGCGCACGCCTGTGCCATGTAATTTATCATGGCTGTTGTAGGTAGTGATGGGGACGTAAACAGTGTTAACGTCAAGTTTTCGAGGTTCCCGTTCCCGTCCAAAAGTTCCCGTTAGTGTTTTCTGTGACGTAAAGTTGGCATCCAAAAAGAATTCATTGATATAGGTTTTATTATGTTTTGCAGGATCAACGGTACTCTTGTGTCGCAGCTAACTTGTTATCGTGCTGCAGTTCTGGTGATCCTGTCGTCACCGGCATGCTGCATATAAGACAGTGGGCATGCTGAGCTTCCGTGATGATTAACATCTTTTCCATGCTAAACAACTGGCTGCAGCCGGATGGCACTGTGGTCATACACAGCTCGACCAGCAAGGGCAAGAGCTGCGACATCACGAGTCAGCCGATCCTGCCAGCTACCTGAAGTACTATCACACCGGTGGCTACGAAACATGGTTCGACAGAAGAATGCCCAGCACTGACTTCCCCACGTGGCTCCTACATTTTGCCCAGCTGAAAAGCTTACTGACAGATGGCACGGTCAAGACTCTGGGTACGGAGTACAGCGTAACGGAGCGTACGTCCGCTTTCGACTCCTACTCATTCGCCTTCCAGACACAAAGTACGTCGACCTGCTCTATAATTTGTTGCAGACGCACAACTCATCAGTGTGCGTGTTCATTGCGCGATAAGCCAGCGGATGCAGCGGTGTGGATAAGCGCAGGGGGCTGAGGTCTTCCTAAACGGCTTCACCAAGACCGCGGGGCTCACCAAGGCTTTAACGTTTGGCTACTGCGTATCCATAAACCTGATAGCATCACGTAGTACGTTCTGGACTCGTGTGAGACCTTGGGCGATGAGAATTCGACAACAGATCGACAAGAAGCGTGTTGATGCTTCTAGTGCCTGGACATGTCTGCTATCGGCCCTGTAGGCTGTATAGTGTGCAGAGCGCGAAAGATGCGGAAGCTCGTGTATCTACATCTAAGCCAACGGGAGTGGATCAAAACGTGAAAGTGCTACGGGTTGAAGTGGCACAGCATATACATTGTCACCGGTAGACTTTTATCACTATTATTCACAAGAGTCGAACGGCACAAAACGGCAAAATTGCTAAACGCGATGTTCTGTTGTGCTGTTTCGCAGTCTATAAACCTTCAATTAGATTCCGCCTCATTTGATCCCTCCTCCACCGAGTTGCTATAAAGAAAAATCAGATCTCTGACGTTGGAGCCCGTTAGCCTGTTTCGCCGAGCTGTGATTACATTACCTGTCCACGAAAAGCAGCGCTCCGATGACACTGAAGTCGCAACAATACCGAAGAACTTCCTGGCAACTGGTGCCAGGAGCGGATAATCGCCGTAGTTCTGTCGCCACCACACTAGTCCGTTTTCCAGCTTCTTCTTGGTTTTTTGTTTCTTTTCCGCCTTCTTTTTTTGCTTTTGGATCAATGCCATCTTATGCGCATTTTCAAGATATTTATTAACCTCCGCGATCACCTGTTGTCGCACCGTTAATGCCTCATGTGTGCGAGGCTCTGCTGAACTTCGATTTCCTCCAAGTAGTTCGTTCATGAACTCTTCTTCTTCGTCGCTCTCCTCATCCAGGCTCGTACTGGAGTCCACGTCGTCAATATCGACCCCTGCCAAACGCATCGCCTCACTCACTAGAAACGCTTTCCCTTCTGCCATTTCGTCTGCGCTAAACGGATCTCCATGTGCAAACTGCGGATCCAGCAAGCAGCAGTACTTCACGTCGTTCGGTAGCTGACGGAATCGCTTTCGGAGCAGAAACAGAAAGAGACGGCGAACGAGATGCATTTTCTTCAGTACTGCCTTATAGTAAAGCTCGCCCTCGTGAGCCGGGGAAACCTTGGGGAACATCATCTTGTTGGTCAGTCGCTTTTCAATTAATCGCACACACGGAAGAACCAACGTTATCGTTGGGTAGGTTTCTCCTGATAGCACCTTCGTTACCAACTCGAAGATCACGAGAAGCCTGTCGAGACACTGCAGGTAGAACCACATTTCTCCTGTTGGACGAGTAATTTTTGCATCACTAAATTCCTCCCTCCCTTTCGCTGTCATTAAGAACTCGAGAAAAGCTTGAATTGTTGGACGAAGTTCGAGAAGACGGCAAATCATATGGTGAGTACTATTCCAGCGTGTGGCCACATCTGAAATCACAGTAAGAGGAGCCGGTACATCCTGTAGTGATTTCAATTTGTCTTTTCCCTTGGAACTTTTGTTGAAGTAGTGAACAATCTTGCGAAAGCTTGATACATGCTTTCTTGTGGCGGCTACAGCTTGGCTCATATCGGCCAGAGCCTGTGAAGCAGCACGCACACTAAGACAGCCGTTAACGAGACCTTCATCCAAAGAATCATCGGCTTCTACTATCACCGGCTCTGGATGCAGTGCTTCAAATGCAGCAGCATTACCCACCGCTTCTTCTGACGAAGCTAGCAGATCGCTCTCCATAAAGGCAAAAGCTTCCAGCTCAACATCTGGCTCCTCAACCCAATGTTCTTCATTCTCATCTAGCTCAGCAATATCATCTTCCTCATCATCGACTACATCCGTCACTTCGACGCGTGTTTTAGCAAGAGCCCCCGATACGACCAGGTGCAACGTGTGCGCCACACACCCGAAGTGCGCCACGTCTAGTCCCTCACAGGCGTTAACTACATTCGATCCATTATCACGCACAAATTTGGCAACCCGAGAGAGATCAAGGCCCCATTTGTGCACAAGCTCACGAATTTTGCCACCAATTCTATCTCCACTGTGCTTGCCTCGAAAGCTAACCACCTCCAGCGTAAAACTCGGCAATTCAAAGTCGGCCGTTACAAAATGAATAGTAAGCGACATATAGCTATCTGTTGTACGTGACGTCCACAAATCCGTTGTGAGCGAGTAAAACTCTGCGTGCTCAGCAATATCTTCTTTTACAAGTAACCTCATATATTGAGAGTGACCCTGCATACGCTCTGTAATCGTGCGACGGGAAGGTATCTCGTAGATACCGCTGATGGTTTGAATCAAGGTCACAAAAAATCGAAGCTCCTTGTCTTCCGCGACGCTCAATGGACGCATTCGCTTGGCAATCCAATCAATAAAGGCTCGTGTAGCCATTTCTTCTTCTGCTGGGTCGATCCGCTTTGTTCGTTTGGTAGGGGAGAAAATCACTGCACCAGATGTCCGCTTACTTGTACCAGCAAGCGCGTTATTAACCCTTCTTGCAGCCTCCTCTCGTCCTATCCTGACAAGCTCTTCTGGGTGATTTTGGTTCATGTGCTTTCGGACGCTAGCACTACTGCCAGCTCTAAACTTAAACGTGATTCTGCATTTCAGGCAATATGCCAATTCTGCATCCGATGATGCCCACTTTGCTTTCCCAGCGGGCAACTGAGCACTTGGAGCCACGAGCATTGTAAACGTCCAGTACTCTTCCTTGTGTACGCGAGGCATCTTGAAAAGAGGAGGGGGAGGTGACGGAGAAGGCGGGGTTAACGGTGTGTTATCTTCCATGGCGACACACCCAGCTACACAGCGTACGGATAACACTTGACGACAGATTGAAGTCGTGCTCACCAGCGCTGTAACGTAGAAATTCTCTCTTAGTAGGATGTCTTGACAGTATGCTCTCGAGCCTAGATCAGATGGAGAAACTGCGATCGACGCGGCGGAGGAGATGAGATTGGTCCAGAACGGTGGACTCGACGAAAGCACTGTTCACAATGTCGTACAGGCTGCTGAAATTAAGTACTGAAGTCAGAAGGAGTACTTGTACGCAATACTTCAAGTGCCGGCATCAAACACTCGCGCGCGTGTCCGCCAGCCGCTGGCTTTTGTTTTATTCAAAACGAAGGGATTTGTTTAAATCACATGTTGACGTCTTGTTAACGTTAACTTCACGTAAGGGGTATTTTTGACCGGACCTGTTTACGTTTTTTTACGTCCCCATCACTAGTTGTAGGTACCACGCACCTGTCAGCCATGGAAGTCGAAAAAAGAAAACGCCGATCTTCCCAGCCGACATCTTGGTGTCTTTAGATACTTAAACAGTGCGTGTACAGTACCTCGAAGTACTACGCGGCTTACGATCGGCGATGTTGACGGTCAGCTTGACCTGCTAATAATAGCAGCAGCAGAGCCGACAAGCGATCCCTGCTGGAGAACTGGATCCGGTCAACAGCTTCATGATGAAGTTCATCTGGTCGAACATTGGCAGTGTGCAATCGCCAGCTGCTTTGACCGCAGCACGCCAGCACTTTCGAGTCCCCTCTCAAGCTGGCCGTCTGACATGCCGCCTGGTTTCTAGATATTTCACTCATCCCGCTCCTCTGCATCCATCGACCGGCGTCTCCCTTCATTGCACATTCCGACAATAGCGAACCATTCCTTACTCCATTCGAGCGGATACAATGGTAAACTGCAAGGGCGTCGTGAGGCCACCCAAGAGCCCTGTGAACCAGGAGATCTGTCGCTACTGTAGAACGGTACGTCGCCGTCTCGTACATCTTGATAATCCTCGAAAACTAATGATCAGTATGTGTTCACAGCGAGTCTGCGAGGAATGCTTCGTCGCTGCTACAAGTAGGAGGTCGACGCTGCAGTCGACTGCCCGACATCAACACGTGTGTCTAGTGTGCAGTCAGCTGCGCCCGGAAGCGCGTTCTCCGCCACGCGAACGTCGTCAGAGTCGCTTCCAGCGAGTGAATTCAGCGCCCACTTCAGTAGGACCTCGCATCGATTCGCTCTCGAGCATGGCAAGAGAGCACAGTACCAGAGGACGCAGGAGTAAACCAAGTGCCACGTTCTTATCAGCAGAAAACACGTCACAACAGACAGGATCTTCGAAGAAAAACACAGAGATGGAGCAGTCTACAGTGGACTTTCGTCGACGTCGACACACGTCATCTATCGCCCCGTCGAGACCATCCAGAGCTCGACAATTGCTACTAGCGAATGCCACAGAGCTGCAAGCTGCACGGAGACATCAGAACGCTACCGAGCTGCACACGTCGACGTCAATGTCGTGTGATTTTACACAGACAAAAGGCCGTATGGTCATCCGTGATGCCACTTCGACTGAGTCCAGAGATATGGAGCTTGCGACGACGACAGGTTCCAAGCCAACTCTCGACGTGTCGGACGAGTCCAGTGAGATGAGACTGCCCAAATACAAAGTGGACGTACCGGTACCTACATCCACCAAACGAGGACGTCGCGTGTCAGCTGCTGATCCGTCCAACAGTGCGCTCACTCCGATTTCTATTGAGCATCTCGCAGCCATCGACGCGAAGCTCTCGTCCGTCGAGCTTGAGTTAAAAAGATATGATGCGCATCCCAAAGAGCAGCCGAAGCAACCGAAGACAGTGACCAAACGTTCGAAGAAGACGGAGAAGTTCAGTGAACCGATCGACTTTCACCTGTCGACTGTGGATCTACGACCACGTCGACATACTACAGTGAACGCGGCGAGTAAGATGCCGAAGATTTCACGGCATAAAGATGGAGGGTCGGAGGTGGACGAGGTGGAGCTACGCGGGCTTGAATCTTCTCGACGGAAAAAAGATGCCGAGCCCATTGATTTCCACTTGTCAACGTTTAACCTCAAGCCACGAAGACACGAGGATCGTCGAACAGAGTCTCGTGGTAAGAAAGAGAAGAAGGAAAAGAAGAAGGGAGAGACGATTCCGTTATACTCCAAGGACGAACCGTGTGATTTAGCGTACTTGGCGAATTTCCGATCGTACACGGTATAGACGGAAACGTGGGAAAGTGAAGGACAGGGCATGGCAAGACTTGGTTTCGCAAAGTTCTGGAGTTCACCTGTGTGTGCAGACGCATTGGTGGTTGTGAGTTGGGATAAAGTGTGAATGTGTTTGAGTTTGGCATTATATTTGTACAAATACATCTGAATATGTTGAATCGCAACTGACGGAGTTTTTTTTCTACGTGGTGGACAAAGTGAAACCCAAGGTTAATCTAGAAAGCTAGGCAAAAAGTTGTATTTTCATCTCCAGCGGAGCACAACACTTCAGTACTTGTGTTAATACTTACATGTAGGCGATTTCCAGCATTTGTTCTCAGCCCAGAAGTTTACTTGTGTCAGTTATCCTTGTCATCGTGTCCTGGAGTCATCACTGTTGACGCTGCTGTCAATTACGTACGTGAAAATATTTTGCAATTTACAGATATATTAAAATTTGTAAATTATTATTATATGTACAGCCAAAAACTGTAGAATCGCGGCTATAAACTAAGATTAAGGCGATTAAGATATCATAAAACATGGCTCGCTCGAGCTTGCCAGCATCACGCAAAACTACGACACGATACTTCAGAGCGAGAGCGAGCGCCAGATCCAAGGCTCCGATATATTTTTGTCAGGGAGTGTATTGCGGCGGTCTCCATTATTGCTAGACTCTCAATGGCGGGCTGACAATGTCACGTTCAACCATGTAGAGGCCTAGATATTGGCAGCCAACCTCGCGGACCACTCCTGCTGCCGCCTTCAGCAAAAGCACATAGACTCGCGTGTCTTCGTGACTGCGTCACCTCTTCCTTCGCCTTCGCTCATTGTCAGCTCGGAGTCAATCGTGACAGCGTTGTCTGTCGTCTCCATATCTTCCAAATTCGACTTGCGAACCGATCGGACCAAGATGCTTTCGGCATTGGAGCCCATCCGGTTCGCGCCAATGCAGCTGTACGAGAACAAGCGCGAAGATCTTATTAAACTCGCGCACGAGCAGTACAAGACGCTGTTCAAGAACGTCCGCTTCGCACAGGTGAACGGGTTCGCCACGCAGGTTCGCGCATTCGCTCGCACAACGCGCGCCACGATCTGCGCCGAAACGAAAATCCGCGCCACGATTCCCGAACTCGTCGACGTGTTCCTTGGAGACCGTACGAACGCAGCGATCGGGTTTGCCCAGTCGCAACAGATCTACCGGTTCCTGGCACCTTCGGATGAGCATCCGTACCGTAGTTGCGGGATGCGCTGGTCTCTGTGGCACTCGCCATCGAAGCTCATCCGACAACGAGACATCGTCTACATGGAATACATGGACACATTTGTGGACGAACGAGGACGTCGCGGATGGGCACGGATGACGCAGTCCTTAGAACATCGAAGCTGTCCGCCGCTTATGGGGTCGCATAATATCGTTCGAGCGTTCTTACACTGCTGCGGCACGGTGTACACGGAGACGGACGATCCGAAAGTCCTGGAAGCTGTCACGTACTACGATGCTGATACTCAGGGAGTGCCACCCTGGATGACCAAGATTGTGGCCAACCGGAAGGCCAAGAACCCGCACAACCTCGAGCATCTTATCCGTCTGGAACATGCTCTGAAAGAGGGAGTGGGTCCGGATTCAGGTGCACAGGAGAACCCCTGAACGCGAAGTTGTGTGTAGGATGCAACGCTGTACTACCGAAATGGGGACGACACCGCAAGTGTCGAGACTGCTGTGCGGTAAGAACGGATACATGTACATGTAGTGAATTATTTGCTGTTCTGTGGTAGTAAACGTCTTGTGTATGATAGCTCATTTGTAAGAGCTGCAGCGACGTGGTGTACTGCGCGATCCAGGGGCGAAGGAAGCTCCACCGGATCTGTGTACACTGCGTGGACGACTTCTTGGCACGAACGAACCGGCAGTTGGAGCTCACGTTGCCGTCCAGTGTATCGCTCCAGTCGGACGACGTTAGTTCACCAGGAAGTTTGGGCGAAAGGTTCTTGTCGCTCGACAGCGTGGACGCGAGTACAGTTGGCAGCTCAGCCCGTAAGTAGTTGGCTGTATCATTCTTTTGTTTCAAGGTGGAGATGCTTATCGGTCTTACAGCTGCGGACTTGGCTTTCAGGTTCGAACAGAGCGGATAGAATGTTAACTAGCAGCTTCTCGAGCACAGCGGGGTCCGAGAGCTCGTAGTCGCAACGTAGGCAGGGCACACGGAGTCGTCATGCCATGTCCGAGGGCACGTCGACGACCGCCGCGGTGGACTTGTTGTATAAAAAAAGAGAGATTTGATCGGAATGTAGTGTAAAATTCTCGTGTGCGTGAGGTTCCTCTCTAGTAGAGTCTCTAGTAGAGACTCTCTGCTGCGGTGACTGATGCCTAGACGTAGGATTGCAGATACCCATGCTGCTGACTGTAATGTCGACTGCAGCGGACGCAGTCGTGCAGACCTCATTTGGTGGGACCTTTATGACATTCCTTGTAAAAGCTAGGCAACGAAGAGGACGCAAACTTTCCTGAAGTGACTGCAAGATGCTCATAAGCAAGCGTTGACGGCGTCCCTGACTCAATGTCCATAAAGTCTTGGTGTGATCACGTGATCGACTATCGACATGGTTGAGTCCGACAACAATTTACACGTAGCGTTTGAAAAAGTATGGAGCAAGAGAGCTGCACGTTTTGTTCCATACGCCTTCTACGGCATCTTGCCATAGTAGCATCGGCAAGTAGAGAGCGTCGTGACTTGTCAAATGATCGTTGTGCGGCCGTTCTGTTCAGTCATCCGCATTAGTTGACGCCAGTGACAGCCACAGCTTCACGAGCTTCACTCGTAGAACGATTCGTACTGTTGAGCAGTTCATTTGACCAGAGTACGCGGCGACCTGAACATGAGCTCACAAGTTTGTTACTTTGTAATAACGATGCCCAAATGCCCGAGTGCTTGTACACTGAAGGTACAGGAGTTGATTTCGCGCTGACCAGCGAGAAGTTTCCAGTCGGGCTGTGGTGGCTCGCAAGAAATGTATCCGGTGAACGGTGCTCTGCTCGCCGTGGCATTACAGCAGTGTGTAATGCTCGCAAAGTGTTGGACAGCGAGTTGCACCAACGCTCTCCTGGCAAAGGCTTGGCAAATACTTCGAAGTACATGTATATTGAAAGCGAGCTTTGGTTTCAACATTCTTGATCGGGAACGAACGAGGTCTTCGAAGCCACTACGTAACCCGTCAACCTACTGGCCGCCACGGATGCATCGAAAGCTCACCGACTCTCAACAATCGGCGATGCAAATCTCAATAAACACAGCAGCGAATTCGCGTTCCCTTCCGCGACACACAAGTCTAATACTGTAATACCGGTGTACCTGTGCTGAAGTTCCCCTGAACAAGCGTAACTTGGACTTCATATACCCCTTTATATCGGATCATTTGAATTGGGGACACATTTGACAAATCACACGAGCACAGATAATTCCCTATGTAAATTGATCAAACGACCTTCGACGCCTATTGAGGGGACTTCTGTAAATATGGTCATTTCACGTGCAGATGCGGACTTCATATCTTTAGTACCCATCCGCGAAATACACCGAAATCTCGTTCAATATCCATGTTACATTTTCCAATATTAAAGTACTTCAGGAGCCTACAGTTCGAACGAGAACGTCGAAAAAAAAAGTATTTTGGCAGCATGAGCCTCCCACCCAACAATGAACCTGCGAAAAGTGGCATAAAGGGATCACGAAGCTAGACGAAGCTACCCAACTCATGGCTCGCACTCGCATCGCGCCACTCTCGTCTCGCTTCTGTCAGTGCTGGCGGACCAACTGTTTGCGAACAATACAGCGACCTTGTACATGGCGCATCCCACGTCAACTTGTAGGACATGCACTCGTCCTGCGCTTGGCACGACTACAGATGGATGCCTCTCTTCTTCTCCCTCCAGCAGCGATCAAACATCGAAGCCGTCGCCTTCCCCATTCTTCTTCCGGAATCACGACTGCAGAGCTGGTTTTTAGCGCCAAGTATTGACAGGATGGTGCAGTATACTTACTCACGGTCACCCGACCACCCGTACGCGCTGGAAATGCTACCACTACCCAAGGAAGAGCTAAACAACCTTCTAGGAGACGCGAGAGCAGCGTTCCAGTCGCTGTTCCCAGCCGTACATGCCGCCGTTCGGTTCGGAAGCGACGGAGAAGTGTTCAACGTGGCGCATCGTAGCGGCAGCAACAGCAAGTCCATGGCCATGTGGACGACGTCGCTGCTGAACGGCACACTGGAGGAGGTGGCCGCTTTGTATCTAGACCCGAACGGACGCGTTCCAATGGTACTGGACTCGGCGCGCTCTCGACGGCTCTATGAGCTCGTGAAACCTTCGAACAGCAAACCGCTGCGAGGCGCCGCCATGCGCTGGTCGCTGTGGAAGCCGCCGTCCAAGCTCTCGGACGGCAGAGACGTCTGTTTCCTCGAGTATATGGACTCGTTCGTGGACCGTGAAACGGGACGGCGGGTGTGGGCACGCGGCATGCGATCCATCAACCACCTATGTTGTCCGGCGTCGCAACATCCGGACGGTCCGGTGCGAACGTACATGCGCGTGTCCGGCATAATCTTCCGAGAGACCGACTGTCCGAACGTATTGGAACACGTCATGTTCATCCATATCGACGGCAGAGGCGTTCCGAACTGGGTCGTACAGCAAGCTATCGCTTCGAACAAGAGGGCGGCGGATAATCTCAACCAGGTGCTAAAGATCATGCGTCAACTAAAGCCTCGCCAAGCTCCTGGTTCTACGAATTCAAGCGAAGACGGCAGCCGCGACTGTAAGGCGTGTGGAGAGCGCGTCTCCAAGTGGACGATCGTAAAGAGATGCCGCTTCTGCGATGCGATTTTGTGTAAGAAATGCGTCGACATCTGTTACCATCGCGCTGACGCAAGCGGGAAGAACCACCGAATGTGTTTGTCTTGCGCGATCTACACGGGCTCGACGAGTCGTAGCTTGAGTGGACTGGACCGTCCGAATCGGTCCCAATCTCGAGCTCGGAACGCTACCGAGATCCGCGACCGGAAGCTGTCCGAGTCGGTATTGACAGCGTTATCCAAGCAGAACAGTCTTCCGACCTACGCGATGCAGTCCAGTGTCTGTTCGGAAGGCGAGCGACCGTCGATTTCCATGACGGATTCGGTTGGTAGCGGGTCACGAGACGATCCGGCTGCAGTCCGTGAACGTCTGGAGAACATGCAGCTGTACAGCCCCACCAGCTACACTTCGAACCAGGAATGGAGACAGCGAACACGCAGTCGAGTGCTCACGCTGGACTTGGCGCTGGAGCCGCAACGAGCAGAACCCATCGATCTGTCGTATCTGTCCGAACTGGTTACGCCTCGGGCTGGCGCTACCAAACGCGCCGTCGATATTTAAGAAACAAGAGAAGTATTAATACCATTAAGTACTTGAAAAAACATATCAAGCTGTCAAGTGGACGAGAACCCTGACGAATACCCAAAACTTCGAAAGAAGGAGCAAATCAGCGCACTGATGAAACAAAATGTCATAATTTGAAGTTGCTTTTTTTTGGTAATTTTAAATGGGTACGGTTGTCAAATGAGGTCCCATTTTGCTCATGGATACACTTTCTGAGTAATCGAAAGAAGACATGGAGGACACCGAGAAGGAGCTGCAGCGCCTGGAATCGAACCACTCGGAGCTGCTGCTGCACCAGGAGACGCTCAAGAAGCAATTGACCTTCAAGAAGCAGCAGCTGAAGCAGTTCCAAGCTGCAGTGAAGGAGGCGCAGACCTTGCTGGACGAAAAAACTTCCAAGTGACGGAAAAGAGGCCGAGCAAATGGCTACAGAACGATCAACTCACATGCCATTTTACAAAAAGAAAACAAGAAAGACACAAGAAAAAAAACGAAAAAACACAAACTCTTCATCAGCATTTCACGCTCGCCGTGCCAATAAATGTCGTTCGCTCGCTTCCGTCTCCTGCAGACCTTCCACACCTTCCTCATTGTGTCTTCGTCACCTCTCGCTCGTGTGAATGGGTCTCTCTCCTCGTTCTTGGCTGCAGTTCTCGCTCCATTCTCCACCCATTTACATGGACCCAGCCATCGCAGTTCCATTGGCGACATCTGCCCCCATCGGCGTGTACGACGCATTAAAAGCCGGAGGAATATTCTACACAACACGAACAAACCACACATTAGACCAGAGGACAGCAGACCGCAGCACAGCTGTCTGTGTACCTGGTACGCACGTTGAGAGGCGAAGCGGCGATTCATGGCTTCAATGTCGTCGGGCCGCGTGAAATCGTGTTGCTGCTCGTGTTGCTGACGCTGCGTGTAGTTGCCGTGGTGTGCTTGTTGCCCAATGGGCTGCTGTTGCTGTTGGTACCCACTTTGAGGCTGGTTGCCTTGTTGGGCATACTGACCATAGGCACTGTAGCCATAAGCACCTTGTTGGTACTGCGGGTAGCCATATGCAGCATTGTAGCCATAGTAGTTCTGTACCCAAAAAAGTAAAAAGTTACTAAAATGAAAACATTCCAAAAAAAAAAATTGTTCCAATCCCCACATACCTGGTATCCAGCTTGATACTGGCCGTACTGCTGGTTGTAGTAGCTGGTGTGGTTAGCTGCACGTGCTGCGGCCGATCGCCCCCACGCACAGCGCACCTTGACTCCACTAACAACCTGCCCGTTCATCTGCGAGATGGCTACTTCCGCAGCCTCCTTGGACGAGTACTGCACGAAGCCACAGCCACGTCCAGGCGGCACTTTGACCGACACGATCGCTCCTAGCGCTCCAAACCTCGCTCGCAGCTCATCCTCCGTCGTGGCAGGGTCCAATCCACCCACAAACACCGTCGTGTTGGTGCCTTCCTCCTCCCCCATAGTGAAGCCAACTTGTTGTCGAGATTTGTTCCTCTCGGTGGCTACACTGACGCGCATGGGACGAGAGGAACAATAGACGCCGTTCATGGTATGCAGCGCTTGATCCGCCTCTTCTTTACTGCCGAACCGCACGAAGCCGAAGCCCTTGGACATGCGCGTCACCGGGTCCATGACCACTTTGGCGCCTCTCACAGTGGTAAAGCGAGCGTTGAATGTGGCCAGCAGCAGCTCGTCCGTAACATCGGGAGCCAGGTCGCCCACAAAGATCGAGTGATCGTCTGATGTTTCAATCCGCCGTCCGCCAGCTCCCCAGTTCATCCGGAACCGGTGCATCGTGTTCGCTAGTCGAAATAAGAGAAATGTTACATATTATCAGATTTTTTTGTTACAGATAAGAAAAAAAAGCATTTGCAAAGAAACGAAGTGTTGCCATACGGATAAGTTGCCCGTTAAGCGTCTCCAGCACTTGCTGAGCCCCTTGTTGTGTCGGGAACTCGAGGAATCCGTAGCCTGCGGGGTATCCCGTCACCTTGTCACGGATCAACTTGACCACCGGCTGCTCGGCTGTCGAATATGATACAAAAACAACCATAGAATGGGTCATATACGTCGTGAGCTCTTGAGTTGAAGCTCTCTTTTCGAGGCTTTTAAGACGCACCGGCCGAGGAGAAGAGCGACGTGATGAAGGCTTCGTCCCAGTGCATCTGGATGTCGCCCATCCACAGCGTCTTGCATTCCGTCTCCATGGCGCTCGAGAGTCTCCCAGACGCAGCGATAGACAGAGAGGGAGGGCACGTTTCGTCCGCGGGCGAGTTGGCTTGTGTTTTTTCTCCCCCGGCAGGCAACGTCGTGACAATGGCTGGTACCACAAAAGCTTTCACCGAATGTACCTGTTACGCCACTAAACTTGATGGTACCTCTAATGGTTAGGGCTCCAAACCATGAAACGACGTGAGCGCTAAAAAAATGGCTACATTTGATCTGTTACAGAAATGGCTCCACATTTCGATGGCACTTCCATTTTCGTCGTCTCTGTCGTCTAGACCGACGTCCACTTCATAATGATAGCACCCACGCCGCTGGGTAACATCAGTGAGAATATGACTATGACGCTGCATTCGTCCATGGCGCGACGCAGCTCGCTGGGAGTTCCTGTATCCACTTTGATCTTCCCACGATCCGCAGCTGATCGAAGTGAGGCCAATAAATTGACCAAGGCCATGGAGGAGAAGTATGGCTTCCACTATGTTACCAACTCGTTTACGAAGGATCCGCTCGTGGAGCTCGACTTCCAAGCCTTTTACACCGAAACCAACCTGGCTCCTGCGCTCTACGCCAGTCTAGTGTGTTGGCTCATCTGGATCACGCTTGGTACACCTGACTGGGTGGGCTTCTACGACGACGATCCAGATGTCCGAGAAGCCTCAGGACTGCGACTGTGGGTCTCCGCCTTCATCTACCTCCCTGTGCCCACACTAGTAGCATGTTGTCGCTCGAGATACTTTGTCGGTCACGAACAAACCCTACTGTGTCTCATCGCACACTGCTTCGCTGCCGGTATTCTAGGCCAGGGGCTCATCAACGCGGACGACTATACCCGAGTTTTTCTCAAAGACTTGAAGTCGCTCTTCTCGCTAGCTTTCCATGACGAACCTCATGGGACGGACGACAGGAGACACTCCGAGGGGCCCGACACCTCCTCGAACAACGACACGATTCTATTGGACGGATCTACCGAGTGGTGGATCTATCAGAACCTTGAGTCGTCAGGAAGAGATCTCGTGTTGGCATATATTAATCGAGGTACGTTTAAAGATACTTTGCTGGTTCAGAGATCTTTACTAACGCTACGCTTGAGGTAGTGGCGATCCCTATGGCGCATCTGAACATGAACTTGCTGCGACCATTGGTGGTGTTGCTTGTATCGCCTCTGTTCAAGCTGGACGCGTTCCACTATCTGCTTCTGGCTTTCGGTATTAACCTGGAGTTCTGCATTGTCGTCTCGCTTCAATACCCTCCCTCAAGTTCGACTATCTTTGTGGTCAACAAGTTCCTGCTGATCTTCATACTGGTTTGTGTATCGGCAGTACTCGTTGTTCGTGTACGCCAGATAGATCGCTTCTTGCGTCTCAACTTCCTACACGCTAAGATCGTCGAAGAGCGAGCACGTGCTTCACATTTACAGAAAGAAATCATCCTCAATGAGAACAAAAGTCTTAAGAAAATGCTCGAAGAACGAGTAGGTGGCCATGGAGATGGCAGTCCACCGCTAGACTTCGACTCGCCGATGGCCAAAGTTCTGCTCGACCTCAAGGCCTTGCAACGCGCCACTGAATTGTCACCGGAACTTCGTGAAAATCTGGACGGAATCGTCACTTTACTGATGCGAAAAGGTCAAAATCTCTTCGCCCCAGACATCCACGAGCAGCTTAAGATGAAACGTGATGGAGACTTGGACGGCGACATCAAGTCGTGGGCTACTACCGTTCTTGCCAACAAATCCTACACGCGCAATCGTCGAGCCTCCGCCGTGTTCCAGAACAGCGTCGAGAATCCCACTAATACCAGTATTAAGGAGTCAGAGAGGAGTATGACTGCGAGCTCTAGCAACACAAGCGTCTCTATAAGTCCCACCAATAACAGTAGCACCAATCGAGCTGGTGAAACACGACTACACCCTGAAGTTACAGCTCCGACTGATGAAGTATTGAACGCTGTTGGAGAACTCATGGAACGTGACGGATGGAGTGTCGACACTTTCGAGTATGTTGAAATTATAGCTGTATATCTCTAGTTTACTAATTTATTCTGGTTTCGTAGAGTGGCAAGATTGACCAACAACAAACCGATCTCGTTCATCACGTACATCGCATTCGAGCAACATAACCTCTTCGATCTCTGCTCCGTCAATAAGAGTACACTAGCCAACTTTCTTTACTTCTTGGACATCGGATACCACCGCAACCCTTACGTACGGGCCCACTTCTCTGTCGTCTTCTTAAAATCTAACTGGCGTACTTTTGTGCAGCATAATAATTGCCACGCTGCAGATGTCGTGAGCTCGGTGGAATATCTCATCTCGGTCATGGACAATGGCTACTTACAGGATTTACTAACTTACCAGGAGGTATTTGCAGCGATCATTTCTGCCGCTATCCACGATTTCAGACACCCCGGCAAGAACAACAACTTTATGATCAAGAGTGGCAGTGACTTGGCCATCGAGTTCAGCGACTCGTCCGTTCTGGAACGGATGCACTTAGCCGAAGCCTTTTTCTTAGCGAAAGACCCACTTTTCAACATCTTTGTGGGGCTGTCGCCTGGCCAGTTCAGTGAAGTACGCAAGGCCATCGTTGAGATGGTGTTATCGACCGATCTTACTGTTCATTTGCAGCTTGTGGGGAGCTTGAAGACAGCGCTGATATCTCAGGAAGATGCAGAGGTGGAACACTCGCCCATGCTGCTTATGAAGATCGTTATCAAGTGTGCGGACCTCGGTCACTCATCCAAGGCATTGAAGCTCCACGCCCGCTGGTCGGATCTCATTATCGAAGAGTTTTTCTTGCAGGGGGACGACGAACACACTCTGGGGATGGACATCTCGCCGTTCATGAACCGTAACAGCGAGAATAGCGCTCGTAACCAGGTCGGATTCTTTGAGTTTATCGTGTTACCGTTTTTTGAAGTCGTGGCCGAAGCGGTATTCCGACCCGAGTTTAAAACAATTCTGGATCAGGCGCATCAGAATTATAAACTCTGGAAGAAGGCGGATAATATGCAGATTAATTCTATCAAAGATATTCTAGACCAAGTTCTGGACCCTGGAGCAGCCAAGACAGCAGCTCGAGCTCCAGTCGGTCACTACACCTTTGCCAATCCAAACTGGTGGTAGTGTAAACCAAAACGGAGTGTCCCTTATTTAGAAATTTATTTTTTTAAAAAATTAGAAATCCCCAAAATTAATCCAGACCAATACGGATTTAGTGTAAAGCAAAATGATGAAGTATATCTTGTTCGATGGTCGCCTCGATAAGAGTACCTTGTCTTCTACAGTACTGCACATGCACCACGTACATTACATTAGTGCATTGGCTATAGCCACGAGCGCCCCGCACCGGACGCCGTTATAAGTGTACGAACTCTTCTTAACGCTGACCGTCCAGGCAAGCAGCCCCAACACGAGCGCTTAATGGCACGTCAATCGCTGATGCGCCGTTTTTGAGACGCAAACTCAGAGCTGCAACCCCTCTCCTTCCATTCCCCACGGCTGGTTAACATCTGCAAGCGCAGCCCAAAGCTCTCATCCTTGATGTACTCTGTCTAATCGGGTTGCTAGCCGTCTTGGTCCCTCTATCGATGATTATAAAGGCTGTACAAGCTGAGAGGTCACTGTGTGCACCCACACTCTCGTGTTCTGGCGCCCATACGCAGGTTCACGCCCCCTTACATCTTTGTGTGTACCCCAGTCCGCAGCGCGCCCGTAGTTCGTATTGCTGGATGTGTCACTCGCGTTATTGCCAGTTTGCACTACACTAAATCTACATTGCTCTAAAAACTAATTTTGTAAAATTATTTCTCAAATTTAGATGTTACTTCGGTTACTTCACTCCGTTTTGGTTTACACTACCACCAGTTTGGATTGGCAAAGGTGTAGACGCGTCCATAGGGATTTGTACTGTGTCTGGAGTGTTTACGTCCGATCCAGAACTTGGTGTGGTCTCCGTTGCTCTCTAGAAGCGCGAAGAGAAGATACAGACACGACACCACGTGGCCCAGACACAATAGAGCGCCCACTATTAACGGACCGTAGCGGGCGTTGCGTATCCATTGCGTTGAGTTCCCAGCAGCGAAACTCGTCTCTCTTGTGTAGATCCAGACGCCGACGAGCGCCAAGCCGACGAATTGATTGAGTATGGACGCAGTGGGATAAAGAATGATGGTCTCATGGTAGAAGAGTGCGGGTTTTAGCAGCGGCAGCAGCGCGAAGACGTCGGGAGAAGGGTCGAATACAGCAGCCAAGTCCACAAGTAGCAGCAATACTAGCGTCCCACAAGCCACGAACCACGAGTATCGAGCGGCATTGCCTTTAGTTGAAGAGTGAGTGACGTCCGGAGGATCGAATACAGAACGACGAGGAGCTGATGCAGCCTGGGCAGCGCTCAGCAGGTCCTCTTCGCTGTCGCTGTCACTCACAGCGCGGATAATCATTGCGATCTTGTGGAAGTGCCGCTGATGATACCGGTTTTACTCTCACTAAGTACGATTAAACGGGTTTCGGGCTAAAAGTTGACGTTTTTCTGTTGGACACGGAGAGGGGAAGTACATGTACAAGCTCACAAATATACGAGTAGTGACAGCGACATGTTACACGTACATGTAGTTGATGGAGGAAAGTGATCCATCCGGCTAAGGAAGCTGTTTAACAACCTTGACTTGTGAATCCCATCCGAATCGGATTCAGATTGTCGCCTTCACGAGATGCGAGATGTGTTGCATGGATGCATTTACATGTATTCCTGGCGATCGACCTCCATTGCTGCTTGTATATAGCAAGACAAAAACAAGTAAGCTAAGGTCTTCTACGCAGAAACCGAGTCTTGCACTGGTACATGTTATTGTATCCTTTATCGCTGTACTAGCCACTCGGGTCGAGACCTCGGCATCACGCGCACTTGAAATTGTTTCGTGCGGCCACGTTTTTGACACAACTTCAAGTGCCACGCGAAACCACCTTGTCTACAGCTAGGGTCCTAGCTAGGACTGAACCTTGCTAGCATTGCAAAATCACCCCATCGATTCGATGATCGAAATCGCCCCGTACTACATGTACAAGTGTAGCCATGTCAATTCACAGAAAACGCAACGTACAGTCCCGATCGAAGAGGCATTCCGTGGCTAGAAGCACTGATCCGGTGCACTCAGCAATATGCGCAAAATGGACAGGATCGGTTATACCGGTAGTGGCTCCGGTACCACATCACCTTGAAGTTTGCCAACGTCGCTCATTCCGGATTCTGCTCCGTAACCCAGTCGCGACAACCATTCTCCCCGCCAGCATGCTACGGGCATTGTCGCACCAGCGCATCGCGTCACATCATCTGCGTCTCTCGGCCCGCCGAGAAATCGCTAGCTACACGGAACAATACCGTCGCAGCCTCGAGAAACCAGAGGAGTTCTGGGCCGAAGCAGCGCAAGACATCGAGTGGTTCAAGCCCTGGTCCAAAACGCTCGATACGTACGCAAAACGATAAACGCCCTCGCGTGAACGATAATAATTTACATGTACTTTTCCACTCTAACTTTTCTCTATTGTAGCACGTCAGGACCATCGTCGAGATGGTTCGCTGGGGGTGAGATGAACACGTGCTACAACGCACTGGACGTACACGTGAACAACGAACGGGGCGATGCGGTGGCGCTCCATTACGACAGCCCACTCACAAGCACGAAGACCAATATGACGTACAGTCAACTACTAAAAGAAGGTGGACCAGCATTTTATCTATTTAACCTTTATCAATAACCTCTCACGTCACCCCTTTAACTGTAGTATCTACCTTTGCTGGAGGACTACAGAAACTCGGCGTGAAGAAAGGAGACTGCGTGGTCATCTACATGCCGGCAGTACTGGAGACAACCGTGGCTATGCTCGCTTGTGCTCGTCTCGGAGCCATCCACTCTGTCGTGTTCGGCGGGTTTGCGACACTGGAATTGGCTGCTCGTATAGAAGATGCCAAGCCCAAGATCATCATCTCAGCGAGTTGCGGTGTGGAGCCTAAGGGCATCATAGACTACGGTCCACTGCTCAACGGTGCGCTCGAGCGCTCGAGCTGGAAACCCAGCAGAGTGGTCATGATGCAACGCGACCTTTGTCTCTTCCCCATGACCAAAGGACGTGACGTTGACTGGAGAGATGTCATGGCAATGGCCAATTCTGTTGACGCAGTGCCTGTGCTTGCAACAGACCCACTATACATCTTGTATACGTCCGGCACTACCGGACGTCCGAAGGGTGTGGTGCGAGACAATGGCGGTCATGCTGTTGCACTGAAATGGGCGATGCGCAATGTGTTTGACATTACGCAAGGTGACACGTTCTTCGCGGCGTCCGATATGGGCTGGACAGTGGGGCATTCACTTGTTGTATACGGCCCACTGGTACATGGCTGCACGGTATGCTTTTGAAACATTGATATGGCGTCATAAGCGTTGCTAACAGTTAAATGGTATTTACAGTCGGTTTTGTATGCCGGTAAACCGGTTGGAACACCGGATGCTGGAGCTTACTGGCGTTTGATAACGGAGTACGGCATCAAGTCGATGTTTACTGCGCCGACTGCGTTACGAGCGATCCGAAAGGAAGACCCACATGCTGTACTGCTGAAAGAGAAGAAAGACGAGATCCGCAAGACGTTCCAGTACGTGTTTCTCCCAATCGATTATCAGTTAAGAGCAATTTAACTTGTTATGTTACAATCCAGATCGATGTTCGTAGCTGGCGAGCGTGGAGACCCCAAGACGTTCAACTTCTTCTCAGAGGAGCTCGGTGTTCCTCTAATCGACCACTGGTGAGCTTATCTCGTGGCTAGAGGGGCGATTTTCCGCTACTAAACGTGTATTTACGGCTTGATCAGGTGGCAAACAGAGACTGGATGGCCGATCACAGCCCCGTGCCTAGGCATGCAGAACGAGGATCTTACAGAGGACGGCCATCCGCGTATTAAAGTGGGCTCAGTAGCTCGTCCGGTCCCTGGCTGGGACGTCCAACTTCTGACGGCTGATAACGCCGACGACGATGAGAACCATGGCCACAACCACGAGAAAGAAGAGAAAGATGCCGAGCTGGTGGTCAAGCTGCCTCTTCCTCCAGGTACAGTACGGATTCGTCCTCGTTTGTTGCGTAATGTTGCTCTGACGTGTCGTTGTCATCGATCCAGGTGCTCTGACTACTCTACACAACAGCCCGGACGACTTTTATGCCAAGTATTTCAAGCGGTTCCCGGGTTATTACCACACGGGAGATACCGGACATATCGACGAAGAAGGATTCGTCTACGTAAGTGAACGATGCTATGAGCGCAACCCAGTTAACATTTATCTGTTATTCTAACGGTTAGGTGATGTCACGGACGGATGATGTTATTAACGTTGCGGGTCATCGTATCACTACTGGATCGATCGAAGAAGTGATTATCGAGATCCCGGAGGTTGTCGAGTGCGCGGTGGTACGTACTTCTGAAGATTGAGGACATATTAGCAGTAAAATTCTCACTTTATCGCTTAATGAGTGCAGTTTGGCGTAGCAGATCCGCTAAAGGGCCACGTCCCGGTCGCTCTTCTGGTGATTGACAAGAAAATCGATCGTTCGAAGGAAGAGGTACACTAACTCCGTACCCTGTAACCCCATAACGACACGTGTGTTGCTGCTAACTTGCCGATTTGTGTGCGATACTAGATCATTGAGCAAGTAGTGCGCGATGTGCGTGAGCAGATGGGCAGCTTCGTGTGTCTAAAGGATGTCGGACTCGTGGACGCACTGCCCAAGACTCGCTCTGGCAAGGTCATGCGCGCGACGATCCAAGCTGTTGCCGACTCGGCGCCATTCCGTGTGCCAGCCACCATCGACAACGTTGCAGTACTGGATGATATCCGTAAGGTGTTGCACAAGCTAGGATACGCCAAAACGAATTCCGTCGTGGGCAAGTAGGAGGCTCATTAAAACATGTGGTGAATGTAAACAGTGTTAGCGTGAGTAAACTTGAAAATAACGCTGAAAATAACGCCCAATCACGGTTGAAACAACCAGTCACAATCATTCTGCACATGTTTACAATGTTTTATTACTGGACACTCTTGCAGTTGCCATGTCGAGCCAGGACGCGGCGTTCTTGGGCGAGGTGGAAGACTTCCTCGTGTCCTTCGATCTGCCCATATTCCCGACGCTTCAGTCGCTCACCAACATCGAGAACAGCGACAAAGCGTCTCCCACTGAAGCAGTGAAGAAAGAAATCGTCGCGTTGCCACGAAACGGTGCGAAGAGTGCAAAAGGCAAAAAGAGAAACAAACAGTTGCTCGACCCAGTTGCCAAACACGAATTGGAAAAGGCACAAGACCGCAAGAGACGCAGTTTGTATAGAGAGCGACGCAGAGTCGAGAAGGAGACGCTGCAGCAACAGATTGGGGAGCTCTCGACCGAGTTAACGGAACTCCAAAAAGCCAAAGATGCCGAGAGGTCTCTGGCCTCATCGGCGTGGGAAATGGTGGCAAAACGGCAACTACAGGCTCAAGTTAATGCCGAGGAGACGCAACGTCGACTCCTTACAGCCATTGAGTCTCGAGCTGCTCTCATCCACGAGTTCCAAGCCATCATACAGACAAGTGTCAGCCATGTTCACGATGACGCAACACACCAGCACAAGAGGATTCGTTTCGAACCTTCGGATGCTGAGTTTTTTAAGGCGTACGTAAAGGAACTAGACCATTTTTATGCCCAGACGGATGAGGTTTTAAAGACCTATGGCTTGGACGCAACGGATGCCAGTTGGGATCATCCGAGACGACAGCGGAACGAGGATGGGAAGGCGGGGTACTATGTTTACACCGATAAATACGTCTTGCCATTTGCCTTCCAGCAAGTTTGCCGGTTTACGTGGCTTGTGGCACAGATGCAACACCGTCAGGAAGACCGAGAACGTTTTGACGGCGTGGACGATCCCGAGAACACGTCGGCATTTAAATTTCGAGTCAGCACGCGTCTCAACTCGGGGAGATCCGTGTCGGTGCTAGAGCGTGCGGTAGTTCGTCGCTACGTGCGAGACGATCGATTAGTAATCGTTTGGCGGTTGTTTACCGAAGGAGAGGGAATTTGTACTGGTATGCACGCGGATGAGTCGGGATGGTGCGTGTCGATCCCCTTATCGGGTTCACCGGTATCGGAGACTTTGACTCGAACGATAATGCGCCACGTTCCAATGCACTTTCGCTCGAAATCGACACAGGACGTGGCTGCACAGCAGTTTACCGGTTTTTTACTTGACTCGGGCACCGAAAACGCTCGTGAGATCGGAAGTAGGATGGAAAAACTGCTTCTTCAAGATAAGTAGGAGAGTATTTACACTACTGTACTACATACCTGAATAGAAGCCACCGAGGGAGCACAGTGGATTGCTTATCGTACACGTAGTCGAATCATGGCAACGCGGTATTCACGACGCGATGGAGCTACATGTTCTTCTTCCGTATTGTTTATCCACATTTTTCACAGCAATAAAACTGTTACAGACAATCTTCTTTGTTTTTTCAAATTACTTCGGAGTAGTGATACCCTCAAGTTTCTAGCACTTCTGACGTCGTTAGTGCTAGAATTGCAAGTTTGTGAATTCCGACCAAATTTGCCGTTGGTCGAATCATCCCAGATCGTACTTAAGTGGTCTAATTTCGTATTGAAGTGAAATGGAAGTGCACACTATGAGTTTTGGTAATTTACGATAGGAAAATTACCAAAACTCATAGTGTGCACTTCCATTTCACTTCAATACGAAATTAGACCACTTAAGTACGATCTGGGATGATTCGACCAACGGCAAATTTGGTCGGAATTCACAAAAATTCACCCCGTCTTCCCCCTTTCACCCCTCCCCTCTTTTCCCGCCTTACAGCCTTTCATTTTTAAAGATTTGAAAGCGCTGCAGAAGCTCGCCGTCATCGAAGATATGAACAGCTCCGCGTCTGCCTCGGATTCCAACGCCGCTGATGAGGCCACGCAGAGGCAGAAGGGAAACGCAGCTACGGTCTATGTCGACAAAGATAAACTGGCTCAGACGATCACTTTTCAGACTCATCAGATGCACCGCTTCTTTGAGGCTTTTCCAGAAGTGATGATGGTGGATGCCACCTACAACACCAATGGCGCTCGGTATAAGCTGTTTAGCTTTATGATTCATGACGTATTCGGCCATGTAAGTGACAACTATGTATTTTTGTGACTCACAGTGTGCCATTGAGTCTTTTGGGTCGCTTTGTGCCCCTCGGTACCTTATCGTGGCTTTTGTGATTCTTGATGCCTCATTGTGGCTTTTTGTGATCTGTGTGTGAAATAGGGACAATATGTTCAACATTCACTGATGGAAAATGGGAGCGCTGAATGTCTTACGGACGCCGCCACTTCTTTCAAGACATCCAACCCTACCTGGGATAAAATTCGTGTCATCATTGATGACAGAGATTTTGGTGAAATTTCGCTTCTTCGTGCAGTGTTTCCTGGTGCTCGGATTCTACTTTGTGTGTTTCATGTCGTCGAAAGTATCCGAAGGGTTTTATTTCCTGAGAAGGTATCCCTGATGTCAATCATTCACGTGAAATCACTGAAACAAGGCGACAGAGTCAGCTGCGGGCCACTGGTATTGCACTTCTTTGAGTGCACAGTCCGCGGCATTGCAAGAATCTGTTTCAAAGGCCATTCTGCGGTATATTCGATTGCGGTATTTGCTGAAGTACTGCATGGTTAAATTGTTTAAATACACACCACACCATTGAAAGGATACGTCTTATACGCATAACTCATTTTTCCTTACTTATATGTGTTTCCCGCAAGAATAATAAACTGCGTAGCGACACGACAGACACGACCTTGGTTCTCGTCGATAAAACTTGTATTTGACTCTTTCTTTTGTCATGCTATTGGCCTCCGTGCAGGGGTAGTGACGCGACACGACATGCCAGTAAAAAAACACTTAGACAATTGTACACTCACGTAACATTCCATTTCGAACCAGTGTACGTGCTACATTTAAGCTACAATTAGATTCGATGATGTATGCGCATACACCCCAGAAAGTCTAAGATTGATAACATTTATGAATTTAATTACGTACTTTATGTTCAACGTGTGCCTTTTGTGACTTTTGTTTCCTGGACACACCTATGTGTGCCCATGTGGTGGCTTTTAAGTACGAAGACACACAATCATAGTGTGACTCTAACATTGATCATAACAAATTGTGTACGCGTGCATATACATGTTAGCATGCGATCCAGATAAGAAGGGCGAAAAAAGCATCCAAAAAGGAAATTTTGGAAAGTGGAGTACCTGCGGAAACGGAGCTTGCGTTCGATTATAAGTTACATCAGCTAGATTCCTACCTTAAACTTGATTATGTGGAACTGTCACGACGGTAATGACATTCACCTACTCGATGCGAGCACCGCAACCGGACGCGTTAAGGGCCTGTTTCATTTCGAAATATCTAGAATAAGAATAGCGAGAGATATTCTTACCCTAGCCGCCGGGCTAAACGCGTAAATACTATTGGTTAAGAAGTTATTCTTGGCGTAAAGTTATTCTGACCTTCAGAGTCAGAATAAACTTAGTCCCCGAGATTATCCTGTATAAGAGTGGTTGGTCACGACGTAGACACTTTCTCCATTTGACATCACTCATGGAACACGAGCTAGCTGTTGGTGTCGCATATGTCATGCTGTGTGCATTCGGTCTACTACTCAATGTGGATGGTAGAAGCGTGCGAGCTGACAACACGGACATCTACACGGTAAGAGCCAATTTCTTTAGACAAAAAATGATGACCAGCGACAAGACGATGCCAGCTTTAG
Source organism: Phytophthora betacei (assembly GCA_011320135.1). Taxonomy (NCBI): domain Eukaryota; phylum Oomycota; class Peronosporomycetes; order Peronosporales; family Peronosporaceae; genus Phytophthora; species Phytophthora betacei. The sequence continues at coordinate 1,020,614 of JAANHX010000077.1, forward strand.
AAATGCTTTCCGCATAGGGAGTGGGCGCTCCGACGCTATTGTGGCATTCGTCACATTCTAAATGGCCTATATATTACAAAAGCAATCCTAACTCTGTAGGGAAGAATCGGAAGTTTTTTCCTAAAGGAGAAGATAGCTCAAGTGATGTTCTATCTCGGATCGCGCGGAAGTCTGAAGGATGCGTGCCAAGCGTTTAATGTCAGCAAGTCTACAGGGCCACGAGCACTAACTCAAATCATACATATCTTCTTCAGTGAACGCGAGCGCTTTAAAATTCTACCCAAGACATGCATGTGAGTGGTCTGAGGTAGTTCTGGATTTGAAGGCGTATGCGGAATCGAAGGGGTTGCCGGGGCTATTGAAGGAACACTAATCAAGTGGTCTCGCCCAGCAGGAGTTTTGGGGTTGGTATTGTAGAAAGGGTTTCCCGCTTATAACGCAATGGCAATTGTTGATGCCCATCAGCGATTCACGGTGTTTTCTCCGCCCAGGAAGCTGCAACGATCCGTCTATGTGGAAACGCAGCATCGTGGGTACATACGTGAAGCAACGGCTACCGTTCAGTATGGAGATACTGAGTACGTGCATGCTAACACCCTTCGCACTCAACCAGCGAGATAATCCTGCAATTAACAAGTTCAACAAAGCGCACTCAAGAACACGCATCCCGGTTGAAATGGCGTTTGGGGCACTTGAAGGCCGTTTCCAGATACTACGAAGAGAACTCGACATGAACAGCGATATCGAAGCTGGGAAAGTAAATGCAAGCTGCTTCGTGTTACACAATGTTTCGCTTACATTCGAGCGCAACACCTTAGAGGAGCTGGATAGAGCTGTCCGAGGCGAGCACAACAACAGCATGCATGACGAAATGCTTCTACACAGCGATACCAGTGGCGGCGACCTGAAAGTGTTTCAGGTCGAGGAGGACGTAAAGGAGGAGTTGCTAGAAGGGCAAATAAATGCAATTGTATCGCTAGTGAGTAAGTAAAGTCAGTGAGCGTTTAATACCATAAAACCACTTACATTTGCGTGATTTGAGATTGTCATACTTCCTATAACCGCTTTCTGCACGGTGGATGCAATATTGTCAGCCACCGCGTCGATTTTCGCAGCCATTCCCGCCACACAACCACTAACTTAAAGAATATCCTCGCGCATCGATGCGAAGTCTGTCTGGACAGACGTAACTTCAGTTCGCTCTTGTCCCGAAGGTTTGACAACTATATGGTCCACCAGAGCTGACATGGATGATGCCAAGGTTGATAGGACCGAATCCTTTTTTTGTCTTCTTGGATGGGGTCGCCTTAGCCGGAGAGAACACGGAGCGTCTATTACTGGACCCTTCCACGGTAGTGACAATTCCGTAATCGTGTCCGACGCCGGAGCTCCCTTGGTCTTCGTCCTCGCTATCAGACTCGACTGCTGTTGGGGCACAAACCGTCGTAAGGTACCTCTCACTGTCGGCGATAGCGGTGCCGTTCAAACCACTGTGCGGACCAAACATTCAATCAGTACTTTTTAATACGCAGGGTAAGATGTAGGGTCTTCCGTATTATTACCAGTCCTGGTATCTTCCTTCACAAGTTTCTACGACAGCAGAAAAAGTCAATCCTGTCGGAGGAGCTTCAACAGTATGAAGTCAAAACACTTTTTGCTAACGTACTTTATATTGTGCGGTGGGTGTTTTCAGTCGCCCACGACACGGCTTCCAGTCCCTTTTAGTGCTTAATCTAGCCGCCGCCACCGTCCAATTGTTCTTTCGTCATCTGTATTGCCCTGTTAAAGAAAGCCTACAAAGAGGGTGCTTTATCCGCAAAATCAGGTTTCAAACATCATCCATTGTCACGCGGTGATTGGAATTTTCGCGGATGTAGTTGTAAGCCCTTGACGCTCCACTCCACTAGCAACTCGATTCCAGACACCAAAGGTGATTCCACTAAAACCTGGCGAATACCTGAATAGGACCTGTAAATATTTTTTCTGAGCTCCTGTGGTTGTGACTGTAGATCTCACATTTTATCTTAATAGCCCACGTTACATCGCCGCGCTTTGCGACTTGAGCCAGCATCTGGAAAGGACACTCGATGAATTTAAGTTTGTGTGACGTATGCTTGCCTGTAGACCTCTCTCGCTGAGGCCATTCATGCGTGCTAATGTGCTTGCGCTGGAGCCAATTTCTTGTGGGACGAGAGGAATATCCGAGTCCATGCGTCCGCGGTAGCGTACTTGCTACGGAGATCTGCGCTTCAACAAGCCACGTTATTCACTTCTTTGACGACAAGCGTTTGCCGCGTAGTCTCCATGTACCCCTTCAAACAAACTTCGGGTGTGGCCCATGAGTCATGCTGCACTTGGAATGATGGTACGTAAATTACCTCCTATCATTCCACGTTAGACAGGGATCCTTTTTTTCCATGACTAGACTTGCCCGAATCTGTTTTAGGCTGCGCTTGCGCCTCCAATTCCTCAGATTCTGACTCGTCCTCAGATTCTGACCCCCCCCCCCCCCTACCTTCATCGTTCTGCATGGCGGCGTCTCCATCTGGTCCACCGCTCTCTTGCTGAGCGTCACCCTCTTCTGCTTCATCTGCACCAACGCCCTCTTCGACGGCATCCTCCTTCTCTTCATCGCCTTCATGAGTGACATGCGGTCGAAACTGTTGAGATTGCGCACGTTTAACGGCTTTCGCCCTCTCCGAGCGCGTCCGCGCGCTGTCTAAGCGTTGTTTCTGCCCGATCCTCCTCAGCCATCTGCGTCTTGATGTTGGTGGTCTTGTGCGTGCGTGATTTCGGGGATGCCCCGGGTCGAGGTCGAGCTGGGACTGCCGCGTGGCGCCAACGTGGTGGCTGGGAGGCAGAGCCAAAATGCGAAAATAAATTACTGATTACCCCCCCCCCACCTGGTATTTACCTGGGTATACAGTTGGATAATCACTGTATCACAAAACCTGGACCGGACTATTGCCCCTTAACAACTCCCGCGCTTCCTGCGACATGTGAATCGATGCGCTATTTTGCTGATACACAAAATCCACACCTTATTTTAAATTCGCAAAATGTATCAAATACTCTGACAAAATAGATATACCGCGCCGAAGCTTGTCGGACACGAGCACAGCCAATTCAGACTTACCCTAAGAGCTAAATCCTCCACACACCATGACGGAGCATCCGCCATTTTGAAGGCACATTGTGGTTTGCGATGGGTGGCGGACGTCGTGCCAATACTGTTGTAGCTAATCTGGGTTGTCCAAATTGATGTTTTTTCTCGTCCGAAAAAATAATTGAGTAACTTGTTTCCTTTGAAACAACAACCATGTCTTTGGTCCACGCTAGGCGAGTTTTGTTATGTGCATTTCGGTGAGCGGGAGAGTGGTTTCCATCTTTGAGTTTACAAGCAAGTCGACGTCAGCTAGCCGACGCCTGATCGCTCGCACCGAGCAAGTGAAGTTGCAGTCGACCCTTGAGCTGCAGTGCCGAAAAGCTCTCTGATGCAGCCTTGCGAAGCAGTCGTCGGACGAGTTTCTCCGTGATAAACGACTTACGTCCTGAACGGGCGGCACTACGAGGTAGCAGCGCACGACCAACTGCGTCTCTAGAGCGTTTGACTTGCCTTGAAATTGCAAATTTTACTAGATGGACAGCTTTAGCTGGTTGGACACTGACTTCCCTGCCTCACGAAGACCTCGGACTCTTCCTCTCTCTACATTGGTTAGCCCCGAGTCTATGCGGCTGCAAAACAGCAAGTGAGCAGGAAGTTACAGCTCGCGCGATCCCCATATTGAGGTGGGAGCGCAAACGGCTGGAGGCGCGGTGTCTACCGCATTTGTTGACCATCATTCTATTAATATAGAGTTTTAAATGATTTTCGGCTGGCTGGAAGCTTGGACCTCCTCGCCAAAAAAACGTTGTATGGGGGTATTCAACGCACCACAAAAACTGGAGTGTTAGCTTAAATAAGCTTTTATGCTGTACAAAAGGAGTAACATATCGAAAGCACAGCCACAGAGACCAAATCTTGGCTGAACTATTGACGAAAAGGTGTGGTCGGTTTCTTCTGTCCTGCAGTATTTAAAATGTTGTGTTTTCAATCACAACATTTTAAATAGGTTTAGGGTAGAAAATAATGATCGGTCGCTCTGGGCCTGCTTTCGGTCTAAATTACTTTGGTATAGTGAAAATTTAGATCCGAATCTTGAACACGGCCTAATACACTTACACTGTAAACTGAAAAGCGCGTAAGTGATTGCCGAGATTGTATTAGCAGCTATTAATAATGAGAGTAGATTTTATGATTCCTATAATACTCGAACATTTTGTGCGCGGTTCTTTAACAGACCAGCTTGCACTACTTACCCGCTTGTACTGCCTATTTGCGCTTATAGGCCACGTAAGAAGGACGAACAATCGAGGGAGCACACAGAAAAACTAACTGCGGAAATAGTCGCGTGAATGATATATTTAGGTACGAGGAATTATCAAATTCTATCAAGTAAATGAGCGTTAGATTACTTGCATAAACATAAAGACATGTGGCGGCGTGCTTCATGTTGTGGGCTGCATGTTGTTGGCACTTTGATAGTAGCGCGACATAAACATTCACAGAGATTCTAAGCAAAGATGCTACAAAGAGACGATCTGCGCACAGCCGCGAACCTCCTAAAATGAAATCCAAATGAGAAGCATCATCTTTCCCAGAAATGGCAGGTTGGTCGGCTACGTACACAGATTTTTTGTAAAAATACTAGTAAATGAGCTCACAAAGCTTAGGCCCTGTTTCTTTTAAGATTATCTTTGGAATAGCGTAGACCAGAAAATGACATCCAAACGAAACAGCTCACGGATTAAGTCTAGCACCTTGCAAGACGATATCGGTTTCAAGAGGAGAACCCGTCACGGTCCAACAACTCATCAAAACCCAAACCGTTAATTGAACGGCGGCTGCCCCGCGACGTAAGTGGACGGACAGCCAAGCAACTTCTTCGCCGCGTGCAGGTTCGTCGGCACTACACGAAGAATATTCAAGTGCTGCTAATACCAAGCTGTTGCTGATCTGTTGTCTCTCTTCTCCTAGGGCTTGAGTGCAAGGCACGAGACACTGCAGCAGGGGACCTTGCTGGCATTGGGTTTAGCAAGAAAAGGAGGGTAATGATCCATCTTGCTTCGGCGTCAGGCTGCGAAACGGCCTCGACCAGCGTGGGATTGAATGATGTGCCTGTTAGGCTGAGCTGGGACAAGTCCGCTCGATTTTCAACCTTCCCGACAACGAAAGCCGCGCGCTAGAAACTGGATAGCAGACGAGGTACGTCGTCATTTAATATTTGCGCAGCAACAAGAGCGTTGCCTAACTTAGCTATAACGCGACATATTGTTGAGCAGCTGCGACTTCGGTTCCAGACAGAAGGCAGGTATTAGTGTGAGCACATATGTGTGTTGGAATGTACTTACGATTGTGAGTTATATTTGGAGATGTCAAGCTATCAGACAATGATGCAGTGGCCGATATGGTTCTGAAATTTAAGGAGGAGCCGGTCACGAGCGTATCTTCAGTGCATGAAAGCGCACGCGGTGACACTGGAGCAATTTCGATCACGAGCGGACACATGTGGGCTACGGCGGACAGGTTTCCTGAGATCTTGCAGACGGACTGCTCGCGCAAGTCAAACCAGTAAGTAGTCATTTGTATTCAGGTTTAATCTAGGGAGGAGGCAGGTTTTGACCAGTTTTTTCTTTTGTCGGTAGATACAACTATATGCTGCTTTCAATCGTTGCAATGGACCAATACGGGGTAGGACAACCAGTGCACTACTCACCCATCGAGATAAACAGCGATTGGCACATGGGTAAAAGTTTGGATCATATCAAGCGGGCGAATGAGCACTGGCGATTCGTTCGAATCATAATGTTGACAAGGATATGCGACAGATTGATGTGATACGAAAACAATTGCCGGAAGCCCGCGCTCAACTCGGTCACTTTTATGTTATCAAGTGGATTCACGATCAAATCCGCATATCGAAGAAATTTGGTACCTACGAAGCCGACGTGTTGCAGCAGATGAAGCATACCATCACGAACATGACCTACACCAGTACTGAGGGGGACAACGAGTTGCATCGAGCCGACTTTAAAAGTTTGTCGCTAAGCGTTGTGGGAATACTTCGATAATAATTGAAATGATTGTCGTGAGATGTGAGCTATGGCGTTTCATCTGGATCCCCCCCACTTCACGAGACATACGAATAATCGTGTTGAATCTTGGTTTGGCAAATACAAGCGATATCGGAAGGGCCACCTGGCAATGCGTGCTAGCTTGAAGGTCCTACCGGAGTACCAGAGCCGAAAGGAGGAAGAATACCGGAGTAAATTACGATACCAGGTACTCTGCGCGATGTGTCGTATTCTGAAGAGATGAATATCACACTCGAAATGACAGCTCGCTGGGTAGCCGCGTATATCAAGAAGCAGTACGATGTCGCTGTTGACGCTGAAACTGAGTCTTACGCTATGACGTACAATGGCCGTAATATTAATATACGTAATAATCTGTACTCAGTAGTTTCTGCGAGTTACAATGACTAAAATACAACTGTTTATTTTTTATTTTTTTTAGCATTAATAAGTTATCTAAGTGGGTTTCTATGATGTTCTGCTAAATCGAACATGTTACATGTACAGCAGTAGCCGCCCGTAAGGACTGGCCGTAATAACGACGCTGAGACGCTGTCGCTTGAGCCACAAAGATAGATGGCTTTAGATTGAACAAAAATAACTTATACATGTATGTGCCGATGACAACTACTACTGTCAGCGAAATGAACTTGACCATTGTTATCTAAGCGGTTTTTAGACAGCAAAATTCTGATTGTACTTAATAGGCGGACGTGTTGCCGACAAGGGCGTAGGATAAGGTTTTACATGGAGCGGTAAAACGTGTAAATTATGGTTATTTTAAGTAGACCCCATAAAGGAAAGTTAATAAACTTACACTCCTGGACGCAATTATACGGCCACCTCGTCGAGTGCCCAGAACTCAGTCAATTTTTACTATTTGACGGTGCGGTTTTCACACAAGTTGCAAAACATGCTTTAAAATAGCAGGGATGTGCTAACGCTCGCGTTTTTGCACTTTATAGGGAGGCTCACATACAAAAAAGAGATTTGTCAAGCTGGACACAATTTACGGCCACCATCGGCCCCATACAAAAACCTATATAAAATAAAACCTGTGTCGTTTTGGCTGACTAGAAATTTGTCAAGCCTGAGTTTCTGTAGGCGGTTAAATGGACACCAGGGATCGAAAGCTCAAAGTAGTTGCATGGGGGGGGGGGATGTACACAATAATATTATATGTAACGTGTTGCACTCGTACCTCTGTTTGACCAATATTGATGGAGAATTTTGTAAATGTAAGATCGCGACGACTACACGGTGTTCTCCATATGATCTGCTATAGTAAAAAAATGCGGATGGGTTTATTGCCACTAGCTAAAAATTCATCTTTAAAGTATCAAACAAAAAAAAACACTGCCGTCAAGAACACGAACAGCAAGGCGTCTTGGGTTTGTTTGCTGGTTTAAACCGAAGTGAATAAAATTGATGTTATCGCTCTTCCGCTTGTCTTTCCTGTCCTTTGTGCACTAACTGCTCCTACCTACCGTCGCTACCAATCGTATAGGTGTTGTACGATATGAACCAATCACAGGACGGTTCACTACTGAACCGGTCCAACGGCTCGAACCGCGCATGAGCGGTGCCTGCTCAGCACTCCCACTCACCGCTTACTGCACGGTGTCCAACTTCTCCTTGATACCGCTAGCGTTCCGCAAGTACTTGAGCGTATTGGTGCCAAGCCTCTTTGTAAGCATGTCCACGAGTTGGTGCTTAGTGTCCACGTAGTCAATCTTGACCGTTCCGTTCGCTACACTTTCCCTCGTGAAGTGGTGCTTGATGTCGACATGCTTGGTTCTGGCATGATAGCCAGCGCTCTGGGCCAGTGCTACCACCCCTTGGTTGTCTTCCCAGATCTGCGTAGCCGCTTCTTGGCCCTTGCTATGTACTTCAACATCGCGCGCGTCCACAGTACTTTTTGGGTGCACAGGCTCAACGCCCTGTATTCAGCTTCTGCAGAACTCAGCGCTACCGCTCTCTGAAGATTCGACTTGAACACCACTGGACCGCTCCCGATCATCACTATCACACCTGACACGGAACGCCTATCATTGATGTTGCTCCCCCAGTCAGCGTCCGCGAAAGCTTCAACCGTAACCTTGCTCGATCCTCCGTTGTACACGATCCCAAGTGTGCGTGTCGTCTTCAAGTACCGAAGCACACGAATCGCAGCTCGCCAGTGCGGTAGACCAGGGTTCTTGAGGAATCGCGACAGCTGCGTCACCACGTAGGCAATATCCGGTCTAGTACACGTCATAATGTACATCAGACATCCGATTAGAGAACGGCACGGTCTTGCCTGCCTCTCAGTACACTCCGTCTTCGTTCCTGGTGACTGTTCCTTCGACGATTTGAGGTTGGACGCACAAGGGCTGTCGGTACCATTAGCGTTCTGCTACCCGAACCGTTCCGTTACATCGTCGATGTATCGCGTCTGCTTGATCATCAGTGTTCCGACACTTTTGTCGTCGTCAATCTCCATTCCTAAGATTAACTTCGCGTCGCCACTTTTTCATCTTGAAAGCGTTCTTGAGGGCCTCTTTGGCTTCACAGATCTCGTCGCGGGTCTTGGCAGCGATGATCATGTCGTCCACATAGAGACAGACATATATGTAACCGCTCTTGGAATGCTTCACGTACACACACTGATCCCACCGCAACTCTTGAAACCGCTCTTCATGAAGACTCTGTGAATGGTCTTGTTCCAGGCGCTCGCAGCCTGCTTCAGCCCATATATGGCCTTGTTCAGCAAACAGACGTGATATTGGGCGTTCTTGATGCCGAACGGTACCTCCATGTAGACACGGTCCTTCAGCTTTTTGTTCAGGAACCCTGTGTCTGCATACAACTGTTCCATCTCGTATGCCTACGCAACACCCACAGCCAAGACTACACGGATTGAGTTCATGTTCGCCACAGGAGACTACGCCTCGAAAAGGTCAACTCCGTACTTCTGCTTAAGCCCCTTCGCCACCAACCGTGCCTTGTAGCGAATTACTCGACCGTTCCCGTCACCCTTCTTAGCGAACACCCAATGAGACGGACCGTTCTTCGCGGTACAAGTGTCCAAGTACCGTTCTTCTTGTGCGATAGAAGTTCTGCCTCCATCGCCTTCCGCCACTCCGCTTCCTCATTGCTTGCAACTGCTTCAGCATACGAGTTCGGCGTGTCAGGTACGCCGTTGATCCTTGCCGCATGCGCCAACACTGCCTTTGCAAGTAGGCCACCTTCGTCGATTCTTGGACGCTTAGGTGTCGGTGGACCGTCACTTCCTTCCGACTTCCGTTCCTCATCAAGCTCCAGACCGTCCCCCAATAGAAACACTGGCTCTCAAGAACGTCTTGAGCGTTCCACTTCCGGACGGAACACTAAGCGATCCTCCTGGAACGGTTGATGGGCATGGTACTCTGCCAGTTCCAACCCAGGGAGGTTTCACCTTCCCGTTGCAGCGGCCGCTGTACAGTGATATCTTGTTCCATATAGTCCATCTCGACATCTTGAACGGATTCTTCGACATCCTCCATAGGCTCATCCACTACTGGACGCTCAACTGAAATTGGGGTCACTGCTGCATCAGTGCCCTTGGTCACGTGGATGAACCTTCCTTGCTCCGAGCACGGGGTATCGTATATACCGTTAAGTTCACGTTCGTCAAGCTTGACCGACCGTGCCACCTTGACCTTGGACGCTTCCAAGTTACCCCTGTGTGTTCTCTGCGTATCCGAGGAACACACACTTGAAACGCTTCGGATCAAGTTTTGTTCTCTTTGCGTTGTCGATGTGAGCGTACCCGTGAGACCCGAACACACGCAAGTGCTCCATTCGCGGCTTCTCCTTGAAGCCCACCTCGTGCGGCGTCATGTTCGACCATTCCGTGTTCACCGAACGGTTAATCAGGTTCGCTGCGGTACTCACAGTCTCTGCCCACCATGTCGTCGGTAGTGCAGCATGCTTCGTGCCTTCTCCATGATCGTTCGATTCACGCTCCGCCACACCGTTCTGCTGAGGGCTGCATGACACAGTACGCTGGTGCATAATACCGTTCCGATCACATAGTTGCGTGACCTTCTTGTTCACATACTCCGCTCCGTTGTCAGAGCGAAGGCACCTGATCCGTTCCCCCCATTGCTCCTCGTAGAACGCTTTGAACTCGGCCAGCTTAATGGCGACTTCGCTTTTGTTCTTCATGAAGTACACCACCACGAACCGTGAGAAACTATCCACAAATGTCAGCACATACCGTGCTCCGCCTTTGGAGACCGCTCTCATAGGCCCCATTACATCCGTGTGGACTAACTCCGGCACACGTGATGTCTTGCTCGTCGACCGTGCCGGAAACGGTGTCACTGTCTGCTTTCCCTTCATGCATCCACCCCATAAAGTCTTGATGCCACGGCTCACGGCTGGCATACCATTCGTGGCAGACTGAGTCTTGGCCATACCGTTCTCGCTGGGGTGCCCCATGCGAGCGTGCCAAAGCTCCCACTGGTTGTCAACCCCGGCGTATTCCACGAACCGTGCTTCTTCTTGTTCACAGTCAAGCACGTACGCCTTGCCAAACTTCTCGCCCAGTGCCACAGCACTGTTCTTGCCCCAGATGACACACGAGGAACGCTGGAACTCAACACTTAAACCGCGTTGCGCAAGCTTCCCAACCGACAGCAACCGTCTGTCAAGTCCTGGGATGAATAGAACTTCCACCATCTTGATGCGCTTGCTATCCATACCGGTCCAATTGACCGTTCCCCTGGCTGCAACCTGCAACTTCTTGCCATCTGCAATTGTCACCTCGATGCCCGAGACCGTTCCCTCATAGTCGAACAGATCTTCACGGTGCGGTGTCATGTGCGAGGTCGCACCGCTATCGATTAGCCAGTGAGCCGTTCTTCGCCCACAGCAAATACCGCGTCATCCTCAGCCCCGTTGCCCCCCCCCCCCCCCCCCCCCCCCCGGACAGCCCCGCTTCATATGAACAACTCGGTTACGCTTGAAGCACTTGCCCTTGAAGCTACCACCGTTCTTCCTTGGACTGTTCCCCTTTCGACCGTTACTTCGGCCACCCTTGAACCGTCCACCGCTACCGTTCACAGGAAACGCTTTCTCCGTTGTCTCCTTCTTTTGCAACCGCTCGTGCTCCTTCAACAACTTCTCCTTGACCCCAATGAGCGTGATATCCTTAGCGTTCTCCACAATAGACGCGATCAGCTCATACTTCGTCGGAAGACTGCGTATCTTCGTCTGGTGTTGCAGCTCGACGCCTTGTGCAATTGTCCTTAGGGCCTTAGCGTCGTTGGTGAGCCAAGCTTCAGTCACCTCCGCTTCCTTCTTGACGACTTGGACGTGCGCCAGCAACCCTTTGCGCGCCAACGTCATGCGCATATTAAACTCTCAGTGGAAGTAGTTTCCACTACCCAGGAGGACTTCGGCTCGCTTGGACGTCATGGTCGAACGAAGGTTGGGCGTGCTTAATAGGGTTCTTGTTGCGGCTGTTAACCTGTTTGTTTGCTGGTTAAAACCGAAGTGAATAAGATTGATGTTATCGTTCTTCCACTTGTCTTTCCTGTCCTTGGTGCACTAACCGCTCCTACCTACCGTCGCTACCAATCGTATAGGTGTTGTACGATATGAATCAATCACAGGACGGTTCACTACTGAGCCGGTGCAACGGCTCGAACCGCACATGAGCGGTGCCTGCTCAACATCTTGTGATGCATCGCTCTATTTAAATGCTTTAGCCATAACTAGCACAGATTGGAGTGTCTAATTACTATATCTGTATTAGCACAAAATGAACACACTTCAGTGTGTTACACTTTGAATATGTTTTACTTCAAAGTAGCTTTCATTGAGTTAGGTGTGAGAAGTGATTAATCTACAGTTAATTACAAGCTTAAACCGGTACAAGCGGGTATTTAGTGCAAGCTGGACAGGCCATTTCTATCCTTTTTGCATTGATTCGAGCTAAGTTTCAGAAACGGCCCATGAAATCGAGCACGACGCTAAATTAAATATATTGTGTAGCGTTTGTAGAAGTGCTATTTGAAGTGCAGGTGATTAAAGGTGGAAGATGAGGGAACAGCGAAAGCTAACAATTATAAAGAGACTTTGCCAAGATCTCTAGAGTAATCTTTTTTAAGCATGGTAAGTATGATGCTAGGGGCTCAGGCTTTTGTAGAAATAATTGCACGGGAGGTCAGCATTTTGTAGCGACTGGTCTAAATGAAACCCAGATTTTAGGCACATGGGGGTTCATAGTTTTTGGAGTAATTATTCCGCCGAGCGAAGCGGGGGCGGGAAGGCAAACATTTAGAATCAACTTAAATAGCCGCCGCGTAGCGGCGGCGCTCGGCTAGTACTAAATAATATAAGTAGCCCTTTTTGAACTTCTTAAGTATCACGGATAATAATATTTTACGGCAGCTAAAATTTTTAAATAGCACTATTATACCAGCCCAACATTCCATTAGTACATTCCCATCTGTTTCTCTTGATGTAACGCGTTCAGTGATGACGCGTAGACTTAGCGCGTCATCACATGACGCCTGTGCCAGTTGTGGTACATGTACAAGAAGACCCTATCATTTTGCAAACTTCCCGGAGGTGAAGGGGCAAGCATGTTCCTCCACTTGATCTCCATCCTCTTTCTTGCTGCGAGCACGGCTTGCTCCTCGTTCAATCTGCACGTAGCACATGTCAAAGAGCCTAGTACCATCATCTCCGAGCCCAGCGCATTCACTACGGGCGTCTCAAAAAGAGGCTTAAGGACTCATGACTCGGCTATGAATGGTGAGCCCAACACCGACGACAAGACCAACCAAGAGAGAGGGTTTGACAAACTGAAGACGACGGATCCGGAGGTCATTTTCCAACGTCTATCCAAGACAAAAACTATCGGGACGCTGGACGACAACCCAACGTACATCAAGTGGCTAAAATATGTTGTCAAGTACAGGAATAAGCACGGAGGAGAGCTGTGGTTCAGTGATGACAAGGTGTTCGACTTGCTCAAGTCAGCGAAATCGGAAGAAGGGTTGGCCACACTGTTTGAAATGCTTCGGCAAGCCCCGAAAACGAAGAGCCTCGCAGAAAACATGCAAGTGCGCATGGTCTTGTCATTACCATCGAGTCACAGAGCAGTGAATGAGGCATGGCTGAAGTCGCGAGAAACTCCGCAGCACGTTTTCCAGATCTTACGTCTTGGAGATGCGTCACTCGATAACAATCCCCTGTTTATTCAGTGGCTTAGATATATCGAACTGTACGCTGCTCGAGTGGGAGGTAATTCGTATTCTGACATCTACTTCGTGTTGAAGAATGCGAAGCCCGTAAACGAGGTGCGATTTGGAACCATCTTACAATCGTTAAAGGAAACTTCGGACTTGAAGCCACTCGCCGGAAGTCTACAAACACAACTCTATCAGAAACTCACGTTGTCTCCACTAGCTTTCGAGAGGCATTTGTCGATACCGGTTTCAATTGTTGCGTCAAAACTTCCGACGACTGACCCCAGATACGGCAACCTGAAGGCATACACCATATACTTCGCTGAACGCCAGGGTGGAGACATTTTGGACAAGGTGAAAACGCTCGTAGCTGATGGAGATCTGTTTAATGCAGTTACAGTCGCTTCGAAGGCGTAGAGCCCATCCCTTTTCTTGCCATAGATCAAACTAATATACGCGAGAAGGAAGAACCTCGACTGCTTTTAAGCTTCCGATATAAACATCTTTCTCTCCTAATGAACTGTTCTATTATATTGTAAGCTATTTTCAAACAGACGAAGGTTAGGAGCGGAAAAATGAATCGAAACGGTGTTCAGATACTTACTACTCCGCACTCACTGCTACTCGTGCAAAACGCCTTTTGGGTTTGCCCTTGCTTTAGCGAGCCCCTTTTGATCAGCAATGAGCTTTTGGCACCACTTTCAGCTGACCGACTTGATGGTAACGCTGTTCTTTGAATACAATAGGTATTCCAGTAAAGTTGCAGGATTCGCCCCATTTTAAAGTAAGGTTTTGACCTAGAGCTAATCAAATGTAGACTAAATAACCACTCTCATAGATCAGCTCAGAGGATAAAAAATTAGCGCTATCTGTGGAAGTGATGATTCTAGCCTTTTAAGTACACAGATAAATCTACCTACTGTACAACGTTGATCGATTCTTTTTTCTGTCACAGAAATGAATAACTGGAGTTCAAGGATCAGCCGCCGAGGTGATCTTATAGGCGTAGATTATGCCAGCCCCCACACCCAACGTAATGATAAGTGCTGGTCATACAGACTTTGGGTCAAAAATACACCATGTCAAGATCAGAACTTAAATTCTTGTTTATTATCCGTCTTCTATCCATAGGACCAGTGTTGGTTTCTGAGTGGCACTTGCGCTCCATGCTGTCAATAGGGTAATGTTACATAGATCAAGTTCCCATCTAGCACAAATCGAGTCTGTGCTGTCTGTACAGCCACAACGCAACGATCTCGGGTAAAAACCACTGGACTTGTAAGCCTTAAAAAAATGTAACCACGGAGAAGCACGGCGGTGTCATGGAAGAATATGGAGTCAAATTTTCGACCGATATAATGGTTTACTGACTTCTGAATCGTAATCGACAAAAAACAAAATTTCTTCGTTGGGAATGTATTCTGAGAGTCGGTCATAACCGAATATTCCCGTAAAGTCCACTCCAAAATGCACGGCACGTGCTCACTGTCCATCATCGTGGTTACTTTCTGTGCGATTACCATGAGCTTCACTCGAGCCGACGATACTGCCCTGATCAACAACGCTCATGGTTTGGATTCCGACAGTGCCAGAGGTATCACCTCTGATATGAAAGTTCGCCGTCTTAGGAGTGAAGCTATCGTACCACCAATTGCCGCGTCTTATTACCATATGCAGAATGCGCTGACACCTTCGACGCAATCGCAAATTGTACACGCCACGAAGAAGCATGCGCATGAGCCTACGCCCAAGTGGGCGAAAGCTGTCGGTGCTCTGGTTTCTCTTGGCTTGGTATCTGGAATTGGTGTTGCTTTATTCAAGTCATACCAAACGCTGAAAGATTCCGTCAGTTATGATCCCACTGAATCCACGTGAGTAAGTGCAACCCCTGCGTCCCCCCAGCTCCTAAGTTCTCGAGAAAGAAACGGTATACTGTACATTAGAATTCGCGCTTCGGTGCTATGGCTACAGCGAAACGAAGCCAGACTCCATTACGGTAAACCTGTTCTAAATAACCTTGAGAAACATGATACCTCTTGTCTCGGATGCTACATGTATCAGCGGCTAAAGCCGTATACTGTATTTGTAGTAGTCATTTTAATGCCGAAGTTGAATAGACACCATCCATCTCTTACATGCATGATTTGCTGCTAAATTAATGAGCAACCAGAGGTGGATTTACGATAATCCGAGCTCATAAAACCATGACCTTCGGCGTTTATCTACAGCTTCAACACGATAAGTATAACCGATCTTTTCCTTTGCTCTGATTAGGTTTAAAATTACTTGCTTTTACCTTGGATGACGGTGTGTTTCTCAAAAAATCCAGAGCTGAGCGCGTGGCTTTGTATTTTGATTGCTTCAAAGTTAAGATTGGGCATTACCGTACATGTATTGTAATAGTGACGGCAGCGCTGGCTTTACGCTGGATAGGAAGAATGAGGAAGGTGACTAGATTACGATAATACATGATCTAATACAATGCCTGTGATTACGTATAACGAAAACCGATTCTTGTATCTGTGCTTCACCTCGCAACGCACTTCTAAACTCGCCGACAATACAGCTCGTCGTATTCGGGAGATGCATTTCGTAGCTGCGCTACTGCTGTGTCTCCAGCTGCTGCTCGCTTCCGCACATGCCGGTACAATTAACCATGATCAAGTCCAGCCATTCGCCCAGCCCCAGTTACGATAAGTGAAAAGGCTGCCGTCACTTTTAAACCGCAACTACTTGTTGCAGAAGGTTGCGCTTCATTTCCAGCTGTGAATGCTGCTGGTGAGGTTAGCGGAGGGCTCAAGGGGACGAAAGGCACGGAGGGCTGTACGGATGCACCGTTGGGGTCTCAAGTGTACGGTCGATCGAGATGGTACCGCGATAAATGGACGATGGTGTATGCGTGGTACTTTCCAAAAGGTTTTTGGAGTTATAAAGCAGTAAGTCGTCACTACTGGGCAAGTATGGTGCTGTGGCTTGATAATCCGGCGCTTGATTCACCCAAGATTATTGGTGCATCGCTGCAACAACAGCTCCTGAAAACGCGAGGGTTTAAAGGATCTTTGCTTACCGAACCGAGGGAACCACACTACAAGCAAACATACATTGATCCGATGTACTATGTTGGCACGCAGCGAATCCGTGGTAATAGAATTTCCTATCGACATTGGAATTTCACCATCATCCCAGGCTCAAACGAATCCATCCGGGTTTTCCACACATATTGGGACAGCGCTGAGTGGCTGGCCTTACAGTTTTCGGAAACGGACGGCCAGTATCAGGATCTCATCATGTGGGAACAACTTACGGACGAAGCGCGTACGGCACTCACTACTGCGGATTTCGGCGAGTCAAAGGTCCCCTTTAGTGACAAAAATCTCGACGAGACACTTAAACTTGCGTGGCCGTTTTAGCTCTGCGTTCGGGTGCCTTAAAGCGAGGCGCGAGCACGAGTTTCACAGCTAGGACGGTTCATGGCCATTTTTTACAAATGAGTCGGGAAATCTCAAGTCAGTTTAATACCAAATACGCTTTGCTTACATGCTTTAGATTAATCTTACGTTATTAATAATTGAAAGATACAGTATGATACGAAAGTTCGTTTGTGCTACGACCGATTCTCATAAAAACTTAATGAGCAAGGAAGAGTTGACTCGTGTCTGCACCCTTCTAATAATAAACATCTAAAAACGAGAACAGTAGTTTGATGGCAATGACAATGTCAGAGATCATGGCTAGTGGTGCCACATCGACCTCCAAATGGCGCAATAATGGCGAGATTACGATGTCCAACTCGCACGAGTACACACTATGTCTGCTAGGTGACTGGGCCACCATCAACCCCACAAGAATAAACCCTATCTTGTCTCCAACTAGAGGAAATCCTAGTGAACTATCAGCTGTGCACGAAGTTTCGGTACATCTGGACTCTCCGATAGTTCAGGTTAGCTGTGGTTCCGGCTGGAGTTGTCTTCTATGTGAGGACGGACGAGCTTATTCGTTTGGGGACAACACATACGGACAGCTCGGACAGAGTCACAAGCGACCGTACGTTGCTGCGCCGACGCCAATGTCCTCTCCGTACTGCTTACAACCGCGACGACGTATAATTCGTTTGTCATGTGGAAGTGCCCACGGAGGATTTGTGTTGGATGTCGGTGAGCTCTACATGTTTGGCTGTGGATCTTACGGACGTTTGGGTACTGGAAATGAAGTCAACACTAACGTTCCGACACTGGTAGCGATGAAATGGTCAGCTCTCCTTGCTGCGAACACAGTGCGTAAACCAACAAACAGCTCTACGACGGATGAAGATGAGGACAAAGTGCGATTCAAGGACATTAGCTGCGGCGACCGACACACGTTGACACTCGCTGTTCGAATAACGCGAGCTAACTCGGATAGTTGGAGCATTAGTACGAAGACCAAAACGAGTATTATATCGTTTGGGGACGGAATGAATGGCCGACTCGGTCTGGGAGACGAGAAAGACCGACATGAAGGAGCTGTGGTGTCGACGTGGCTAGCAGCGTCAAGTGCCCCTGGGATCGGCATTCCTGGTAACAATGGCTACATGGCTGCTCCGACAGTCACTGCTATCTGCGCTGGCAGTACTCACAACTTAGCTCTCTCAGCTAGCGGAGATGTCTTCTCTTGGGGAAATGGAGTCGATGGGCAGCTAGGCCATGGAGCTGCAGTAAGAGAGTGGGTGCCACGCAACTCGAGTTTTTCAAGGACTTATCGATAAGTGACATTTGTTGTGGGACATCGCACTCAATGGCTGTATCTCGATCTGGTGCCGTGTATACGTGGGGGCGAGAGGCTGAAGGACAGTTGGGAATCGATTTGGAGGAAAATTCAACTGTCGGCGTGCGGGTCCTGCATCCTGTAACGATTCTAAAGAGCGCGACACATCGAGTCACGGTTCGGAGCATTGTAGAAAAGCACAACATGTCATTGGTCCTTGATGATAAAGAGAGAGTGTTTGTGTGGGGTGACAACGCTCTTGGACAGCTAGGAAAGCCCGTATTTGGTAATACTACACTCGGTACGAAGTCGGTTCTTTCCAAGCCAAAACACCTCTTATACATGGATCTGCGTGCTTCCAAACCGGCTGCGTGTAACTTGTCGACTTCGTTATCATGTGTTTCAAGCTTGCGTGAGCTTACACCGCTCTGAATCGGTACTACTACTAACGCTTTTGGTGGTGAAATAAGTGCCCCAGTTGCTTCTGAGGCCTTTCCAGAGACCAAAACAATTGCCCGTACGTGGAATTTCTCGTTGACGGATGAGTTACCGATATCGACTATCCCATCTAGGGAATCTGCTTACTATGAGTTCATGGCGAACTACAAAGTGTATTTGCGCCCGGCGATTCCAAGAAGACGTGATGATACTGAAGAAGAGGACGAAATGGATAGGATTCGAAACATGCAGAGACCTCCTTACCGCCGTGGTCGGAAGGGATCGACTATCAGCAAAAAGGGGAGTGTACCAACTATGGATCCAGAAACTCCATTCAGTACAACCAACGAAGACTACGCTGACAATACGAGCGCTTGCAACTATCAGGCGCAGGTGCAGGGAGTTGATGGCATTCGCGTGAACCCACCTACGAAGACCAGCATGACGCGACATTCTTTTAATAAAGCTGCCAGCACTCTGTCAAATCCGTCAAAAGAAGAAGAGATCAGACGCGCTATCCCCAGAATAAACGATACACCTACCAAGCCTCAAAAGTCTAGAGGTGGATTGTGCCGACCATTCGCTAATCGAAGGCCAACTGTATCCACGAGAAACTCAGTCGATTAATCAGAGTTTTGATATATTGATTCGTTTTTAGTGAGTTTTTAAGTAGCCTCAAAAACGGAAACGATTCCCACTTTGGCTCTCCATTCGATGTCTGAACACTATCCTTCCCATAAAAAAGTATTACGCGCAATGACCCGCCCATAAATATGATTGGTTGAAAGTACTAATTCAGCTCTAAGTCTGATCACAGTGTACAAAACCGATTTCAGTAGATACAAAACCAAGACAGATCCGCCCGAGCACTTGGTTGAAACAGTATTCTTTAGTGGGAAAACTACGAATAACCTATATTATCACATACAATAGAAGGTATTAATATAACAAAGAGTCGACTTTTTGGTGTCATGTTAGTGATTATCATAAAATTGCGCTGTAAAAGGAGCTATGCACCCCGGAACCTTCTAAATAGTCAATTTCATCTGTATACATAACATATAGAATGTCATAACATACCGGAGTATGGGGAATTTCACCTTACTTATTCTGACGGATGTTGAAAACTGAAAAGTGAATCATGTGAGCTTTGCTCGCAACCCGTTTTTTTCTGATCATAACTTGTAAGCTTATAAGGCGCCTTAATTGAATTACAAATTTACGAAGCGTGCTTGTTTAGCCCTAAAAGTAGGTATTTTGTTGCCACAGCACAGACAAGCAACAACGAAGTAAAGAAAATCCCGGAATACCTCCATCTCTTTTGACAGGAAAACATCTGGATTTGCAGAGCCTCTACAGAGTTGGTAAATTTCGCTACCGGATGGTACGACTGCGGTCCAAACCTTGGATTGGATTACGTCCCAACCAGGAACGGATATGATTGGACAATAGCGATAGATTACAAGATGGATGATTTAAGTATAACGGTAGCAATATTTGCACAGAACCTTACAGGAAGAAAACAAGGGGACAACCGAGGAAGTGCTTAGAGATACATGTAGGAGCGTTTCCATTGGCATTACTCAATTCACTTCGGCATGTTCCCGAAATAACTCAAGCAGTAATTCAACAGGTTAAGAGTCGCAAGAATACTCATCCAACACACTCGAAACATGGCGACTCAGAGAGCCGAAGTCCTCCTGGGTAGTGAAACTACTTCCACTAGGATTATAACATGCGCGTGGCGCTGGTTCACCAGGGACTTCGCGCGCATGTGGAGGTATTGAAATCACCACCATTCATTGCGGCCCACTATTTTTCGTTTATTTTCGCGCGCATTCTGCGGCCTCCTTCTTTTGCAGCTGCCCGTATTCTTTTAGGAGCCTTTCCTTCACGTCGTTGAGCGTCACATTCTTTACATTCTTAACAATCGACGAGTTCAACTCGTATTTGTACGGCTAGCGGCCCGGCTGTATCACGATTTGTCGTGCGCTGTCATCTGGCTTTCCCAGCGTATGCAATCCGATTACGTTCGTCGAACGCATCAAAATGTTTGGGCATTGACGAATCGTCGTCCATCTTGAACACATGTAGCCGTCGTGTCATCGTGACACGATTGTGGAGCGTCGTGCGGTTGCAGCACTCACGGAGAGTATTCCATGCCTGCAATGGCGCAGGTCGCAGAACGATTCTTCGTTTGATGCTGAATCCAAACGAATTGAGCGATGATAGCGAACCATTTTCTATCCTGAACCAGTCAGCCTCCGTGGCTTCACTTTCCGGGTTGATCCCTTAAAGCGACCGAGTTGGTCCTATGATGTGAACCTGCCCGGCCAAGGACGGATATCGTGGGGCGACTCCGTATTTGCAGTAGGTGAAGATTGGAAGGATGGATGGATTGCTTATTGACAGAGAACATGGCTCTGTTCGAGGATGAAGACACGGCTACCGGAGTTGATTGAACGTCGTGGGCGAAAAGAAGCTGTGTGTAGTAGGCCAAGAAACGGCCCGCCTCCCGGGTTGGATAGAGGACGCATTAGGATGATCGAGGTGCTGTCTATCCCCGATCTGGATATACGTTTTGCTAGCGGCTGAGCGCGGACTGAACACGAAGTCCCTAACTGCATCTTTTACCATCTGGGAAAATATCGGAGGGATTGCGTTGGGTAGGAATATTGGCAGGACGGCGTCCTGGATTGCCAGCAGGATCAAGCTCGGCTTGTGTAGACGCCAGTGCTGGCAGTAAGTGGGAGCATGGATAGTTCGCAAGACACACCCCGGACGGGGCGGAATGATCGGAACGTAGTGCCGGCGGTAAAGCAGGGCATGAAGAAGCCATGTACTGAGGGGGGGGGGGGGGTAAGAGGGAAGCAAACGGTAACACGCTTCCTGTCCCGGTTGGAAAAGAAGAAGGCATCGCGTGAGTTGGAATTTGTAAACGCAGATGTGGTGGGACCTATCCGGACAGTCTCAAGGGGAGACACACTGTACATTCTGACGATGGAGGCCGACCAGCCAATATTGGTGGTAGCGGACTTCCTACTTCTCTGGTCGTTTTCAAAATGATGATTAGGGTTTTCAAGGATCGTACATAGGCTAATAAACTATTTGTATTCGCTATAAAACATCCGTGATCGCGCCTGTAGCAGAATACTAATTTTGGCATCGTGGGAGCCAATCTGTTTCGCCCTCTCATTCTAGATAATATATATTCCACTCAGCATCGGCATTTGACCCCAATACGACTCGAACGCTATTGAGGGGTACCAGTTTCAGGCGGTAAGTTCCCATAAACCGGTAACCAAACCGGTCCAGCACGATCCCGCGATAATTACGGTACGTTGATTAGACGAGTAGGATGATTGGACGAGTGCAGAGTGTTGGTGATTGGATGCACCAATTGATTGAATGACCTAGGTAGTGAGGACTGTGTAAGCTCCGATAAATCAATCACTTCGGAATCTTCCTTCTTCCCCTCAAGAGCCTTCGCTCCGGTCTACTCCCCGAGTGGTGACATTTCCCTTCGCTCTGTACAAGCCCAACGTTGCCTAAAACCCGTGACCTCTGTCAGGTAATGAGCCCAAGTAGCATGCCCTCTGCGCAAGACGTTTCAACTAAGGTCTTCATCGACAAGTTCAGCGGTGACAACTACGCGACGTGGAGCCGCTACATGCGTGGTGTGTTCCTGACCAAGTCAGTATGGCATGTCGTGAGGCGAGAGACGACTCCAAGCTTCACGGACCCTCGTGCGAAGGACGAATGTGTCAAGTCGAGCAACATCGCGTTCGGATTGATGCTGCTCCCCATGGGCGCGGACTACCACCACGTGGTCGACAACTGCGAGGAAGCGCGGACCGCGTGGGCGCGCTTGGAGACGTTGTACGGTGGATCTCAGAAGGCTGGTCGTATTTACGTGAAGCGACAGCTCTTCAGCATGGAGATGTCTGAAGGCACGAATGTATTACATCACTGCAATGGAGTTCTCAACATCAGCGCCAAGCTTAGTAGCATCGGCGCTAAGATGGAGGGCGAGGACGTTGCGATCTGCTTGTTGCGCAGTCTCCCCAAGCGCTACGAGAACGTCGTGCTACACCTGGAGATGAGTACTGCTGAGCTGAAGACGCAAGACGTTGTGAAGGTGCTCACGAACGAGCATATCAAGCGACAAGGCGAGAAGACCTCTGCGGTGAGACTGAAGACGCGGCGAAGGCGTTCAGTACCGAGCGGGAGTCTCGCCAGTGTACTTACTGCGGAAAATTGGGGCACGTGATTGAGAAGTGCTGGACCAAGCAGAAGGATTAGAATCAAGGAGGCCGACGCGGCGGCAACAGTCGTGGACGCGGGGCCAACAATGTCCAGTTGCGAAACGACGACTACGACCACGGCTATGATCGCGTGGCATTTGCGGTTTCGTTGGAATGTGAGGTTTTGACGGGCAAGAGTATGTCCGGGCTGTGGGCAGTCGACAGCGGTGCGACACACCATATCTGCAGTGACAAGATTAAGTTTGTCATGCTGAACGAACGAGAGGAAGGCGAGCTGAAGGTCGCTGAAGGCACTAACGTTGCAATCAAGGGCGTGGTGACCATCATCGAGCGCGTGGTTCTGCCCAACGGCGATGAGCGCGAGATCGAGATCAACAACGCGCTCTACGTACCGAAGATGAAGAAAACTTGCAATCAGTGCCGCAGATAAAAAAGCGGCAAATTTCAAGTGGTGTTCGACGGTGAAACCATGCACGTTGCGCACAAGGATTCGAAGGAAGTGGTGGCTACAGCAGATCTCGTAGACGGTCTTTACTGGCTGCGCACAACACCATGCTCGATAAACGTAGTGACTTCGAAGTCGAACGTTGACTTGCACGCGCGCATGGGCCATGCTCCTATCGACGTGCTACGCAAGATGGGCAACAGCGGCATGATCAAGGGTGCCAAGGCACCTTTGAAGTCAAGTGAGCAAAGTGTTTGTCGCGGGTGTCAGCAAGGGAAAATGGTCCAGAAGCCGTTCCCCAGTAGCCGCGACAAACGAAGTTACGACACGTTCGAGTTGCTTCACTTCGACATCTGCGGCCCCACGAAAGAAGAATCGTTGGGTGGGAGCAAGTACTTGCTGCTCATCGTTGACGAAGCCAGTGGATGCATGAAGGGTTTCTGCTTACGAGCCAAGTCGGACGCTGAAGAATGCTTCAAGAGCTATATCACGAAGGTACAGACGCAATTCGGCAAGCGGGTCAAGTTCGTACGCCATGACGGAGCTCGTGAGTTCGCGACAAACTCACTCAAGGTGTTCTACGAAGATCGAGGCATCGAACAGCAGACCACGGTTCCGTACGCGCACCAGACGAACGGCACTGTAGAACGAGCTATCAGGACTATCGTCACGATTGATCGCAGCATGTTGCACCATGCCAAGTTGGAGAAATGTTTCTGGGGCGAAGCGGCGATGACCGCTATCTAGGCTAAGAGCCGTCTATCGTCACTCAAGATCGAAAGCAAGACTCCATATGAGATCGTGTACAAGTCCAAGCCAAGGGTGAAGCACATGCGTGTGTTTGGTTGTCGGACGTACGTCCTAACTCCGAGGGAAAAGAGACTCAAGTGGGACCCCAAGGCTCGAGAAGGGTTGTTCATGGGTTATGAAGAAGTGTCAAAGGCGTATCGAGTTTATAGCATCGAGGCGGGGCAGGTGGTGATTAGTCGCGATGTCAATTTCGACGAATCAATCTTTGGGTTTTCAACGGCTAGTCCAAGCGACGACGACGCAGATTCTGATCTCGACCTCGACTCTCTCAGTATCAACGATACCGAACCTGCGGGCCCAACGGAATTCAAGCAGGCGGGGAAACGCAAGTCCCGCACAAGTAACGCTCACGGCATGACTACGAGATCGCGCGCTGCACAGC
The DNA here is from genome assembly GCA_011320135.1 of Phytophthora betacei. Classification (NCBI taxonomy): domain Eukaryota; phylum Oomycota; class Peronosporomycetes; order Peronosporales; family Peronosporaceae; genus Phytophthora; species Phytophthora betacei. Next base: position 1,045,094 of record JAANHX010000077.1, read on the forward strand.
AGGCTGCCGGTTTGGAGGAAGATAGTGCTCGAGAAACCTCGTTTGAGCGTCAAACAAAGCGCCGATCAGGTGTGCGAAATGACTGTGATGTGGCCGATGAAGAAGAAAAAGACGTCGAGGATCAAGACGACGATGACGCAACTCCGCCTGTATTTTGGCGAGCATGTGCCAACGCAGTGGAAGCTGGTGATTTAGCTGAACTGGCAACGTTCCAAGAAGCGGTAAGCGGGCCTGATCAAGTGCATTGGCGCAAGGCCATCCGTGCCGAACTTATGCGATGCGACTTCGCGGTGTGTTCCGAGGTGCCAAGTTACCGAACGGTCAACGGGCCATCGGTACGAAGTGGGTGTTCAAGATCAAACGCAAAGCGGATGGTTCAATCGAGAAGTATAAGGCGCGCCTTGTAGCGAAAGGCTTCAAGCAGAAGTATGGCATTGACTACACCGAAACGTTTTCGCCCGTGGTGAAGTATGTGACCCTGCGTATGATCATTGTTTTGGTCGTGTACCTCGGCTGGCCCCTGGACCAGCTGGACGTGGTAACAGCATTCCTGTATGACATAATGAAAGAGGTGGTGTTCTGCATGGTGCCAGAAGGTGTCGAACTTGATGATGACTTCGACTGCCTGGAGCTGGTGAAGGCGATCTATGGTCTCAAGCAAGCATCGCGCGTGTGGAACGAGACCTTCGACGACTACGTGTGCTCCATCGGCTTTCAAGTTTCAGCATACGACCCGTGTCTCTACATCAAGATTGTGGATGGTCACTGTGTGCTTCTGCTGGTCTACGTAGACGACGTTTTGGTGACTGGTAGCTCGGCCGAGCTCATTGCAACCACCAAGAGCGATCTCAAGAAGCGCTTCGAGATGACCGACAGTGGCAAGTGTGCATTTGTATTGGGAATTGAATTGGTGTACAGCGCTGACGGGAGCGTGACGATGTGCCAGCGCCGATATGTCGACGATATCCTTAAGCGTTTTGGTATGGATGAGTGCAAGGCGGTGGTGAGTCCAGCTGACTTATGCTCTCGACTAGTCCCAAGCAGTGCATCGACCAAGGTGAACGCTCCGGTCCGCGAGGCTGTAGGTGCACTCATACACTTGATGACCGCGACACGACCAGACATTGCCTTTGCCGTGGGATACGCTTCTCGCTTCATGGAGAACCCACAAGTCGAGCACTGGGCTGCTGTAAAGCGCATCTTTCGCTATCTACAAGGAACTAAGTCGCATGTAATCTTCTTCAAGCCTGGTGACAAAGTGGATTTCCGCGGGTACTCTGACGCAGACTGAGCTGGTGACCACTCCGATCGCAAGTCAACTTCGGGCTACACGTTTCGTTTGATGAGCGCACCCGTGAGCTGGGGGAGCAAAAAGCAGTCAAGTGTGTCGTTGTCAGCAAGCGAGGCATAATACATCGCGCTAAATTTAGCTATTCAAGAAGCCAAGTGGGTTCACCGCCTACTTTGCGAGATTTTGACGGCAGCAGGGGAATCGGGACCAGAGCTCATAATCCTCGAAGACAACCAGTCATGCATCAAGATGACCACGAACCCAGTGAACCATGGTCGGGCCAAGCACATCGACATCAAGTACCATCACATTCGTGATGAGGTCAAGCGCGGTGAGGTCAAGCTGGTATACTGCGAGAGCCTCTGTGATGCTGGCGGACATCATGACGAAGACGCTTCCGGGCCCACGTCACAAGGACCTTACGGCGGCGCTCGGAGTCAACGCGTGTTCGCATTGAGGGGGCGTATTGAGGGGTACTGGTTTCAGGCGGTAAATACCCATAAACCGGTAGCCAGACCGGTCCAACACGATCCCGCGATAATTACGGTACGTTGATTAGACGAGTAGGATAATTGGACGAGTGCAGAGTGTTGGTGATTGGATGCACCAATGGATTGGATGACCTAGGTAGTGAGGACTGTGTAAGCTCCGATAAATCAATCACTTCGGAAGCTTCCTTCTTCCCCTCAAGTGCCTTCGCTCCCGTCTACTCCCCGAGTGGTGACTCTTCCCTTTGCTCTGTACAAGCCCAACGTTGCCTAAAACCCGTGACCTCTATCAAACGCCAGCATTTATTTGGCGAAACTACACTTGACAACCTTCCCCTTAATTATTTAAACAAAAACGCTCCACCATCGACATTCTACAGTTGATTAAGTTTTTCTTTTTAAAGTTAATTTGATGTGTCTGCTGATTGGTTAACTAGATATGGTGGTTTTCGCTAATGCTTCGGCAATAGCGAAAACCACCATTATTAGAAGATAAATCTCGCTCTCGTTTCACCCAAATTGTAGCCCTCTCAGCCCGTTTCTGCATTTGAGAGTGCGTGTAACGGAAGCTAATTGGTTGGTCTACCGCCCCAATAATTAGGTGTAATATTGGTTGATCTGCGACAAAAAAGTAATAACCCTCAAAGTACGGAGGGTTTAAGCGCGGCGTGCTCACGCGTATCTAGCGTTCAGACAGCGGGAAAATATGGCCGTGTGCGCTATGTCTGGGGCTTTAATGTGATGCGCGCTTTGCGTCAGCCCTTGTGCTCTGGTTGTAGAGATATCGGTCAAAAATATGAAATCGGCATTTTGGAGTGGGCTAGAGAAGCAAAGGGCAAGGGCGAGGTGGCCACCAACTGACCGAGTTCAATATGCGCAACGGGACCAATGGGTAAAGCGGTTGAAGTGCCTATGGTCAGACACCAGAGCGGATTTTGCAAATAAAAAGGTCTCCGAGAAGTCATCAAGAACGGGAATGTGCATCAGCGTTCCGGTCCGTTCAGCCATCACAGAACGCAGTTGCTGAACGGATGAGCCGTACAAACGTGGGAAAACACAAAGTATGATGCTCTTCAAAGGTGTGTCTACGAAAGAGTGGATTAAAGCAGAAAGTACAGCAGTGTACCTGAACTACCGGTCTAGCAACATGGCGAACGGGATGGTAGCGCCATTCTAGCTGGGATTAAAAAAACGATACATGTACAACTAGGGCGTCGCGAGTTTTACCTATCAAATTATGATAATTTGGTGTGTTACACAAAAATATATCACGGCAGAGGTCACACCAAAATATGCTGCATTTAAAAAAATGGCTTTTAAAACCTGAATATAGGGCCAAAATCGGGCTTTCCGCTTGTTCGCTAGGACCTTAGAAATTGATGTGCCTGTTAGCAATGATCGTAGGTCAGATTTGTTTGCCGAAAATGGTGGGTGTATCGACCCCCCCACTTTAACTGTATACTCAGTCCATACCACACTATCTGCTTGTTCCATTACGTCGTAAAAGCTACGAATGCAAATTTACTCTGAGCAATAAATAAAACCGATGAAGCTTGCCTGGGTAACATGCCTTGCTAACGTACATGACCTGTAGCACAATCTCAGCGAGGATTCTGCAGTAGATCGGATTCAGGCATATTTGCCAATGCTGTATGGACGCGCAAATCCAATTGCGTTTTTGACACCTTAGTCAGGTATTAACTTTCATGAACTTCTGGCGCAACATTGTACACTAAAAGACGCGGACTATTCAAAGAGGGTGACGACACAAGTAACATTCGTTTTACTTATAACGATGTTACATTTACTAGGTTTTGGGAGTTTTGGGGCTCTGAATGCCTTGAAATATGTATTTTTCTAGCATAACATGCTCAAATTGGTAAAATCTAAAATCAGGGTATCGAAGATAGGAAAAGTGGGACCTTACTCGGATCGATTCTTAGCTCTTAAATAAATTCAAAAGAATTTGTATTGTGATATTGAAAGCGTACACTCGCTGCCATGTTAGCTGGTGAATTCTGCCAATTTTTAACGTTGGAGATTGTTGTTCAGATATGTTGAAGCTTAGATTGGTAGAAAAACAGTGTTAACCGCGTTGAGATTTGCGTGCTATTAGACTTCTAGCAGCCCCCCCCCAAAAAAAAGTGCTGTATTGCGCCCCATCACATGTTGGTAGCACGTGTTGGTCAATCCACTCCAACGCGAGTAGACTACCCGAACCTGAAGTTCTGTCGCCATGGACAGGATAAATTTCCCTCGCCTAAACGACTCGCGGATCTAGTCGGTTCGAAGGATGAATGTGCATCTTCGTGATGAAGCCCTTGTAGAGCCTGGGGCCATTAATACCGGCCGATCAGGACGAACGTGTCAATGCGATTGCCACTTACGAGCAAGGGATCATCATGCATGTGCGGGACAACCTGCAGGCTTCGGCGGCGGAAGCAAATCCGCCATGCCGAAGGTCATTACGGCTGAAGGCAAAGCCGTATGAAGTGAATGAGGGCGAGAAATTTAACTTCTGTGTTTGGCATGTAGGGGACACGGCTCTGATCTCGCCAGAGCACCCGATGTTTCGCACCCTCCAACCTTATCAGTTGTGCTAACATTTGCTAGTACACGCGGGAGGCGACCCCGCCCGGACGTTTTACATCATGGGCTCAGCTATGCGAGCTGCGTTCCTCCCGTCAAACAGCGAGTTTTGTTGGCGGTCGCGTTTCCTCTCGTGCAAAACCAGTCGTTCCGGGTGTAACCAAACACCCTCGACGGAGCGATTAATGCGCCACTTCAAGAAACATAGAGACACCGTCAGGCGCGTGTGCCGGTGTCGGCATGGTCAGGGGATTTGTCATAGAAAACCAGCAGGGCCAGTTTACCGGACCAATTATGATGGAGCTTAGTTCCACCGAACAGCAAGACATTCGATGTTTCAGTTATGGGAGCCGGGCGATGCGACCATCCCTACATATATTGATTGGTGTTGGGGTGTCGAGGAACTTTGCACGCCACCCGACGGTTGCTCGTAAGCGCAACAAGTTGATGATGGTTTGAGGGCAAGAGAGAGCAACGGGACAGTGTCGGCGCGCCTGGCCAACGGGAAGGTGGTCACTGTCCCCAAGTTCGAGTGCTTCTAGATGTCACGCTTGGAGACTTCGATCGCTTCGAACAGCTTACAGTTCTCTACATGGATCCTTTATATTTGACCCTGGGTACGCCCTGACTCGAGAAGAACAAGCTGAGACTGGCGAGGCAAGCCAATAGGTGCCAGTCTACCTGCTGTGTCCGACAGAGCATTGGTGAGTCATCTTCCCCACTCTGTCAGTCGGCGAGGCGCACACAAGAGCCGTCAGAGAACAGAAGCATCTGGCGGACGCTTGGACTCGTCGACGTATATGATGGTTCCGAGGCGTATTCGAAGATGGCGGCTCCAAGAGGCGACCCGCGGATGGTGAGTCGTTATCCCTCGCCTCCACCGAACCGTGCGGTGTCCACGTTGAGCAAGGGCCCCACGGTTCCCCGCCTAGGTGGCAGCATCATCGTCATCCTACATGAGAAGTTCAAGAGAAGACGGTCAGCTTTGAGACCCCGTGATGAACTCGGAGGCGGAACCTGGTCGTGAGAAGCGCACTGGAGGTATTTCGCACTCGTGCGAGAGTACCTCCGCCCTGCTGCGCCTGAACGGAGTAATCGACTATGACGGGGAGCAAGCTCTCCAGGAGCGGCGGCTTCGCAGTAAGCGCCAGCTACTCGTGATATTAGGGCGCTATGTTCACTTCAAGAACACGTGAGATCCGATAAAACGACTTCAAGATGACGACCAGGATGATGTCGGGATCTGAGAAAAGTAGCGTCTTCGGAAGTAGCTGGGGCTTCTTGCCGGGAAGGGGTACGTACGACACCGACACTGCGCACCCGCGATCATCGTGTTCGCGAGAAGCCGCGCGTTTATGAATGTATCTTGGCATGCCGACCTAGTGGACAAACCAAATACGAAGATCGCGCTGTGGGAGAACTGCCCAACTACTCTGAGCTCCCGCAATTACTTGGGTGAGTACTTGAGAGTCTTAATAAACGACCAGAACAAGTTTTCGCATAGACTCCAGCCCTGACAGCGCTCAAGACATTTAGGGGTAGCGACATACAGGCTGTAGACCACCCCGGCTCTCAGGCATCTTACTTCAAGTTGTTTAGTCCTTTATATAGATCCGGTGTTGCGCGAGAAGCACGCACCGGGCCGCCTCACCTTTACGGCAAGCAACTTCCCCTCTGAAGCCAGGTGCGCTCGTTAGCTCCCTCAGAAGGGTGGCGACTACCATACCCACGAGGAGAAGATACTTTCTCCAAATAGAAGTTAGCCACAACACTCTTCTTGGGAGGCCAATTACCTCTTGAGTCGACGGCGGCTTCTTGCCTGACGTGTGTCGCCACCAACCCCCCCCCCCCCCCCCCCCCCCCCCACGCATTTGTTGGACTGCTTAATGCTCACAGTCGGTGGGGACGAGGTCGCTCGTGATATCCCGGGGCTTATCAAGAGCGCCTTCCTCCTACACAGCAGAGTAGCCGAAGATACCGTGATAAGAATCACCTGTCCCTTGTCCTCATAGAGCGGATACTTCCAAGCCTTGCGCTGCTTTAAGTGCTTGACCTCTTCGGCTACCGCTCCAACTGCCGGAGCACGATCAAGGCCCTCGGCAAGAAAAAAGTTCTTAAGAGGCTTCGCTTCTTCCGTCATCACCAGCTTTGAGCGAGCCCTTAGCCTCGTCGTCCGGGCACTCAGATTGATCAGGCTTCTTATCGTGACCACTGTGATCACTAACGGGCGAAAGGTCACTTCCGTCGTCGTGCTCGCTGAGCACTGGAGAGTGCTCTCCCACGGTGCTCACATGTAAACGTGCTGGCGCCTGGCCTAGACGTTGCCCTTAGTTCCCCCGGCCTGAGCTCATGGTACGTGAAGCGCGGTATCAGGAGGCACAGAAAGCGACGTTGGCTCGCGCGCTTGCTCGCAGACACGTCGCCACGCCTATACTCACTTTGTCATCCTATGCTCAGAGAACTAATGCCCTGGGCATGCGGCTTAATTGCAGCAGCGTTGGTGTGGTCTTTCTCACCGCGTTTCGCAGTACCAAGGCTACGCTTATGGTCGAAGTGGAGAGCGAGAAGAAGAGAGAGTGTGCTGCTCGAGGCGCAAAGTGTGAAGTGATCCACCCCTGTTCTCGCAGCTAGTGTGATGTATTTCTACCTGGAAATGATAGGTTGTGCCTCACTTACCATCATTTGGATTGGTCGGTAAACTGAGCCTCAGTGTGTGTGTGTGTGTGGGGGGGGGGGGGGGGGGGGGGGGTAACGCGGTACCGCCCGGTGTACGCAAGTTACATGAAGCATGACCACCCTTCGATATGTATATAATGTGCGCTCGCAAATAGATACTAGATTATTGAGTAAACACTTATTCGAGACTACACGCGATGATTTTCTGGCAGTATATATAGATACGCGCACGCAAAGGATAGTTCAGACCATGGAGGTGGGCTCAGCAAGCTGATGTTTCTGGGCGCCTATCAAATCTTATACAGTAATATAATGTAGTATTTTGTCTGAAATGATCATGATAGGAGCGCGGTCAAGTCACAGGTGTCTATGAGGGATACCTGCTTTGGGTGAAACTATCACATCGGCTTTTACTGACAACGCGTGGTTTAGCTTGTCTGTGAACCACTACGGTGTGACCTGTGCTCAGATATCGACTTGCTTATGTCTATTTGCCATGTAAGCATAAAAAGACAGCACGGTGAAACAATAAATAAGTAAAAGCATCCGTAATCTAGCGCACTTTATTTTACTATCTCGAACTCGTGGTGTATACGCTAAATAGCGATATTTCAAGATGGGCTCTGTACGGACGTTTCCGATCCGCGGCAAGAATGTAGCAAATACCACGTTACACGAATAATTAGGCAGTGGGAGTACTCCGTCTAGTCAGCATTAACTACTATTATAATCATGTCGATACATCAATACGGGCCGGTGATTCGCCTTCAGCCACGTGATTTCATAAATACTCCATACACACTGAACCAGTAGACGTCATTCTGTAAGTATGTAACTACGTTACTAAGCCTTTAAGCAAGTTAATGACGGGTAGTCTAGCTACCAGAGTTAATGACGTGTAGAGAAGCTGCCAGAGCTAGAAAAACCGCTGGTGTTTTAGACCAACCTGGTTAACACCGATAATTGAGAACTTGGTTTAATGCTGAAATCAGCCCTTTCGGTAATATCATGTAACACGCAACGGAGCCGATGCAAGGTATTGGTATTTAAGGTGTACATCAGTAAATGATGGTGCTCCTAGAATAAACTACACATGCGGAGGTGACTAAAAGTGCTCTTAAAGCCAGATGCAATCAGCAAAATGGTAGCGAATTGACTCACGACGATATGAACAGATACTTCATTTCGTTATATTCCCCGATGGAGTGGTGGGGCTAATATATTTAAGTAGGCGTATTTGCTCTCACTTTCTCAATTAGAATTTCCCCAAAAAATGCCGAATTGTGGTGCACCAATGATAATGAGCCGCCTTCGTAGTAGAATTATTTTCACATTGATTTACCGTCATTTATGCTTTACAATGACGATCAACACAACCCATCGGCTCTCAATCTACCACGCGGGTATCTATCGGTAACCACCGTTTTCACGCATGCACAGCTCAATGAGATGCTGTCAAGTGTGTTATCTAGAAACATGATTGATATAAGACGTGGTGGGTGAGGCCAGAGAGGTGATCTCTAAGCCTTTTCTGAACATAGTGTTTTGGAGCACAAAACCGGTGGGGCACTGTCTTGTACATGTACTTTGAGTAAGGGTGTCAAAGCCCGCCGCACTGGAGTGGAGGCGGCCAACCCTCACTCCATCAAGCAATAATTCCCTTATTCCTGTGGAGCGAGCGATTAGTGAGCAAGCGTACAGGAGTGTCCGTTTCACACATGTGTGTTCGTCTCACGCAAGTCTTTGTAAAACCAAAATGTATACGCGGATTTGACGACAATATTAGCGCACTAGAGGCCGCATGTAGGATACAGGAGGAGATATTAAAACGTGTAACTAAAAAATCTCGCTTTCAAATTGATTTCGTTCATTGTATCAAATCGACGACAAGCCTCGTTCGTATCGTCGGTAAATCTCAATAGATTTAAAACCAATTTAGGCTGACAGGATTGGCATGATCACGTAGGATAACTACTGCCACTGAGAATTAACATGTGGGTAAAGCTCGCCTCGGAGGGTCTGCTTCAGCAGATCGCCAAGACGGAGTTCGACGAAGTGAGTGTCCACTCTGTGGTTGCACGGAAGAACAACGATTGGAATGATCTTTGGTGGTTTTCTGGAGACGGGAGTCTCACTAGCCAAGTCTACCCCCGTGGAGCATTGACCGCCGCTGAAGCGTGGACGCAACCCGAGGTGTACTTTAACCGGAAGGTAATATACAACCGAGCTCTCTCTACATAGAAGATGCATAGATAAGCGAAGGAGCCCGGTACGAAGTTTTCTGTCCATGTAGAGAAGATCCATGTGCTGATACTTCAGATGGGATTAGTTGGAGGAGGGGGTCTCTGGACGCAATTCGGCAGTTTGTGGTGCTACTCGGAAGTGTAACGGACAAATACGTAATGGTCGCGACTGCTCTGGAGATCTCGCCCAATGATACGCTCGCTTAGGCGATTCAAGCACGTTCTGGTGTTCGTTCTGGTGTTGAAACCTCGTGCAAATCGTCATCGGCCCAAGCGAGGGTATTCGCTAGAAAAAGGAAGGTGTTTAACACATGCGTAATAGTTCTGCTATTGCTAGAAGCCAAAGCACACATAATCCGAGTGCCGAAAGAAGAAGGCAGATGAGGAGCGAGAACTAGTGAAGCGGGGGTTCAGGACACCACTAATGTTGACGAAAGTCTCATATGGGTGTCCAAACTGGACGAGAAGAACATAACTACACAGTTCATCATAGATAGGTGTGGCTTTTGCGATGTTGACGCGGCTGTTTTGGAGGTCAGGCGCTATGGAAACATCGACAAGCTGACGACAGTGAGCGGTGAGGTGTATCATGTTAAAGAGCCACAGGCGGTACGACTGGAGCCGGCGCTAGGAGCAGCAATCAATCACGGAGAAGGAAGTGCCTGGTGCCGCAGGTGACGCCAAGGGTGATGACGTCTGGGTAGGCCGCTTCAAGGGGAAGACGAACGATTCGTATCGACACCCAGATAGAATTGTCAAGCTCACCGGTGTTGTTGATTCCAGCCAGAGGGTGGGCACAGAAAATGATACATCTTGAAGATGAAAACATCGAATGTATTGTTACTACATCTACTTTAAACGGATCGCGCCATGAGGAGACGACAAAGATCTACACTGTTAAAGTTGAGGCCGACGACGTTTGACCGTAAACGATGCAATTGCTCCGTGTAGCCCACCCATCCTACGATTAATCGATCGCGCTCACGTCACATTGACATTGACGGATCTTACAGGGGCTGATAAGACGAAGCAGCAAGTGGTGGCTTACCTAAATTCGATCCATGCGGAACTGGACCGCTGAAGGATCCGAGATCAAGCAGCCTGGCGTCGGCACATCATTTCAATATGACAAGTATAGCGAAGAGAACTACAAGGCTGTGTCGGAGAGGTTACGAGGGCTCTTGATTTTGGCTGGGGGCGGAAGGAAAAGACGTCACGTAGCAACCGCTACGGATATTCTACGGTCTCAATCAAGGGTATCGTGTGTAAGACGAGAAAATTGACATTTATCTCAAGGACATGAGTTTCAAGGCAGCGAACGCCCTTGTGACACACAAGAGGTGTAGATGACGACGAGGGCGAAGCGTGTCTCTACGTCGACAATATGCTCACGGCTGCGAAGGACAAGACTTTTATTGCTTGAGGAAGGCTGGAATGGGCGAGAAACGCATGGTCCGAAACCTCGGACGTGCCTTGATCATTTTCGTAGTCCAGATCGACTACGACATGAAGATCAAAGCTATACACATCAGTCGGCAAGCGTATTCAGATTCAATAACTAACCAGTTTGGGCAGAAGGACGCTAAGCAGTGTCCCGCTCCACATAAAGTTGGGGTTCGCCTGACCAAGGCTGGCCAGCCTCAAAACAAAGACGAAGCAAGACAAGAATGGGATCCAAGCCGTACCGTTCACTTACGGGCACCTGATGGGCCTGGAAGGTGGTGCACGACACGACTATTTGATTGTTGTTGCCCCGTTGGGTCCCTTCTTGGTGAATAGCGGCCATAATCACTCTGATGCTGACTTGGGGGTGGTGCGCTACATGCTAAAGCCCAAGGACGTTGGCTTTACGTAGGACAGAAGCCAAGGAGCAGAGCTTATCGCGTACTATGATGAAGATTGGGCCTGCAACAGTGACGAGAGATGATGCGTGAGCGGCATAATACTCGTGATGTGTGGTGTGTGGTGTAATGATTTCCAGAATCGACCATACGCCAACCTACTTTAGATCAAGAATCGGATCGGTCTGATAACCCAGAGCTTAGGAACAAAGGATCATGGTAAGTACTCAGCGATCTGTCCGGATGATGCTATCCGGATAGTCGCTGAGCTCAACGGTCGCCTGAACCCAGCGGAAGGGTCGGTAGATATCCGAAACGACTACAATTCACTAGATATTTGTATGAAAAGCATTGGATTAAATAGGGGAGCCGAAAGGGCTCCCAGAAGATAACAGAGCAGAATTTTCCTAGTCCAAGGCACGTGTACACTTTTCCGGTAAGCCCCTGCATAGGGCTGGATTATGCCTGCCGTCAACACTCGAGAGGCATAGCTTGTAGGGTATTGACTGGTAGCGCCAAGAGATTAGGTCGATTCGGGTAGGATAGAGTCTCGCTACGCGCGAAAGAAAGTCCCGCATACTCAGCGGGCCGGTACGTCGGATAGCCCGGGTGCCGTAACACTTCTAGCCGAGCAGCCTCTGCGCTCGGTGACCTGTAAAAGCGCTCGCGCGCCGTCGTCCATCCTTTGGTGGAGGGCACAGTGTTGTGAACGAGCTCCGCCGAACCAAACTCGGCGGAGCCTCGGAAGTGCTCTGACTTGGTTAGTCGGAACCGAGTGGAAGCAAGCCCCTCGTCTGTCCCGGAAGGGCCGAACCGCGAGGGGACCACCCTCTGCGCAGGCCATACAACCGCCGCCCTAACTCGGCGATTCGTTGTGGTTTGTGTAAGGAATCCACATCTGACGGTATTTGTGTGTTCTACTACACCACAACTGGTGCCGCGACCCGGGAACAGGAGTGTGTGCTTGTTTGTTATAAGTGCCAGCCAACCAAGCTAAGACGAAGAGAAGAGAAAGAGAAGAGTGAAGATAGTCAAGGGATCAGCAACTCGCGACGGAAGCCCAGCGACGGCTGGAGGATCGCCTCTCGCGGGGTCGGACCCGGCGGATCAACGACTCATTGCCATGACGATGGAGGTGGGACGAACCGTCCAGTTCGACGAGGATGGCCAAGACCAGGAGAACGAGAACGGAGATGCAAGTGAAGAAGATTATGAAGAGAAGGTCGAGACCGCTGAGCTCGGAGAAACGAAGACTACCGCCGAGCTACTTGGCGAGGTGGAAGAGTTGACGCTGCAGATGGGACACATGGGAGCCTCACGTCCTGTCGAGCGTAACTTATCCGCCGAGCTCAACGAAGGTGCGGACGATGAAGAAGATGAAGAAGAACATGGCGTTGCTCAAGAGAACCGTCTGCCCCTTATTCCGAAAGCGACGAGGAACGCCGATACGCCGAGCGCCAATAAAGTGTTGGCTCGACTTGGCGAAGAGATGAGATCGAGATCGGAATGGATGATGATGTTCGCGCCTGTGGCGATGGTGCAGCGAGCGCCGAGTCGTGAACAGCGGAATGCAGGTCGTTACCTTGAATTGTATGACGCTGCAGACGAAGCTGAGGCTTACGAGGAGGACGAAGAGGACGATGACCCGTTCGATGTGAGAGGAAACCGTGAAGAAACCGTGAAGGACTACATCCGAAACTTGAGCTTCGACGCGGCTGAAGAAGACTCGACTCAGTACCTAGAAGTCCGAGCCCACTCCTTACTCGACAAAAATGCCGAGTTCGAAGGGAAGCGCTACCGTTCTGGCGCATCACTCCAGTGGCTCAAACGTTTCATCTACGAGATGAAGAGCACCAGGATGCCCTAAAGTGCCTGGTGCGAACCCTTCTCGCTATGATTGGGACGCGCGGCGAAGCGTTGGTATAGGCAGCTGCCGAAGAAGACTCAGCAACGTTGAAAACTACTCAGCGAGGGGTTCCTGGATTATTATTGCTCATAGTTTGTCCAATCCGCCCGCACTCGCTACTACTCGGCGAGACGTAAAGTCAACGAGCTGATCTGCGACTTCCTGATCCGACCCAATGGGACAGCCAAGATCCAGTACGAGAAAGGGGGCGCCGACGCAGCTGACCATGTCGAGCGCTTCTTGCTGCATTGTGGTGATGACGATGTGATGGATTTGATGTAGCCCCTACAGTTGGAAGACATCGGTAAGGTGGAGCAGATAATCAATCGTCGGATCCTCGGTGAAAAGCGCAAGAAGCAACGCGACCGACTCGTGATCGCACGAAGCCGAGACGATAAGCGGAAGGATCAAAGCCGCCGCGATGAACGCCGAGATGGACGTCGAGATGAGAAGTGCAGTCGCAAGGAAGAAAACCGCGACCGCCGAGTCACTTTCGTTGACGCTGACTCTGACGGGGAAGAACTGCTCGATCAGAACCCGCCGAGTTCATACAACTCCGAAGACGAATGGGATGATGAGGACCAGTCCGGAGGTTACGGCTCAGCGGAAGACGATGACTACATAGACGCGGGCGTTGCTAATGATAAGGGAAATACACCGGACTGTCGAGAAAACGCGGCGGGAGGCCAAAATAGCTCGAATCGAAGTTGGAGGAACTCGGCGAACCGACCTCCGCGACCGTACAACCAGCGCGAACAGTCGAACAGTGGAGATGGATCACGTGACCACTCACAGCGTGGACCTTGTGCAGCTTGTGGAAGAACGGGGCATTCGGCTCACTACTGTCGGCGGCGCTGCAAATTCTGCAGACAAGTCCATGCCGTCGGCCAGTGCGAACGGTTTCGTCAATACGAGAAGCTAGCTGCGTTCGTGAAAAACGCTGTCGACAAGTCGGAAGTGCCAGAAGACTTGCAAAACCTTTACACGCCGAATGATTTAAACTCAGCGGCCCGTCAACACTGACTGGGTTGGAATATGCCGGGCTGCCACAGTCAGCTGAGCCTGCCGTTGAGGCGAACTTCTTGTGTGCCGTCGTAGGCGAAGCACGACGGCCCGACGGACGAGCGGGGATGGCAATTGGATGTGTGAAATCGACGGAATTGAACGTGAGCTTGGTGAGCTAGAGGATAACTACCGAGCGATTGCAAGTGTAACTCGGCAGTCAGACCAGGCTGTGCATCGTACCAGAATCATGAAGCTGCTTCCAGGAGAATGGCTGGGATGGTGGTCAGCACAGACGTTCGATCGCCGAGTTAGAATGAAAGCTCTCGTATTGGGGGCAATGAACGACCGAAGGACCAAGATACTATTGGACACTGGAGCAAATGTCTCGGCGATTAGTGAGTACTTTGCGAGGAAACTGCGTCTCAAGAGAGTGTCCAGCCGAGATAAGCGAATCGACATACAAGGAGTAAATAGAGACAGAATGGCGACAACGTCACGAGCAGTTGTGAAGGTGACACTCGGCTGGGAAGTGGCATACGAGTTTGAAGTGTGGATAATGCCTCATCAAGCCGGAGTCGATTTGATTCTCGGCACTGACTTCATGATCCCAGCTGGGATCCGTCTGGATCAGTACAACTCGGCGGTCAAGCTACCCGATGAGATGGTGATTCCACTCATCCGATCAAGTAATTCGTCGACAAAGATCGAGTTCGGACCAAATGTACCATGTGGGCCACCAGACGGGTTACCAATCGAAAGTCGAATGACCGCTGAGTTCAAATTGCCCAGGCGGCAACCCAGTGAGTCGACGCATGACTTGTGGGTGCGACGGACAAAGCGTTGTATTCCGACGGTTGTTTTTAATCGCCGAGGAAGACCAACCCATATCCTCATTACAAACGTACGACCCAAGTCGGTCTGGTGTCCACCTCACTTTTATGTGATCAAATGGCAACCACACGGAGTACTGGCCAATGAGGGGTATGTCCGCGTGAACTCGGCGAAATACCGAGACTGGCAGGTATTTGCATTTGAGTCAGCGATGGACAAAGATTTGCTGCAGAAGGAACAACCACTGTACGAGGACTGGTTGTCACACCAACCGCCAGCTGTGGAAAGACAAAAATACCCTATTCCGACGGCGGTGGAAAACGACCCCCCCCAGTTGAAAATTGACCAGATTTAACATTCCCCGAGCGCTGGAGAAAGATCGAAGCTGATACAGAAGCCGACGAAGACGAGAGGCGTCGCGGTAACGCCGACGTCATATCAACTTCAGGGGTGACAAGGGGTGACCCGGCTATAAACTCAGCGTTCAAGCTGGAAGATGTCCGAGCGGATCGTACGCCGGTGCTACACGATGGCCAAGATGGCTCCTATCATCTGCCCAAGTTTGAAGACGATGGCGCCATTTCTGACGCCAACACGAGCTCAGCGGTTGAAGTAACAAGTGCAGTAGGGACCAACGAAGAAGCGTCGGCGACGGAAGACTCAGTTATAACGGAAGGAGACCCTGAATAATGCTCGGAACAGGTCCTACGCGACGAACAGCCAGCTATTGACGACCGAGCCAAGTTTGAAGTCATTAGACCAAGTATTGAGGGCGAGGTGAACTCAGCTATGAGCACCCTGACCACTATAAGTGCTGGGATTAACCATGTGGTGACGGCGAACTCAGCGCTCGAAGATCCAGCCGTAAGAAATGACTTGGGGGCTGTCCCAGCGTGCCATAGGACTGCCAGCTACACGAGTGAAGAGTGTGGACGCGTAGAAACCTGTCCTGCCGTCGCAGCAGACTCAGCGGTATAGCGCCCTAGCGTGACGACTGAAAATTCCAAGCTGAAGGTATTACTATCAAGAGAAGTTGAGGCTAACAGTGAAGGACTGAGCTGGATGGTAAAGGCAAGTAACCACGGTAATGAAGGTGAAGTACGAGCCAAGTGTGGAGTCGATGAGTTAAGTTCTGCAGCCGTTGTGAACTCAGCGATGGGTACGCCAAAAGCCTGCATTATCCAGTCGGCGGCGGTGGACTCGGCGTCAGCGGATCTAAACGTTGAGAGTGACTCATACGCGGCCACGGCATGCCACCAGGATGTAAGCTATACCGGAGAGGAGTTTGTATACAGGCAAGTTAGTTCTGCCGTCTCGGTGAACTCGGCGGACCAGTACTATGACGCGACTGAATACTGTGGTAGTCGGAAGGTAAATAAATATTTTCATAATTATTAAATTCAATTACATATGATTCTAAATTATTATTATATAAAATTTGATTTTTAAATAAAATATCTTATAATCTAATATTTTTATTTCTTAAATATTTTTTTTTTAAATTGTTGAGTATTAATACATGAGGGAATTTAGCCTAAGGACGATCCAGCTACGGCGGACTCAGCGTTGCAGTGAAACCGGTTCGAACGTGGTTAGCCGGCAGAACGATGATATTATCTACCTCGGAGACAAGGTTGAACACGCAAAAGTCAGATCGGCCACCGTAGTGGTCTCAGCGGATATGGACCCTCACGTGGACGACAGCTATGATTTATCAGAGGTATACAGTCGAGGGGTCCTGGAACTGAGATCAGAGTAACGAGCTCGGCGACGACGGTGTTCGACCCCGGCAGGATTGGCTACAGTTTAGAACAAGCCAAAGATGATGAATGCAACTCGACGAGAGACCCAACAGAAACCCTAAGACGACACTACGTGGCTATCGCAGCGACCGAAGACGAGAAAGAGGATGAAGAGGACGACAGTAAGACAGATCTGGAGTTGAAAGGCTACACTCACGAGTTGGCTTTCCTTCCCGACCTCACTGAAGTTGAGTCTACAGAACTCGCCTATGGCGCTCCAAACGTCAAGTCAAGTAGTCATACGCCATCACAGTCGGCTAGGTTGGTGACAAGGCTGCAATAGCACGAAGGGGTAATGATTTCAGGTGGTTATGCCCTGCCGCCTCCAGCGTACGGAGCATTGTGCGACATCGACGTTCAAGGACACGAACCTATCAAGCAGAAAGCTCGGCGGATACCTCTCCGCCAATTGAGCAAACTGTACGAGTTGTTGAAGGGGCTGCTTCGAGCTGGATTGATATCATTCTCGGACAGCCCTTGGGCCGCACCAGAAGTAATAGTACTCAAGAAAAATGGTGTGGATATTCGGCTATGCATTGACTATAAACTAGTTAATGCGATTATGACGCCGATGGAATACGCCATGCCACTAGTCGATGACCTGCTCACCGAATTGGAGAGTTACCTGTGGTTTTACTCGCTTGATGCTGCGAGCGGATTCTGGACAGTCTTGATGACTCGCCGAGCTCGGCAGATCTCAGCGTTCGTCTGTGCACTTGGACACTTTGAATGGTTACGAATGCCGTTTGGATTGAAGAATGCGCCTATGATTTACCAACGACGCATCGACAATGCTCTATGGGGATACGTTCAACCAAAGGGAGGATGGCAGTTGTTTGCTGAGCGAATAGCTATTGCTGAAGCCGAGTCGGGAACTCGGCGAGTCGAGCTCGGCGGAGTCGGCGATTTAACGCCAGGACAGCTGACGAAGTTCATAGCGGACCACCAATCACAAGCTGACTGCGATCTGGTCCAAGACCTGGTCAACGGACCGGACGGCGACATGTTCGCTAATGGAGAACCAGACCAGTCTAATTTGATCCCGGTGTTCAAGCGGAGGTCGTCTGTCGATGATATCTGTTTTGGAGGGGAGACGTTTGACGCCTGCTTGGAGACACTGGACCGACTACTAGCCCGGTTCAAAGAATGTCGAATTAGCATCAGCTTTACCAAGAGTATCTTTGTCCAACCCAAGGTTTATTTCCTGTCGCACGAGATTACGCCGAGTGCCATACGCGCTGATGCGAAGAAGATAGCCGCGATCGCCGAGCTCTCCTTTCCGAAATCAAAGAAGGGAATACAAGCCTTCCTCGGTGCACTTAACTTTTTCGGCAGATTCATCCAAAACTTGGCTGTCTATGGAGCGGTACTCTATCAACTAAAGGACACGAACTTTAGTCCTGGGGGTGACTTGGCGTCAGCAAAAGCGTCATTCGCCGAGCTAAAAAAACGGGTAGCAGAAGCTCCAATTCTGCGCCATTTCGACTCGGCGAAAGAAGTCCACATAATGTTGTACGCCAATGCCTGGGCACTGAGCAGTACTATGATGCAGCCGCACGACGACAAGCTGCACCCAGTTCGCTTCTGCGGACGCGTACTAAAGGAGAATGAACTCGGCTATCATCCCGCTGAGAAAGAAGTGGTCGCGCTGTTACAATTACTAAAAGTGTGCTACACTCTCTTGGCGGGGAAGACGCTACACGTCTACACCCGTTTCTCAACGCTGGAATGGGTGTTTAAGTCAAAGTCGTTGTACGACCGCGCAGTCACTTTCGCAGTTATGTTGTCGCCCTACGATTTGAAGGTGAAGCGAGTACGTGAACGAGATGTAGACTTCGCCCAGTTGCTCCAGGCGTCGATAACTCCGTTTATCGGACTCGACGATTCCTTGAAGCACCTTGCGCCTCCCTCCAAGAGCTCGGCGATAGTTCGAATGGACCCGGAGCTGCTATATGTCCGAATACCAGCCGACTTCGAGGGATGGGTACTGTCATTTGATGACTCAGCGAAGACAGCTAAGTACGGCGGGTATGGAAGTTGTTCGTGGATCCTATGACGCCTTCTGAACTGGGACATTGAGATCGCTGCGAGTGCGTACCTGTCGTCCACCACGGTCAGTATCGCCGAGTATACCGACATGAACAATGAGGTGTTGGCAGCAATTGACCGAGGAATAACTGACTTAATTATCGTGGGAGACGCCCAGCTTGCAATCCAGCAATCCATGGGGGTGATAGCATGTAAGAAGGAGACGTTGAAAGTGGAGTTAGCACGACACAATGATCTCACGAAGCGACTCAACTCGGTCCGGTATCGACACATAGCGCGACACTATAATGCAGCGGCTGATTCTCTCGCTACAGAAGCACTCGAAGCAAAAGCCGGACGAGTAATTCTCGGGACGGATGCGAAAGCAGAACTGAGAATGATTAACCGAGTAGCCGAAGAACAGTACGTCATAGACAACCCAGCGGAAACCCCGATTGTCACGACAGTCACTCGTAGTCGAGTACGCCGAGTTCACGTTGAGGATGAGCTTGATGAAGACTCGGCTAGAGGAAGAGGAGGAAGTCAGGATCATGAAGCCATATCAACAAATCCTAAAGAATCCGCGTTTGAAAGCAGTGGAGATGAATTCGAACAGGTCAGCAGGGCGTCGACTCGGCGGACTATCCGCACGACCCCGAATGTTAAAACAGGGTCGCAGATGGTGTCAGCCCAGACGGCTCAGAATGCCAGCGACATGGATCCATTGACAGTACAGACTGAGCGGAGACGACGAATCGCGAAGGCACAAGACGAAGAACTCAGGTGGGCCGATCGGAAGGCGTACCTGAGAGGTGAATTTGAGGACCTTACACACCGTCGAGCTCATAACACCGGCAAAGTCACAGAAGGCTTTGTACTCAGCGAAGATGGCATGTTATACCGCCGAGATGAGACGCGCCGACAAGGCGAGCTCGGCGAACAGAATCTCTCATTGAGATTGGTGATTTCGTCAACTATGGTCGACGAGATACTTCATAACTGTCACAACTCGATCGGAGGGGGCATCAAGGCATCGGCAGAGCTTATCACCGAGTCAAACCCGACTACTACTGGATTGGTCTTTACGCCGACGTGGTGAAATATGTTAGAGCCTGCGAGGACTGCAGTACCAATATGAGCAAGCCACAGTTGAGAGACTACTCGCCGGGAAATGTGGTGTCAGATCATCCATTCCAGGGCGTGTCAATGGATTTCGTGATTCCCTTACCTCTAACTCAGCGGGGCAATACTGCACTGCTGCTGTTCCAGGATCACTACACGGGGTTTGTTATCGCTAAGGCTATGAATGACACCGGGGCACTCGAAGTGGCCAAGGTGTTTGAAGAATGCGTCTTCAGGCAGTTTGGGCCCGTCTCTCATACGGCACAACCGGGATCCAAGGCTTATGAGTGAAGTACTCCAGACGTTTTCCGATATGATGCAGTCGAGAGCAAAGGCTACGCTGAGTTACCGACCACAAGCCAGCGGTCAACAAAGGAGGTCGGTCAAGACAATGGTTCAGACTATACGGGTCTACGTGGAATACCCGCTTCAGGCCGACTGGGATGACATCGCCGATAAGATGGTACACGCTATCAACAACTCAAGAGACTCGACTCGGCGAGAAACCCCTTTCTATCTGATACATGACTGGGACGCCAAGTCTACACTCAAGGCTATGTCGAGCTCAATACGACGTGGACAGGGACGCCCAGCCAACTCGGCGGATGCGGTCGAGTGGCGCCAAGAAGCGAACAGACAACGAGAAGTTGCCCTACGCTTAGCAGCTGAGTTCCAAGTGCGAGCGAAGGCACGACGAGCTCGAGAGCACAATGAAGCACTGAGCAAGAAGGAGAAAAAATCCATTCCCAACACAGCAGATGACGAAGATGGAGTTGCGGAACCAGGCGATGAATCCACCGAATCCTTGTTCAAAGAAGGAGACCAGGTCTGGTTGTTTATGGAGCGAGTCAAGTCGGTCCTGACCAAGAAGTTAGCACATCGATGGCATGGACCATTCAGGGTGAAGAAGAAGGTGGAAGAATTTGTCTATGAACTGAAGTTACCTGACAAGAGTGGATATAGGTTCTACCCAGTGGTCCATGTATCCCGTCTGAAGGCAGTCACCGAACTCGGCGAAAGACCAAAGACGAGGCTAATCGCCGACCTCGAAGAGACTCAGCGATTTGACTTTGACGAAGATTTACTACCTGAAGATAGCTGGGAGCCAGACGCACGTATGAACCAGTATGAAGTCGAAGCAATCCTCGACGACGAGCTACCACTATCCACGAGAACGTCCCGTTCACAGCGGAAGTTTAAGGTTAAGTGGGTCGGCTACGATGAGCCTACTTGGGAGCCACTGTCGAATTTGGCATGTGGAGGTCTCCTGTTTGACTATCTACGACAGAAGAAGCGTGAAAACCATCTGCAAATGGTGCAAGTTGCAGATGAAAATAACAGTTATTGCACCAAATGCTACACCAACTCAGCGGACGACACATGCCGAGCTGAGATGAAATGCTACTGTGTCGAAATTACATATACTGAATAATTACGAAATGAAGGCCTGATTGATACCTACGGGACGCTCAGTCAAAAGAAGAAAATTAAAAAGAAGGCGATCCGGACTCCAAGAGAGGTGAACCCGACGGAGACAACTGGGAAGAGCTCATCGGACTCGACGATTGGAGGCGTGGCGGCGTAGCAGACGTCGCCCCCTGAGAAACTGCCGGAGGAGATGCAACATCAGCAGCCGTGGAAAGAAGTATCATCGCCGAGCTAGCCAAGGAGACTGACGCCGAAGCAGGCGGAAGAAGAACCGGTGCCTCAGAACCCGACTCGGCTGACGTGGGCTGCGACGCATCCGTTCCACTTGGAAGTGGAGTGCCGAACAGAGACATACTCGGAGACGCGCCTCGGAGATTGGGAGAACCCAACCCGTCGTCCGCCGAGTCGTCATCAGATGCACTCTCGTCATCCGAGCCGAGCTCACCGATTGAAGATCCAGCAAAGATGTGGATACCTTGACGATTCAGCCGAGGTGGAGCACCCTGAGCGTACGCAGGAGGCGCTTGTTCGGCAAGATCGAAGTCTTCTTCGATCGCGTCGTCAACAACCTGAGGGTCCATAGCGCGGGGAGCGAAAACCAAGAAGTCCACGTTCCAAGCGTGGAAGCACGTATTATACGGGTGGACCGCCGGGCTCGGCTAGATCCACATCGTGAGCACACTGAACCCAGTCTCTCCCGGATGGAGCCCACGATAGGTTAACAAGAGAATAATGGGGAACGGACGGATCGAAATAAACCTCAGCATCCACAAGAGGAGCAGGCTCACCGCCGAGCTTCTGGGTGACCGCCGAGTAGAGCTAGTCGTAGACAGCGACAACCAAGGATCGTAGGGTGTCACTACGGCGTTTGCGCTCGCGCTTGTACACCAGCCACAGCTCATACACTTCAGCAAGCTGAGCAGGCGTGGCAGTCGCGTTGACGTCGAGATGGAGACCCATCAACACACTTGACTCGACGATCCAGTGGCGACGCTCGTAGAGCGCAAAAAAGTAACGAGTCATTTGGCCATCTGTCTGGATAGGCCTCCCCGCCGAGTCCAAAGGACTGTCGCCACGAAGCTTCACCCATATATCTTCAAGAGCTTGCATCAAGGTTCGAGGTCGGGTCTGAAAAGCCAAGCACCGCCGAGCCTCCTCCAGCACTGACAGAGAAAAGAAGAAAGGAAACTCGGGAAGCATCCACCGGAGACGCTGACAAGGATGACTCGGATCAAAGACAGCCATGAAAGCTCGTATGCCGTCAAGGGAGCACGGCGTCGGTGGCACGTGACTCTTGCCACCTACGAGCGCCAGCTGCACCCCTCCGCTCAGTGTATCCAATAATGCATTCCAACAACGGGCTGAGCTGAAATGCATAAATGGCACCTCGCGGAGTTGAGCTATGTGATGAGTCAAGCGACAATCCTTGGAAACCGCTTGCCAGGCCCGGGTCCGTAACGTCGCCAGCGGGAGTGTAAGAGCGCTTGGCAGAGTGACCGAAACCGGCCGTGATGCAGTCGAACTCGGCTGAGCTGGAACTGACGCTACCGGGGGCACACTCGGCAAAGGAGCAGCGGAAAGAGATTGGGCAGGAGCCATGTCAGGGGTTGCCGCAGGCTGCCGATGCTTGTCTTGTCGGTGCTTCTTGTGATGCTTCTTGTGCTTCTTGGATCGCTTCGACCGGTGACCGGTAGGACTCGACGAGGCACGACGCTTGCGACGTTGCTGCTTTCCCGAAGCCGACGCAGAGGTAGAAGGCGTCGTCCCGCCACCAGAATCCATCGATGAATGTCGTGAAGAGTGGCGATCACTCGGCGGTAAGGCCTCATCACTAATCTCATTGTCAGAGCCGAAGATTGTCGCCTGAAGGCTTCTCGCCTTAGCAGAACGACGAGCATCTTCGGCTGCCGAGTCAGAACCTGAAGGACTACCCGCCGAGCTCTCGGATAAAGCAATGGGATCCGAGAGCGACCCAGTGTCAAGATTCGTCGAGCCGGCGGATGGTGAAGAACCGTCGCCAGGCCCTAAGACCTCGTCGTCAGACGCGTCAAGGTCCTCTAGCAGCTGTGCAGTCACAGTGGGAGTAGTGGTAGCAGATCTCCGGATGGGGCACCCAGACGGGGACGTCAACACCGCTGAGCCCGCAGGGAGAGACGGTCTGAGGACACTCACGGCCGGAGTCACTAGGTTAGTCGGTGTAATGGATAAGCTCAGGCCCCGATAGGGAGAAACGTGAGAAGATCGACCAGATGGCGACAGGGAGTGCCCAACCTCCGTTGATACGACGCTGGGCGGCCCACTTGACAGGGGCAATCAGCTGAGATAGGTGAGGTCGAACCTGAGGCACAAACGCTCGTAGCTGAGACTGGTATTGAAGTCATGACGTCAGAAGAGGACACCAACGATGGTTGGGTAGCCACGACTGACGACGTCGACAAAGAACCAGAAGACGAAGAACCCACCGAAGTCGTCGAATCAAACGCAGGAACGGTGTCGTCGGCATGCTCGGGCATCTTAAACCCGTATTCAGCTTCGCTCGAAGCTTCATCGTCGTCTTCAGAGTGAGCAGAGACATCTGGCTGTGTAGCAGAACTCAACTGAAGGTGACGAACCTTTTTCCGCTGAGTCCGACGACGAGATTTACCAGAGCGAGGTTTCCCTCCATCGGACATGGTAGCTTGACGAGAACTCGAACGCAAAAGGGCACTGATATCCTCGTATCCCTCCTCCCCGGGAAGTGGCCAAGCGTACGGTTGAGGCGGATGCGGTGCCGGCGAACGGTGACGAGGACCTGCAGCAGTTGGAGACTTGGGATTGGCATAACACCGAAGCCGCTGGGTCGACGTCAAGTCCGCCAACGGAGTACGATGAAGCTGGGCGAGGGTCCGCTCGGGTTGACTCGTAGCCGTAGCTGAGCTTACAGGAGCCGTAGCCGAGTCCGCCGAAGGGGTCGCTGAAGAAGCCGGACCCGCTGAAGGAGCTGCATTAGGACCAGCAGCAGAACCATCACTGAGGCGTCTTGGCGAGGATGGACGAACAACTCCAGCCGCCAAGTTTCACCAGCTGGAATGTGGAGAACCTCAGGGAAGCGAGACTCCAAGACACGACACAGCCGGGCGTTAAGAAGAAGGTCGGACGGATCAGGTCCAGGAACCTCCAAACCAGCGCCAGCAGCAGCCATGTGAGGGTCGTGCATCGGAATGATACCGTTCTGACGAATGAGCCACTTCTGCCGCAAGATCACTGCCCGCTGCTCAGCGATCACCAACTGAGCGTGCCGCAAGGGTTGAGTGCCGGTTGAGCTGTACAGCTGCACTGATTCCTACAGCTGCTCGAACTGCTTGGAAGCAATGCCTTGGAGAGTAGCGAACGCCGCCTCCCTCTCGGAAATAGATCGGAGGAGGACTGCGATCTCGGCATCTCGATCCAAGACTTGCTGATGATGGAGCTGGGCCTGACTCAACGCAGCTTCAACCTTGCGTTGCTCAGCTTCGATAGCCCAAGCAAGTTTCGCAGCATTTCGCAGCGAAGCAAGGAGATTAGCAGACTGCGTGGCAGCAGCTCCAAGCCGAGACACTTGTTGTCGCGCCGATGAGAGCTGCGTGGACAAGTCGACATTGCTGAGGGAAAATGTGTCCAATCGCCGAGCCAACGCACGGTTCTCTTCTTGAACAGCTTGATTGTCGGCCCTGAGATCACCAATGATCTGGGATAATCAAGAGCGGCGTAGTTGCCTTTCAAGATGTCCAACAGTTCCCCCGCAGAAGAAGCCTGCAGGATCGCTCGCCGCTGCACGGGATCGGAAGGTTCCACGAACGAGTGAATCCGTAGGCCATGAGCCTCGCCAAGAAGGTCAATTCTTCTTGACGCTCGTATCCCTGCTCGGTAACCCGGGTCATGAGGGAGTCAAGACTCACTGGAGTAGCTGAGCTTGACTGACTGTTGGCGCCCGAAGTGGTGTCGCCCGGCAAGCTCGCTGGACCAGGAGGGGGCGCGCGAGAAGACTCCGCCGACTCCGCCTAAGACTCATGGGAAGTTGTCAGGTTGACCAACCCAGCTTCATGGCGGTCGCTGACCCCACGAGTACTGACGGGTCGAGGAATCGACTCAGCTGGCGCGCCTTCAACTCGACGAAGAGTTGGAGGTGAATGATGGCGCCGCGAACTGTGCTGGAGCAACATGCGAGGAGTAAGGAGCTGCCAAGTTAGCGACAGTGGAAGTAACAAACGTATGGTGGAGAGCCGCGAGACGTCATCAGCCGAGTATGGACCAACGTGGCAGAGCCAAATAAAGGATTAAGACACTCACCAGCTCGGCTCGTATCATAACCGGGGCAATTGTGGTGTAATGATTTCCAGAATCGACCATACGCCAACCTACTTTAGATCAAGAATCGGATCGGTCTGATAACCCAGAGCTTAGGAACAAAGGATCACGGTAAGTACTCGGCGATCTGTCCGGATGATGCTATCCGGATAGCCGCTGAGCTCAACGGTCGCCTGAACCCAGCGGAAGGGTCGGTAGATATCCGAAACGACTACAATTCACTAGATATTTGTATGAAAAGCATTGGATTAAAAAGGGGAGCCGAAAGGGTTCCCAGAAGATAACAGAGCAGGATTTTCCTAGTCCAAGACACGTGTACACTTTTCCGGTAAGCCCCTGCATAGGGCTGGATTATGCCTGCCGTCAACACTCGAGAGGCATAGCTTGTAGGGTATTGACTGGTAGCGCCAAGAGATTAGGTCGATTCGGGTAGGATAGAGTCTCGCTACGCGCGAAAGAAAGTCCCGCATACTCAGCGGGCCGGTACGTCGGATAGCCCGGGTGCCGTAACACTTCTAGCTGAGCAGCCTCTGCGCTCGGTGACCTGTAAAAGCGCTTGCGCGCCGTCGCCCATCCTTTGGTGGAGGGCACAGGGTTGTGAACAAGCTCAGCCGAACCAAACTCGGCGGAGCCTCGGAAGTGCTCTGACTTGGTTAGTGGGAACCGAGTGGAAGCGAGCCCCCGTCTGTCCCGGAAGGGCCGAACCGCGAGGGGACCACCCTCTGCGCAGGCCATACAACCGCCGCCCTAACTCGGCGATTCGCTGTGGTTTGTGTAAGGAATCCACATCTGACGGTGTTTGTGTGTTCTACTACACCACAGGTGCTCCTATCGTGTGACGACTAAGTTTCGCAGACGACCGTTGCACTGAGTCTGCCCGAGTCTGGAAACATGGCTACCAGCGACTGCATAAAGGAGATGGTGTGGATGCGTCTACTACTCACGGACCCTAGTTCGGAACAAGATATAGGAACAGTGATATACGCAGACAACCGGGCTGCTATGGTTTTTGCAAAGAGCTCTGGCCACCAGGCTTCTGCCAAGAACACCAACACATATTTCACGAAAAGGTTGCGCGTGGTGAAGTCGTGCTAGAAAACGTTAGCAGCAAGAACCAGCTTGCTGATCTTATTACTAAGCGTTTATCGACCAAGGCGCTGCGCTACTTGTGGAGACGCAATACCGTCGGAACCAAGCTCGAGCTATTGAAAAGAATGGGGGTGTTGTGGTTGCACTTCCCTGTCTTCTCGTCTGGATGACTACGGTTAGGCACGCTGTGTGCGGTCGAATGCATGCTACAGCTAAAGTGACAGCAATAGTGTGACCGCATTGACATACCATTTGGTATCCGGAATTATGATTCGTCTTCAATTAGGTCGGTAACGGGATTACTCAAATTGTGACATGTGGCGTGTACTGTTTACACAAGTGTGTCCGTCCCAGTTTTAGCGTTTACGTGTATATTTGTAAACACGTGTGTCCATCTCAGTATATAATTTGTAAATATCGACTTGGCACCAATTATGAGGGAAATAGGGGCTGCGTTTAGAAGACAAAATAAGGTACTAGTACTTATAACTCGACCTTTTCATTTCAAATGTTTATTTAATGAGTTCAAGTCCCGTTCGAATCGTCCGCTGCTCTCGAGTCTTTAAAAACAGGTGACCGCCAAATTAAAACAAAACCTTAACGCGAAAGGTTATGGAGAGTTTTTTCTAATAGCGCCACTCCTTTAGACAACATGCGCCACAGACAACATTCATTAGTTTTATTTATTGTTCGAGGTAAATTTACTAATTTTCGTGAAGCAACATCGAAACAACATTTTTAATTATCCAACCAAAGCTATCATACGAAAACAATAAACATAGCAAATCAGCGTTCCGTCGTAGAAAACTAACTGAAGGGGCGAAACGGACACGGATGCTCGTCGGCCCCATGAAGGGTGAGCGCGCTTTCTGCGGAAAACGGTGTCATAGTCGAACATGGCCAAGCATCGCAAGGTTTGCGGTAAGAAGAAGGTGACCAAGACGCTCAAGGTTGTCAACCGAGACTCATACCTCCTCAATAAGAATAAAATCCTTAACAAGCGGTTCGAGCAGCGTTTGTATGATCGTTTTCGCCTCCTTTAAGGTAAGCTAGTACTAACGGTATTAAATGCGCTACTAAATTGGAAGCTTGTAAACGGAGGAACCAATTACCAGCAGAGTAAATAGGGAGTAAGCCCCCCCCTAACAGAGACAAATTCAATGGCTTTCACAACTAAAACACTTCTAAAGTCATACCTAATCGTACGAGCTCATACCAAAATGTACGAAAACGTCAAACTAAAATATTTGAATTAATACCAAAGCATGCGATTACATTATGGCTTCCTTTTTATAGAAAGGCAAAGTACTCAGGTACATCCTCCGCAACACCGAGAAATGTAAATGCGCTTCTTCGGATCGTTTTTAATGCAGGAGACTAGCATGGAGATTGTGATCGACATGCTCGAACCAGAAGCGTCACCACTTACGTAGTGCTTAGTAGCTACCAAACACAAGTAGGGCATGCGCCTTCCATTACGACTGGTCAGTTTTCCTTAGAGCTGTCGTGAGTAACCCCATGTCCTCGCCCAACATCTTAGCCACGCTGAATCAGCTCCTTTTACTTACAGCTGCTTGCACGCTCCGCCGGTGATCAGTTTGACATCGGTTTGAAAACGTTCGTCGAATCGCCTGGGAATCATCAAATCAATCAAATACGAAACCAGTCGTTAACCATTTTAATTTCGCGGGACGCTGGTTCCTCATCAACTTCTGGGGATAATATTCCACTTCCGTCTTGCCATGATTTGTTTCTTGAACTTGCTAGGTCGCTGTTTTGTGCCTTCATTTCCTATAACAGCGTTTCAAGACGGCGCCCTGCTGAGACTCCGACAGATGCAGTTGACAAAGGTGATGAAGATATTTTCAGACATCTTCTTTCTCCCGCCGAAGTACCCATTTCCACAGCCCGTAGTTGAATCTTGGGTCTTGAGTACCTTTTTGTAGATACCCTTTAATGCGGGAAACACGAGATCCTCGTTTCTACAGCGATGTCCCTTCCTCTCTGAAGCGTAGTACAACCAGCTGGACATGAGCACGTACGCGTTGATAGGAAATTCAACCTCGGTCACTTGGTGCAAGTTGTACTTCCGGCCTTCTGCCACAGCGGTCTTGCGTCCCATACTCGATGACTTTGTAAAGATCAACAACACTGGGGCGGTACTCGGACAGTGAGCCATCTTTCCACATGAAAGTGCATAAAACCACGCGTAAAAATGAGATGGGGAAAAAGGGGCAGGCATTGATTTGTTTTATCTGTGATCGAATTACCATTTCAAAACGGCAAAAAAGGTCGATTTACAGGATATCGATGCGGATTTGGTGGTTGATCGATCCCGAGCGGTCGATTTGACTGTCGTAGCTCGATTTATGAGCCAGTCTAGCTAGATCGACTTGTACCCCTTATGGACCTCGATTTAATAAAACGACCTCGATTTATTATAAATCGAGCTTCAGGCTAAGTGAAAAGGACAAAAGCATTGAGCCATTCTTCACCGAAGCGTTAGATTGCCAAGTGGTCACGTGACTCACAGCCATCAAAAACGACTGGCGTACGGGTTAGTCTGATCACATACACATAAGTTTGAGCTCGTACATTTAAATTTGAACTCGTTCTCTTAGGTCTCATCAGTCTTATTAGATTCGTACCTAAATGTTTGACGAATACATTTGTATGAACGCGTACGTTTTGATATGACTCACTAAAGGATTTGCTGCAATGTCCTGTTTTTGAAAGACACAAATAGGTGCTCGACAAATTACCTGGCGAATTTTTGATATTACCGCATCCCGATGAGTCAAATAGCACGAAACAACGGCCAAACGTTGTCTCGACACATAGAATTTGCTGCCAAACTGTCTCATACAAAAAAAAATAATACGCGGATTTGACTTCATCGGGTGGAATCAATGTCTGCAGACGGAAAAAAAGATTATATAGGGCTAGGAGTATTTGCACACAAAACTTATATTGTGTCAGAAAGAAGCTACTATTCAAGTGTTTTTTCAAGCAGGGTAAGCTCTACTTTTTAAAGATTTGATGAGCTAGCTAATTAATCTGCTTTTCGATCTAAGATAACAGGCGAATCAATTAATAAGCTATTTCGAAACAAACGGACAGCGTGTATCATTTTTACTTAAGTAAACGAAAAATAAATGTGCACTATTTCTTAAAAGCCGAGACCCTTCCGGAAGATGCTCGTTGCGATATTTTTATATAAATGAAAAGTAGCGCACATAGGGTGACTCAGGCTGGGATATCTAGGATGAAACCCATGGCGGTAGGTCTGTATTATACAGTATTTGCTAATAATGTACAGTCTAACTCTGTATCGTAATTACTACAGGTGACTTGAAGCTCGATGCAGCTGAATTATACGGTGGTTCATGCGGGCCGACTCGTTCAGCAGCTGTGTATACTGATTCACCAATTGAAATGTTCTTTTATATCTTTCAAAGAAGCTGTGTATCCAAATCGTGGGTGAGACAGAGGCGTACCGTATTGAGTGCATCTTCGGGATTGCGCAGAAACAACGAGAACTAGAGCTAGAAGCGAATCCAAAGGACCCGCAGAAATCTGTCGCCGATCTTGCTGACTTGGTCCGGAAGCTTGAAAAGCAGAAGGTCATCAAAGTCCACGAAGTTATTCATGTAATCGGTCTGCTGGTGGCTCGCACGCTTTGTGGACACAGAGACGGGTTGAGCGGTCATTGGTCATCGGTCATCGCGAGAAGATGGAGCCGTTCCTCGTGGTACACTTGGCCGGTACAAGATTCAAGACGATCACGCGTTTCCTTCACTTTACCAGCAATAGTAGTCAAACCCGTTCGACTGACAAAGCTTGGAAAGGTCGACCCATTCTAAGGACAATAGAGAAGACATTCCGCCGCGGGTTCCGGCTGGGTTTACGAGTAAGCTGTAATGAAGGTACCAATAGGAATCGCAGCCAGTACAATCCGATGCGCGTCTACAATAAGGACAAACCGCACAGGTACGAAACGAAGTGCTATATGACTTGATGAGCCCAAACATGGTACGGTTCACGATACATTGCTGTGCTGTGCTGTACTCGACAGATCTATTGTGGCCGTTTTTCGGGTATTCCGTACTATACATAATAAATATTTATCACTGATGTTACACTGTATTGTGTTATGGTATACCTTGAGTATTGTTTACCTCCGGGCTGAGAAAGACAAAACTAAAGCAAAGGGGGCAGCACAGAGAGTGGTTATCCGAAACGTAACAACGGTTTTTGACGGGCAGCCCGGAAAGCGTCTCGTCATCGCAGCCAACGCGTTTACTACGTCGCCACGCAGCGTAGCGACCGGCTGGGATGGCCAACTGCACTGCAGTTCAAGCAAAACGCACGACAAAAAAACTTGGCTCGAGGAACCTACCGTATCGCATCTGCAAGACGCTATCCAGCTCTAGTAGTTCAACATTGGATGGATTCGACACCTGTCCACATGATATGAACCGGTTGCTCCACCAACCAAACTGTCGGCCCGAGGAAAGACAAACGCACAGTCGCCATGACACATGTACCGTGTCCACAGCTGGTTGCCGACTACCATGCTGGTATGGGTGGAGTAGACTCACACAATCAACTCGGACGTCAAAGATTTTATATTCAGCGGTGTGTTGTATTCAAAAAGTATTACCGCCAACTATTTCTCGCGTTCGTGGATATGGCGGTGGTGAATGGGTTTATACTACACCAGTTAGTGCTGAAGAAACAAGGTGAGCAGGCCCAACGCGTGCTACATACATGCGACGACTTCAAGTGGATTTGCTTCGGGTATCCAGCGATATTTTCCAGACAAACATACACGCTAAAGGTTTGGCTAGTATCCCGGTGCGTACAAAGTGAGCACGAGCTGCAAAACACGACAGATCTATACAAGGCGAAATCTGGAAGGCAAGCTGGAACAAAGCCTCGTCAATTTCTCTGCAAAGTTTGCTCTGCTTTCAGCCCTCCCCAAACGAAGAGCTTTGAGAGTAGCTTCTACTGACATCGGTGTTCAGAGACTTGGGGTGGCTACGTGCCGCCTTGCAATACAGCACGAAGGGGGGAGACAGGCAACACGCTCACGTGTAGTCAGATATGGCATCGCACGTGGGTAAATGGCACAGCCATCCCCGAACACTTGAGGAAGCGACGTCGCTTCAGAAAGCGGAAACGAGATGAGGACAACAGGTACAGATATAAATGTAATGAGGAATACAGCCTAGTACATGTGTTATGTACCTCTGTGTTTCATGTTTCTTACTAGTAACCTGGCCAAAACTATCCCTTTAGTGTTCATTCGGTATACAGCTGCAATCGATCACCGTCACGATCGGTTTGGAAGGAAAAACAAAATTGATAGATATGACAATTGTATCAAATCATATCTTGTCCAATCAGAGATCGAAAATAGCGCCGCGCGTCCTGCAACGTTAGCCTACCCAGTGTCTATGCCAATAAAGTTGCTATAAGCGTTTTTAACGTCGCTCTGGAAATGGCAAAATTCTTCTTAAAAAATGACGTAAAAATCTCGTCAAAGCCGTATTACCGGTACTGGGTCGGTAGAACATCGAATTAGGTACGATGAATTGGAGTCGCTTATTTTCAAGAATAAAAGAAAGAATCGAATGGCGAGGAGGAAGCGACAGCGCCGGCGACGGCGGCAGTCCTACGTCCGGGTAGACCTGAGAAAGGCCGACGCGATAACAAGGGCGGCAGGGGCGACGGCGCACGCAACAACGTGGGGGACCTCGGCACCGGCGTCGCAGGTTACGACGCGAGTAGAGGAGAGGACGTGGGAAAGGTCCACCCCGACGACGTGGAGAAGGACGTGCTCGTGTGCGCGCGTGCTGCAAAGGTGGCAACTGCGGCGCAAGACGATGGAAATGGGTATTGTTTTTTTTTATTGTTGCTGGTAAGCTAACGTTGCTATTGCTATGTAATGTTGCTATTGGCAAAAGATTCGGTGAAACCTGTGCCACGTGGCTGTGCAAAGGATGGCGGGGCCGCACGTGACGCCAGCGACGACTTGGAGAAGGGCGGCACCGGCGGCATGGGCAATGGCAGCCCCGATGTTGGGCAAACTAAACACGGTGGCGGCGGCACTGGATGTGCTGGAAATGCCAACACAAAAGGCGGGCGGCGAGAAAAGTTGAAGCGTGGAAGAGAAAAAGCTGTAAGAGATCCTGTGAAGAAATGTAAACACCTTCGACCTTTCTCTCCGCATGAGCCTGACCAGCGTACTTCTTCTGATGCTGATGTTGAAGAGGATAATGGTGGAAGAGACGAGAGCAAAGAAGAGAAAGAGGAAATTGATATTCCCAATGGCGACGAAGATCTACCGCACCACTTTATATTTGAAGAGGAGAAGCCCCCACGGGAGCGCGTTAGCAAAACAAAAAAGCGAACGTGACCCCATGGCTGCAGCTCACGCTAGTGGGAGCAGCCATCTGCCCCCGGTCAAAGGATACGCTTCGTGGAACAGTTGGATTGCTGCTTTTGATGGCTACTACATTTCGAATGACGTTGGAATTTGGATGCGGACCTCCGTTTCCTTAGACGTCTACAACCGGTGCGTTATTGACTGTTTTTACTGTTGTTAACTACTAACATTACGTACTTTAATTTGCAGTGGGCACGGCGTTGACGTAAGCAAGCCGAGGTTCCAAAGAAGTATCGTGAATTATCGGTGCAAGTATGGTGTTCACCAAGAACGACGCGGAAAAAGCAACAGAAAAACAGACGTCAACTTTACGGGCTGCCGTGCTCGTTTTGACCTGATTCTAATGTCTCGTTGGAGCATGACCGATACGTCTAAGGTATAGGCAGATTGAAGAGGGTGCGTCGTCGTTACAGTGGGTAACTTGTTTCGTAACGCTGCGCAATACAGCTCAGTCTGTCACACATTGTAGTGCAATGTTATCGCACAAAAGCAGCGTTAGTACTATAAAAATGGAGCAACCCCCCCCCAACGCTCGTGTGGCGTATGTGAGACTTCAGCTACAAGAAAGTGGTAACGTGGTGCTATTGTCCGAAGAGAAGTACAATCTAGCTAAGGCAGTATTTGAGCTTGTCTTCGATCACCTGCAAAGTCTGTCTAGCACGAAATTCTACAAGGAGTTGGAGAAACGGGAAAACATGTAGCTAAGGCGATGGAGGCTTGTTATTCCGCAGCTACCACCAATGACGACACTTCTAGCGGTAAAGGGAGTATTGGATCTGATGACGACTGGCAAGACGTTGACACAATCGGATGTTCGAGTGACTAGAAAATGATGCGTGAAATGGAGAAGATAGAGTGCGCGCTTGACGAAGAGGAGCATAAACCCTTAAAAACAGAACCAATATTGCTGCCGAAAGAGACAACGTTAAATTCGACAATATTAACCAAAGATTGATCTGTAGGTCCTACACAAGTGAACAAAGATGAGTACGATAGCGAGTACTCTGCGGCTGAGATGCCGATGTCAGCATTTGCTCCTTTGACTTATTCTGTATTCGAAGAGTCATCTCTCTCACAAGTGTCCCTGGGAGAGATTAAAATCTCCGATCAGTCGCAGCGTATCATCGAAGATTCAGAAGTAGACGCTTCTGCTAAGCAAGAAGAAGCAATAGCCTTAAAGACAGCAGCCAGTCCCGTACCCGAAGAAAAAGGCGCAGGTGTTCAGTTAAACCTACCGTGACCGTTTCAAGGAAACGTCAGAAAGAAAAGAAGACAGAACTGGTCGGCTGTTGCTGCTATGCCTCCGTACGTCGAGGTCGCCTATCCGCAGAGCCTGGCAATCACGGCACGCGTTACTTCGTATTTAACTACGACGTCACAATCGCTGATAGCGTGCCTTTAGACAATAAAAACGCCTTTAGTTTGTGGTTTACCCATATGTTGTGCCATTCTCGACAAACGCCTTTAGAACTTGAATTTCCAGTGTTTTTTTTTAATCAAACGCCTACGGGTAACCACGCAGATAAATCACCCCGACTTTTAAATAACAAGTAGGTCTCTAACATTTAATTCATACAAAACTAGTATTATTAACATAATATGTTAGTGTAATTTACATACAAAACACGGATTTACACGCAATTTTTCTCTTCTCCGTTTGTTGCGTTCATCAACGTCTACTTTTTTTTCGCCGACTTCACCTTGTTCTAGAACGTTTTTACAAGCTCATAAGTCTGGCTACAATTCTCAAAGCGTTGAGGTGGGTGGGGGGGGGGGTGCTTCTCATAGCAGTAGCACGTAAAAAACCACAGAATTCTGAGTCGCAGAACCCTCATTTGCTCACGGGTAACTTTGCTTAGTCCAGTTTGATTGCTCAGTAGGGCGTACGCTTGAGCTATGATCAACACTCCACAGCTTAATCCATCCGATTGTTTCGGCTCCGATAACCACTTCTTTTTTGTTGTTGGAAAAGGTAACGCACGGGCTCGTCAGTCTTCCGAACTGTAGTATTTTATTTCGCAATCTCCAAGTTGAAGTCGTCGAGCCAATGCGTTAAAAATGGCAGCATACCGTTTTCCCATTCATCTTCCATCTCAATTTGAGATTTGCTTAAAGGATCGTAAAAGAAAGCTGTAATTGCCCATTCGTAACCAATTTTAGCCGCGATCACCACCCAGTGATCGTTGGCAATATTTATAGGAAGCACCATCCATTTTGTCTTGGTAATATCTTCAATTGCAACTTCATCTGTAGTCGTACGGCTTCGTGGTGTGTCGGGCCACCCGACTATATTTACCTGGTAAGTGAGCAGCTTACAGCCATGACGCAGGTCACAGACTTCCTGCATGCACGTGTTAATTATGGCGTCGTTTAAAACTCCATTTCGCGCGATATCACCAAGAACTTGGTCAAACTTCACGGACACATTCTGGGACGGTAGTGTCAATTGTGTGTTTAGGCTGCATGTCCTGTACTTCAATAAAGCTTCCTTTGCACACACACCGTTGCGATTTCCTTTGTCGCTTGCTTCAATGCTAAAGGGATCCATTTGTATTTCGTTGCTCCAGTGCTTCTCATAGCAGTAGCACGTAAAAAAACACAGAATTCTGAGTCGCAGAACCCTCACTTGCTCACGGGTAACTTTACTTAGTCCGGTTTGATTGCTCAATAGGGCGTACGCTTGAGCTATGATCAACACTCCACAGCTTAATCCATCAGATTGTTTCGGCTCCGATAACCACTTCTTTTTTGTTGTTGGAAAAGATAACGCACGGGCTCGTCAGTCTTCCGAACTGTAGTATTTTATTTCGCAATCTCCAAGTTGAAGTCGTCGAGCCAATGCGTTAAAAATGGCAGCATACCGTTTTCCCATTCATCTTCCATCTCAATTTGAGATTTGCTTAAAGGATCGTAAAAGAAAGCTGTAATTGCCCATTCGTAACCAATTTTAGCCGCGATCACCACCCAGTGATCGTTGGCAATATTTATAGGAAGCACCATCCATTTTGTCTTGGTAATATCTTCAATTGCAACTTCATCTGTAGTCGTACGGCTTCGTGGTGTGTCGGGCCACCCGACTATATTTACCTGGTAAGTGAGCAGCTTACAGCCATGACGCAGGTCACAGACTTCCTGCATGCACGTGTTAATTATGGCGTCGTTTAAAACTCCATTTCGCGCGATATCACCAAGAACTTGGTCAAACTTCACGGACACATTCTGGGACGGTAGTGTCAATTGTGTGTTTAGGCTGCATGTCCTGTACTTCAATAAAGCTTCCTTTGCACACACACCGTTGCGATTTCCTTTGTCGCTTGCTTCAATGCTAAAGGGATCCACTTGTATTTCGCTGCTCCAGTGCTTCTCATAGCAGTAGCACGTAATAAACCACAGAATTCTGAGTCGCAGAACCCTCATTTGCTCACGGGTAACTTTGCTTTGTCCAGTTTGATTGCTCAATAGGGCGTACGCTTGAGCTATGATCAACACTCCACAGCTTAATCCATCCGATTGTTTCGGCTCCGATAACCACTTCTTTTTTGTTGTTGGAAAAG
The DNA here is from genome assembly GCA_011320135.1 of Phytophthora betacei. Taxonomy (NCBI): domain Eukaryota; phylum Oomycota; class Peronosporomycetes; order Peronosporales; family Peronosporaceae; genus Phytophthora; species Phytophthora betacei. The sequence goes on from JAANHX010000077.1 coordinate 1,081,764, forward strand.
ATAACGCACGGGCTCGTCAGTCTTCCGAACTGTAGTATTTTATTTCGCAATCTCCAAGTTGAAGTCGTCGAGCCATTACGTTAAAAATGGCAGCATACCGTTTTCCCATTCATCTTCCATCTCAATTTGAGATTTGCTTAAAGGATCGTAAAAGAAAGCTGTAATTGCCCATTCGTAACCAATTTTAGCCGCGATCACCACCCAGTGATCGTTGGCAATATTTATAGGAAGCATCCATTTTGTCTTGGTAATATCTTCAATTGCAACTTCATCTGTAGTCGTACGGCTTCGTGGTGTGTCGGGCCACCCGACTATATTTACCTGGTAAGTGAGCAGCTTACAGCCATGACGCAGGTCACAGACTTCCTGCATGCACGTGTTAATTTTGGCGTCGTTTAAAACTCCATTTCGCGCGATATCACCAAGAACTTGGTCAAACTTCACGGACACATTCTGGGACGGTAGTGTCAATTGTGTGTTTAGGCTGCATGTCCTGTACTTCAATAAAGCTTCCTTTGCACACACACCGTTGCGATTTCCTTTGTCGCTTGCTTCAATGCTAAAGGGATCCATTTGTATTTCGCTGCTCCAGTGCTTCTCATAGCAGTAGCACGTAATAAACCACAGAATTCTGAGTCGCAGAACCCTCATTTGCTCACGGGTAACTTTGCTTAGTCCAGTTTGATTGCTCAATAGGGCGTACGCTTGAGCTATGATCAACACTCCACAGCTTAATTCATCAGATTGTTTCGGCTCCGATAACCACTTCTTTTTTGTTGTTGGAAAAGATAACGCACGGGCTCGTCAGTCTTCCGAACTGTAGTATTTTATTTCGCAATCTCTTAAGTTGAAGGCGTCGAGCCAATGCGTTAAAAATGGCAGCATACCGTTTTCCCATTCATCTTCCATCTCAATTTGAGATTTGCTTAAAGGATCGTAAAAGAAAGCTGTAATTGCCCATTCGTAACCAATTTTAGCCGCGATCACCACCCAGTGATCGTTGGCAATATTTATAGGAAGCACCATCCATTTTGTCTTGGTAATATCTTCAATTGCAACTTCATCTGTAGTCGTACGGCTTCGTGGTGTGTCGGGCCACCCGACTATATTTACCTGGTAAGTGAACAGCTTACAGCCATGACGCAGGTCACAGACTTCCTGCATGCACGTGTTAATTATGGCGTCGTTTAAAACTCCATTTCGCGCGATATCACCAAGAACTTGGTCAAACTTCACGGACACATTCTGGGACGGTAGTGTCAATTGTGTGTTTGGGCTGCATGTCCTGTACTTCAATAAAGCTTCCTTTGCACACACACCGTTGCGATTTCCTTTGTCGCTTGCTTCAATGCTAAAGGGATCCATTTGTATTTCGTTGCTCCAGTGCTTCTCATAGCAGTAGCACGTAAAAAAACACAGAATTCTGAGTCGCAGAACCCTCACTTGCTCACGGGTAACTTTACTTAGTCCGGTTTGATTGCTCAATAGGGCGTACGCTTGAGCTATGATCAACACTCCACAGCTTAATCCATCAGATTGTTCCGGCTCCGATAACCACTTCTTTTTTGTTGTTGGAAAAGATAACGCACGGGCTCGTCAGTCTTCCGAACTGTAGTATTTTATTTCGCAATCTCCAAGTTGAAGGCGTCGAGCCAATGCGTTAAAAATGGCAGCATACCGTTTTCCCATTCATCTTCCATCTCAATTTGAGATTTGCTTAAAGGATCGTAAAAGAAAGCTGTAATTGCCCATTCGTAACCAATTTTAGCCGCGATCACCACCCAGTGATCGTTGGCAATATTTATAGGAAGCATCCATTTTGTCTTGGTAATATCTTCAATTGCAACTTCATCTGTAGTCGTACGGCTTCGTGGTGTGTCGGGCCACCCGACTATATTTACCTGGTAAGTGAGCAGCTTACAGCCATGACGCAGGTCACAGACTTCCTGCATGCACGTGTTAATTATGGCGTCGTTTAAAACTCCATTTCGTGCGATATCACCAAGAACTTGGTCAAACTTCACGGACACATTCTGGGACGGTAGTGTCAATTGTGTGTTTAGGCTGCATGTCCTGTACTTCAATAAAGCTTCCTTTGCACACACACCGTTGCGATTTCCTTTGTCGCTTGCTTCAATGCTAAAGGGATCCATTTGTATTTCGCTGCTCCAGTGCTTCTCATAGCAGTAGCACGTAATAAACCACAGAATTCTGAGTCGCAGAACCCTCATTTGCTCACGGGTAACTTTGCTTAGTCCAGTTTGATTGCTCAATAGGGCGTACGCTTGAGCTATGATCAACACTCCACAGCTTAATCCATCAGATTGTTTCGGCTCCGATAACCACTTCTTTTTTGTTGTTGGAAAAGGTAACGCACGGGCTCGTCAGTCTTCCGAACTGTAGTATTTTATTTCGCAATCTCCAAGTTGAAGTCGTCGAGCCAATGCGTTAAAAATGGCAGCATACCGTTTTCCCATTCATCTTCCATCTCAATTTGAGATTTGCTTAAAGGATCGTAAAAGAAAGCTGTAATTGCCCATTCGTAACCAATTTTAGCCGCGATCACCACCCAGTGATCGTTGGCAATATTTATAGGAAGCACCATCCATTTTGTCTTGGTAATATCTTCAATTGCAACTTCATCTGTAGTCGTACGGCTTCGTGGTGTGTCGGGCCACCCGACTATATTTACCTGGTAAGTGAGCAGCTTACAGCCATGACGCAGGTCACAGACTTCCTGCATGCACGTGTTAATTTTGGCGTCGTTTAAAACTCCATTTCGCGCGATATCACCAAGAACTTGGTCAAACTTCACGGACACATTCTGGGACGGTAGTGTCAATTGTGTGTTTAGGCTGCATGTCCTGTACTTCAATAAAGCTTCCTTTGCACACACACCGTTGCGATTTCCTTTGTCGCTTGCTTCAATGCTAAAGGGATCCATTTGTATTTCGCTGCTCCAGTGCTTCTCATAGCAGTAGCACGTAATAAACCACAGAATTCTGAGTCGCAGAACCCTCATTTGCTCACGGGTAACTTTGCTTTGTCCAGTTTGATTGCTCAATAGGGCGTACGCTTGAGCTATGATCAACACTCCACAGCTTAATCCATCAGATTGTTTCGGCTCCGATAACCACTTCTTTTTTGTTGTTGGAAAAGATAACGCACGGGCTCGTCAGTCTTCCGAACTGTAGTATTTTATTTCGCAATCTCCAAGTTGAAGTCGTCGAGCCAATGCGTTAAAAATGGCAGCATACCGTTTTCCCATTCATCTTCCATCTCAATTTGAGATTTGCTTAAAGGATCGTAAAAGAAAGCTGTAATTGCCCATTCGTAACCAATTTTAGCCGCGATCACCACCCAGTGATCGTTGGCAATATTTATAGGAAGCACCATCCATTTTGTCTTGGTAATATCTTCAATTGCAACTTCATCTGTAGTCGTACGGCTTCGTGGTGTGTCGGGCCACCCGACTATATTTACCTGGTAAGTGAGCAGCTTACAGCCATGACGCAGGTCACAGACTTCCTGCATGCACGTGTTAATTATGGCGTCGTTTAAAACTCCATTTCGCGCGATATCACCAAGAACTTGGTCAAACTTCACGGACACATTCTGGGACGGTAGTGTCAATTGTGTGTTTAGGCTGCATGTCCTGTACTTCAATAAAGCTTCCTTTGCACACACACCGTTGCGATTTCCTTTGTCGCTTGCTTCAATGCTAAAGGGATCCATTTGTATTTCGCTGCTCCAGTGCTTCTCATAGCAGTAGCACGTAATAAACCACAGAATTCTGAGTCGCAGAACCCTCATTTGCTCACGGGTAACTTTGCTTTGTCCAGTTTGATTGCTCAATAGGGCGTACGCTTGAGCTATGATCAACACTCCACAGCTTAATCCATCAGATTGTTTCGGCTCCGATAACCACTTCTTTTTTGTTGTTGGAAAAGATAACGCACGGGCTCGTCAGTCTTCCGAACTGTAGTATTTTATTTCGCAATCTCCAAGTTGAAGTCGTCGAGCCAATGCGTTAAAAATGGCAGCATACCGTTTTCCCATTCATCTTCCATCTCAATTTGAGATTTGCTTAAAGGATCGTAAAAGAAAGCTGTAATTGCCCATTCGTAACCAATTTTAGCCGCGATCACCACCCAGTGATCGTTGGCAATATTTATAGGAAGCACCATCCATTTTGTCTTGGTAATATCTTCAATTGCAACTTCATCTGTAGTCGTACGGCTTCGTGGTGTGTCGGGCCACCCGACTATATTTACCTGGTAAGTGAGCAGCTTACAGCCATGACGCAGGTCACAGACTTCCTGCATGCACGTGTTAATTATGGCGTCGTTTAAAACTCCATTTCGCGCGATATCACCAAGAACTTGGTCAAACTTCACGGACACATTCTGGGACGGTAGTGTCAATTGTGTGTTTAGGCTGCATGTCCTGTACTTCAATAAAGCTTCCTTTGCACACACACCGTTGCGATTTCCTTTGTCGCTTGCTTCAATGCTAAAGGGATCCATTTGTATTTCGCTGCTCCAGTGCTTCTCATAGCAGTAGCACGTAATAAACACAGAATTCTGAGTCGCAGAACCCTCATTTGCTCACGGGTAACTTTGCTTAGTCCAGTTTGATTGCTCAATAGGGCGTACGCTTGAGCTATGATCAACACTCCACAGCTTAATCCATCCGATTGTTTCGGCTCCGATAACCACTTCTTTTTTGTTGTTGGAAAAGGTAACGCACGGGCTCGTCAGTCTTCCGAACTGTAGTATTTTATTTCGCAATCTCCAAGTTGAAGTCGTCGAGCCAATGCGTTAAAAATGGCAGCATACCGTTTTCCCATTCATCTTCCATCTCAATTTGAGATTTGCTTAAAGGATCGTAAAAGAAAGCTGTAATTGCCCATTCGTAACCAATTTTAGCCGCGATCACCACCCAGTGATCGTTGGCAATATTTATAGGAAGCACCATCCACTTTGTCTTGGTAATATCTTCAATTGCAACTTCATCTGTAGTCGTACGGCTTCGTGGTGTGTCGGGCCACCCGACTATATTTACCTGGTAAGTGAGCAGCTTACAGCCATGACGCAGGTCACAGACTTCCTGCATGCACGTGTTAATTATGGCGTCGTTTAAAACTCCATTTCGCGCGATATCACCAAGAACTTGGTCAAACTTCACGGACACATTCTGGGACGGTAGTGTCAATTGTGTGTTTAGGCTGCATGTCCTGTACTTCAATAAAGCTTCCTTTGCACACACACCGTTGCGATTTCCTTTGTCGCTTGCTTCAATGCTAAAGGGATCCATTTGTATTTCGCTGCTCCAGTGCTTCTCATAGCAGTAGCACGTAATAAACCACAGAATTCTGAGTCGCGGAACCCTCACTTGCTCACGGGTAACTTTGCTTTGTCCAGTTTGATTGCTCAGTAGGGCGTACGCTTGAGCTATGATCAACACTCCACAGCTTAATCCATCCGATTGTTTCGGCTCCGATAACCACTTCTTTTTTGTTGTTGGAAAAGGTAACGCACGGGCTCGTCAGTCTTCCGAACTGTAGTATTTTATTTCGCAATCTCCAAGTTGAAGGCGTCGAGCCAATGCGTTAAAAATGGCAGCATACCGTTTTCCCATTCATCTTCCATCTCAATTTGAGATTTGCTTAAAGGATCGTAAAAGAAAGCTGTAATTGCCCATTCGTAACCAATTTTAGCCGCGATCACCACCCAGTGATCGTTGGCAATATTTATAGGAAGCACCATCCATTTTGTCTTGGTAATATCTTCAATTGCAACTTCATCTGTAGTCGTACGGCTTCGTGGTGTGTCGGGCCACCCGACTATATTTACCTGGTAAGTGAGCAGCTTACAGCCATGACGCAGGTCACAGACTTCCTGCATGCACGTGTTAATTATGGCGTCGTTTAAAACTCCATTTCGCGCGATATCACCAAGAACTTGGTCAAACTTCACGGACACATTCTGGGACGGTAGTGTCAATTGTGTGTTTAGGCTGCATGTCCTGTACTTCAATAAAGCTTCCTTTGCACACACACCGTTGCGATTTCCTTTGTCGCTTGCTTCAATGCTAAAGGGATCCATTTGTATTTCGTTGCTCCAGTGCTTCTCATAGCAGTAGCACGTAATAAACCACAGAATTCTGAGTCGCAGAACCCTCATTTGCTCACGGGTAACTTTGCTTTGTCCAGTTTGATTGCTCAATAGGGCGTACGCTTGAGCTATGATCAACACTCCACAGCTTAATCCATCCGATTGTTTCGGCTCCGATAACCACTTCTTTTTTGTTGTTGGAAAAGGTAACGCACGGGCTCGTCAGTCTTCCGAACTGTAGTATTTTATTTCGCAATCTCCAAGTTGAAGTCGTCGAGCCAATGCGTTAAAAATGGCAGCATACCGTTTTCCCATTCATCTTCCATCTCAATTTGAGATTTGCTTAAAGGATCGTAAAAGAAAGCTGTAATTGCCCATTCGTAACCAATTTTAGCCGCGATCACCACCCAGTGATCGTTGGCAATATTTATAGGAAGCACCATCCATTTTGTCTTGGTAATATCTTCAATTGCAACTTCATCTGTAGTCGTACGGCTTCGTGGTGTGTCGGGCCACCCGACTATATTTACCTGGTAAGTGAGCAGCTTACAGCCATGACGCAGGTCACAGACTTCCTGCATGCACGTGTTAATTATGGCGTCGTTTAAAACTCCATTTCGCGCGATATCACCAAGAACTTGGTCAAACTTCACGGACACATTCTGGGACGGTAGTGTCAATTGTGTGTTTAGGCTGCATGTCCTGTACTTCAATAAAGCTTCCTTTGCACACACACCGTTGCGATTTCCTTTGTCGCTTGCTTCAATGCTAAAGGGATCCATTTGTATTTCGTTGCTCCAGTGCTTCTCATAGCAGTAGCACGTAAAAAAACACAGAATTCTGAGTCGCAGAACCCTCACTTGCTCACGGGTAACTTTGCTTAGTCCAGTTTGATTGCTCAATAGGGCGTACGCTTGAGCTATGATCAACACTCCACAGCTTAATCCATCCGATTGTTTCGGCTCCGATAACCACTTCTTTTTTGTTGTTGGAAAAGGTAACGCACGGGCTCGTCAGTCTTCCGAACTGTAGTATTTTATTTCGCAATCTCCAAGTTGAAGGCGTCGAGCCAATGCGTTAAAAATGGCAGCATACCGTTTTCCCATTCATCTTCCATCTCAATTTGAGATTTGCTTAAAGGATCGTAAAAGAAAGCTGTAATTGCCCATTCGTAACCAATTTTAGCCGCGATCACCACCCAGTGATCGTTGGCAATATTTATAGGAAGCACCATCCACTTTGTCTTGGTAATATCTTCAATTGCAACTTCATCTGTAGTCGTACGGCTTCGTGGTGTGTCGGGCCACCCGACTATATTTACCTGGTAAGTGAGCAGCTTACAGCCATGACGCAGGTCACAGACTTCCTGCATGCACGTGTTAATTATGGCGTCGTTTAAAACTCCATTTCGCGCGATATCACCAAGAACTTGGTCAAACTTCACGGACACATTCTGGGACGGTAGTGTCAATTGTGTGTTTAGGCTGCATGTCCTGTACTTCAATAAAGCTTCCTTTGCACACACACACCGTTGCGATTTCCTTTGTCGCTTGCTTCAATGCTAAAGGGATCCACTTATATTTCGTTGCTCCAGTGCTTCTCATAGCAGTAGCACGTAATAAACCACAGAATTCTGAGTCGCAGAACCCTCATTTGCTCACGGGTAACTTTGCTTAGTCCAGTTTGATTGCTCAATAGGGCGTACGCTTGAGCTATGATCAACACTCCACAGCTTAATCCATCAGATTGTTTCGGCTCCGATAACCACTTCTTTTTTGTTGTTGGAAAAGGTAACGCACGGGCTCGTCAGTCTTCCGAACTGTAGTATTTTATTTCGCAATCTCCAAGTTGAAGGCGTCGAGCCAATGCGTTAAAAATGGCAGCATACCGTTTTCCCATTCATCTTCCATCTCAATTTGAGATTTGCTTAAAGGATCGTAAAAGAAAGCTGTAATTGCCCATTCGTAACCAATTTTAGCCGCGATCACCACCCAGTGATCGTTGGCAATATTTATAGGAAGCACCATCCATTTTGTCTTGGTAATATCTTCAATTGCAACTTCATCTGTAGTCGTACGGCTTCGTGGTGTGTCGGGCCACCCGACTATATTTACCTGGTAAGTGAGCAGCTTACAGCCATGACGCAGGTCACAGACTTCCTGCATGCACGTGTTAATTATGGCGTCGTTTAAAACTCCATTTCGCGCGATATCACCAAGAACTTGGTCAAACTTCACGGACACATTCTGGGACGGTAGTGTCAATTGTGTGTTTAGGCTGCATGTCCTGTACTTCAATAAAGCTTCCTTTGCACACACACACCGTTGCGATTTCCTTTGTCGCTTGCTTCAATGCTAAAGGGATCCACTTATATTTCGTTGCTCCAGTGCTTCTCATAGCAGTAGCACGTAATAAACCACAGAATTCTGAGTCGCAGAACCCTCATTTGCTCACGGGTAACTTTGCTTAGTCCAGTTTGATTGCTCAATAGGGCGTACGCTTGAGCTATGATCAACACTCCACAGCTTAATCCATCCGATTGTTTCGGCTCCGATAACCACTTCTTTTTTGTTGTTGGAAAAGGTAACGCACGGGCTCGTCAGTCTTCCGAACTGTAGTATTTTATTTCGCAATCTCCAAGTTGAAGGCGTCGAGCCAATGCGTTAAAAATGGCAGCATACCGTTTTCCCATTCATCTTCCATCTCAATTTGAGATTTGCTTAAAGGATCGTAAAAGAAAGCTGTAATTGCCCATTCGTAACCAATTTTAGCCGCGATCACCACCCAGTGATCGTTGGCAATATTTATAGGAAGCACCATCCATTTTGTCTTGGTAATATCTTCAATTGCAACTTCATCTGTAGTCGTACGGCTTCGTGGTGTGTCGGGCCACCCGACTATATTTACCTGGTAAGTGAGCAGCTTACAGCCATGACGCAGGTCACAGACTTCCTGCATGCACGTGTTAATTATGGCGTCGTTTAAAACTCCATTTCGCGCGATATCACCAAGAACTTGGTCAAACTTCACGGACACATTCTGGGACGGTAGTGTCAATTGTGTGTTTAGGCTGCATGTCCTGTACTTCAATAAAGCTTCCTTTGCACACACACCGTTGCGATTTCCTTTGTCGCTTGCTTCAATGCTAAAGGGATCCACTTGTATTTCGTTGCTCCAGTGCTTCTCATAGCAGTAGCACGTAATAAACCACAGAATTCTGAGTCGCAGAACCCTCATTTGCTCACGGGTAACTTTGCTTAGTCCAGTTTGATTGCTCAATAGGGCGTACGCTTGAGCTATGATCAACACTCCACAGCTTAATCCATCCGATTGTTTCGGCTCCGATAACCACTTCTTTTTTGTTGTTGGAAAAGGTAACGCACGGGCTCGTCAGTCTTCCGAACTGTAGTATTTTATTTCGCAATCTCCAAGTTGAAGTCGTCGAGCCAATGCGTTAAAAATGGCAGCATACCGTTTTCCCATTCATCTTCCATCTCAATTTGAGATTTGCTTAAAGGATCGTAAAAGAAAGCTGTAATTGCCCATTCGTAACCAATTTTAGCCGCGATCACCACCCAGTGATCGTTGGCAATATTTATAGGAAGCACCATCCATTTTGTCTTGGTAATATCTTCAATTGCAACTTCATCTGTAGTCGTACGGCTTCGTGGTGTGTCGGGCCACCCGACTATATTTACCTGGTAAGTGAGCAGCTTACAGCCATGACGCAGGTCACAGACTTCCTGCATGCACGTGTTAATTATGGCGTCGTTTAAAACTCCATTTCGCGCGATATCACCAAGAACTTGGTCAAACTTCACGGACACATTCTGGGACGGTAGTGTCAATTGTGTGTTTAGGCTGCATGTCCTGTACTTCAATAAAGCTTCCTTTGCACACACACCGTTGCGATTTCCTTTGTCGCTTGCTTCAATGCTAAAGGGATCCACTTATATTTCGTTGCTCCAGTGCTTCTCTTAGCAGTAGCACGTAATAAACCACAGAATTCTGAGTCGCAGAACCCTCATTTGCTCACGGGTAACTTTGCTTAGTCCAGTTTGATTGCTCAATAGGGCGTACGCTTGAGCTATGATCAACACTCCACAGCTTAATCCATCAGATTGTTTCGGCTCCGATAACCACTTCTTTTTTGTTGTTGGAAAAGGTAACGCACGGGCTCGTCAGTCTTCCGAACTGTAGTATTTTATTTCGCAATCTCCAAGTTGAAGTCGTCGAGCCAATGCGTTAAAAATGGCAGCATACCGTTTTCCCATTCATCTTCCATCTCAATTTGAGATTTGCTTAAAGGATCGTAAAAGAAAGCTGTAATTGCCCATTCGTAACCAATTTTAGCCGCGATCACCACCCAGTGATCGTTGGCAATATTTATAGGAAGCACCATCCATTTTGTCTTGGTAATATCTTCAATTGCAACTTCATCTGTAGTCGTACGGCTTCGTGGTGTGTCGGGCCACCCGACTATATTTACCTGGTAAGTGAGCAGCTTACAGCCATGACGCAGGTCACAGACTTCCTGCATGCACGTGTTAATTATGGCGTCGTTTAAAACTCCATTTCGCGCGATATCACCAAGAACTTGGTCAAACTTCACGGACACATTCTGGGACGGTAGTGTCAATTGTGTGTTTAGGCTGCATGTCCTGTACTTCAATAAAGCTTCCTTTGCACACACACCGTTGCGATTTCCTTTGTCGCTTGCTTCAATGCTAAAGGGATCCACTTGTATTTCGTTGCTCCAGTGCTTCTCATAGCAGTAGCACGTAATAAACCACAGAATTCTGAGTCGCAGAACCCTCATTTGCTCACGGGTAACTTTGCTTAGTCCAGTTTGATTGCTCAATAGGGCGTACGCTTGAGCTATGATCAACACTCCACAGCTTAATCCATCCGATTGTTTCGGCTCCGATAACCACTTCTTTTTTGTTGTTGGAAAAGGTAACGCACGGGCTCGTCAGTCTTCCGAACTGTAGTATTTTATTTCGCAATCTCCAAGTTGAAGTCGTCGAGCCAATGCGTTAAAAATGGCAGCATACCGTTTTCCCATTCATCTTCCATCTCAATTTGAGATTTGCTTAAAGGATCGTAAAAGAAAGCTGTAATTGCCCATTCGTAACCAATTTTAGCCGCGATCACCACCCAGTGATCGTTGGCAATATTTATAGGAAGCATCCATTTTGTCTTGGTAATATCTTCAATTGCAACTTCATCTGTAGTCGTACGGCTTCGTGGTGTGTCGGGCCACCCGACTATATTTACCTGGTAAGTGAGCAGCTTACAGCCATGACGCAGGTCACAGACTTCCTGCATGCACGTGTTAATTATGGCGTCGTTTAAAACTCCATTTCGCGCGATATCACCAAGAACTTGGTCAAACTTCACGGACACATTCTGGGACGGTAGTGTCAATTGTGTGTTTAGGCTGCATGTCCTGTACTTCAATAAAGCTTCCTTTGCACACACACCGTTGCGATTTCCTTTGTCGCTTGCTTCAATGCTAAAGGGATCCACTTGTATTTCGTTGCTCCAGTGCTTCTCATAGCAGTAGCACGTAATAAACCACAGAATTCTGAGTCGCAGAACCCTCATTTGCTCACGGGTAACTTTGCTTAGTCCAGTTTGATTGCTCAATAGGGCGTACGCTTGAGCTATGATCAACACTCCACAGCTTAATCCATCCGATTGTTTCGGCTCCGATAACCACTTCTTTTTTGTTGTTGGAAAAGGTAACGCACGGGCTCGTCAGTCTTCCGAACTGTAGTATTTTACTTTCGCAATCTCCAAGTTGAAGTCGTCGAGCCAATGCGTTAAAAATGGCAGCATACCGTTTTCCCATTCATCTTCCATCTCAATTTGAGATTTGCTTAAAGGATCGTAAAAGAAAGCTGTAATTGCCCATTCGTAACCAATTTTAGCCGCGATCACCACCCAGTGATCGTTGGCAATATTTATAGGAAGCATCCATTTTGTCTTGGTAATATCTTCAATTGCAACTTCATCTGTAGTCGTACGGCTTCGTGGTGTGTCGGGCCACCCGACTATATTTACCTGGTAAGTGAGCAGCTTACAGTCCATGACGCAGGTCACAGACTTCCTGCATGCACGTGTTAATTATGGCGTCGTTTAAAACTCCATTTCGCGCGATATCACCAAGAACTTGGTCAAACTTCACGGACACATTCTGGGACGGTAGTGTCAATTGTGTGTTTAGGACTGCATGTCCTGTACTTCAATAAAGCTTCCTTTGCACACACACCGTTGCGATTTCCTTTGTCGCTTGCTTCAATGCTAAAGGGATCCACTTGTATTTCGTTGCTCCAGTGCTTCTCATAGCAGTAGCACGTAATAAACCACAGAATTCTGAGTCGCAGAACCCTCACTTTGCTCACGGGTAACTTTGCTTAGTCCAGTTTGATTGCTCAATAGGGCGTACGCTTGAGCTATGATCAACACTCCACAGCTTAATCCATCCGATTGTTTCGGCTCCGATAACCACTTCTTTTTTGTTGTTGGAAAAGGTAACGCACGGGCTCGTCAGTCTTCCGAACTGTAGTATTTTATTTCGCAATCTCCAAGTTGAAGTCGTCGAGCCAATGCGTTAAAAATGGCAGCATACCGTTTTCCCATTCATCTTCCATCTCAATTTGAGATTTGCTTAAAGGATCGTAAAAGAAAGCTGTAATTGCCCATTCGTAACCAATTTTAGCCGCGATCACCACCCAGTGATCGTTGGCAATATTTATAGGAAGCATCCATTTTGTCTTGGTAATATCTTCAATTGCAACTTCATCTGTAGTCGTACGGCTTCGTGGTGTGTCGGGCCACCCGACTATATTTACCTGGTAAGTGAGCAGCTTACAGCCATGACGCAGGTCACAGACTTCCTGCATGCACGTGTTAATTATGGCGTCGTTTAAAACTCCATTTCGCGCGATATCACCAAGAACTTGGTCAAACTTCACGGACACATTCTGGGACGGTAGTGTCAATTGTGTGTTTAGGCTGCATGTCCTGTACTTCAATAAAGCTTCCTTTGCACACACACCGTTGCGATTTCCTTTGTCGCTTGCTTCAATGCTAAAGGGATCCACTTGTATTTCGTTGCTCCAGTGCTTCTCATAGCAGTAGCACGTAATAAACCACAGAATTCTGAGTCGCAGAACCCTCATTTGCTCACGGGTAACTTTGACTTAGTCCAGTTTGATTGCTCAATAGGGCGTACGCTTGAGCTATGATCAACACTCCACAGCTTAATCCATCCGATTGTTTCGGCTCCGATAACCACTTCTTTTTTGTTGTTGGAAAAGGTAACGCACGGGCTCGTCAGTCTTCCGAACTGTAGTATTTTATTTCGCAATCTCCAAGTTGAAGTCGTCGAGCCAATGCGTTAAAAATGGCAGCATACCGTTTTCCCATTCATCTTCCATCTCAATTTGAGATTTGCTTAAAGGATCGTAAAAGAAAGCTGTAATTGCCCATTCGTAACCAATTTTAGCCGCGATCACCACCCAGTGATCGTTGGCAATATTTATAGGAAGCATCCATTTTGTCTTGGTAATATCTTCAATTGCAACTTCATCTGTAGTCGTACGGCTTCGTGGTGTGTCGGGCCACCCGACTATATTTACCTGGTAAGTGAGCAGCTTACAGCCATGACGCAGGTCACAGACTTCCTGCATGCACGTGTTAATTATGGCGTCGTTTAAAACTCCATTTCGCGCGATATCACCAAGAACTTGGTCAAACTTCACGGACACATTCTGGGACGGTAGTGTCAATTGTGTGTTTAGGCTGCATGTCCTGTACTTCAATAAAGCTTCCTTTGCACACACACCGTTGCGATTTCCTTTGTCGCTTGCTTCAATGCTAAAGGGATCCACTTGTATTTCGTTGCTCCAGTGCTTCTCATAGCAGTAGCACGTAATAAACCACAGAATTCTGAGTCGCAGAACCCTCATTTGCTCACGGGTAACTTTACTTAGTCCAGTTTGAATTGCTCAGTAGGGCGTACGCTTGGGATATGATCAACACTCCACAGCTTAATCCATCAGATTGTTTCGGCTCCGATAACCACTTCTTTTTTGTTGTTGGAAAAGGTAACGCACGGGCTCGTCAGTCTTCCGAACTGTAGTATTTTATTTCGCAATCTCCAAGTTGAAGTCGTCGAGCCAATGCGTTAAAAATGGCAGCATACCGTTTTCCCATTCATCTTCCATCTCAATTTGAGATTTGCTTAAAGGATCGTAAAAGAAAGCTGTAATTGCCCATTCGTAACCAATTTTAGCCGCGATCACCACCCAGTGATCGTTGGCAATATTTATAGGAAGCACCATCCATTTTGTCTTGGTAATATCTTCAATTGCAACTTCATCTGTAGTCGTACGGCTTCGTGGTGTGTCGGGCCACCCGACTATATTTACCTGGTAAGTGAGCAGCTTACAGCCATGACGCAGGTCACAGACTTCCTGCATGCACGTGTTAATTATGGCGTCGTTTAAAACTCCATTTCGCGCGATATCACCAAGAACTTGGTCAAACTTCACGGACACATTCTGGGACGGTAGTGTCAATTGTGTGTTTAGGCTGCATGTCCTGTACTTCAATAAAGCTTCCTTTGCACACACACCGTTGCGATTTCCTTTGTCGCTTGCTTCAATGCTAAAGGGGATCCACTTGTATTTCGTTGCTCCAGTGCTTCTCTTAGCAGTAGCACGTAATAAACCACAGAATTCTGAGTCGCAGAACCCTCATTTGCTCACGGGTAACTTTGCTTAGTCCAGTTTGATTGCTCAGTAGGGCGTACGCTTGAGCTATGATCAACACTCCACAGCTTAATCCATCCGATTGTTTCGGCTCCGATAACCACTTCTTTTTTGTTGTTGGAAAAGGTAACGCACGGGCTCGTCAGTCTTCCGAACTGTAGTATTTTATTTCGCAATCTCCAAGTTGAAGTCGTCGAGCCAATGCGTTAAAAATGGCAGCATACCGTTTTCCCATTCATCTTCCATCTCAATTTGAGATTTGCTTAAAGGATCGTAAAAGAAAGCTGTAATTGCCCATTCGTAACCAATTTTAGCCGCGATCACCACCCAGTGATCGTTGGCAATATTTATAGGAAGCACCATCCATTTTGTCTTGGTAATATCTTCAATTGCAACTTCATCTGTAGTCGTACGGCTTCGTGGTGTGTCGGGCCACCCGACTATATTTACCTGGTAAGTGAGCAGCTTACAGCCATGACGCAGGTCACAGACTTCCTGCATGCACGTGTTAATTATGGCGTCGTTTAAAACTCCATTTCGCGCGATATCACCAAGAACTTGGTCAAACTTCACGGACACATTCTGGGACGGTAGTGTCAATTGTGTGTTTAGGCTGCATGTCCTGTACTTCAATAAAGCTTCCTTTGCACACACACCGTTGCGATTTCCTTTGTCGCTTGCTTCAATGCTAAAAGGGATCCACTTATATTTCGTTGCTCCAGTGCTTCTCTTAGCAGTAGCACGTAATAAACCACAGAATTCTGAGTCGCAGAACCCTCATTTGCTCACGGGTAACTTTGCTTAGTCCAGTTTGATTGCTCAGTAGGGCGTACGCTTGAGCTATGATCAACACTCCACAGCTTAATCCATCCGATTGTTTCGGCTCCGATAACCACTTCTTTTTTGTTGTTGGAAAAGGTAACGCACGGGCTCGTCAGTCTTCCGAACTGTAGTATTTTATTTCGCAATCTCCAAGTTGAAGTCGTCGAGCCAATGCGTTAAAAATGGCAGCATACCGTTTTCCCATTCATCTTCCATCTCAATTTGAGATTTGCTTAAAGGATCGTAAAAGAAAGCTGTAATTGCCCATTCGTAACCAATTTTAGCCGCGATCACCACCCAGTGATCGTTGGCAATATTTATAGGAAGCATCCATTTTGTCTTGGTAATATCTTCAATTGCAACTTCATCTGTAGTCGTACGGCTTCGTGGTGTGTCGGGCCACCCGACTATATTTACCTGGTAAGTGAGCAGCTTACAGCCATGACGCAGGTCACAGACTTCCTGCATGCACGTGTTAATTATGGCGTCGTTTAAAACTCCATTTCGCGCGATATCACCAAGAACTTGGTCAAACTTCACGGACACATTCTGGGACGGTAGTGTCAATTGTGTGTTTAGGCTGCATGTCCTGTACTTCAATAAAGCTTCCTTTGCACACACACCGTTGCGATTTCCTTTGTCGCTTGCTTCAATGCTAAAGGGATCCATTTGTATTTCGTTGCTCCAGTGCTTCTCATAGCAGTAGCACGTAATAAACCACAGAATTCTGAGTCGCAGAACCCTCATTTGCTCACGGGTAACTTTGCTTAGTCCAGTTTGATTGCTCAGTAGGGCGTACGCTTGAGCTATGATCAACACTCCACAGCTTAATCCATCCGATTGTTTCGGCTCCGATAACCACTTCTTTTTTGTTGTTGGAAAAGGTAACGCACGGGCTCGTCAGTCTTCCGAACTGTAGTATTTTATTTCGCAATCTCTCAAGTTGAAGGCGTCGAGCCAATGCGTTAAAAATGGCAGCATACCGTTTTCCCATTCATCTTCCATCTCAATTTGAGATTTGCTTAAAGGATCGTAAAAGAAAGCTGTAATTGCCCATTCGTAACCAATTTTAGCCGCGATCACCACCCAGTGATCGTTGGCAATATTTATAGGAAGCACCATCCATTTTGTCTTGGTAATATCTTCAATTGCAACTTCATCTGTAGTCGTACGGCTTCGTGGTGTGTCGGGCCACCCGACTATATCTACCTGGTAATTGAGCAGCTTACAGCCATGACGCAGGTCACAGACTTCCTGCATGCACGTGTTAATTATGGCGTCGTTTAAAACTCCATTTCGCGCGATATCACCAAGAACTTGGTCAAACTTCACGGACACATTCTGGGACGGTAGTGTCAATTGTGTGTTTAGGCTGCATGTCCTGTACTTCAATAAAGCTTCCTTTGCACACACACCGTTGCGATTTCCTTTGTCGCTTGCTTCAATGCTAAAGGGGTCCACTTATATTTCGTTGCTCCAGTGCTTCTCTTAGCAGTAGCACGTAATAAACCACAGAATTCTGAGTCGCAGAACCCTCATTTGCTCACGGGTAACTTTGCTTAGTCCAGTTTGATTGCTCAGTAGGGCGTACGCTTGAGCTATGATCAACACTCCACAGCTTAATCCATCCGATTGTTTCGGCTCCGATAACCACTTCTTTTTTGTTGTTGGAAAAGGTAACGCACGGGCTCGTCAGTCTTCCGAACTGTAGTATTTTATTTCGCAATCTCCAAGTTGAAGTCGTCGAGCCAATGCGTTAAAAATGGCAGCATACCGTTTTCCCATTCATCTTCCATCTCAATTTGAGATTTGCTTAAAGGATCGTAAAAGAAAGCTGTAATTGCCCATTCGTAACCAATTTTAGCCGCGATCACCACCCAGTGATCGTTGGCAATATTTATAGGAAGCATCCATTTTGTCTTGGTAATATCTTCAATTGCAACTTCATCTGTAGTCGTACGGCTTCGTGGTGTGTCGGGCCACCCGACTATATTTACCTGGTAAGTGAGCAGCTTACAGCCATGACGCAGGTCACAGACTTCCTGCATGCACGTGTTAATTATGGCGTCGTTTAAAACTCCATTTCGCGCGATATCACCAAGAACTTGGTCAAACTTCACGGACACATTCTGGGACGGTAGTGTCAATTGTGTGTTTAGACTGCATGTCCTGTACTTCAATAAAGCTTCCTTTGCACACACACCGTTGCGATTTCCTTTGTCGCTTGCTTCAATGCTAAAGGGATCCACTTGTATTTCGCTGCTCCAGTGCTTCTCATAGCAGTAGCACGTAAAAAACCACAAAATTCTGAGTCGCAGAACCCTCATTTGCTCACGGGTAACTTTGCTTAGTCCAGTTTGATTGCTCAGTAGGGCGTACGCTTGAGCTATGATCAACACTCCACAGCTTAATCCATCAGATTGTTTCGGCTGCGATAACCACTTCTTTTTTGTTGTTGGAAAAGATAACGCACGGGCTCGTCAGTCTTCCGAACTGTAGTATTTTATTTCGCAATCTCCAAGTTGAAGTCGTCGAGCCAATGCGTTAAAAATGGCAGCATACCGTTTTCCCATTCATCTTCCATCTCAATTTGAGATTTGCTTAAAGGATCGTAAAAGAAAGCTGTAATTGCCCATTCGTAACCAATTTTAGCCGCGATCACCACCCAGTGATCGTTGGCAATATTTATAGGAAGCACCATCCATTTTGTCTTGGTAATATCTTCAATTGCAACTTCATCCGTAGTCGTACGGCTTCGTGGTGTGTCGGGCCACCCGACTATATCTACCTGGTAAGTGAGCAGCTTACAGCCATGACGCAGGTCACAGACTTCCTGCATGCACGTGTTAATTATGGCGTCGTTTAAAACTCCATTTCGCGCGATATCACCAAGAACTTGGTCAAACTTCACGGACACATTCTGGGACGGTAGTGTCAATTGTGTATTTAGGCTGCATGTCCTGTACTTCAATAAAGCTTCCTTTGCACACACACCGTTGCGATTTCCTTTGTCGCTTGCTTCAATGCTAAAGGGATCCACTTATATTTCGCTGCTCCAGTGCTTCTCATAGCAGTAGCACGTAAAAAACCACAAAATTCTGAGTCGCAGAACCCTCATTTGCTCACGGGTAACTTTGCTTAGTCCAGTTTGATTGCTCAGTAGGGCGTACGCTTGGGATACGATCAACACTCCACAGCTTAATCCATCAGATTGTTTCGGCTGCGATAACCACTTCTTTTTTTTGTTGGAAAAGATAACGCACGGGCTCGTCAGTCTTCCGAACTGTAGTATTTTATTTCGCAATCTCCAAGTTGAAGTCGTCGAGCCAATGCGTTAAAAATGGCAGCATACCGTTTTCCCATTCATCTTCCATCTCAATTTGAGATTTGCTTAAAGGATCGTAAAAGAAAGCTGTAATTGCCCATTCGTAACCAATTTTAGCCGCGATCACCACCCAGTGATCGTTGGCAATATTTATAGGAAGCACCATCCATTTTGTCTTGGTAATATCTTCAATTGCAACTTCATCTGTAGTCGTACGGCTTCGTGGTGTGTCGGGCCACCCGACTATATTTACCTGGTAAGTGAGCAGCTTACAGCCATGACGCAGGTCACAGACTTCCTGCATGCACGTGTTAATTATGGCGTCGTTTAAAACTCCATTTCGCGCGATATCACCAAGAACTTGGTCAAACTTCACGGACACATTCTGGGACGGTAGTGTCAATTGTGTGTTTAGGCTGCATGTCCTGTACTTCAATAAAGCTTCCTTTGCACACACACCGTTGCGATTTCCTTTGTCGCTTGCTTCAATGCTAAAGGGATCCACTTGTATTTCGCTGCTCCAGTGCTTCTCATAGCAGTAGCACGTAATAAACCACAGAATTCTGAGTCGCAGAACCCTCATTTGCTCACGGGTAACTTTGCTTAGTCCAGTTTGATTGCTCAATAGGGCGTACGCTTGAGCTATGATCAACACTCCACAGCTTAATCCATCCGATTGTTTCGGCTCCGATAACCACTTCTTTTTTGTTGTTGGAAAAGATAACGCACGGGCTCGTCAGTCTTCCGAACTGTAGTATTTTATTTCGCAATCTCTTAAGTTGAAGGCGTCGAGCCAATGCGTTAAAAATGGCAGCATACCGTTTTCCCATTCATCTTCCATCTCAATTTGAGATTTGCTTAAAGGATCGTAAAAGAAAGCTGTAATTGCCCATTCGTAACCAATTTTAGCCGCGATCACCACCCAGTGATCGTTGGCAATATTTATAGGAAGCACCATCCATTTTGTCTTGGTAATATCTTCAATTGCAACTTCATCTGTAGTCGTACGGCTTCGTGGTGTGTCGGGCCACCCGACTATATCTACCTGGTAATTGAGCAGCTTACAGCCATGATGCAGGTCACAGACTTCCTGCATGCACGTGTTAATTATGGCGTCGTTTAAAACTCCATTTCGCGCGATATCACCAAGAACTTGGTCAAACTTCACGGACACATTCTGGGACGGTAGTGTCAATTGTGTGTTTAGGCTGCATGTCCTGTACTTCAATAAAGCTTCCTTTGCACACACACCGTTGCGATTTCCTTTGTTGTTGAAAAAGTTAACGCACGGGCTCGTCAGTCTTCCGAACTGTAGTATTTTATTTCGCAATCTCCAAGTTGAAGTCGTCGAGCCAATGCGTTAAAAATGGCAGCATACCGTTTTCCCATTCATCTTCCATCTCAATTTGAGATTTGCTTAAAGGATCGCAAAAGAAAGCTGTAATTGCCCCCTCGTAGCCAATTTTAGCCGCGATCACCACCCAGTGATCGTTGGCAATATGTATAGAAAGAACCATCCATTTTGTCTTGGTAATGTCTTCAATTGCAACTTCATCTGTAGTCGTACGGCTTCGTGGTGTGTCGGGCCACCCGACTATATTTACCTGGTAAGTGAGCAGCTTACAGCCATGACGCAGGTCACAGACTTCCTGCATGCACGTGTTAATTATGGCGTCGTTTAAAACTCCATTTCGCGCGATATCACCAAGAACTTGGTCAAACTTCACGGACACATTCTGGGACGGTAGTGTCAATTGTGTGTTTAGGCTGCATGTCCTGTACTTCAATAAAGCTTCCTTTGCACACACACCGTTGCGATTTCCTTTGTTGTTGGAAAAGATAACGCACGGGCTCGTCAGTCTTCCGAACTGTAGTATTTTATTTCGCAATCTCCAAGTTGAAGTCGTCGAGCCAATGCGTTAAAAATGGCAGCATACCGTTTTCCCATTCATCTTCCATCTCAATTTGAGATTTGCTTAAAGGATCGTAAAAGAAAGCTGTAATTGCCCATTCGTAACCAATTTTAGCCGCGATCACCACCCAGTGATCGTTGGCAATATTTATAGGAAGCACCATCCATTTTGTCTTGGTAATATCTTCAATTGCAACTTCATCTGTAGTCGTACGGCTTCGTGGTGTGTCGGGCCACCCGACTATATCTACCTGGTAAGTGAGCAGCTTACAGCCATGATGCAGGTCACAGACTTCCTGCATGCACGTGTTAATTATGGCGTCGTTTAAAACTCCATTTCGCGCGATATCACCAAGAACTTGGTCAAACTTCACGGACACATTCTGGGACGGTAATGTCAATTGTGTGTTTAGGCTGCATGTCCTGTACTTCAATAAAGCTTCCTTTGCACACACACCGTTGCGATTTCCTTTGTTGTTGAAAAAGTTAACGCACGGGCTCGTCAGTCTTCCGAACTGTAGTATTTTATTTCGCAATCTCCAAGTTGAAGTCGTCGAGCCAATGCGTTAAAAATGGCAGCATACCGTTTTCCCATTCATCTTCCATCTCAATTTGAGATTTGCTTAAAGGATCGCAAAAGAAAGCTGTAATTGCCCCCTCGTAGCCAATTTTAGCCGCGATCACCACCCAGTGATCGTTGGCAATATGTATAGAAAGAACCATCCATTTTGTCTTGGTAATGTCTTCAATTGCAACTTCATCTGTAGTCGTACGGCTTCGTGGTGTGTCGGGCCACCCGACTATATTTACCTGGTAAGTGAGCAGCTTACAGCCATGACGCAGGTCACAGACTTCCTGCATGCACGTGTTAATTATGGCGTCGTTTAAAACTCCATTTCGCGCGATATCACCAAGAACTTGGTCAAACTTCACGGACACATTCTGGGACGGTAGTGTCAATTGTGTGTTTAGGCTGCATGTCCTGTACTTCAATAAAGCTTCCTTTGCACACACACCATTGCGATTTCCTTTGTTGTTGAAAAAGTTAACGCACGGGCTCGTCAGTCTTCCGAACTGTAGTATTTTATTTCGCAATCTCCAAGTTGAAGTCGTCGAGCCAATGCGTTAAAAATGGCAGCATACCGTTTTCCCATTCATCTTCCATCTCAATTTGAGATTTGCTTAAAGGATCGCAAAAGAAAGCTGTAATTGCCCCCTCGTAGCCAATTTTAGCCGCGATCACCACCCAGTGATCGTTGGCAATATGTATAGAAAGAACCATCCATTTTGTCTTGGTAATGTCTTCAATTGCAACTTCATCTGTAGTCGTACGGCTTCGTGGTGTGTCGGGCCACCCGACTATATTTACCTGGTAAGTGAGCAGCTTACAGCCATGACGCAGGTCACAGACTTCCTGCATGCACGTGTTAATTATGGCGTCGTTTAAAACTCCATTTCGCGCGATATCACCAAGAACTTGGTCAAACTTCACGGACACATTCTGGGACGGTAGTGTCAATTGTGTGTTTAGGCTGCATGTCCTGTACTTCAATAAAGCTTCCTTTGCACACACACCGTTGCGATTTCCTTTGTTGTTGGAAAAGATAACGCACGGGCTCGTCAGTCTTCCGAACTGTAGTATTTTATTTCGCAATCTCCAAGTTGAAGTCGTCGAGCCAATGCGTTAAAAATGGCAGCATACCGTTTTCCCATTCATCTTCCATCTCAATTTGAGATTTGCTTAAAGGATCGTAAAAGAAAGCTGTAATTGCCCATTCGTAACCAATTTTAGCCGCGATCACCACCCAGTGATCGTTGGCAATATTTATAGGAAGCACCATCCATTTTGTCTTGGTAATATCTTCAATTGCAACTTCATCTGTAGTCGTACGGCTTCGTGGTGTGTCGGGCCACCCGACTATATCTACCTGGTAAGTGAGCAGCTTACAGCCATGATGCAGGTCACAGACTTCCTGCATGCACGTGTTAATTATGGCGTCGTTTAAAACTCCATTTCGCGCGATATCACCAAGAACTTGGTCAAACTTCACGGACACATTCTGGGACGGTAGTGTCAATTGTGTGTTTAGGCTGCATGTCCTGTACTTCAATAAAGCTTCCTTTGCACACACACCGTTGCGATTTCCTTTGTTGTTGAAAAAGTTAACGCACGGGCTCGTCAGTCTTCCGAACTGTAGTATTTTATTTCGCAATCTCCAAGTTGAAGTCGTCGAGCCAATGCGTTAAAAATGGCAGCATACCGTTTTCCCATTCATCTTCCATCTCAATTTGAGATTTGCTTAAAGGATCGCAAAAGAAAGCTGTAATTGCCCCCTCGTAGCCAATTTTAGCCGCGATCACCACCCAGTGATCGTTGGCAATATGTATAGAAAGAACCATCCATTTTGTCTTGGTAATGTCTTCAATTGCAACTTCATCTGTAGTCGTACGGCTTCGTGGTGTGTCGGGCCACCCGACTATATTTACCTGGTAAGTGAGCAGCTTACAGCCATGACGCAGGTCACAGACTTCCTGCATGCACGTGTTAATTATGGCGTCGTTTAAAACTCCATTTCGCGCGATATCACCAAGAACTTGGTCAAACTTCACGGACACATTCTGGGACGGTAGTGTCAATTGTGTGTTTAGGCTGCATGTCCTGTACTTCAATAAAGCTTCCTTTGCACACACACCGTTGCGATTTCCTTTGTTGTTGGAAAAGATAACGCACGGGCTCGTCAGTCTTCCGAACTGTAGTATTTTATTTCGCAATCTCCAAGTTGAAGTCGTCGAGCCAATGCGTTAAAAATGGCAGCATACCGTTTTCCCATTCATCTTCCATCTCAATTTGAGATTTGCTTAAAGGATCGTAAAAGAAAGCTGTAATTGCCCATTCGTAACCAATTTTAGCCGCGATCACCACCCAGTGATCGTTAGCAATATTTATAGGAAGCACCATCCATTTTGTCTTGGTAATATCTTCAATTGCAACTTCATCTGTAGTCGTACGGCTTCGTGGTGTGTCGGGCCACCCGACTATATCTACCTGGTAAGTGAGCAGCTTACAGCCATGATGCAGGTCACAGACTTCCTGCATGCACGTTTAATTATGGCGTCGTTTAAAACTCCATTTCGCGCGATATCACCAAGAACTTGGTCAAACTTCACGGACACATTCTGGGACGGTAGTGTCAATTGTGTGTTTAGGCTGCATGTCCTGTACTTCAATAAAGCTTCCTTTGCACACACACCGTTGCGATTTCCTTTGTTGTTGGAAAAGATAACGCACGGGCTCGTCAGTCTTCCGAACTGTAGTATTTTATTTCGCAATCTCCAAGTTGAAGTCGTCGAGCCAATGCGTTAAAAATGGCAGCATACCGTTTTCCCATTCATCTTCCATCTCAATTTGAGATTTGCTTAAAGGATCGTAAAAGAAAGCTGTAATTGCCCATTCGTAACCAATTTTAGCCGCGATCACCACCCAGTGATCGTTGGCAATATTTATAGGAAGCACCATCCATTTTGTCTTGGTAATATCTTCAATTGCAACTTCATCTGTAGTCGTACGGCTTCGTGGTGTGTCGGGCCACCCGACTATATCTACCTGGTAAGTGAGCAGCTTACAGCCATGATGCAGGTCACAGACTTCCTGCATGCACGTGTTAATTATGGCGTCGTTTAAAACTCCATTTCGCGCGATATCACCAAGAACTTGGTCAAACTTCACGGACACATTCTGGGACGGTAGTGTCAATTGTGTGTTTAGGCTGCATGTCCTGTACTTCAATAAAGCTTCCTTTGCACACACACCGTTGCGATTTCCTTTGTTGTTGAAAAAGTTAACGCACGGGCTCGTCAGTCTTCCGAACTGTAGTATTTTATTTCGCAATCTCCAAGTTGAAGTCGTCGAGCCAATGCGTTAAAAATGGCAGCATACCGTTTTCCCATTCATCTTCCATCTCAATTTGAGATTTGCTTAAAGGATCGCAAAAGAAAGCTGTAATTGCCCCCTCGTAGCCAATTTTAGCCGCGATCACCACCCAGTGATCGTTGGCAATATGTATAGAAAGAACCATCCATTTTGTCTTGGTAATGTCTTCAATTGCAACTTCATCTGTAGTCGTACGGCTTCGTGGTGTGTCGGGCCACCCGACTATATTTACCTGGTAAGTGAGCAGCTTACAGCCATGACGCAGGTCACAGACTTCCTGCATGCACGTGTTAATTATGGCGTCGTTTAAAACTCCATTTCGCGCGATATCACCAAGAACTTGGTCAAACTTCACGGACACATTCTGGGACGGTAGTGTCAATTGTGTGTTTAGGCTGCATGTCCTGTACTTCAATAAAGCTTCCTTTGCACACACACCGTTGCGATTTCCTTTGTTGTTGGAAAAGATAACGCACGGGCTCGTCAGTCTTCCGAACTGTAGTATTTTATTTCGCAATCTCCAAGTTGAAGTCGTCGAGCCAATGCGTTAAAAATGGCAGCATACCGTTTTCCCATTCATCTTCCATCTCAATTTGAGATTTGCTTAAAGGATCGCAAAAGAAAGCTGTAATTGCCCATTCGTAACCAATTTTAGCCGCGATCACCACCCAGTGATCGTTGGCAATATGTATAGAAAGAACCATCCATTTTGTCTTGGTAATGTCTTCAATTGCAACTTCATCTGTAGTCGTACGGCTTCGTGGTGTGTCGGGCCACCCGACTATATTTACCTGGTAAGTGAGCAGCTTACAGCCATGACGCAGGTCACAGACTTCCTGCATGCACGTGTTAATTATGGCGTCGTTTAAAACTCCATTTCGCGCGATATCACCAAGAACTTGGTCAAACTTCACGGACACATTCTGGGACGGTAGTGTCAATTGTGTGTTTAGGCTGCATGTCCTGTACTTCAATAAAGCTTCCTTTGCACACACACCGTTGCGATTTCCTTTGTTGTTGGAAAAGATAACGCACGGGCTCGTCAGTCTTCCGAACTGTAGTATTTTATTTCGCAATCTCCAAGTTGAAGTCGTCGAGCCAATGCGTTAAAAATGGCAGCATACCGTTTTCCCATTCATCTTCCATCTCAATTTGAGATTTGCTTAAAGGATCGTAAAAGAAAGCTGTAATTGCCCATTCGTAACCAATTTTAGCCGCGATCACCACCCAGTGATCGTTGGCAATATTTATAGGAAGCACCATCCATTTTGTCTTGGTAATATCTTCAATTGCAACTTCATCTGTAGTCGTACGGCTTCGTGGTGTGTCGGGCCACCCGACTATATCTACCTGGTAAGTGAGCAGCTTACAGCCATGACGCAGGTCACAGACTTCCTGCATGCACGTGTTAATTATGGCGTCGTTTAAAACTCCATTTCGCGCGATATCACCAAGAACTTGGTCAAACTTCACGGACACATTCTGGGACGGTAATGTCAATTGTGTGTTTAGGCTGCATGTCCTGTACTTCAATAAAGCTTCCTTTGCACACACACCGTTGCGATTTCCTTTGTCGCTTGCTTCAATGCTAAAGGGATCCACTTGTATTTCGTTGCTCCAGTTCTTCATCAACCACTGCCTATCTTCTTGCCAAGCTTCTAGTTTCTTCTTTATTGAATAGAAATGAACCATACGAAAAACGGAAATGCGACATAATACAAAGACGACAGTGAATAGTTAGCCATAATGTCAGATAAATAAAATTGTGAGTTTACGCTTAAAGGTGCTTTTTCACAAAACACCTTTAAGCAAAAAGCGCGTACCTGGATCTCCGCCATAGCTCAGCACGATGTCGACAGGGTCGATGGCGCTCGCTGGGCGTTGACTCGTCCCTGTAAGTTCAAATCGACGCTGCTGCCTTGCCCTCCCTTCGGATTTCTCTCCCTGGGTGCGGATCACCCGCTCCATAATTTTCACAAGTGCCCTTGGCACCACAAAGTTGTAGTCTAAAAGTGTTGCAGCTGTCTTTTCGTGTGTAGCTGTGGGTTCCCGCCCTTCCAAAATTGTATCGGTCATGTTCACGGGGAATGCATCCATTGCCATCCTCACTAACCCCAAATTCATCACACCCTCACTCCAAACGATGAGATCACGAAGTTTAACAGTGGTATCCCACCACACCACTACAGCAAGTCGATTTGGTCTGGTCGCCCACCGTTTAGCCTGTTTAGATGCCTACCTTGGTGATTTCTTCGGTCTAGCGTTTGGCAAACGCAACACCTCAACACCTCTTGCAGCAGAAAGACTTGTTGTCTCACTAGTCCTATATGGAATAAATAAAGTACTACCAAAACCCTCAGTAACAGTTGAGCCAGCAGAGTGTTTTTCTCCCTGTTCATCTCGCTGTTGGACTTCGAAGTTATTGTTTTCCGTTGTACCACGGATCATTTCCGGCATCTCCACATCATCGAAAGGGACCTCGTCACCCCTGGGCCCCTCCTCGTCGCTATTTTCTTGAGGACGGAGGTCCTCACCCGCAAGTACTGCATTGTGGCCAAGGTATTGTCGAGAGAAATCATGTGCTGCTGTCTCTAGTTGCGAAAGTCGCTGAAAAAGTCCACCGTTGATAACTGCGATAACGCGTTCAAGACAGGCTCTAATGTCGCCAATGCGTAGCTGGCCTTTTCGTTAGATAACAGGACAGCCATACCAGCCTCTTCGTCACGACGGAGTCTTATGTAGCTTAACCTCCTCGGAGAAGGTCGTGATAAAGGTGTTTCATAAATTAAAGGCAGTTGATCACATAAAGGTGCCGGAGCCAAAGGCGCCGAAGCGTTAGCACTCGCACAAGGTGGCAACCTGACGAAATTCAAAATTCTTGAAAGTGTAGCACAGCCTTCATGCAAACTTGACCTCATTTCACGAGCGGCTCGCATGCACCATTGTCCTCTGAGAGCTTGGGTAGGTATAATCTGTAGCTTCAATCCATCACGTACAATTGGAG
Source organism: Phytophthora betacei (assembly GCA_011320135.1). NCBI lineage: Eukaryota > Oomycota > Peronosporomycetes > Peronosporales > Peronosporaceae > Phytophthora > Phytophthora betacei. The sequence continues at coordinate 1,109,654 of JAANHX010000077.1, forward strand.
GAGATGCCGGCACGGCAAATGCGTACTTGTGTGAAAATTACACGAACAACTCCATTTCTCCACGTCACAATTATACCGCCGATAATATGTGTACACTTCCCAATCGTACTTGCAACCGAATTGAATACAACCACCATCTTTCATATCGCTGTGCAGAACATCCCATTCATTCCGTAGTAATTGGTATGCGTAGTCGCTCATTCGGGAATCTGCAGGAATTCAGACACACTGTTTGCCCGACGCAAGGGTGGATCCGTGTGTGTTGAGTACGTAGCTAAGATTACGAAAAACAGCTCGTTGATGCCCAAGCAAACCCACTACAGCTTTGTCTAGACGTGGCCGATGCCCGAACCGTTTTTTTTTTTTCAGCTGGTGCCGGTTGGCCTCGATACGATTCGTCTTCGGATTTCCAACCGAAAAGTATCTGTCTCGTGCAAAACTAGCCCACATGTCTGTACACGATTTCCAATTCTTGTCGAAATAGGCCACTACACCAGGTGCATTCTTGTCGCAGTAGTCTCTGGATGCTTCGTAGCACTCGTCAAATGTGGACTCGGAGTTACTACAAAGAACAGGAAACAAACGTAAGGAACTGCATAGAAGCAAGGATAGCACCAATTTCAAATTCGTACCTGTGCAGCATTCGCGCGAACATTGATTCCAAATCATCTCGCTGCACAACCGTAAGGTTAAACGGTGGTCCACTTAAATGATTCGCCTTTGAACGGCGCGCGAACAGTTTCCTCGAAAACGTTATAGCGTGGTACTGACAAAGCAGTACCTTTGCTTTCGGAAACCACGTTTCAATAACTCGCCACTCCACGAAATCCGTGTCTATAACAAACAATATGATTTCCTCCCAACGCGGATTCTTAGACTTAAAGAACGCAAAAAGCTTTTCCATCGTAATAGCCTTCTCGTCCAGCGACAGGAATTCAATCACAGGCCCACCCTGGCCTGTTGATGTCATTACGATGAGACTACCTAAATGAAGTTGCCTCAGAGACATCATTAGTAAAAGGCAACATTTCCAATAAAGGTACTAATACATACCTAAGTGGTAGCCAACGTTGTTGGTACCTTGTGTCCAATCCATCACTAGGCAGTCTCCCCACAGCTCAAAGATTTTCTTCTGCTGTTTCGTCTGAAACACGATGGCCGTCGTGATATCCAATTGGTCCTGAAGAAAAATTACATCGCTGCATTTCTCTTGTGCGACTGCATTCATAAGTATTTTCAGTTTTCCTGTGCATCCGCCTTCCCTACCAAGCGATGCATTATATTTCTGGCTTGCTGTGAAGTCACATGCCTCCCTGTCATCAACATAACATCATAAAACACCTAACGTTTAAATCAAATAGAAAATAATACCCCGTGCCATTTGATTTTACCTAGGTTGTCCGTCAAGAAGGAAGTGATGCATCTAGGTTCTGCGCGGGCGTGAACCATCTGGACTAATTTGCTCAGTACTTCAGGATGATCATCGGCAGAGGCTGCTCCCACATAGGAGCTAGCAATGTCACTATTAATCTCGTGGTTGTGTGTTCGAGTCTAGGAATACAACATGTAACTCAGCAAACATTGATAACTGAATATACACAAATATACAGTAGCTATAATATCTCGTTCTTGATAACAATTTTCCAACCGTCAGAAGAGCTCTCTACTCTTGCAGTAAATTTCGCAGGACACCCTTGAAAGTGAACAACGTTTTGCCGCTTCCCATTACCCCGCGGAGTCGAGTAGCAGCCGTGTGTACACCTGTAAACTCTGAACACCCACTTGAACTTCCTAGGTAATTGCACTTCAGAATTCCTTCAAATAATATAGAGTTAATATTAGAATAATAGTTCCTTTAAATGGAAAGAAACAGTGCCTTTACGTATATCTGTCGTGAAAGAAAACAACACTTACTTGTTTTGAGTCTCGGTCAAGCGTGAGTCCCGCCACCAATACTGAAGATGATTATCCTCGGTGTAGCTTTTGGCAGCTTCTAGAATTGAATCCCCGTCGTTGCTCCCCCGTAAGGGGAAAGGCGGCAGTAAATTCGATACATGCTCGACACTTTTAATAACGCCGATTCGCTGGCCCCACGTTTCGCTGCGTCTCTGACGCGGAACGCGGTCAATGGAAACCAGTTCTGCCACAGATGACCCTTCACCACAGGAGTTCGCTCTTGTTCGATTGCGAACTACAACAACTGCATCTGTAAAAGCATTAGTAGTTGAATTTAAAAAAATGTGAAAACTTGCATGTACCAGCTCTTGTGTCGGGAAGTACATTTGTAGCTTCTTGACCACTATCGCTAGGACGCTTGCGCTGGGGTGGCGGATTCGAATTGCGGCTCAAGCCTAATCTAAATGTATTTCCTTTGTTAACTAAAAGGATTAGAACTATAAAGACTGAATTTAACGTACATTCGGCTTCCAGATCGTCGGCAACGTCGTCGTCCTTATCCTCGCTGTTTCCATCTTCTTCCGGTTCGTAGTCGGAGTCGGAATTACTTTCGTGTACATGCAGTACAATCACGCTAGCGATCGATTTGATCACGCGGACTTCGCGGGGGCGAGGGGCACGGGCTACTTCGCGTGACTCGTCTTCCTCGGAGGCGAGGCAGGCTGCAAGTCCCGTGGCGCTGTCTGCATTGTCAAGGTCGGCGTTGCTTTCATCGTCCGCCATTTCGTATTTTACCACAGCAAGCTCTCTCAGCCGGTCGATTGGTTTTAATATAATTGTGACCGTTATTTAAGGGCAAAAAAAACGCTGTTAGATTGAGGCGTTGATTTATGTGTTCTACACGACACGGTTGGGCGTTTTTTAAAGGTGCGGTAACGAGTTTGGACAATCACCGTCAATGACGATATCAGGTGGGCCAGCAATACCGCCCGTCTCAGAGACGTTGATGATATTTTGACAAAGTTCCGTGCATCATTAACGAGCAAAGCCTCCGCGACAGACACCGGGTCACAACACAACTTGATCCATTCTCGAGGTACTAGTAACGTTGCAGATTTATTGTTGCTTTCTTTTTAACGTTGCCGAAGCAACTATAGCTGACTGCGGTTCTCTTTAGTGAGTGTGTTAACGCAATTTACTTATCGATAAGCTTAGAAACGAATATCTGCAGAGGTGAAGCAAGCAGGGAAAATTGTTTTAATAAAGTCGTGGGATATTTGGCGGATGGGGCGTGGTTAAACGATGCCGTGCTAATCTATGCACCGGATGTCATGACCGACGACCGAGACGGTGTGCATGTATTGTCGTCGCTCATTATATAAAGCGAGAGCTTCCCGACCTCGCCACGTCGGGACCTTTTCTCAATGAATTCATAGTACTGCCAATTAACAACTCCAATGCGCATTAGACGCTTATGATTGCTGTCGTGGAGAGGCATAGTGTGCTGCGCCCGCACCGCTACGACCCTCTTTGCAACGAACACTTTAAAGGTAACGCGGATGACCTATGGACAGCGAAACTTTTGCCAGACCAACGGGCGTGGTACGCGCAGCGGAGTAGGGGGGTGGGGGGGGGGGGCGGAAGAAATTACCTTTCTGGACAACAATAAGCTAACTTGGGAGAGGTCGCCTATGCATCCCGATGGTGAAATGATGGTGGCCGTTATGGCCAACTCGTTCATTCACGGAGGACGGGATTTACTGCGGACGTTGTGACCAAGGATGTCGTTAAAGTTATGCGACTAAGATTGCTTTGGATTATTATGTGCGCATCTATGACCAAGTATAAAGATCCAGATGAACAGAAAGACATAGCGGAGGTGGGAAAACAGCTATCGCGAGCATTTGTGCAGGGTACAATATGGAATTAAGATAGCAACATTCAAAACAACTTCAGCTTGAATGTGGGACAAGTTCTTGTCGAAGTAGTTACACCGCTGCCAACTTAATAACGTCAACCTCCGTTAAATCAACGAGTGTTACATCAGTTCCTCTGCTGTCAAGTCGATAACGTCATCCTCAGTTTAATCAATGACTTCAACAGGAGCGGTACAGCGCTCAAAGTCGTGTGGCAGTTGTGGCTGACCAGATTGCTCTGCCATCGCGGGTGAACGTGGGCCGTGGGGCGCATACGACAGGTTCGGCGTCGATCTCGCACACTAATGCGTCGAGGCACTTGAGTATATTGTCTGTCCTTTCGGTGGATCATGGACATTGTGAATAGCGAAACCCACAGCTTGGATAGGTGCTGATTGTCGTTTAGCACAACGTTATCTGGCGGTGTGCAACGTTAGCATGCCCCCAAGCAGCGTTTCGAATTGATAGCAACGTTATTAAATTTATTTTTCAAATGACAAGTACATAACCAACGTTATGCAAGCAACGTTATATTAGCCATTTGAGCTGAGTAACGTTAGCTAACGACCACAAGCAAGATCTAGGCAAACGGCACTACTTGTGAAGTTGCTTGCAGCACTCTTCCAGGATCACAGAAAGTGTCGTCACGTAGTTGTGGTCCGTCGGAGTTGTGTTCGTGGCTTTGCTCGCCAGCTGATATGCGAGGTCGAGTTCTTGCTCCAGAAGCTCTTGCAATTCTGTCTCGACGGCGCGCAACTTGCTAGTGTAGTAAGCCATCTCCAGAAGTTTGTCTCGGATGCATGATAAGTCGTGGACGCGAGAGCGGACAAGCAAGTCAGCAAGCTGGCAGACTGTTAGTGACACTGCCTTTCCACTGCTGCTTGCGCTGGTTCTAGGAGCCCCGCAGTCCTTCATCGTTCTTCTTGCTCTTTTTCAGTGTGCAAACACAAGGTCAATTCAAAGTGGATAAGTGTCCGATTTGAATTGTCCCGGTGTCCATGAAATTCTAATGTCGCATTTGAAGCTAATGTGATATTTGATAAACCGATATACCAGTAGAAACCAGTTTAACGTTGCATAATGCGGATAATGTTGCGCATAAGAACAGTTGTGACGACTTAAAACATATGGTTTATTGTTGCAGGAACGCCACTCCGCATATAGTCCATGTGGTGGGTACACTTTGGCATGGCTTTGCAGAAATGTACATTTTATGTCTCGGGGCGTCGGGTCTACCACATAAAGAGCTTCAAACAGATTAAATATTGCGCTCTTCTATTTTTAGTGAAATCAACATGATTTCTTACTCTGTATAATACACCGACTTAGAACGGCTAACTGCTTACTTTGCTCCCTTTTATGAAAGCACTATGAGCAGCAGACTTTGCAAACTCTCGGAAGTCGATTTCCTCAAGCGCGATGTGTTGTGTGACATCCCGTGATATTGCCTGTGATGTAGCAAAAAAATCATCTCAGAGGGCTAACCAACCACGTTTCGTGAATGTGTCATTGAGCAAAATCGCATTTTTACCTTACAAGTGAAAGGGAGAACGGCATGGTAGCAAATATCACATGATACATTTTCCTCTTTTCCACATTCGTCAGAATAAGAAGACTCTAGACAAAAATTAAACTCATTAGCTCTTTGACAAAAACCGAAAACCTGCACAACAGATACGCATGTGGCAAAAACTCCAACTCTAAATTTAGTGTTGAATAGAAGAGAAAAGACGGCTCGACTACACGTGTCCAATTCGAACGACTACCAGTTCGAGTACATGTACCCCTGTTATGCTCGAAACCGCCCTTCTATTAATAGCAACCCAGGTATTCCATTGCGACATTATTCCGACAAAGTGCTAGCATTTGAGATGTTATCGTGATAGAGGAGATATCACGTCGGACAAACATCGAATCGCATTTTTGATTGAGGCTGGTAACAATGGTGGTAGCCATCCTATTGCCGCGGAGCTCTTAACTCCTTTTGTCACCCTTAATTTTCAAATGCTCAACTAGCTTCTTCCAGTCGGCATCCGTAATCTTTTCCGTGACCTCTTTAGCCTTGTCCTTCGCCTTTCCCGCAGCTTTAATGGGATTGAGCTTCTTCAGGGTATCTTTCAGATTGAATCCTCTCTCTTCCTCGGTCTCGGATTCCTCATTATCAACACGGCGCAGCAGACGATTGCCGTCCATGCGGCTTGGGGCGGTAAAATCGGGGAAAGTTTTGATTTTATTCAGTGCCTTGGCATCAGCGGCTGCATGCAGCGCATTGCAATAGGGTAGAGCACCCGCCATCATCACGGCGAAAATGTAGGCGAGACGCATGGTTGTTGTCGGATAGAAGCGTGATCACAAGAGCGAGAGCCTTCACTTCAGATGCTGTTCCTGAAAGGAAGCGAGTTGTGAAATGGCCTGAATGAAGGACGCGGTTTGGACACTAGATTGACCACAGAGTAAGTCAAAACGCGACATGCAGCTCCATCCCCCTTGCGAATGCAAATCGGGTTTGCATTTGCTAACCAGGACTTTAGATACCTCGAATAATAGCCTATATGCTATAACTTGTAGCTAGTAGCGATTTGTTTTAATGATAGCTAAAATTTAGCATATATTAATGCATAACACTATCGAAGCCCTGTAGTTGTGAGTAGTACTGAACGGGACATGTATTATTGTTCAGACACGATAGTGCGGGGAGTATAATAATATCCGGGAGGCATTTTTATCATCGTTGTCTAGAGAAAATAGGAAAGAATAATTTCGCGCTAAAAACGGTTGCAGCTTCAGCATATGCTTGTAGATATAAACATATTAAAAATGTTTCTTCCTCTATAATATGTAGCAATATTCTTGTAAGCTGTTGCCCTAATTAATCAAGCCACGAATTATCCAAATGATATTACCGCTAGCTACGAATTAAAGTTAGTATTTTGCATTTAAATATACGAGCTTTTCCTCTGAAGTTATTCGGTAGAAACATCACAGAATCCCCAATTTATTCACAGATCGCCCTTATTGGACCCCATATGGTTTTGGCGATTGGACAGTTCCAGTGCAGAACCAGCTCCATTATACATGTGCTGAAGTAAGCGTCTCCGATGTGATGATGACTATCTTATCTAGTGGAATATAGTTGTGCTATTTGATGTAGAGAAATCGTATATAACTGGACTGGTTGGTGGAGAGTAACTCCTCTCCAGAGCACCAGACTCTGTAATTCATCACTTCTCCTTTTACCAAAGTCCACCACAAGATCTTCTTCTTTTACCATCTTCACCACACAACCGTCTTCTCCTTCTACACTGAAGACCTTCTCTCCACTATGGCCGCCTAGACCACTCTACTTCTGTCCCTGTACAGTGGGTACAGAAAGTCTACGTTCAACGTCTCCTTGAGCACGTTGGCCCACGGCGTTTGGTCCCTGACGGTATTTAGATTGGTTACTATGCATGATATGAATGCCTGACGTGAAGGCTTTCCAACAAATTATCATTTGACCAGATTGACAGAAGCTGGAAGAAGTTGAGCCCACTCAAACAAAAAAGAAGTAAAATTATGGCAAAAAAAGTGAAAGTCTATTTTGTTATTCTCAACTTTTAAGAGCTGCTGTTAACACTTTTGCATTCCATGTTGTAGTAGTAGCCATACGAACACTATCTGAAGCTTTCACGCACCTTTAGTACTTCGTGTGACCCCCTCGGTTGTCTTTAACTTGAAGTAGGCGCTTCGGCATGGAGTGGTAGAGATCTTGAACGGTTTTCGGCTCGATATCGTACCAAATCTCCTGGATTTTCTCTTTCAAGTCGTCCACACTTGACGCAGGTCGTTTGGACAGTTCTTGCTTGACTAGAGCCCAGAGATTCTCGATTGGATTGAGATCTGGGCTCTGGGCTGGATGCGGTAGAAGCTTCACCTCTTTTTCTTTCAGGTAGTCTTTCACTAGACGAGCACGATGGCCAGGAGCACCATCCTGTACGAACTTGTAGTCGTTGCCAATACCAAGCACAGAGACCGTCGCTTGCACATTTTGCTCCAAAATGCTCTTGTAGTACGCACCAGTAATATTTGAGTCACACATGTGAAGTGCACCCACACCCTCGTAGGTGATACATCCCCAAACCATCAAGGTCTCTCTCCCAGACTTAAACGTAGGTGCTAGACATTCGTTCTTGAACTCCTCACCAGGCTTACGCCAAACAAAAACCCTCCCCGCAGCCCCAGTGAGCCAGACAGACGACTCATCACTGAACACTACCTTTTTCCAGTCATCGTCCTTCAACTTCAACATCTGACGTGCATACGCATATCGCGCTTTGATGTTTTTCTTGCTCAAAAAAGGTTTTTTTTCGAGCTGCACGACCATTAAAGCCTTCATCCTTAATGCGGTTTCGCACTGTTTGCTTTGACAGAGCGATGCCGTGGCCCTTTTCGACCACACTAACCAGCTTTCCAGCGCTAAGGCGTCGATTTTTCTTCGCTTCCCTCACGATCTGGCGGTCCTGGCGGACTGTCGTCTTCCGAGGGCGGCCAGAACGTAGTAAGGAGTGCGTGTGGCCGTTCTTCTTTGCGTTGGAAACAATGGTTTTGACGCTAGAGACTCGGAGCTTGAGCTCATCCGCGATAGCCTGATAGGTTTGGCCGTCGTGGCGTTTTGCGACGCAGAGGTCGCGGATCTGCCGCGAATGCTCCACTCTAGATTCATTGAAAAACTGTTAGTACTGCGGCAATGAGGCTGTCTGCGTTTTGGGGCTCTTACCTTGTGCCAGTCATGGCAAAACGCAGAATGAGTGGCTTGGACGTTGACTTTTTTGTCCCCTTTTTTCCCTCCTGTGGGACTTGACGCCCCATAACTTGCGATGCAAATATCGTCTCGTCAAAGTGAAAATAGCTTCTGATTCGTTACAGTCTGCGCTATTCGATGATATTTTGCATTGATTGGCTGGATCAATACACTACTCAAAAATTCAGGATTTGATCTCGCCAGCTGTTTGGATGTAGACTTTCTGTACCCCACTGTACTGCAACAACTCTGCGCAAATCATTCCTCTAACAACATGTAAGTTACATACATTTGAGCATGTATTAATACAGTAATAAATGAGCGGTGTTCACATAGTAAATCAAAACAGTATACTACTGCAAGCTCCGCAGCATACCGTGGCTTCATTCATTATCTGCCCCCCTCCCCCCTCCCAGTGCGGCATCGTCTCACAGAGGTGCATGGCGAACCGCAAGAACTCACTGGTAATGCCCCTGATCCGCACGCACAACTTCACTTTGAGCTGGGAATGGCTGCGTTTGAAATGAATGTGGAAGAACACTAAAGAAATATCTCCGGCACTATTCCACGAATTGGCTGCCTTGGCCACAATTTAGATTCAGTGTGGCAAGAAAAGTTAAGTAGAATCGCATAAGATTCACGTTTACCCGCGCGAGTTAAGTTGAGTCAAGGGTTACTTAACATTAGCGCTATTAATAATGTGAGTATCGCTAAAATATATCAAGGCCATGTCTAAAAACATGGTGATACAGAAATCTGCCTGAATAAGGAATGCCTGATATAAATTAAGAAAGAGATTGCATAAGCTGACAATGCCTCGCTAAAAACAGACTATGATATCGGATCATGTGCATGTATTGAATTAAGTTAGGATAAATTGAAGATTCGACTTTTAAATGAGACCAGAGTGATTCCAGCAGTGCTGAATCGTGGGAGCGCTAACTTTACACCGTGCAGCCTCGCACCAGAGCAGTGCAGTTAGCTGGTCGACATTGTACGGGTTGTCGAGACCTTCGCCTAGGCGATCCAATGCGAACATCATTTTTGCGATAAGATGAAGCGTTTAATGCTATTGATGATCCCCTGATCCAGCGGCTGGATCTTGGCGGTGGTGTTCGGAGGTAGCTTCTCAACACGGACATTGCTTAGTGGACGCAGTCGGCTAGTGAGCTTGAATGTAAAATGAAGTTCGGCTCGTAGGGCTTGAAGCGAAGGAGGATCACCTACTGCGCGCCATTTTTAAATTGAAATCAAAGTCAGTCCTTTAATTCTGCTAATTCCCCGGTAAATCTTGAGAGCAATTTTAGCTTAGCCATAGAATCGCTCACATTTTATTCTCAAAAATCCAAAAAAATTCCGAGTCGCAGATTTAATATTTTTAAATCAAATTACCTTTTGAATTTTGACTAACTATTACTTTAAAAATCAGGTATAGTGCTATCATTCATTTTTACGTAAAATATTTTCCATTATAATGCTAACAGCTTCTACCCGAGGTTGGGATAATCTTTAGGAAGGTTGTAGTGCCACCTAGCTCGGTTCTTCGAACTGCAAACATCACCAGAAGCTAGCCTGGCATATACCTTTCCTCGCGTGACCCTATTAATAGTTCTTTGTTTTCAATACTATTTTTGACAGTACTAGTACTCGATACTATCGCGGGCCGTGTGAGGTAAAGTGGCAACCACTAACTTCCTTTTATTCATCAGTTGAAGAGACCACGGCAACTTGTCATAATCACTGGCTCGACAGTTGACAATTTATTTCTTGTTGTGTAGCCCCAATTCACCGCGCATGAGCTAATAAAAGTTCGTAAGCCAGGAGGATCTCTTTAAAAATGTTCTCAGCTTCAGGGTCTGAGTTGCAGTCCGGATGCCACTCGAGCGCTTTGGCTCAGAACGCGTCCTTGACCTGCTGTTGCGTGAAGGAGACCCGGTCAAAGCCGTCGATGGGTGTTGCGTCAATGCCTAGAGCTTCTAGGGCCTGGCGAATGTCCTCCTCACTGGCTGCGAGGTTGTTTAGGTCGTCGCCTTCTCCGCGTCGTCGACGTTGCTTCGTACGGAATTTGCGCGGGTCAAAATTAAACCAGTTGAAGGGGCACGTCTTGCACGCCACGTCCCAGCCGCACAGCAGACAGCAAAACTCAAGCTGCTGTCGCTGCAGCGCAAAGTGACTGGAGACCGAGTGGTCGGCCTTCTCTTCTTCGCTTATTGGGCTGCGGGGCACTACACAAGCACCAGCCAATTTGGACGAGGCGGCAGTGGTGCAGTACGATCGGCTTCTGGGAACGCGCAACACACTGCGAGGAATCATCCCGACTGAACAGTTAATGCTGCTGGAATGTGAGCACGTGCCAAAAACAAATGAAAAGTATAGCTGGGAGTATAGTCCGATGTATACTTTACGTATAGTAGAGCAGCAACAAACACATAGGAAATCTCTCGCATGGTTCTCGTGGAGGTGTAGACTAAGCAACGATCGGCGTCAGTTAATATACCGGTATGTGCAACCCGCACTGCAAGCTTCTTGTCGGTAGTATTGCAACTTGGACAGGCTGGAGCATAGAGAGATGAGGCCAGCAGGTGCGGCATAGCCGCCGTTGACCCACAGACCCATGTGTCAGTGTCACTTGCCGCGTCATTCCTTCTTCTGCCGCCAACGCCCCCGAAGCATTTAAAACAACATGGCTCCGTCTGTAGTGGGGTCACCGCTCACCCCCTTCGTAGACTTGGAGTCTCCTTCGCCCACGTCGACTTATCAAGAAGTAAGACGCGGTTTGGATCTGCTCGGTGACGGCAAAGAGCACGTCACTCTGGACACGTCGACGGAGAAGCAATTGCTCCCGTTCGAGAGGATGTTCCAGTTCGAGCGCATCAAGCGTCCGTTGTCTTTCGGCCACTTGCTGCTGGTGCTATACGCGCCGTTCGGGTTGATCTTACTGCTCATCCGTGGAACTTGCTGCTTCCTTGCGGCTCTTGTCGTGCCTCGGCTCTTTTCGGAAGAGCAAATGGATCGCTTCCATGTTGCTCGCCTCTTCGTGTGGCTCACGGGCACTCGAGTGCGTCTTGTGGATGAACATCTCTTCGAGGAAGGTGAAAACCGAGCAGAGATCATCGTTTCCAACCACATTAGCGAGTTCGATGCAGTTGCCATGCTGAGCATCACGCCAGCCTACATTTTAGGCTACGATTTCTACAAGAATATGCTGTTCTTCAAGCTGCTAGGAGACAAGCCTGGAGTGGTATACGTGCCATACGTATCACGACAACAGGGCAACAGTGCCGGTCGGGATGCTGTTCGACAGATTATTACGGAACGACTTGCTAGAGGCAACAAACCACTTGCTGCTTTTCCGGAGGTTAGCGTTATTTTTTTTTATAAGATGTTGAAACTAATTTGTTTTTACAATTTCTTAGGGTGGGCTTACGAATGGAAGAAAGGGCTTGCTGCAGTGGTAACCTCCGGTTGGGGTCATATACGGTACATATCAGTTATTGGATCAGATATTCTTACTCTAATGGTGATCAGGTAGCTCATTAAGATTAAGCAGCGTGTATCAATATCTCCCGGTTAGATATAACTACGACGCAGCTACCTACTCACTATTGCTCTTCCTCATTCACCTCGCCTAGACCATCTTCGGCTTCCGAAGAGCTGTCGGATGCCAGCTCAACTGCTGGAGGTTCCTCGTCCTCAGAATCATCAGCAATGTCATCCGGTATTTCAACGAGTGCCGGTAGCTGTATGCGCTCGCGTGGTAAGCGACGTGCCCGTCCGCGCGGAACATCAGCAAGGCGTTGAGCATACTGCGCCGATAGTGTCTTGATGACACCAACGAAAGACGTCATACTAGGGCGGGGTTTAGGGAATTGGCTGTTAAGCTCCCTGTTAAACCTCTCTAAAGGGTTATTTGTCCGTGCGATGAGCTTGTTGTTTAGGCCGGCAACATTCCATACGCTCACGTCGTACGTTTCCAGCCACGTCCGATTAAAGTACCCCCAGAATCCTCGCCACTTCGCTTTAGAGTAGGAAATCCCGACCACGCCACAGCGCTGGCGGATTTCACGCTTCACCCACTTGATAGCACGCTCCATTAAGCAATGCTCAACAATGGTAAGCATGTCGACGACACCGCGGGTCATAGCCATACAACACTCCTCCTCCGGAATCAGAAACCGCTTCATAGCTCGTCTCAGAGCCTGCTTGAGATGAAATAGGCAGCCTAGGACAATTGCATTTGGAAATTGAGTCTGCACAGCATCAATCAGCGCGACCTCGAAGTCGCACACGACTTCGGCGGGCTCCGGTTGCTGGTCGGTATCTTGTACCACGAAATGTATCATGTCCCAAAAGGCATCACCACTACGAGAGGTGCTCAATACGTAGTAAACAGGTACAAACAGCCCCGAAGCTCTATCATGTACCATGAAAATGACACACTGTTTGTAGCCGGGTGGTACACTGCGGAATGTACCATCAATAAAAATCGTAGTTCCATTGTAGCGGAGAAGGTTGACGAGGTTTGGGTGCGCCCAGCCGATCAGCCGAGTAGGCTTGTTAAGGTTCTCGCGGTTGATCGTGACGTAATGAAACTGAAAGAACGAAACCGTTTCGTCCAACGCCAATGATAGAGGCGGGATTTCGATCGCTCCGTGTACATCTCCACTGAAATGCCTACTGCGTGCCTGATAAACACGTCGAAGCACTTGGGTCTCCGACAGCCCGCGCACAACGTGTTCATTGTCTGCGCCGTAAAATTCGTTGCGCAGCGCTTCCCAAATACGCCGCGCAGGAAGCGCAACCTGGACGATAGCGAGCATGTCTGCTCTGTCCTTCATCGCTCCCGTGACATCAGCAAGGCTACTGCCAGCAGCATCAACGGTGACAGGTGTGGGGGCGCCCAACTGTGTAGCCCATTGTACCAATGAAGAATGCCATCGTACCAAGACAGCCTTGGCGCCAATGGCAGCAACGGTATGATATCTTTCTCGACGATGCCCACGCCCTAGTATACTTGAAGCCGCGAAAATAGCACGTGGTCTTCTCCTGGCGCACTTGGCCTCTGGGACGGCTTGACACAACGTTGGTCACCCCAGCGCCGTCTGGAGGTTCGGTGTTCCCCGGGGGAGACTGCGCAGGTGCCTGCATGTTACCGAATGAGCTCTTCTTCACAGGTGCCTCGCAGGGATCCACGCTCTACGTGGCCGCTTTAAGGCCGTGAATTTTCTGATCTCGCATCAGATCATTACGAAATCAACATATGTACAAAACTCTGATCTGTACCGTATATGACTCCAACCAGGTTTTACCGCTGCAGTATCACAAGTTTCTCTTCTCGCTTGATAAAACCGTGCAACTGCTTGCTATCCGAGCATCGGACGGACCTTTTGTAAGGATTTTGGCTTGGAATTGATCACTGTATCCGCGTAAATTGACCTTTTCTTCACTTCGCAGCCGGTGAATATTAATGATGAGACCAGCACGCTCCTGGCCAACGTGTTGTGGTATCTGTTCGTACTGTGGCACACGTACACGGTGTAGTTTCTGCCATGCACCAAGGCTGAACAAGGTGAAGACCCACTGATGTTTGCACAGCGAGTGATGAAGATAACGGCGGATGCCTTGGAGCAGGAGGCTTCGCCTTTTATGTATCGCGACAAGATCGCATTCACTAGATATAAGAACCAACAACTCAAGACAAACACGAAATGACCGATGTAATAGCCAATAAATGACGAGGTGTTTTGGGGCTTCTTTAAGTACTTGTAGCACTATACGTGTGGCTTCAGTTCTAGTTGATAAAGTCGTCTAAGTTTTTCCATTCAAACGGTTTTTCAAGCAGACTCATTTTTGCTCTCCTGAAGAGCTTCAAGTAACGGTAGTCGACGTGGCTTTCAAGTTCCTTCCCTTTCAATAACTCGACAGGCCAACTGGACTTGGTCATTCCCAGTAACGCTTTGGCGTATTTTTCGTCAATCTGTGAGCTGGCCATAATGAGAGTTTTCGCGGTCATTTTCGCTTCCGTCGCCCCTCGTGTGGTAACCGCGGGATCACGCCACGAGACGAAATCTCCTTTTCTTTTCTTGCTAAAAGCCTCCATGTAGCGCACGTAGAACTTAAATTCCGTAGTGTCCACAACTCTCTTCAAATCAGCGGCTATGGTTATACGATTGAGCCCCAGGTCGTTCCAAATCGCAAACGTGGGGACGTCCCTTTCTAGCTTCCTGCGGAGTCGAAATTCGAGCGTCTTTCTGGAAAATAACTCATAATACACGTAGTTCTTGTGCGAACCTTGCCATTTCTCTCAAACATTCCGTGCACATCTGCGGGTGACATCTTTTTTTTTTTCCACGCCGGGAAAGCGACGTTGAATAGATAATCATCATTCTGAAACTTCTGGAACCATTTGTCCACGGCAGCTTTCTTCTTAGCGAGCTCTTCGGCCTTTTTTGCAACTCTCAGAGTTTTTGCCTTTTGGAAAGCACTTGACCCCGGGATCAACTTCTTTAACGACTCAAAATTGAGCGCCCTCTCTTCTTGATTATCGCTTGCAAAACCTCAATCGCTTGGTTGGTAGCTGCATTCGCGGAGATGGTGCCACCGTGAACAAAAAGGATGACTGCAAAAAGCGCCAGCAGCAGCCTTGTTTTAACGAACCCGAACTTAGATTTAAACCAATCACACAAATTTAGGTGGCATTCGAGATTTCCCCAATAAAGGGAGCTTCAACTTGCCAAAACCGCAGTAATGAGTGTCGTCCGTCCATTGTTCCCGCATGATGAGATCCTGATATAATAGTGGCCGTCCTTTTTTGAAATCTGTAAGGCCAGTCACTCAAAGCTGCTCCGGTAGGTGTAAGAAATTTTGATGGGTTCGTTTAAGCCTGGGACAATGTGGCTTAGTTCCGAAAGACCTTGGGCAATAGGTAGAGCAAATGCATTTACAAGGGGTCTGTCGTTGCATTGACTTTAATGGTGACAACTACATATAGCATCGTGACGATGCTATATGTTGTCACTGGCAACGCCACGTCAGCACGATTGCATGAACGGTTTAGTAGTGAAGTGGATAAGTTTGACTGGGATACATTAATATAATAAAGTAGATAAAACCCGTATTTCGCACAGAAGCTTTGTTGCATCGTTTACGATGCAACCTCACGCCGTGATTTAATCGGTTGACCGTATTCAAGGCTGCATCATACAGTACCGGGAAGTAATTCATGTATAGGATAGTGAGTAATGAGCCGGAAAAGCACTTGCATTAATTGGGTGGCTTTATATTAGACGAGAACAGTATGAGACGCGTTCAGTGATGCACCCATGTCACCCCATAAAAAGTTACAAAGCTACATTATTTGTTTCTCACTATCGGTATATTACGTATCGTTAGGAAGCCAAATTTGTCGTGCTACGGTAGTTCGCTCGTTTTCAGAGCCGCTATGATCAAGCAGCCCCTCGTTTCCACGTCAAAAGGCATTAACGTGTCTCATTCCACAATTACGGATCAGTGAGCCAGGATCACGCTACAGGCATCAAGTCAGGGGAGGAGGTTGCGGCCTTTTCCTTCTAACCCGTTCAGACTTCCCTTCCTCAAGCCATTGTTTTGCTAAGTACCTGATACTACGTTGCAACTAGCAATTCCCTACACGCCATATTCATGTAAATCACAAATTGCATGTAACTATCTGGGACTTACGCTTCAGTTCACGGAATAAGTATTTATAGCCATGTGACCATTAAATTAAAACTTAAAATGTCATATGCACGACTTTACATATATGTACTGTACTCATACAATTTAGGTCGTGTTCGACTTAAGGCGTTTTAGGCCTTATCCATCTGGAATTGTTTCAGACAGCTTGATTGCGATCTGAAACGCCCAAAATCTGATCGGCTAGAATGCCTCAAACGAGCTGGATTTAAAATTCAGCCATATGTATACACGTGGTCACACGTTTGTATTGGAGTGCGCCCCCCCCCCCCCCCCCCCTTTGTGTTTTGTGACTACATAAAGTGTAGCCATCCACCCAGCCAATTCTGAGGTACAGACAACGACGGTGAAACTCAACCCCCCACAAAAACTCGACCCCCCTTACAGTGCAACTTTAAACTCAAGTAAAAATGTTATTTGTAATTTTAGCCAATAATATACTTTCAAATATATTGCTGGACAGCACGCCATACTGGCGCCGTTTAAATAATCACGCTATTGCTGTTTCTGCGAAGTGATGGACGAACGTCGTCGGCAGAACAGCTACACCGTCAAGCAGAGACGGGGAGCGCTCGAGCGGGTGGCTCTGGAGGGATGTAAGCCTACCGCTCGGGCGCTTAATATTCCATTAGGTACGTTGAAGGGCTGGAGAAAGAAGGCAAAGCTGCTGTTTGAGTTTAAGGGACCTCAAACTAGCAGAACGACAAAAGGACAAGACGCAAAGACTAAAATCACATTTGAGCACGAATTGGTCACCTTCATGAAAGACGTCCGTCGGGATGAAGAGGTAAATTTGTTTTGTTATATTATTTATTGCAGATTCTAACGTGTATATATAGTATTTGTGTACTGGAGGCATGATCGAGTATATGAAGATGGAGCAGGGGGCTTGGCTGGAGCAGTATTTAGCCGATAAATCATCTCCTGAGCGCGCATTGAGCGCGTTGATGCGTATGTGCCAGCGGTTTGCAGCTCGGTAAGCATCTCGTTTTCCAATATGTTGGTTTAATCAAACGTTTTATCAATTTATCCTATTTTATTTGTGTTTTTAATCAATATTTATTGCTTACATATCTGTCCCCGTGCCTGCTAACAGCACCTCTGTGAGTCAGCCCCTTGACGTGGGCGTTATGGGGCCACTCAAGAAAAAGTTGACAGCTGAATGGCTACGAGAGAAGGTGGCAGTTACAAGAACCGCGAAGGAAAAGCGTCTGGCTGCCGTAACACGCACAATTAGAGCGTGGGAAAACATATCTACGGAATGTGTTATTAAAAGCTTTGAAAAAACAATCCCAAAACACTTTGTCGTGATGGTGTAGAGCAAAATAATACATGTTTTTGCTTTTTAACGGTGTTTGTTTAAATTGTTTTTTCTACTTTTAATTAACTGTTGGGTCGGTTTAATTTTGACCAATCGCAGGTGATACCACGAAAGGGGTCGAGTTTTTTTGTCTTGTTGGCCTTTCTAAAAATGACTTGAAAATGCATGTCTACGGGGGGTTGAGTTTCACCGTCGTTGTCTGTATTGGGGGCCACCGTGTGCAGTCTACTGTAATATCGAACTGAGATGGATAGGAATGTCTTTCATATGCAACATTCAAACCAGCTGTTTGCGCGGATTCAGATCCAGGTAGCGCTTAAACAGCCATAATTTAAATGCATATTAGTAAAAACATACAGCGCATCCGTATGATGTCCTAGGATGAGACTATTAGTCACGGGTATCTCAAAAACTGACCATTAACTAATTTGTATTCGTAAACACTCAAATTGTTTGAGAAAGGTCATATTTCTACCGAATGATTTCTTAACTTCAGAGGAAAAGCTTGTATATTTAAATGCAAAATTCTAACTCTAATTCGTAACTATTGGTACAATCATTTGGCTAATTCATGGCTTGATTAATTAAGGCAACAGCTTACAGGAATATTGCTTCATATTAAAGAGGAATGAAACAATTTTTTTAGGTTTATATCTAAAAACATATGATGAAGCTGCGACCGTTTTTAGAGCGAAATTATTGTTTCCTATTTTTTTCTAGATAGCGATTAAAAAAATGCCTCCCGGATATATTTATACACCCCGCACTATCGTGTCTGAGCCCTGCTCAGTACTACTCGCAATTAGGGGCTTCGATAGTGTTATGTATTAATATATGCTAAAGCTTAGCTATCACTAAACAAATCGCTACTAGCTACAAGTTATAGCATATAGGCTATTATTCGAGGTATCTAAAGTCCTGGTTAGCAAATGCAAACCCGATTTGCATTCGCAAGGGGGATGGAGCTGCATGTCGCGTTTTGACTTACTCTGTGGTCAATCTAGTGTCCAAACCGCGTCCTTCATTCAGGCCATTTCACAACTCGCTTCCTTTCAGGAACAGCATCTGAAGTGAAGGCTCTCGCTCTTGTGATCACGCTTCTATCCGACAACAACCATGCGTCTCGCCTACATTTTCGCCGTGATGATGGCGGGTGCTCTACCCTATTGCAATGCGCTGCATGCAGCCGCTGATGCCAAGGCACTGAATAAAATCAAAACTTTCCCCGATTTTGCCGCCCCAAGCCGCATGGACGGCAATCGTCTGCTGCGCCGTGTTGATAATGAGGAATCCGAGACCGAGGAAGAGAGAGGATTCAATCTGAAAGATACCCTGAAGAAGCTCAATCCCATTAAAGCTGCGGGAAAGGCGAAGGACAAGGCTAAAGAGGTCACGGAAAAGATTACGGATGCCGACTGGAAGAAGCTAGTTGAGCATTTGAAAATTAAGGGTGACAAAAGGAGTTAAGAGCTCCGCGGCAATAGGATGGCTACCACCATTGTTACCAGCCTCAATCAAAAATGCGATTCGATGTTTGTCCGACGTGATATCTCCTCTATCACGATAACATCTCAAATGCTAGCACTTTGTCGGAATAATGTCGCAATGGAATACCTGGGTTGCTATTAATAGAAGGGCGGTTTCGAGCATAACAGGGGTACATGTACTCGAACTGGTAGTCGTTCGAATTGGACACGTGTAGTCGAGCCGTCTTTTCTCTTCTATTCAACACTAAATTTAGAGTTGGAGTTTTTGCCACATGCGTATCTGTTGTGCAGGTTTTCGGTTTTTGTCAAAGAGCTAATGAGTTTAATTTTTGTCTAGAGTCTTCTTATTCTGACGAATGTGGAAAAGAGGAAAATGTATCATGTGATATTTGCTACCATGCCGTTCTCCCTTTCACTTGTAAGCTAATAATGCGATTTTGCTCAATGACACATTCACGATACGTGGTTGGTTAGCCCTAGAAGAGGATGTTTTTTTTTGCTACATCACAGGCTGTAACGGGGTGCGTAGCCCTAAGTGTACCCTGGCTACATGAAGTGTGACACTTCACACTTCAGGCGTATGACACGTCATACTTCGGGATATTTGGTACAAGGTACCAAGGTCGTTCAAAGCCAACCATTGGTCAAACGACATTGCATTTCGTAGGTAACTTATAGTTTGTATTAAACCCAAACTTAACCTACCTGTAAATATACTCAGTTTACAATCTACCTTATTTAGGTCACTTCGCTCTCTTTAATTAAAGAGGGGACCTGTGAACTGCCGTTCACTGAGAGTTTGTATACTCTCGGAAGATAACTTCCTCTAGCGCAAGGTGCTGTGTGACCCCGTCACACAGGCAATATACCGGGACGTCACGCAGCACATCGCGCTTGAGGAAATCGGCTTCGAGAGCTTACAAAGTCTGCTGCTCGCAGGACCTTTATAAAAGGGAGCAAAGTAACCAGATAAGTGTAAGTTTCAGACTGAAAGAATTGATAGTTAGGCTAAACTGAAGTTTTATTTTTTAACTGTAAATCACTTATAGTAAATCTACGCTGTTAGCCAAGGGTTGGACATAGATCCCCTGATACCAACAACCACGTATCCCGAAGCGTGACAGGTCACACTTCATGTAATCAGTGTACAATTGGTCCGTACCTCGTTACATCCTCCTCCTCCTAAATGCTGACTCGAGCGTGAATATTTCCGTAAAATCCGTGTCAATGACGATCACCTTGACATCACTCCAGTTTTTGTTGTTACGCTTGAATGCGGTGATGGCGCTCTTCGTGTTTTCTTGTGTCTCTCCATCGATGAGTGCATGCTGAGCAAAAGCACCACTACTATGTTTACCGACCAACCAGGATGAGATAGAGTACGTCACAAACTCTCATTCTTAAAGTCGAAAGACATCAACTTGGGTACGACAATGCGGAAGTGGCTCACGTCACAGTTAGAGCCTTGAGCAGTACACGCGCTCGTCTTCTATGTATCCACTTTGACCTTAAGCATCCCCATGACACTGCTAATAAGTGTGCGATAGCACACGCCAAGGCTGCAGCTAGAAATGCGCAAGCCAAGAGCACTAACCCTTGCGTCAACGGCTTTGCACGCCAAAAGGCTACTAAGGTGGCCTCTGAGGCAATCGATGACACAGCTGCAAGAAATTGCACAGCCAAACGCCGCAGTTGGGCACCTTCGGCGTCCGCAGACAACCGCCCGATCCCGCGATTCACATACCGTGAGCTCAGCCTGGGTAGTGAGGATGAGGAGGAGGCCAGGGGCCTCCGCAATGTACCTGTAGGCTTCGTGGGAGAGCATACTCTATTGTCAACCGATCGCGACCACGACAGCGTGCACTAGTTTACTATTAAGCACGATGATCACGAACCTGAGACGCCTCAGCGCTCCGAGGGTTCCGCCGTCGAAGCTTAAGTCTTGCTTAAATCTGGCGATAACGAGGAAGAGAGCCGTTTAAGAACGCCCCGATTACGGAGGACCTCGAACGTGCTATGACAGCTGATTTGGTAGTAGAAGAGGCCAAGAACCCAAATAAGCGCATGACTTCGAAGTTTTCACTCTGTGAGGAGAAGAAGACTGAATGTTCCAATCGGGGTCTCTTCGGTAGCTCGAATAAAACGAAAACGTAGCAGGAGGAGGGTGACATTTATAAGCCCGGAGAGATCACGAATAGCCTCGACCGACAGAAGGAGAACTGCCTAGCTTCCCAGCGTATTCATGGGAGTCCGGTGGCGACACCCTTCAGCCAGGGATCTTCCCTCCACCCGAGAGGATTTTTGCCTCCCGAGGAGGGCAATGGTCCTCTTTCTGGAAACACTAATGGCTCATCGTGGGCTCATCGGTGGTCACACTTCGGATGGCCATTACTAACGTTCTTTGCTAAAGAAGGAGAGGCTGTCCGCCGACAACTTGGCGGCGGCCCGATTCTTGCTTCTCGCGCCGCACCAAATCGCTCTCAAGGTCTTCACGACATGTCGTAAGAAGCCCGGGAACCGGAGGGAGGAGGGGGGGGGGGGGGGGCGCTACCCTCTTTGTGGTTACCCCTGGGTTCTTCTTGGAAAGCGTCCGAGCTGGAGATCGTGGGAGTACATGTTCTGGGCTTGGTTTAAGTCTCTCGAGGACTCACCCTCGGAGTCACGGGAGCTCTATAAAGATCAGCAGCTGTCCCTCATCCTGGACCAGCGAGATCTTCGTGTACGATTCGCCGACTTGATCAGCAACCGATTGCTGCCAACGGGCCTTCTGAAACGCGTGGGTTCTAGCGCTCACAAAGCGCGCGGGTAGGGAGTCCGTACCCCGTTCGGGCAAGAAGCCCCGGACTACTTACGAAGCTGCCGCCGCTTCTGTTCTCAAATTGCAACAGTCTTCGACTAGTCTATCAGGAGCCGTTCAATCGGCTTCCACGAGTTCTCGGAGTGGGCATAACCCGTCCACTTCACGAGAAGCTGTCGCTCCTAGAGGATCTGCTCCCCGGGGTAGTGGACCTCTCCGTTACAGTCAAGCAAGGGCGCAGGTTCCCTCGTACGAGTACGAGTACGAGGATCCTCCGGGACGCTTCTCTCGCCTAAGTTTTTCACTTGCGGTCCGACCTGGGCACTGAGGTTTACCGCCTCACTCAACGCGTACTCGTGCTTGAGATTGAACTTGGCCTTGGGACCGGTCGCTCAGCCTCGACTTGTGGGCTGCCTGGGCCAGTTGGATCGGGAGGTCTTGGGTAGGCATCAGCAGGTTGACCGCCAGGCTTTCTCGACCGATCTTGAGAAGCCCCTCCGTATTTCCGACGCGTGGAGGGTCTGCAACAACGTCCGGAGCCTTCTTTGGCGAGCACCCAGCCGTACCTGGCATACTCGGCGTATGCCCCTGGGGTCCGTTCGTACGGGGCCCCACCGGCGAACAATCGCTATTGCAGCATTGATGCACAGCGCGCCTGTCGACGTCTGAGGCTGCGCTTCGCTTTGAGGAGATGATCCAAAGTGGATCTGCGAGTCCGCAACCCCTGCGGAACGTGGTTCCGTTTAAGCTGTTTAACGTAGAGCTTTGGGGGCGTCCTCATTGACTTTGATAGGTCGATGGGGGTATGCCTCACCTTGTCTGGTCAGGACCGCGAACGGTCCGATGAAGAGGTGCTTCAACTTGTTTCTTGTCGACAGTGCTGCGAGTGTTTATCGGTAGGGTTCTAGTAGTAATGCACCCACTTTAAACAATGCGTTTTCTCTTTCATGTTTGTCAGAGTACTTATTCTGTCTGTCCCGGTCCGCAGCCATTGCACCACTGACCCTGCTAATCATAATCATCTTAGTATCCCCAAAGGACTCCACCTATTCCCTGCGCCAGTCGACGTCCCTCTTAAGGAGGTCGGTCAAGGGCTTAGCGAGTCCCACGTACACTGCGATGTACTTGTGGAGAAAGTTGGCGAAGCCTAACCAATTCTGAAGGTTCTTCTAGGATCGGGGCGGTGGCCACCGTAATCTTGTCTGGGGCAGCCCAAGCACCGATATTGCTGACGGTGCAGCCGAGAACCCTTACATCTGGTGTCGTGAAGACTGACTTGTCGATGTTGACGTAAACCTTGTTAGCCGCATGACATCTAACACTCGACAGAGGGGCTCAAGATGCACCTCCATGTCCGTATTGCCTCCTTAGGCACGGCTATGGAGGAATATGGCGTTGAAGTACGTTTGTAAGAAGGCACGCAGCGGTTTGGCAAGCTGCGTTACCAAGCGATTAAATGTCATTGGAGCGTTAAACAGTCCATTCGACATGACGAGCATATCCCGAAGCATGTCGTTCGGAGTGTTTACTGCGGTGGGTGCGATGTCGCTCTCCCCATCAGGATCTGTTAGAAACCATCCACCCGGTCAAACGCGCTGTACGGCAGACAGGTGGACATCTGTTCAACAACACATCCTTTCGCGGGATTGGTGTCTGAGCCGGCATCATAGCATTGTTCAACTTGGTATTTCCACGATCTGTTGCCACTACCCGGTTAGTTTCTGAATGCAGAAAGTCGGCATCGAGTGCGGTGAGTTTCACTGCCTTACCATGTCTGCCTTTGACTTCGCAGCGAATAAGGCATCTATAACCTCGTTCTATTCGCGAAGGAGAGACTGCTGTCTCATGACCCAGTCCTTCGTGCCGTACGTCTCAATCTGGTGGGAGTTAGGTTGCTTAGTGCGTTCGCATACTCGTTTTCCAAATTATACACTGGATCCTTGGGGCTAATGAGAATCTCGGAAGCGAAGCGTGCTTGGCGCTGCTTGCTAGACTCCTCTAGGACTGCCTTGTCCAAAACAGAGGAGGTGTTTAGCTCTTCCTAGTACCATCTGGCCTGTTGTGAACGATCTCAGCAAATCTATCCGGCCTTGAGGGGGCCCGGGACCCCCCCCCCCCCCCCCGCCCCGCACCATTTCCTCTGCTACCTCAGGAAACGGCTCCAGGTGGATGCCGAAATCGCCTAATATTGTTTCAGTTCTCCACGAACCTTTGCCCAATTCACAACCGTAGTAATCCAATACTCCCCCGACAGCTCCAACAATGACTGTTTGCGCTCCACTTCAGCGCTACAAACACTAGCCCATTATACTTGTCCTTAGCAATCGAAGCTGGCTTCAACAAAGACGCCCGGACTTGCTGCGCTTGCCAGTACAAGTTGAGATCCAAATAAGAGGAAAACCGCACTCGGTCCACCAGACTGTTTCAGGAGAAAAATGCTTGAAAAAACAAATTGCAAAGAGGGACATCCACCTCTAGGCCTCTGAAAACGGGAATAAAAATGTGGGAAAGCGGTGCGCAAATTATTTTCAAATGCTCGTTATTTCCAGCAGTGAGGTGGTAGTGTGTTTTTAATTCCAGAGCT
This sequence comes from Phytophthora betacei, assembly GCA_011320135.1. NCBI lineage: Eukaryota > Oomycota > Peronosporomycetes > Peronosporales > Peronosporaceae > Phytophthora > Phytophthora betacei. The sequence goes on from JAANHX010000077.1 coordinate 1,134,148, forward strand.
ATTCGAAGATAATGTTTCTTTTCCTGAATGACGCTCCAATGCTGTACTACAGTACAAGTAGGATTTGGCTCAATGATGGATTTTCGGTTTTGTGGCGGCAGATCTGCCGTCGCTGTTCATTCGTTAGCCTGTTTCGCGACGTGAGTGGGGCCTTAGTGAGCGAATGTGTAAGCATTATTGTAGTGTTGGTCGGGAAATTGATAAACGCCAGCGCAAGCCGGGAAAAATCAAGCCACTTTGCGGTTAGCGAACGGCACGACTTTTTTTTAGTACAACTCTTTTTAGTGATTCCTCTATATAATAATATAATGTGGCTTCCTGACGCCATCAATACAGAGAGGATCGTCTGTAATCCACTTTAAGCACGTTTGACGATTTTGATTACGATTTTGAGTCGCGCCAAGGGTACATGATTACAGTGCGGTTACTGTACTGTAGATGCGACAAATAATACTTCTCTTAGAGCGTCTCCAGCGGCAAGTCTTAATTAACGGCGGTCTTTTTGCTAAAGTAGCGTGCTATTAAATAGGACCTGGTCATTAATTTAAGGCTTTTTTGTGATCTTATCGAAATGCTAATGCAAGCTCCGGATATTATGGATTGTGTCAAACATGTACCGATAAATTTGTGGCTCGCACCACAGGCTACACGCTTTAAGAGCTTCTTCAGGAAAGATATTTCTCCAAATAGGACCGCGTACTAAAACGTAAGCAGCAAGTACAGTGCCAAGTTTTTTTATCATGTTTTATGTCAAAACCTGCAGCGATGCCAATTAGCACCGCCGGCGTCAACATCTTTATGCGAGTCTTGAGTTTATTATTTTAATAAAACTGGTTTTATTAATAATGTTTTTAATATTTTAAATCCTGTTAGAAGAAATAAGGAAAACGGGGTGCAGTACCGTACTGTAACTGTTTTCGATCACCCACCGGTGTGTGGGTGGGACATGACACGTGCTACATTGTAGCAGTGTTGGCAGTCGGGGACTAATCGTTTTGACCTGGCCTGGTCAAAAGGGTAAATGGCCGGCAAATACTGGCCATTCAGCCCTTAATTTGTTAAAAGGTACCCTTTAGACCAAATCGGAGCCCTTACGTAGGGCCTCCACAATCAAGTATTATTGGATCATAGTCGGCAAAATCTAACAGTGTTATTGGTCAAATATCATTTTATTTAGTGGCCTGGCTTAGCAATTCAACCCCAGTTCGTCCTCAAATCCCACCTTTAGCCCTACCCACCCTTGCTTAGGACCAGCCTTTAAAGGTCAGATTGGCCAAAACTTTGGAAAGGCACAATAAATAAATGCTGTGCGACCATGCTCAAGTTTGGGATGGAACCACATCCTTTGGGATTCAAATTAGCTGCCAATGGTAACTACCACGTTCGAAGAACGTAAAGTATTAACCAACAACCTGCTGGCCGTTTTTCACGTACAGGTATAATAGAAGCTACCGTCTTTAGTTTTCAGTTCACTCGGCAATCTGCTTCAAGACACTCACACGTATCACTAAATCGATGAAGTTCCTGATCCCTGCTACTCTTTCCCTCGTCGCCCTGGCTTCCACTGTAGATGGCCAGAAGTTCTGCGGCCGTGATGACCGCAAGGTTGTCGGAGACTACACGGTGTACAACAACCTATGGGGTGAAGACAACGACAAATCTGGTGCACAGTGTACGGAGGTGACTGGCAGCACCAGCTCGTCCGTGTCATGGAAGACTAGCTTCAATTGGGCTGGTGACAAATGGCAGGTCAAGTCGTTCGCCAACGCTGCGCTAAAGTTCCAACCCAAGCAGATCTCGGCGATCAAGTCGATTCCTACGTCGATTGAGTACACGTACACTTACGGCGACCACATCATTACCAATGTTGCCTACGATCTGTTCACCAGCTCGTCCCCGACTGGAGAAACTGAGTACGAGTTGATGGTGTGGCTGGCTGCCTTCGGTAATCCTTGGCCTCTGACCGACAGCGGCAAGTCCATCGCGACCGTGAATATCGGTGGTGTCGTCTTCGAACTGTTCCAGGGTATGAACAAGAATGTCAAGGTATTCTCATATGTCGCGAAGAAGACTGCTTACAAGTTTTCGGCGGACTTGAAGAAGTTTTTCAGCGAACTCCCTAAAAACAACACGATGCCCCAGACACAATACTTGGTGAAATTGGAGGCCGGCACGGAGCCTTTCCAGGGTAAGAATGGAGAGATGATTGTGAAATCGTACTCGTCGAAGGTGAACTAAACGACGGCACCACATTCTACAACAGAGATCTAGGCTTCGAATTTCACTGCCAATCTATTTTGTTCTAGACCTGCAAGAGTCCGCCAACACAGTACAAAAAAAATGATTTGGTGCCGATCAAAGATTTCAATTTTTTCGTGAAGCAATAATAAATGTTGCCGCAAATTACACTACTATAGTACTGCACCGGTATTATTTCGCTTTCAATTGTAGTACTACTACCAGTACGTGACCAAGAGATCACTAAGGACATGATTGTCTGTATCAACACAAGTATGGTACTACAGTATGAAAATACCGGTCCAGCTTGCGTTGTGGGCTCAAAACGTGTTTCAGCTACAGCGCGCTTTATGGCAGGCAACGGTTAGAAACTTAAAGCACAACCTACTGGAAGCCAAACCATTGGAAGCTCAAAGTTGCACCGTTCGGTCCGCTCTCCTGAGTTAGACTCAAATTGGGTCGGCTGGCTGGCAAAAAACGCTTTTATACTGCATTTACATGCAATGCGGATGTGTCTGAGCGTACTTTTATGGAAAAATCAAGGAGGAAATAGCAGATGCCACTGTAATCATTCTTCAATCGGCCTCGACAATATGGACATTTGCATAATTAAGTACTTCTTAATAAAAATATCCGTCATTCTTGCATTACTATTCACTAATGAGAGGATACAGGTATGTGTATCTTAAGTTTGTAAGCTAACACCCTTTCAACCACTTCATTTGGTGGGAATTACTATTGGGGGTATCGATACAGAGAGTATCGTCTGCAAACGAAAACATGCGACAAAATGATTGCACGAAAGGGACAAACCCATTGAATACTCGTGACAAAACAAACACCACTCCGCTCCATTTCGCTTGTTCCCTTCAGCTTTTCCGAATTACTTGTCATCTAATTTAAACCCAGTTTAACTAAGAAGAGATGGGTTGGTGCACATCTCGGCCACAAACGGGTCATAATGTACAGACGAAGCAAGGAAATTGTGTTTTCATCATCAAATTATTAAAACCGGTATACAGGCATCATACTGGTATGTACGGCGTTCAGAACAAGCTGCAAACAGACAGCAGTGACCCGTCTCTTCTTGTCTCTTTTTGGCTCGAGCTGATGGTCTTCGCATAAGCTCTCATCAACCCCAACAAGAAAACTTTAAGGACAAAAAACAGGACCAAAAGCTGATGTCCTTGCTTGGCCTCATTTTTGGGATGCTCCGTCATAGAACTGTACCCCTGCATAAGCTCTCGACAACCATATAAGCAACTCTTCGTGTATACTACGCATTATTGTATGAGCTAATGTGCCGTAAGGTGTCTGGAATGACTTCCCGGGGGAGTGTTTTGTCAAGGACAAAGTCGTCAATTACAAAAGTATAATTTCAACTCCATTCAAAGTGGCGTCGGGTGTCTCAACTGTCATATCAGACAGAGGCAATTTTGCTTGCCGCGCTCGATCGTTGTCCTTATAATCGAGGTCATAAGGACGAAATCATTCGATCTTGCATTCATCTGACCAATCAAGTTGCACAAAAAAGAACCCTAAAAGGTCGATTTTTGGCAAATTTCGCTCCGAATGCACAATACCGGTAAAGAAAAAACATCGACTATTATAAAAGACAAATGTAGGCTATCAGCGCGTAATATAAAAGCATCATCATCATCATTATAGTCTGAACTCGGTTTTTCATTGGTTTGTGCGGGTGTGCTGCCTCTTTCATGGCTGTGCCACTGAGCGGGCAGCACTTAGAAACTCACTGTGTCATTAGCGGAGCCCTCCTTGTCTTGTCAATCAGTTGTGCGTTTTTTTTTCAATTGCTTATCATTACGATTGCTGTTTTCCTCTACAGTTGGAGCCTCATTATGGCAGACAACACTTCGTGGATGTCGACAATCTCCGCGGGCCAAAGTCGATTGCTGCGAACAGACACTTCTGTTGATATTGATAACGACGACAGCTCGACGGAAAGAAGCACTTGGCAGTAGATAAGAGCGCGACTATGGGCGGAGTTCGGGGTCTCTGATGACTACGCCAGGAAGATATTGACGCTGCGTGGGCTGAACGGCGCAGCACTCAAGGCGCACAAGAACTACGTGTATTGTGAGTTATTTTCCAGAAAGACGCTCGAATTTCGACTACACAGGAAGCTAGAAAGGGACGTCCCCACGTTTGCGATTTGGAGCGACCTGGGGCTCAATGATATAATCACAGCCGCTGATTTGAAGAGAGTTGTGGACACTACGGGATTTAAGTTCTACGAGCGCTACGTGGGGGCTTTTAGCAAGAAAAGAAAATGAGATTTCGTCTCGTGGCGTGATCCCGCGGTTACCACACGAGGGGCGACGGAAGCGGAGATGACCGCGAAAACTCTCATTATGGCCAGCTCACAGATTGACGAAAAATACGCCAAAGCGTTACTGGGAATGACCAAGTCCAGTTGGCCTGTCGAGTTATTGAAAGGGAAGGAACTTGAAAGCCACGTCGACTACCGTTACTTGAAGCTCTTCAGGAGAGCAAAAATGAGTCTGCTTGAAAAACCGTTTGAATGGAAAAACTTAGACGACTTTATCAACTAGAACTGAAGCCACACGTATAGTGCTACAAGTACTTAAAGAAGCCCCAAAACACCTCGTCATTTATTGGCTATTACATCGGTCATTTCGTGTTTGTCTTGAGTTGTTGGTTCTTATATCTAGTGAATGCGATCTTGTCGCGATACATAAAAGGCGAAGCCTCCTGCTCCAAGGCATCCGCCGTTATCTTCATCACTCGCTGTGCAAACATCAGTGGGTCTTCACCTTGTTCAGCCTTGGCGCATGGCAGAAATTGCACCGTGTACGTGTGCCACGGTACGAACAGGTACCACAACATGGCCAGGAACGTGCTGGTCTCATCATTAATATTCACCGGCTGCGAAGTGAAGAAAAGGTCAACTTACGCGGATACAGTGATCAATTCCAAGCTAAAGTCCTTACAAAAAGTCCGTCCGATGCTCGGATAGCAAGCAGTTGCACGGTTTTATCAAGCGAGAAGAGAAACTTGTGATACTGCAGCAAGCCCTTCCTTCCATTCGTAAGCCCACCAAGAAATTGTAAAAACAAATTAGTTCCAACATCTTATAAAAAAAAATAACGCTAACCTCCGGAAAAGCAGCAAGTGGTTTGTTGCCTCTAGCAAGTCGTTCCATAATAATCTGTCGAACAGCATCCCGACCGGCACTGTTTCCCTGTTGTCTTGATACGTATGGCACGTATACCACTCCAGGCTTGTCTCCTAGCAGCTTGAAGAACAGCATATTCTTGTAGAAATCGTAGCCTAAAATGTAGGCTGGCGTGATGCTCAGCATGGCAACTGCATCGAACTCGCTAATGTGGTTGGAAACGATGATCTCTGCTCGGTTTTCACCTTCCTCGAAGAGATGTTCATCCACAAGACGCACTCGAGTGCCCGTGAGCCACACGAAGAGGCGAGCAACATGGAAGCGATCCATTTGCTCTTCCGAAAAGAGCCGAGGCACGACAAGAGCCGCAAGGAAGCAGCAAGTTCCACGGATGAGCAGTAAGATCAACCCGAACGGCGCGTATAGCACCAGCAGCAAGTGGCCGAAAGACAACGGACGCTTGATGCGCTCGAACTGGAACATCCTCTCGAACGGGAGCAATTGCTTCTCCGTCGACGTGTCCAGAGTGACGTGCTCTTTGCCGTCACCGAGCAGATCCAAACCGCGTCTTACTTCTTGATAAGTCGACGTGGGCGAAGGAGACTCCAAGTCTACGAAGGGGGTGAGCGGTGACCCCACTACAGACGGAGCCATGTTGTTTTAAATGCTTCGGGGGCGTTGGCGGCAGAAGAAGGAATGACGCGGCAAGTGACACTGACACATGGGTCTGTGGGTCAACGGCGGCTATGCCGCACCTGCTGGCCTCATCTCTCTATGCTCCAGCCTGTCCAAGTTGCAATACTACCGACAAGAAGCTTGCAGTGCGGGTTGCACATACCGGTATATTAACTGACGCCGATCGTTGCTTAGTCTACACCTCCACGAGAACCATGCGAGAGATTTCCTATGTGTTTGTTGCTGCTCTACTATACGTAAAGTATACATCGGACTATACTCCCAGCTATACTTTTCATTTGTTTTTGGCACGTGCTCACATTCCAGCAGCATTAACTGTTCAGTCGGGATGATTCCTCGCAGTGTGTTGCGCGTTCCCAGAAGCCGATCGTACTGCACCACTGCCGCCTCGTCCAAATTGGCTGGTGCTTGTGTAGTGCCCCGCAGCCCAATAAGCGAAGAAGAGAAGGCCGACCACTCGGTCTCCAGTCACTTTGCGCTGCAGCGACAGCAGCTTGAGTTTTGCTGTCTGCTGTGCGGCTGGGACGTGGCGTGCAAGACGTGCCCCTTCAACTGGTTTAATTTTGACCCGCGCAAATTCCGTACGAAGCAACGTCGACGACGCGGAGAAGGCGACGACCTAAACAACCTCGCAGCCAGTGAGGAGGACATTCGCCAGGCCCTAGAAGCTCTAGGCATTGACGCAACACCCATCGACGGCTTTGACCGGGTCTCCTTCACGCAACAGCAGGTCAAGGACGCGTTCTGAGCCAAAGCGCTCGAGTGGCATCCGGACTGCAACTCAGACCCTGAAGCTGAGAACATTTTTAAAGAGATCCTCCTGGCTTACGAACTTTTACTAGCTCATCCGGGGTGAATTGGAGCTACACAACAAGAAATAAATTGTTAAATGTCGAGCCAGTGATAATGACAAGTTGCCGTGGTCTCTTCAACTGATGAATAAAAGGAAGTTAGTGGTTGCCACTTTACCTCACACGGCCCGCGACAGTATCGAGCACTACTGCTATCAAATTAATATTGAAAACAAAAGAACTATTTATAGGGTCACGCGAGGAAGGCAGGCTAGCTTCTGGTGATGTTTGTAGTTCGAAGAACCGAGCTAGGTGGCATTACAACCTTCCTAAAGATTATCCCAACCTCGGGTAGAAGCTGCATTATTATAATGGAAATTACTTTTTACGTAAATATGAAATTGATAGCACTATTCCTGATTTTTAAAGTGATAGTTAGTCAAAATTTAAAAGGTAATTTGATATAAAAATATTAAATCTGCGACTCGGAAAAAATATTAGATTTTTGAGAATAAAATGTGAGCGATTCTATGGCTAAGCTAAAATTGCTCTCAAGATTTACCGGGGAATTAGCAGAATTAAAAGGGCCTTCCAACCCCCTAATTGGAAGTATCGCATAAAAGTTTAATCACGAGGAATTGTTTGGTAAAACCACGTTTAGGTTTCATCATAAAATTGTAATCCGACTTTTAAGTGCCAACGTGACTATTAATGCGTAGGCTGTAGCAGTAGGAGATAGCATTGATCTTAAATTTAAAGGTAGCTAGCATTATTTGTTTATTCTAACCCCCTGGTTCGCAACGTCGTAAACTGTGACATTTCGCTTTTGTTATGCCGGAAGTTACAATATTGAGAGCAAGACGAGTTGCACTTTTCAATATTTTTCAGGTGAAATACAAAGTATTAGACCAAAGAGGTTTTTGAGAAAAATCAACGGGGAGACAATAGTCATGACAAAAACGAATCCAAATGACCAGTTGCCAGAAGCCACTCATTCGAGAATCTGCTGGATAGCTCGCATCCGAACCAGCGCGTGCGGGAAGACCGCCGCCGTCCCCACCGGTTCAGCGACATCAACTTTCCACACTTCTGTCAGCAGCTTCGTGCAGTAGGCTGGACATACAAGCGATCGAGAGGTCTCGGTAGCGAGGGGGTTGTGTCAGCCCTGACGGTAGGGAGAGAACGCGCTAAAAATACAGGCGTTGGAGTCGGTCCTCTTGGATGAGTTAGAGGATGGTGCAGATCTAAGAACAAGCACGGCAGCGGCGAGGAAAAGGACAGCGCAGATCACAAGCGCGGCGGCTGGGACTACAGCGGCGGCGGCGAGGACAACAAGCGCGACGGCTGTGACCACAATAGCGGCGGCGCGAACAACAACGGCGGCGGAGCAGACAGCCAGCACGATGCAAGCGACGCAACCAGCCCCAACCGGGAATTCGGCAGAAAGTTTGGATGCGTCGCAAATTGACACAGCGATTGCTCTCTCTCCCTCTTAAGGAACCCGGAAGGAATTATTTGTCTGGCCAAACACGTCGGAGAACTAGCTTTCCCCGGCTGCGGTCCTTCATGCGTTTAGCTTGTCGCCGGGCTATATCCAGACCAACGCTTCGCATATTGATGCTGCGGTGAGCCTACAGCTGCTATCGGGGGCATCTGGTCTCGAAAGCGGGACCAAGAGGAGCGATGAGGAGCTGTATCCACCAGTCCAAACGATACGCCCACGCACGCGGGTCAAGCATGATGTGGACGTTGTCCCGGGGGACGAGGACGAGGGTGATTACGGGAGCTTCAGCTCCGGCGAAAGTGAGGGTGAAGACATGAGTGAGGACGGCGATGAGCCTAAGCGTGGTGATATTAAAGATGACGATGATGTCTTCGTGGAGGGCGACGCAGTTGACATGGATGAGGTGTTCATCGCTTCGCTATGATTGGAGAGAGCTCGCTGAGAGGGGCGGCAAAGAAGTAGCGTGAGACCACGCTTTGTGCTACTCAGTAGACGTTCGTATCCTCTATCTTCGAGGGGGTGTGACCGCGGACGCTGGTATGAACGACAGAAGGCGCATTCGGTGGCTGGGCTGCGCATCTTGGCCCACTCGCCGCTCCTGACGTTTATTTAATTTATGCCGAAGTCACTGTGGATTCTGATCAGCGCTAAGACATCTCAGTACGCTCTCCAGCAAAGCAAACGACGTGCTAAGCAACCAAACAACCAGATAGGCGGGGGAAGAAACGGAAGCGTCGAGTCTCTCAAGCAGATCTGCCGCAGGCAGAAGAAAATGCGCGGGGATGAGACGCATGAGATCCTTCACGCGCTTGGACTGCTTGTCTCGCCAAAGCTGTCCCCGCAAAACCGCCGTTTCGCCAATCCCTGGACGGTGATGGAAGCCGGCGCGGTTTCAGCCAGCAACTTTGGGTGCTTGATGGCACGCAACCTATACAAGACATCATGTGCGGTTTACACTTTCTAGACAACGCTGCCCCGCGGACGCGAGATAAGCTCTGGATGTTGCGACCGATCGTTGACAAGCTGCAGGATAGGTATCTGGCGGGGCGGCCGCTCCAAGGGGTGTTTTCCTTTGACGAGGGTGTTCTGCCGTCGGCGTCTCGGCGCAACACGATCCGCATGTTCATGTCTGATAAGTCCCAGCGTTACGGCTCGAGCATATTTATGATGTGCGGCCCGAAGACTGCGTACTGCCAAAGAAAGTTATTTTTTGTTTGAGATTGTTATGTCGTAAGTTATGGCTTGCAGCATTGATTATCTCATGCTAAGTCGTATCTGTATAGATTCGAATTGTACGCTGGCAAACGCAATGATGGCAAAGAAGAGTCCGCATTCAACAACAAGACGGGTACCGCTGCAGTGTTTCGCAACTTGAAGGTTGTGCTCGAGTCAAAACCGACACTCGTGACACACAATTGTGATTGACCGCTTTTACTCGTCAGTCCTACTGACTATTGAGCTTCTGAAGATGAAGGTGTACGTGATAGGCACTATCATGACCGACCGGCTTGGCTGTGACAACAAGGTGAAGGAGAGCCGTTAGACTCGGTATGCAGGCGTCACCCGCGGATCGTTCAAGTTCTCTCGCTCCGTGGCCATCCCCACCATGGTTGCATTTTAATGGTGGGATCAGAAACCGGTGCACAAAATGTGCACGGGTGCTGCGATGACTGAATCGACGATTGTTCGGACAATGAAGCGAGTGAGGGCCATCACGGTGCCATGCCATACAGCGGTGACGGACTACCAGACTTGAATGAGTGGAGTTGACATACACGGTGCAGAAGTTCTCGCTGCAGACGTTGTCAAATGTCCTAAAAACAAATAAGAGCCTATTCCTCGGGTTCGTGGACATCGCGATGGTAAACGCATATCTGCCACACAAAGAAGCCGCGCAGGTGGCCGGCACACCAGCGACGAAGTATGGCAAATGGTACTGTCTGCTCCAGAACCAGCTACTGCAGCTCAAGGCCCTAGACTTCGCCAGCGTGGTTGCGACGCGGCCGGTCACAGGCCAGAAGCGCAGGCGAGCCCCTGTCCGCCACACGCACGCACCGAGCAGAGCGAGGACTGGGTAATTGTGAGCGGCGTGCAAAAGCGCCAGCAGCACTCACGCAAAATTATGCGCGTTGCTGCGCATAAACTCATTCAAGAAATATTTCGCTACTACTGAATTCAGCGAGCGGTGCTCGCTGGACGACGCTAAGCTGTGGCTGTGCAACACGATCAGGCGTGAGCTGAAGGGTGTCGCCAAAACGTGCTTCGGGATATGGTACGATGACTTCGATGCCGGTGAGGCCATCTCATCTACCTTGGGGTGGCGCGTGGTCTTGCGCCGCCCCGGGCAAAACGCTGGTGCTTGCAAAAAAAAAAAAACGCCATGAGCTCCAGCTCCAAGCAAATGACAGCGACAACGGAAGTGATAGTGACTACGAGGAGGAATGCGACGATGAGTGAGTTGCGTATCAGGTGATGAGAGAAACTGTCAGCAGGTCGTAATGCAAGATTAATTGAACATATGTACCATCTTTTCTTCCATTTTTTATAATGACTGTTCTCACAGTGCTAATCGTCAGGCCTCTGTTCCCATGCGGTGTGCTTGGCGGTAGTAAGTAACGACATGGTCACTCCTTTCGATATCTGAAAGGTGAATACAGACAACGACGGTGAAATCCGCCCGGTGTCTGACCACTATCCTTCCTATAAATAAAGTTATTTGATTGGTTGAAAGTGGCAGTCTCAGCTTAAAGTCAGCACAAAAAGTACAAAAACGATTCCAAAATGTACAAAACCGAAACAGGAATCAGGTTGATTGTACATAAATGCGTAAATACGGCATACGGATTGGCTGGAGCTGATTTCATTGGGAAAACCATGTTTGGACTCGGGCGTGCTCAAAGGTATGGCGGATTTCACCGTCGTTGTCTGTAACTTACGACATTGATCTGGAAACCTCTCACCTTTGAGAGTCTCAAAGGTTTATTTACCTACCCCACACGGGGTATGTTTACCACATACAAAATCAATGGTAAATGAATACGTCATTAGATACGACATTATGTTACGTGTACAGAGGTCTTTTTTTTCGGGAGCCAAGGGGTTAAATAAAAATTCTACCAAACACGGTTACAGTTGGTTTGTTCAGCAAGGGCCGTTGACGATGTTAGTAGTTCCTAGCTGACGCAGGGGGACCTGCTTTGTTAAGCAGCAACTTTATAGCCCCAACAAGACTGATTTAAGAAAAAAAATAAGAATCAATTTTTGACAGCTTCGTTTGAAGTTTCTACGAGGACATTTCAGACGTGATAGACACAAAATAAAACTCGATTCGTCTTCGTCCTGTAAACTTATGGATCTTCTCCTACGCCCATCCTAACACCTCCGTGGAGCTTGGGCAAATCTTGTATGGCGAAAAGTGGCTTCGCCAAAATTTTCCTTATTTTTAGGATAAATTATTGCAGCCCTGCAGAGGTGTTGACCGCTTCTTTCAGTCACAACGAACGCCGACGCTTTTTGCTTAAAAGGCGAACGGTAGGAGCTCGTTGAGTAGGGGTGTCCAGCGATGTGGGCCTCTTTCTGCTTGGCGATATCGCTCGATTTTCGTTCGTCTTGGTGGGTTTCTCGTGCTCTAAATTCTTGCACGGGTCCGGCAGCTTTCGATCATCATGAAACTTATCGAAACATGACTGATCTGTATACCAGCGTTTTGTACGGCATAATGACACTTTTCAGACGGTGCACTCAAAGCTCGTCTTGTATCCTAGGCGGCCGTGGGCCTCATTCTCGATGTCGTGGTTCCGTCGACAGCATAAAACGCAGCTTCGCTACTATGCGCCTTTAATTCGGACCTGGAATACAACTCGTCAGCAACCGCTAATAGGTTGCTGAGAAGGTATGCTTTCCGCGACATGTGCAGATGTTTTTGAAAGCCGCAAGTCGATCCATTCTTTCTCGGTTTTTTTTGCAAGCGTATCTTGTAGGCAAATGTGCTACTCAGACAAAGGTGCTTGCTTGAGGAGTGTTTTCGCTGATCGTACTGAGTGGTTGTGCTGCTTTAGGTACTCGAGAGAGAGCAACAGCAGCTTCACGGCAGAATACCGCAAAACTTGGGAGATTATGTCTATGTTACGCTCTGTAATTTGTACAAAGCGACCTGCTCGCCAAAAAGGAATGCGACTGCAAATATAACACATTAGTCTGAAAACCGCTTAAACCCAAACATAAAACTCACTTGTAGCAGCAGAATTGACTGGTGTGTTTTGTACACGAATGGTATCAACATACGAAGCCAAACTATTGCGGTCGGTGACAGTCGAAAGTGCTTCGACTTCACGTTTTTTAAATAACGTGAACAGACATCGATACCACCTTTAACTTGGTTCCAAAGTGCGATGAGCGCTGGTACGATGTGTTTCGCAGGAGGTAGCGGTCGTCCCCGGTCGTCTATCAGCTTCACCAGTGCAATCCAGTCATCGCCTTCCAATTATGCACAACATCACGTGCGGTGGTGTGCAAGATGGCTATCTAGTCAACGCCTCTTCGTCAGCCGTCATTCGTGCTATCCTATACATCCCAGAGTTTCTTCGACTTATCATGCTGCTCTTGAAGCAATTCAAAGGGGATACTTGGTGTGGATTTATGCTGCAAATATCTCCGTACCCAAATTGACCTTGTCCAGCTAGGTCATTGCATCCATCAGAAAACATTAGAACGTTTTCAGGATGTTTTGATATGGGTAGCAATATTATCTTCATTGGCGGATACAATCTTCGTATCCTGCGCTGAGAATGGTGCCATGAACCAGGCGGACAATAGTGCTGCATCAATGCCTAATCTAGTGTTTTCGATTGATGCGTCATGTTCAGGTGCGGCATCAGTACTAGCACCAAGAAGGCGATCGATTAGATCATTTTTCCTTCCCGAAACTGGCAGTAAGGCTTCCCGCCACAAGCACTTTAGCTCTTCGCACTTTTTTTGCGAGTTCTTCTCTCGAAAATGACTGCTCAAGCAGTACTTCACGTGAAGGCTGGCGTGGTTGCTGTAGCGAAAGCAGAAGGATAATTGTTCGTACATCAGGATCATTCGCGGGGTCTATCATAGGGTCATCCGTAACCGAATCACCTGCACAGCGGGCAATAGCTCTAAAAAGCTTCGCCGCAACGGACCAAGTTATTCGAAATTTACGCTGCATTAACCAATCGGGAGTACGTTGTGTCATCGTCAGTAGCTGCACATTGTCTTCGAATGCTGAAACCAAATCGCCCTCGTGGAGATTATAACGGGGCGTAGGACTAGTGACATTCATCCAGTGCCCAGGACCAGCATTTGACATTGTCGTGAAGCCCAACGCAACTTTTCCGAGGCCGGAACGATAAGCGAGCGCATGTGCATGCACGGGAAGCGTACCGGCACTGATAGGAATCCGCTTGGTTGCCCAGTATGACGATTTTTTACCCTTATCAGATATCAATTGTTGATACTGACTTGGTTTTTTTTCAAAGGTAAATAGAATTCTCCCCGTGCGCTTGTGCGTACCGGTGATGCTACCACCAACACTAGTAATCTGTTGATTGACTGCAAATGATTGGTAGCCTCTGTCCAAAGCGTGAATAACACTAGGCAGGCGAATATGACCCTCTGTCGACGCCCCACATAATGAACGCTGAAGAATGCGGACAATTTCCACAGTAGACACCCCTCTAGCAGCAACATGACCCTCAAGAAAGATGCCAGTAACCAGCGAAACTATTCCATGCTGCACTGGTCCATACCTACTCACACATGTTATTTGTGAGCACCGCACATTATTTCAGAGCGCTGATAAGCTACATTACCAAATTTTGGATTGCGAACGTGAGCTAGTCCAACATCATCAACTCTCGCAGAGCGTAGTCGTATAAGATCATAATCTAGCGACGCAATTGTAGTTCCAGAAACAAACCCGTTGTCGGCGCACTGTCGACTAACGAGCTCTGCTGCATGTACTGTATTATGATTTGAGCTAAACGGAGCTGTCCACTGGTTTGAGCCTTCTATTTCCCGGCTCCTTGTCGTACCCAAAGCGACGAGAATATAGCGATATCTCGCGAATGCCATGCAGCAATTGGCTGGTGGGTATTGATTTCGATTCTTCTTATCGAAAGAAAAATGTCGACGACACACGATAGAAGCTCAACCAGAGCTCAGCTTCCACAAACGCGAAGAGTTCGTCAGCCGTAACGGCCGCAGCTTCATCTAAGTTCACGTTTACAAACTGCTGCAGCTTTAAAAGAATTGAGGAATCCAGCCACGTGAAAAGAATCCTTGAAATGCTAATGCTGGCTGTGTTGTGTTGTGTGGTGCCGAACATCCGTTGCAATAACCGCTTGACAACGTGGTCTTCTTCATCTAGCGCCTTTTCTAGCAGAAGCTTATCAACGTCGTCCACCTGTACGCGCACTTGGGTACAGTTGATTTTCTCCAGGTCCCTGCAGCTGTGTGCTCGTCGTCGGAGTCGGTATCAGACCAACACACGTTGTCATCGGATGGCTCGCTCGCAGACATGGGCTTTGGCGCCACATGAGCGTGCGTAGTGAGCGCTTTACGCAAGAACACAGTGCTCGACTGACCAACACTCCTTTTTCCTAAAAATAATGGGTTAACGATAAAAATAACCCCGATATCGAAATCATAAAACTCAATTGATTTTCATTTTAAGGATAAATTTTGTTGGTGATAAAAAGAGGTGTTATGCGCGAGAAATCACTGAGTGCTGATGGGGAGCGTTGATTACATTTTATGGAGATGTAGCCGTGCATTGTAATAACAAACGGTAAGTACTAAAGTAGTAGAAGGGGATGTATTATAATATTGATCCCTACTTTACCAAAGTCAAGGGATTACTACCGATGGTATAGACCGTAACACTTTGCAGATGTCGTCGGGTTCATTCTTCGATTGGATCGCTTGCGCACCATCTTCAAAACTACTCAGGTATAATAAAGCATCAAAGGTATTTTTTGATAACTGGTTGAAAGTCATATTAATAGAGTAGCTTCGACACGACAGATGTAGCGACTGCGAAGCAGGAGCAGGAGATGATTTTGGCACAAGAAGTCCCATTTTTTGGATTTGCTACGTCAGATTATTTTGCTACTGTTGTGATGCAAAACTTAATTTTTATAAATTTGTTTAGGAAAATGAACTAAGATAGGTTAGTCTTAGTTTCTTTGATATTTTAATTTTGCTCGTTTTTTTAATAATATGATACTTGCGCGGGCTTTGCTAAGAACACATGAATAGACTGAGCACAATAAGCAAGCCACCGCATTTTTTATTTTTTTGTATTTACAGCATTTTCAAATTATGTAAATATTAAAAAAATATGGCACACTGACGCATCTACTCCTTTTGATCTATGGGAAAGAGTGTAGTGGCGGAAAGGCACTTCCTGACGACAACAGTCGCATCGCACATGATCTCGTACGCAATATGCAGAAAACGGACGATAGTAAAAAGTATGGGACAAGGTTGAGATCATTTAATCTCAGTAAAGTGCATACATTAGGAAGAAGAAGAGTTGCTGAAATCACAATGCTGGAAAAGAATTAACAGTTAGGTTTTTCTTTACAAAAACCTCGCATGTGTGGTTGGTCAATGTCCATTCTGAGATGGGTACGATTAATTAAAACGAGTTCATATGAGGATTTGTATGCACACGGATTGAGAGTAATTGACACGAAAATGGATTCAATTGCTTTTACCACTAGACTAAGCTCCGTTTGCGCTTTATCTAGTATATTTTAAAGTTTAATTCTGATAATTTTGACGATAAAGCGAAAAAAAACTCCACCCCTCCATAAAGAGATAGTTCATATGGTCAGGTAGTGGCGAAATTGGCGGGAAATTTGCTCATAAAAATTGTGCTGACGCTAGAAATTATCGCCGATTTAAAAAAAAACTGTTAATTCTTTTTCGGACCAGACAAGTAGGCTACAGTGCATACATTGAATATCAGAATTCATTTTAACTCCAAGCTAGTGAGTCGGACTCCCAAGCAACGCCTTAGGGTCGAAAGACACTACAAATAGCGAGAGACTTGCATAGCGTTTTAAAAGCATCATTTTACAGCATCCTTGCCCCTTTTTATTCAGATGATCCCTTTCGTAGTCCTTCGACATGACAAAACCTGGCGTTTCCACACGACAAAATGAAGCATTTTATGGAAGGATCGGTCTACTTAGTACTTCGCCGGTCCGAATAAGAATTACTAGTTCTTTATATCGGTGATAACCTCGGTCGTACAGCTCCAACAGAAGCGTGGTTGAGTTAGTTTGAGAGCTCTACTTACGTAGCGTCAGCACGATTTTTTATGAACAAATTCCCGCCAATATAGCGCCACATTTTATTCTTAGCTAAGGGTATTCCTGGATCTACCTTCTACGTGGTACACTTACAGAAGCAAACAGGTCAACAGCTACCATCCTTTCACTTCTTGCGTTTGCGGCTCTCTCTCATTCTTCAATTAAGCTAACGTTAGTGCACCAAGATCCCAGTCGAACCTAAGTCTAACGTCCGATTCGATGTCGGTGACGGAATTACTGAACCCACCTGATGATAATCTGTTCGACGAGCCCACCGAGACAGACCTCTGTGGGATCGAAGAGGTGACGAATCGATGGGTGCATCTGGGGATACTGGAGGCAAAGCAGATGATGATGGTGTAGAGCTTGATCCTGCAGATAAGCAGACAGGAAGGGCGCAAGGAGCAACGTAGTTCATGTATGACGAGCTGCCTGGTGAAAAAAAAAATGTTTATTTTTGTTTGCTCACATTCAGTACATCAGTTAGAGCAACGTGGAAATGATCTTTAAATGCTCGTTTGAAGTGGAACAAGAGTCGTAAGAAAGAACATTCTGTAGTTATTCCCACCAACAGTCCAATCGCTCAAACTACTCCGATTAGAATCTTGAGAGCTAACAGTATTAGCGTCTGTCCGACTACTCTTATCTCTACCACGATGTACGCATTACCAAAGCATGCGATAATTCTTGTAACGAGTGACGATCATGGTGGCCTCTTCTCCAGTCTTGCCCTTTATCTCAAACAGTCGGTGCACCTCTGCGGGTGACATATTTTTTTCCTTCCACATCGGGAACGCGACGTTGTATAGATGATTTTCACTCCGAAACTGTTGGAACCAGTCGTCCGCGGCAGCTTTCTTCTTAGCTAACTCTTCGGCCTTTTTCGCAGCTCTCAGAGTTTTTGCCTTTTGGATAGCACTTGACCCCGGGATCAACTTCTTTAACGACTCAAAATTGAACTTGAACGCCCTCTCCTCTTGATTATCGCTTCCAAAAACCTCAATCGCTTGGTTGGTAGCTGCATTCGCGGAGATGGTGCCACCGTGAACAAAAATAATGACTGCAAAAAGCGCCACCAGCAGCGAAGAGAGCCTCATACTAATACCAGCTGCACGCTTTGAAAGAAGGAGAAAATTGCAGAATGAACGAGTCCAAAGGAACGGTTGTTCTCGAAACATTAACAATCACTAGATTCTAGATGAATCCAAAGGATAAAAAATCCTTATAAACATATTACACTCAAGTTTCAATCGCTACAGTAGGGTGTGTATAATTGTAACGAAGGCTATGCAAGATTACGAGCGGTAGTACATATTATGTCCGATCGTAATCGTGCATAGCCTCTACTGTTGATTACGATCGGGAACCCTAGACTGTACATGCACTACATGTACATGTACCATAATAATACGTACATCTATTTTACTTTTATTTGTAAATTGACAGCTCAAATGTTTTGCAAGTTTCCGTAGCCGAAAACACAGCTGTTTCTAACGAATGACGAGCACTGTCCTTTCTCAGTTCTTTAAAGCTGATTGGGTTAAAAAATCCAACGATTTATAGATCGAGAAAAAAAACATTAATACTTACTTCGATGAGTTTTACTCTCACAATAAACGTAGGCATATGGGACAGCTTCAGAATTTACTAGAGTTATCACGGCTGGAAAGTACGACCAATCAGCTCAAATCTTCGCGTCCCGTTTTTTCAACTCAAACCTCCATTTGAAAAAGGGGAAGGTTCCCGTTCCAGAAGGTTAGATTTGGTTGGCTATAATAATAATAATATGAGTAAGCAAGCAACAACCAGTACTTAAGCACATACCGGCTTCCTCCGCATTTTACTGACAGTCATGTTTGGCTACATTTTTTTAGGAAAATTGTGTATAAACAGTAATGTCTGCCGTGTAGTGCTGTAAACGTACGGTCACCAAGTGCTTCCAACGAACAAAAACAGAAACTGACCCTTCTAGTTTACAACTGCGCGCCCTACTGTGCGATACTGAATGCCAACTGTGCTCATAGTTTATTCAAGGTTTTATTTAACCGTATTGCTGGATCCTTGTTTGACGAATATGACAGCTTTTTCTGACGAGGAGAGGATATTGACAAAGGATATGCTACATGTAGTGAAGGCAGC
The DNA here is from genome assembly GCA_011320135.1 of Phytophthora betacei. Lineage (NCBI taxonomy): Eukaryota > Oomycota > Peronosporomycetes > Peronosporales > Peronosporaceae > Phytophthora > Phytophthora betacei. Next base: position 1,153,015 of record JAANHX010000077.1, read on the forward strand.
AATGACAGTGGCTAGATTGATCACACCCCTAGACTAGGGGTCTCGACTAGGGGCCATAGTCGAGATTTCCGTAACGCGTGCGCCTGTCGTGCGAAATAAGATGATGTTGTCAGATTTTGACGGAATGATCTTTTGAAAAGCAACACAAGGACTCACTTGAATCTAGCCCATGCTGAAATGGCTACGGGCCAAATAGTAATCTAAACCCGTTAATTCTGATTTAAAGAAAGTATCATTTTAGTGAGGCCTCCAGAACAGCTGCCGTGAAACGAAAATTTATCGTCAGTTGGCCGCTAGTTGGCCACCAACTAACCGGTGTCCCAACTGTTTTTGTTCGTTTCGCCTTTCACCCTACGTTTGCAGCACTACTGCCGTGCGTCGTATATCATAAAACGTACGTGATTTAATTGAGCAGCTCATCGCAGAGTGGACTGCTTTCAATTGTGTCGTGCTCGTCGCCAACAGCACCAATTCTACTGTCTACAAGGCTAAGGCTAGCTAGCATGAGCAGCTGCCACCTCGAAGGCCTGAAGCATGGCAGTAGAAATAGTCACTCCCTCTCCCCTCAACTCGTTGATCCAGACAACGAGTTCTTGTTCAGCTTCTACTGGGAGATATATACCTATGCCGCTCAGTCGAGATTTTTTTTGGCGCGCCCGCGAGTCGTTTGGCAAGCCAACTCGATGTCGTTGCACTTTTGCCGCCACGAATAGATAAGCTTGCGCCGCTGTTCGTGCGAATGCTCATCTAGGCCGCTATAGAATGCTTGTATAACGGCAGCGATACCACCACATTGTTTCCATGCATCCAGGACCGCCAGCTTTTTCGCTGCTGTGATGGCGGAGCGCCTGCGTGTTGGTTACATCCCGTGGATTGGGAAATGTTAGGTGCCTAGCCCATTTTTGTGTTGTCAGTAGCAAGTGGAGGATTTCGATAAAGTGATTCGATTGGCTATAATTGAGTGTTAGTAATAAGGGATCGTCAGTAAAAAGCGGAGGAAGCCGGTATAGTTATTACAATTAATAAGTATCGGTGCGAGACCCTTGCTGTGAAGTGATTATTACTCTCGGCAGCATCGCTGTCGTCACCATCGAGCAACTCCGCCATAGCTAGGAGATGTAGACGCTGCAGAAGCACCGCGCGCAGGATTCTTTTCATTCTATCTGTGTGTTCCGCTCGCCGATGAGCTGAAATAACGTAAAAAGTGCATTTTCTGTATGTTTTTGGCCCTCACCGTTGACGGGTGAAGGTTTGATTTACATGTAATTGGCTGGTCAAACATACTTACTTTCCAGCCGCGATAACCCCTCCTGGACCAACAGGTTCGACAGAACAGATGCTGCGACAACGAACCAGGACGTTCCGCCAGTAAATAACTTCTTCCGGCGTAGGATGGATTGCTGTATAGATTGCGCCCTGGCGAGGGATGTTACATCACTCAAACACACTGTTTTACAGTATACAGGTCTTCCCCCGTTCCGTAACAGGGTTTCAAAATATCAATATATAAGGTTTATCGTCAGAGATTGGTTTCATTGTTGTGGGCCACAGGATAGATTCGAGATCGAGTATCTTTTCGGACATTTGACTACCGACGTCTGCTCGGTGTCAGTCGACGTCGTGCCGACATCCCGATCCGTAGCATATACCGATTTGTTAAAAATGCATTTGGCGAACCAATGAGCGCACAATGCCTCATTACCTCATCGAAGCTGGTAGCTTCATGTACAAACAGTGGGGGTGGAGGTGCTTCAGTATCCAAGCTGCCGTGAACCCTGCCGGTGCGTTGAACTCTGACACAATAGACAGCGAACCCGATTGCGATGGCAGCTTCTTCGCGTCTCCTCCGCCAAGGCAAAGGACGATTTCTCAGCCACCGAGTCGACGGAGAGCACAATCAGCACTGAAAAAGCGAGCAACAGCTCCTCACGGTCAAGATCAACCCCCAAGAGATCAAGACACAGGCTCACTTCACATTCTCCAGCGGCAGCCAGGCCTATCCAAGTAGAGACTACGCGACCTACAACGTGCTTTCCAAGAAAATGAGCAAGTTCAAAAGGAAAAAAGAATTCTCTCGTAAGTTGACCAATGTTTTCGTGGAGTCTGGTGCGTCTGAACAGAGCGTCTTCAATGCCATCGTAGCGCAATGTGTTGGTACTTCTCTACGGCCAGTGAGTATAGTTGAGGAGCAGGGGCTGATATTGGCCGTACGGTTTGCAAATAATGCAAAGACTCAGTTATCACTCTCTTCTCGTCAAACCGCTGCTGAATGCGTTCCCTTGAAGGCCAGCCAACACTGCTTATTGCTGCATCTCCGTCTGGCGAATGCTAAGTAGTACTACTGTTCTTAGCCTTCATCGGACATTTGTAGCTACATGAAACGAGAGAACTTCGTCAGTCTTACGCTTCACTACGTCGACGCCAGTTTTGACATGCATTCCTGGACTCTCGAATTAACCGAAATCCCAGGAAACACGAGGCGACGCCATTGCTGACGTTCTGGTTCGTTGCTTCTCGTGGTGGCGTCTTGATCCGAAGTGATGCCAGTTTAACAAACACCCCACAAACACCCCACAAACTACACAACCCTGCAACACGCACCACCAACATCACCAACGACACTGCGCATCGCACACTCCATCGCTGTCTATCAACAGCTGACCTCCGATCCCTACAGCCATCGACGCGTCCGCAGTTCTTACGAGATGGAGCGACGAACATGATCTAGACGTGTGTTATGCAAGAACTACGGCACATGTCCTGTTCAGCTCACTCACTACATCTGGTCGTTGGTGTGGCTCTTTTGATAAAAGTAATAAGCGAAACAGTATCGCTGCTGACAGCAATGCTGGGCCTGGCTCCAATATTGAAACAACAGGACAAGGTGGTGATCAGTCTCGGCTACTTGGGCGTACCCCAGCTTTTGCTGATTCAAGTGGCGGTGTGGCCTTATGTATAAGGCTGCGGCGATCATGGTGGATGTACCATCAAATGGAGGAGCTGGAGCGACCTGATAATGTTTCAGGTATTGACTCTCAGAGTGAACCATTTGAGTTGATTATTGATGCTGATATCGATGACCTCTGGGGTTCCGTGGCTACATTTGTCAGTACAGGCGAAGCCACTTCTACGGTCGAGATGAGTTCAAATGACATGGAGTCTGTGTGCGAGATTGTCCTTCAATTTCGTAAGCTGTCGACGTACTTTTATCACTCTCAAAAGGGATCAAATCGGCTAGTAAAGCTACAGTCCGATCAAAAGAATGCGCTAGAGTTTATGAATGACTGCTCAGCCAGGTGGAATAGTACGTTTACAATGCTCCGGCGGCTTGCTGAGCTACGTGGGGCACAGCAGAAGTTTATGTTTACTTATCTGGAAACTCCCGCTGGGAAGAAGTAGTTTGACGACCGATCTACAAAGACATAGCAACTTCTAACATAAAAAAGTGGCTAACGATTCAATGCCTCGTTGGTCTACTCGCTCCGTCCAGTGTTGCTTCTGATCAGCTTGGCGCTGAGTCGTATCCTACGTTCGTGTCGCTGTATTTTGCCATCTCATCCCTGAAGACGATTCTTCGGAATGACGAAATGTTCGACGACCTCATCAAAACGATGCAGACGAAATCGTATGCGTATCAAGTACAGATGAAGATGCAGTCAGTGCGGGGGACCTTTTTCACACAGACGGAACAACGGTTTGACTACGCCACCGAGGACGAGATCCTTTGAATTACGTTACAAAATCCTAATACGATAAACTCAAGACTTTACTCAGCATATCAGCGAGACAAAGCTAAAGGACGTCTGCTAGACGAGATGCTGGACGTGAAGCGGTCAGCCATTGGTACCCCATGCCAACTCCAGTCGCCACCTTATCAAAATTCCGGGAAGATAATAAACAATTCAAAGGAAAAGGCTCGTCGCGAAACTTAAGAACTTATGAACAAACCCAGGATGAACTGTGAGGTGCCGGAGATGTGCGACGCGGTCTTGAAGAGATCTTGCTGCGAGGAGCTCGAGAGGTACATGAACGGCTCAAGTGACGCAGGGCTGGGCAAGAGCGATCAGGGTCTGCCATCTCCGCTTACTTGGTGGAAAGCAAATCACCTGGACTTTCCCATTCTTGCGTCACTTGCGCGAAAATGGCTGGGTTGGGCTGCGTCCTCAGTCCCATCAGAGCGAGCGTTCTCCACTGCCAGTAATACCATCACGAAGAGACGAAGTGCGTTTAAGCCTGACACAGTCCGCAATATTATTTTTATTGCTCAAAACATGACGGGCTCTTGAAGCGTCTGATTCTGCGAATGCGAAAATGAGAAGACGCCATTTCCTTAAGCAAATTACATTAATGAAGTCTACATACCGAATTCCCTTAGTTATGACATTCAGAAAAGTGTTCGCACATAGACCAGAAATTGCATGTACCGTCTATCCAAAGTGTTCATAAGAAAAAAATATTGTTGTAGATTAATATCTGCAACGGCTCGGAATATGTCGTCAAAATCATCGTCCAAACTAAATTCTCCTATCTCCATGTTTAAATCCCCCGATACGGTATAAGGATTTCATTTACGATGTCATTTACATCCTCGTGCGCTGAGGTACCTTGTGCGCTGCTGTGAAGGATGACACGAGGTTCTTCCTCACTTTACGGCCTCGGCCTCCTGGAAGTCGTGGTCGCCCTTTTAGGCAGCGGCGTTGCGTAGGAGCCATCGGATGGTAAAATTCGCAGACCGAAATACAGTTCGTACAAATGAATGCGATAACTAAGGATGCACGGAGGTCTTTCCCGTTCGGCCCCTGATTGGCTGGAACCCTCCTGAATATCATAACAAATAGTACGTGATAAGTAAGGGAATTCGGTACTATTGGTCAAAACGTGCTGTCAACTACGGCAATGAGGATAAGTTCGTCATCACAATGCCTCTTATAGTTTCAGTCGGCGGCGACGTACACCGTTTCAGGTCCGTTCTCCCCTGAGGACGGATTCAATACAACCACCTCCCGGCCGACCTCTACATAGGGCTGGGCAGGCCTCAATTCAAATTAACCACCAGCAGTATTAAAAAAACAGTGTGCCTTTTTTCTTGTAGCACTTAGGTACGGATCACCTTTTGCCATTTTTTAGTTTCCTACCGCCATGTCCTCGAAAGGGCGACATTGCGTTCTCGAAAATTCTCGAAGTAAACCCGATAGCTTCGTATCTCAGCTACGTGCCTAGTATGCGTAGTACACTTCAGGCGTCTAACTAAATAGTAAATTGACTGGGCTCCGCGGGTTAATAGACTGTACAGCTCAAAAATTTGCTCACCAAAACAAATCGAACGATGCGTCTCCTGAATCGTGTAAAACGTAACTATGACAGACCAGATAATACGAAAATATTACCTAATATTTTCTTGAGATAAATAATAGACCTCAAACCCAGTCGATAAGCCCTTGCCTTTATAATAGCCACAGTCAAGTATGTCCTGTACTATCGTAGTATAAAAAGAAGAATTGCGAGGGCAAATTCAATTCAAACGATATGAGGAATTTCTGATGTTAATCTGCTTTTGACAATTGAGCACCATACAACTTAAACAGAGCCAAAACACGAATACGGTTTATGTATTTGCAATACTGACCCTCGTTTCCTACAAGTGAGGCTTTGATGACTCTCAGTGACCAAACAGTGTCTCATTACTGTCATTGGAGCTGCTCTTACTATGCTGGCGCATTGATAGTGGCTCTTCCAGCTTGTGGCGAACACGGAACATGCTCCGAAGGCGCTGGTCTCGACGACTACGGTAGCGCTTTTGAGAAGTCTTGCGCTTAGAGGCCATCGCTTCACCAATCGATAGTAAGTGACCAAGATAATCGCGGTAAGAGTCGCAATTCCCGGCTCGAAGCGGATTCAAGTACACATGGAAGTTTGGGATAGCGACGCACGTCCTAAACAAAGTGTCGTAGCTGGATTCGGCCCAGCGATACTTGTCAGAGCACAAAGACCAGAGTGTAGTTAGACGGCTAAAAACAATTCGAAAAGAACGCGATCGCGTTCGATTTTGTCGATCTCTTTGAGCTGCTCGATCTAAAGCGTCTCACCTGGCTGTTTCTTCTGCGGGGTGATGGTACGGAAATGCAATGACAATCCCTGGTATCCCTTGTCGGCGAGTAACGCCCACTCATTGGGGTACTTGGCCACCAGAGGACCCGCGTCGTGTAGACGCTTCTCCACCTCGGACTTTTTGTGTTATGGAAGTGGGAGCACTGATTTTTGCGGAATAGTTCGATATCCGACACATGCCCCGGGTAATGCTTGGTGGAGTTGATTTCTTTGCCCGTCGGCACCACAAAAACGTCTACTTTGAAGCCATGCAGCTTGTGTTTTCCGCCGTAATAGATGCTACGAGCTTCACAAAGCTCGTACGGGATATTGGTCTGCTGGAAGGTCACGTCCGTAGCATTTCGCGCGCAAGGAAAGTTTGAAAAACTGTTCCCAGCGACAACTAGCTCGAGCATGCAGCACTTTGCATTGACGTCATCGACGAAGTGCTCGTACAAAAACGGCGAGATCATCTCGGTGAACTTCATGATCATTTTTGTTAAATGTGGGCGGATTAATTTGAAACACGCTGGCGACAACATCCCACTGGACACAGTGTTTTAGTGCGAATAACATCATGAACAGGGTGTTTTTTTCGCTGTAATTGCACTTCTGGCCGCGACCAGCATTCCATTGAAGCACCACGAGCTCCCCCACCACCCGCCAGAGCCTATTGACCTCTTCTTCCGAGACGTTTGTCGTCTGCATGATGGTCTCTCCGCCTGCCAGCACGAGCCGATCGAACACGGGCGACATTGAGTCTCCGGGATCGTTGTCGTCGTTGGCTGCATCACGAGCAGCGCGTGCACACCGTGCAAGTTTAGATTGGCGGGCTTCGTCGAGTTGGGTCAGCCGAGCAACGCCATGCTCGACTACTTCTTCCGTCAGTTCGCGGGTACGCTTTGGAGCTCGAACTCGGGGCATCTTGAAATATGGTAGTTTGATAAATGAGTTTACGAAAAGCACAAGTACAGGAAAGCTGCGTGCGTTAGATGAATGGCTCACAATCTGGATCTATATGGAGCTTAAGCGCGCTTGAAAGCGCTGTAAATGGAGTGGATGTAGGCGATGGCGCCAAAATTGCAGCTCTTTAGCGCCAAATGGGCGGCAGAAAAGTTCCGTTTTGTAGATAGAGCATCAAGTGCTTCGACGCAACAAATGTACTCATGCTTGCCAAAATCTGAAGTATTTTCTCCGATATATCCTCTTTCTAACATGCAGATCAATTCGACGATACGGGCTAACTTGCATAGCTCTCTGATGATTTGCTGCTTTATCAATGAATAGCTATGCATCTAGAAAGGAGGTCAGTCTTTGACAATTGTAGTGCGTCTTTTTCTATAATGCTTAGATTCTGTTTGTGCGCCGACCAACTCGTTTAAGGTCTAATGGGAAAATGTCAACACCTTGGGTGTACCCATTCACATTTTGACATTTTCTCAAAAATAAATGATTAAAGTATTTCACTATTACATCGCGCAGATCGCTTTTGGAATTTTCACCCAAGAGGGTGGGAATACAGACGATCCTCTCTGTATTGATCCAATAGTAATTCCCTCCAAATGAAGTAGTTGAGAGAGTCCCCCGATGACCGCTTGCTCACAAATTTAACCCCCCCCCCCCTAAAACCCGAGAGCCTGTATGAGATACGGTTCTGAAAAATGCTTAACGTGTCTCAGACACGTTAAGCGTTTTATACCAAGTGTTTGTATAAAATCATACAAAGCTCAAGTCAATAAGGGTAGGGATATTTCATATTTTTCCCGCGCTTGATTACGCATGACTCTTGAGCTTTGTATTTCTAGATAATTAGAGGATACAGTTCTTGACGGGTGCCACAGACATCACCATAAAGGATTGCAGGTGGAATTCTGCGCCACTCATCTCTTTCGGTCATTCAAGAATTCTCTCCGGCACCACCCAGATGTCTGGTTTCAGAGCGCGATGATGCGAACGTTTGAGGGAGGGCTGGACGCCAAAGCGTCATGCGGGTCTGTCGAATGACTTTGCGTATCTAATGCCAGGAAAGACCAAGAAGGACGTGCGTGGTGTGGATGTTTTTGTCGGAAAAGCCGCGTTAATGGCATACTTGGACCGATTTGCCATAGGTAAGTTTATATCACTTTTCAGGGTCACGGTTTGGGATCTAACATGTGTGCTTGACGTGTGTGCTTGCTTACACGTGATGAAGAAAGCACCAGCAGTCAATTTCCTTACAATTCAAAGTGAACAGTCTGAAACTGGTATGTCGAACTGAAACGTGGTATTATTGGGTATGTACAGGTTATGGCTCTGACGCTATCGTTTCTACTACATGTGGCGATTTCGTCAATGCTAGTGCAGCTACGACAAATTCTACAGCAAGTGGTCAAGGTGAGGACTTCTTCCTAACTTGTATCTACGTGTTTGATTCTAATTCTATCGTGGCCTTGGCAGACGATCAAGCTGTTGCGCCGGTTGTATATCCTGTTGCAGCGACTAATTGCCTGCTGAAACATCACACGAGGACGCTAGTACCGACGCGAGCGGTAAGGGATTAAACGCTGCTATAACGAGCAGCCCGTCAAGCAGTCAATGTGAGAAGTATTTCGTATCATGTGTACACGCGTTAGGACGCTTATGCTATCGTGGCTATTTCAGAAATCGCAATCATCCACAGCCCAGTAGACCAGGGTATTTTCGAGAAGCCCGTAGCTACCTCTCCACATGTAGCCGAGAGCGATTGAGCGATCCAGCTGATGACGAAGGCGTTGTCGGTAAGTCAATAAATGCATTGCGTGTAACTTGACCTACTATGAATACTAATGCTCCATTGTCTTTGTGCTACAGACAATTATCCCACGCGCTACTTGAACGCTGAATTTGATGCTCCAGTCGTGTCTGGATATGAGTCTGAGTACACCTCTTCTGAGGATGGCGAGATAGAGGATGCCAACGCGAGTTCACGGGAAGAAGATCAATCGGATGACACACGGCTGGAAGAAGCACAGCCAATAGCCAATGTTGCAGCAATATCGAACACGACATTGGGTAAGCTTATTGTGTCTATACACGTTAGCGATACACGTTTTTTACTCTTACCGTGTACTTGTGTTATATATGACCCGAACATCATATCACCCGGAGATAACCCTGCAGACGCTGCAACACTAGACTCAGATGGTGAATACGAGTACGTGGCCACGCACAATGTTGATGAGGAATTGGGTCTCGGAGAGGCAGATGTCATCGTGGAGGATTCTCCTGCTGCTCCAGACTTGCATTTTGAACCATCTCTACTTGAAGCCGTTGGCGGCGTTGGCTAGCCAGCGCGCTGCATTGTACACAAGGATTTGCTGAAGGACACAAAATTTAATGGATGGAGTGGACCGGATACTTAAACACCGTTTCCCTATATGGAGGAGCCGTACGACGCGCGACCTAATGGATAGCTCTCTAACGATTATCCAAATATTTACGTTGGTGATCATGGACCTACTGCAGAAGCTCTGTCTGCTGTTTCGACAGTGTTAGGGGCGTTATTTCGGTTTGCACCCCCGCAGTTTTGGGAAGATATCGCTGGTACTACTTTCTTTAAAATGTGAATCAGCGTGTGGCTGCCCAGTATGCGAAGCAGCAAACCCGACACCGCCAAGACAGTAGCTTTGTGGTGAAGTCGACAGAGCAGATCAAAGCTCGTTTATTGGCTATCTCTGGAAGAGAGTACTGTATTTTTATCGGTCTACTTATCGCTGGAACTATTGCACTAAACAAGGAAAAAAATTGACCACTACATATGAAGGTGCAATTCAGCGTGGTTGCTTCGGCCAGTACATGAAGCGAGATCGGTTTGATCATCTATCTCAGAACCTGCATTTCAGTCGCAATGATGCCCCTGAAGCAGCGAGAGACCGCGCGTGGAAGCGGCACCCCGTTCATCACGTGCAAGCCACTTTTCAGCGATACTTCATACCGCCAACAATCATGGCGTTTGACGAAGCGATGTTTCTGTGTCGCTCATGTTTCAACCGCATGAGGGTATACATGAAAGATAAGTATCATAAATGGGGAACTAAGCTTTTCATGTTGTGCTGTTCTAAGACTGCTTATTGTACTCGGTACGTATGTGGTGCGCCTTCGGGCGTATTTTTTTTTGGCTCTAAAGCTGTCTTATCGTGTCTGCTACACACTACCACATTATGTACCTTGTATAACACAGGTTTGAGGGCTATTGTGGTAAACGGCAAATGCCAGAAGACAGACTCCACCCGACGAGAAATCTGGACCTGCTGCAGTGGTGAGGAATCTTCAGCACGAATTTGGACCCACGGGGCCTCTGACTTTCGATTGGTCGCAAATGATCGGTTCTATACATCCGTGGTGCTTGCAATAAAACTACTTACTATGTCTTTCTACATCGTGGGGATGATCAGGCTGAGCAAACAAGGGCTGTGTGGGGCAATCCTGCCTCCAAACCAAAAGAATGGCCGAAGCGCGTCGAACAAGCGACCAGCTCATTTTGAACGACGGACGTGTAGCACCTTCTGCTCAGGTTCCTGCGATGAAAGCTATCCGATGGTATGACAAGCGAGGAGTGCACATTCTAGCAACTGGAGGAAGTGTGCAGCAAGCCCGAATTGTCCGACGAGACCCGATTACGGCTTTAGAAGGAGAAGTGATGGCCCCAAGACTGGTCAAAGATTACCAGTCGTAAATGGGCGGCGTAGATGTGCATGACCAGCTGTGCCTTTAAACGTAAGTTGTCTTATCGTGTATGGACATCTTTATCATGTAGGCTAATCGTGTCAAATACATGCACTGTACAGATACTCTTTGCAGTTAGCAAGACGCTACAAAAAAAATACTACAAGCTGCTGTTTCTAGATCTCATTGATCTAGCTATCCTCAATGAATTCATTGTCTTCAGCTGCAGGCGGACTAGATATGGCGAGCGAAAGTTATTGCACGTGCAATTTCCTAAGCAGCTTCACCTTGAGTTGTGCCAGCTTCGAGCCGAAGACTGGCAACAGCTGCTGCACCATCGTGGACTTCAGGCGACACCAACTAGGGCGCGAGAAGCTGCCCGACATGTGTCAACACAGACGGACGAGTGCCGCAAACGGAGCGCCACGCCGACTCACAAACGTCGTCAGCGCGCCTGCAAGGTATGCTCGGTGCTCAAAGCGGATGGAGAGACGCGCGAAAGGAAGACTATATTCTTTTTGGCGAATGCAAGCTGAAAACAGCTTTAAAAACGCTTCAGCAGCTCGGGTATTTCTCTGCAACAAGTGAAGCACTCTGTCAACGGGTGCGCCAGCCTCATGCTCCGAGATCTAGCATACTGGAAAAACGGCGCACTGATCCCCTAGACGCGCAACAAACGCAAGCTTCGCGCACGTAGGCTGAAGAGACCTATCGGCGAGGCTGGAAGTGACGCTGACAACGTTGATTCGCCTGTCGCCGAATCTGGAAGTGATAGCTCTTGAATGCATCGTTTTCTGTCCAACAGACACGATAGCGAGTATCAAGTATCCGAAGGGCACTCTACGATGACTAGACACGATAGCTAAGTGTGGTTACACACTTTGCGTTCTTACTAGACAGGTCATTGATTTTTGTTGCCGCTGCTCAGGACAATTTTGTGCGAGCTAGACAGTTAATGCGCTATGTGGTAGCGATATCAACGCGGATAGCATTCCGGACAATCACTGTGTGAACGAAAGGCCATAGTTTGATTCATAGACTTGATAAATGGCTATTGACCCAAGATTACTCGCCACCGGAACGCCGTCGTCGGCCTGCGATAGCTTCAACTTGGAGGCCTTTATGAACGCATATGCTCCAGTTACACCGCCCGTTGGTGACACGGGCACGACTTCGCGTAGTTCTGTCATGACTAGCTTGGAGAAGGAATCCCCCGTATTGGTAGCACTGCGAGAAAGTAACGCGAGCCTGTACGTCTCCTGAAATCCCACACTGCCTTATGTGGACAAGTGTCAGTCGGTCTGATTGGCACCGTCCCCAATTCATTGAGCGAGTCGCCTCCGCAGGCTCTGTGCTACCTTTCATGTGCAAGTTTCCCAGGGGGCAGTTAAAGCGAAAGGCAAATACAATCCATCGCAAGCGCATCTCCTCGTTGGTGGAAGGCTGTCAAACTTACAGCTCGTTATGCGGCAAATTATAGAATTGGTCACCGCTTTGCGTATCAATTATAATTGTCGTTACAAGTGGTGTGCCGTTCGGATTTTGTTGGAAACAATGCGAAAGTCCACATCCTTCCATCCAACCCCCTACTTTCTGGCTAGGGCGGTGTAGATTTCCAACCTGATCGGTGTTCCATTGGCGGGCCAGTCGTCTGTCATGCGTTTGATAACACCGATTCACTGGGGCTCCAGGTATTTATCGTCAACTGGGTCCAGGTCCCGATGAAACTTCGAAGTCGCCACTCATAAGCTTAGCTACGCACAGAAGAGGCCAGAAATGTACGTGTTGGGAACCCAGTCAGCGGAAACCGCTCGCGCAATACTGGGAGGTATTTATCCATGCTGAAGCAGGTGTGCTTGTCAGCGCTCTTCACGATGCCAAATTCCTTGTTTCCTGGAAAGTTTTTCTTTTAAACGTAAGCAGACACGTCTGAATTTAGGTCGGAAAGTTTACTTAAGTCAAAATATAGACCACGCGATCTCAATAACAGGGGGAGTAAACTGTGAGATGAATACGCCTATTTCCCGAGGCATAACGATTTAAGTCTAGGTCAGGTGCAAAGGCGTTCAAATTACTTAGTTTAGAACATGGTAGTGCTAGCTAGTTAAGGGTGCCATAGAACGCACTCCTGTAACGACCTACCAACTATCGCAGTTTCCAAGGCCACGATGCATGAATTCGCCTTGACTTTCAGAAGGGTTAGCTTGAAGGGTCGGGATCTGATCGAATATGTCCAGTTTCTGGACAGCTGACCTGAACTATACATCGGCCCTCTTGCAGTAGTCGTCAAGCCCAGCGCTGATACAGTAAGCGCTGTCCAATCCGATACCATGGTCCGACCTAATCCAATGATTTGAAATTTTATTATGGAGTTGCTGCCTCTAAATGCTCAACGGAGAATTGCGAATGACGATGTCCTCTACATCTGGGTTGCTATCGTAGCTGGGAGCGCTGATGTCCTTGCTGCTTTTGTCGACTCCATTAAAGGCAATCCCAGTATGGCGAAAGCAGTTCTTAATAGTCTCTTTTTCCTGCAGCGCGTGCCAAATGGCTTTGCTCCACTGCATTGCCTGAAGTTTATCAATCTTGTACGCCTTCTTGTCAATGCTATCTGCTCGCTTTATTTTGTCGTACACCCATAAAAGTTGTTTCCCTCTATACGCAGACTTGACGCCGCAATGATCCCAGCGTCCACAGGCTGTAGGAAAGCAGTGGTGTTAGGTGGCAGAAATTCAACACGGACATTGGTACTAACTAGGTTGTCCGTGTTGTGAGATGAGGCGTTGGCCAGCATCAGCGGGACAAAATGCCCACTAGCTCTCATATCTCTATCAAGATTCCGTAGCCATTCTCGAAACATTTGACCCGTCATTTACGCCTTCTTGCTCGCCCGGTAACAGAATCCCAGCTCTTCTGCAGACCGCTTTTTGAAGCAATATGGTTGCTTTGCCCGACCTAAAATAGTGCAGGTAACAAATCAGTGCCATCGGCGTTTGCGCTTAAAGCGAGAGCGATACGCGTCTTGTATTTCTTCATACCACGAGACGCTTTGGTACAGATTGAACGTGCTGGTGTCATCGCGTAGCATAACCCAGTCTCGTCCATGTTGTAAATATCTCGTGGGCTATAGAAATCGGTTATTGATTGCAGTCGTTGACGACCAGCGGCGACAGCAGCAGGATCGGCCGATCCAGCTTCACCAGGACGCTGGCAGCTGCGCAGTCCATGTCGCTGCTCGAACGAGGTCAGCCAGCCGTCGGATAATGCGAGATCCCACGCGTCGCACAGCTCTTTCTGAATATCCCGCGCTCTTATCTTAATCAGCTCACGAGAGAGACAGATGCCCTGGGCTTCGACTGTCTGAATCCACTCCCATAATTGCTTCTCGAGAGCGGATGATGTCACGCGCACGGGCTTGCACCTTTTGCTCTTGCTGCCGTCGTCATGCTTGAGCATGTGTGCCTTCTTTAGGATGTCGGAAACCATCGTCTGGGCTGGTGCTTTCTTTATCTTAAAGGCACCTTTTGCCCAAGCCGCCAGCTTTTCCAGTGTCATGTGCGGACACTCACTGGCTTTCTTAATCAAGGCCTTCTTCTGCGTTATCTTCAGCCACCTGCCCATGGCAGGTCGATGGGAAATGTATGAGAGCTATACTGATTGGGTTTTGCTGCCCAAGACTACGACGATGACTGGTGCGCTGTAATTCGCGCCAAAGGGCTCCGGTGACTGGTGTGGAATGACTCTCGCCAAGCATTTACATCATCCCTCTCTAAAACGATAAATGATACAGCATTTGAGTCAGGATATACATTTTCAGTAGTACCAGATTCACCAGTATTTACTGTACACAACATTCGCCTCATCAATGACTACGCCCTTCATCAATGAACGATTTCGCGGAACGAAGTAGCCATCCTTCGATTTTGTACAATCCACCACGCGCCTAAGCTCGGTGAATCCACCGACTTAAGAAGCCATACTCAGTTGTTTACGTACTCTTGATGATCGGGGTGATTTCCCGCACCTTCCGATACACGCTGACGTAATTTTCATGCTCAGCTTTCAATACAAGTGATGTTCAAATTATTGACCTCGCCTGCGGCTTCGGCTGGTGCGGTATCCTGCCTCCCATACAATACCAGAAAACATTGTCCATCACCTCTACGAGTTCGGCAACCGTATCGTCAATTTTTAGGCAACGTGTGGCGCGACGACCAGATGTGTATCGAGGTCGACATGCACACGCTGTTTTGAGGCCAATTTTGTTGCGATCCGTCGTGCCATGGCTACAGTGTTGGGTCCCTCTGCAGAGTGCAAGTTCACTACATGGTTGCCGAAGCCGGGTGGGTTTAAGATATGCAAGGCTCTCGTGCGAGTTAATCAGCTCGTAACAGCATATTCGGCTTCAAAGACGGCGCTACTCAAAGTTCTCGGTAGTATCAGGCATGTTGCAATCTGTGCAAGACCTGCCCGCTCATTCTTCGAGAGACTACAATCCTACGCAAATATGCATCAACTACTTGGCGCTTATCCGCTGGCGTCGGAGGCCTCGCTGATTTTCGCTGGCTTACTGTCGCCCTCCTGCAACCCGAGCTATTCCGGTTGATTATTTTGCAGATGTATCTCTACCTGATATTAACGTATACGTGGATGCGGGTGGTAAAGGTCTATGTGCTCCGAATGCCTCCACGAAGCGGTAATTACGGTAACGATTCTCGCACACAGAGTCTACATCACTCTCGATCTACCTCAGAGAGCTCCGCAGCGCGGTGTTTGCCGTACTACACGGGGGCAAAATGGTCGGCTTCGAGACACAAAGCAAATATCCACGTCTGATTTCGCATAGACAACGCGTCCGCGGTGTCATGGGCAAAACGACGCTCTAGTCGGCATCCAGCAGCTTATTTGTACAATCGACTTTTATCTCTGGATCAATTCCAGTACAACCTCGCTTGTACTGTCTCGCACATTCGGGACCCTCAAGGAGATGGCCGATGCTGATGTAAGGGCTTGGAGTGGGTCTACCCAACTATCGCAACGCTGGGCGGACCTTTCTGCTTCTTTAACGTAGGACCGAGCTCGATCCGCGCTTCGAGAGCTGTTCAGCACTATGGGATCAATGCTGCTTGGACATTCCATGGTACCTGATCACGGGGCTAACTCCGCATTTCTTCTGTTGAAAGAGCTGCAACGCTTACTTCACCGACAAGGATGGGAATAAGGTCAAGTTTCTCCAGGCTACACTGTCTGGGGGGGGGGGGGGGGCGAGGTGCATAACGCACCATTCATGCGTCTAGAGACAAGATCATCTGACCAGTGCGTGGTCTATATCATCTGAAGCGATCACTAAAGAAGTTGGTACTACTATCAAACACAATCTCTGTCGAGCCCTTAGCTGTCCAGAGGTATCGGTTGCATTCAAGTCAACAGCACAGCACGCAGGAGTCCCAGGAGTAAAATACGCAAAGCAATCACTCAGGATTGGCGGGGCTACCGCATAAGTGGAAGAAGTGATCGATTGTTTGGAGTACCCACGACACTCAGCGACATTATCACTCGGGCTTCCCAAGCGCCTGGTGTTTTGCAGAGAGTCAAAGCGCTCGGCAAGCAATTAATTCCGAAGTGGGGCTGCTCACCGCTCCCTTCAGCTCACTGCTTAGCAAAGCAAAGCTTGTTCTCCCAATCCGGTTTGTGAAAGGAAAGGGTATCTTGTGAGATGGATTGTCCTATTTCCGAAGGCAAAATGATTCATGTTCAGGCCTGGTGCGAAGTCACTTCATTAAGAACCCAGTGTCTTTTTCTTCGCAGCGAAAAAGTTGGCCCGCCTCACGATTATCGACTCACTGCAATGCACTGCTTGTTCGACCCAATCTGGCTGTAGAAGAACATGAGATCAGACCCGATTTTGCTGGAATAAGCTATTCGTATCGAGAAAACATGTTTAAATGGCTACATATATATTACTTAATCAAAAACGGTTGTGAAATTTCGTTATCAGCTATTATCGATGTTAAAGCAAAAATATTGCGCTTTGGGGTGCTCCTCCATCATTATGTGTCTAATTACAGTTAATGGTGAAGCTTATCTTGATTTTGCTGGAATAGCAGCACCAATACTGAAGGGGTCTCTTGATAAGAAGCTCATGTACCCATCTGGGGATCAATACAAACTTTCATATATAAGTATCCCAGCATAACCGGGATAATTCCAGTCGCTAGTGGTTAATCAAGATCTGTTTACTGCATTCGATCATAAGTCCACCAAACTTCTGAACTTAAGCGAGCTGCGTTTTTCCTCGGAGCCCACGGGCTAGGGTAGGCAGTAGAATGCTCACTTGTCACTTGTGCGTACTTATGAGAGAACAGCACACCATCAACCCCAGATGAGGCGCAGCGAGTAATTAACTTACTGCAGTTTTCAGCTAGCCACTCCGGTAGTCACTAGTAAAAACAAACCAATGGTACTGAAAGTTATGACATTACGGTCAAAATGACTTCAGTAATTATAAATTAAGCTTCAGGCGAACAGGCGAGGAGCACTTAAAACAAATCGAGTAGCAACGCTTCTGAGGTTTTAGTGATTGTAGCGGAAATGCGTTTTGATGGGTGGCCACTGTTTTTTAAGAGCTTACTCGTTTCTTTTGCATTCTTTTGGTAATAAATTACAGTACTTTTGACTTGGTCATGTATGTCATTTCGCAATTATCTACATATCATACGTTTAAAAAACGCTCACCGGCTGAGCGCCCTTCTGTCGGAATGAGCACAAGATCGTTTAAGCAGTTAGACCCAAAACGAAACGAAACTCTGATGAAGCTCTGATGATGTTTTGCTCTGTCAAAGGCGATTCGTTGTCTAAGAACGACAAGTTTTGTGAGTAATTTGGGCCACGAAACGGAATCAGAGGTGTAGTCAGTAGCAGAGGTGCTCAATACATTATGCCCCTGCCCATTTCTCTAAAATGAATTAGGTGAATGTCCCGTAATTAATAGATTGTACAAGATTTGTTAATTGCCATAAATAATCAATATTCATCTACTGTATTCATTACAAAATGAAATGCAGGACACTACCACTTGGTATTAGAAAGCTTCACAGCCAACAGATTCGCAAAATCTCACAATCAACAGTCTTGCTGCCGCCACATGGCCAATTTCTCGTCTTACGTTTTTTCGATGGTCGAACGGCTATCTAGTGACAAGAGGAGGCGTTTATTGCTTAAAAGGCTGGAGCAGCTACTGTTCTTGCGTGCAAACAGAGATTGGTGGGGTCTAGGAGGAGTGGCTAAAGTGGTTGACAATGTTGACCGTAGGTCTAGCAGAAGTAGGTAGATGACATTTTCAGCACCATCAGTTAAAAACGGCATTGCTTTCTCCATTGGTAATTGCATAATGGATTACTAGTATCGTTTAAGCGTGCTATAATGAAGTGCTGTCGCTTAAAATATATACCGTTCACAAATATGTATTACCGCGCATGCCTGGTCAGTAGTAAATACACAATCAAGCAACAAGATGGACTCCGATGGCAACGACGACGACGCTCTATAGGATCGCCACGTGGGAAGGAAGATATTAAATGCTTCACTAGTGCTGTGTCTCCGATGCGACCGGGGGGCAGAAACAAAGTGCGTTATCACGGTCTACAGCTGTTAAATTGAGTCCAAACCTACGTTTTCACCATCCTGTTTCCAAATTTACGTCGACGACGTCACCGATGACTCCTGCCTGATCTTCTACTCTTTTATTCGGCGGTAACTACGCTGCATTTGAGTTACCAGACGTTATTTGAACAGGTTCGCACTCTCGTATGTGTTGCAGTGGTGTATTAGGCCTTTGTATCTCGTTTCACCACCTCCCATATCCTACAGGATGGATGCAGATGTCTAGATCTACGGGGAATGGCCAACTGCACTTTGCAGTATTTTCTACTTTGTGATCGGCTTCATTAGAGAGAGATGTGACCAACTACTGTCTGGGAATTTAGCTTATGCAAGTTCTATATTAAATGTGTAAAGTCAAGCTATTTACGAGCAAGTTGTTGAGCTGGATGTATCTGGGGCTTCGTGGACGGTACTGTACAGGGAATTTGCCGACCGGGCGGAGCTCAACGTGCTTAGTGGTCATAAGCGGAAGCATGGACTAAATGTCAGTGTTGCTGCTCCAGACGGGATGATTTGTCATAAAAAATGATCCAGTGGAAGGAAGGCGCCATGACGTCGGCAGTCTGAACTCAAGGAGCGTATTCGATCTGACAGGAGCTTTGATGGACATTTCAAATACAGTGGTCAAACTTACGGACGAGCTAATGTATTCGTTTCGCCTTTCAAAGGGTCTAATTTGACGCCAGATCTAGCTGCAGCTAATACGTCTATACCCAGAGTGAGGGCCTCGGTCGAGTGACCCAGCGGTCAGGTCGTGAGCGACTGGACTTCTGTTGACTCATAACAAAGATGTGCTTGGATGCAGTTCCGGTCGCTACGCTTTACAGATTGCTGTGATTTTAGCAAAACAAAATTACGATTCGTTGAGAAAGAGACCTTTCAGACCGTGTGCACGTTGTGAGTTGCGGGTTTGGTACCCATTAATAATGCAAAATTACCCCTGCTAGTAATCATTTGCATCGCTCCTGCAAAGCCTCCAGCAAATATCGAAAAAAGGAGAGCCTCTTTCCTGCATATTTGCGGTTTATCATACCGATGGAACGTAATAGCCCCCCCCCCCCCCCTCCCCCCCCCCCGGCTCCGTTTTAATTTGAAATATGGTAGAGCACAGCCACGAAGCTCAGTGGGGCTTTGCGATACACAGCATTCACGCAGACGACCCCGCAGCCCTCTAGGAGCTACCACAGCCTCACTTTCAACCGACGGTCTTGCGTCTGTGGCACATGTGTAGAGCAACAAGCAGCGAATAGGCAGACAGCTGGGCGATGAGTGAGCAGCGTGATGACTATACGGGCAGTGGTGGAGATGGGAAAAAAATGAAAGAGGAGGGGGATTCGATGAAAGTGTCTCGTGTGAAAAAAATGATGATACTAAGAACGACGGTGGCAAGCTTCAGCTCTGCGCAAGTGAGTCAAAAGTCTTCGTCGACATTAGCGTCCGGGAGCGTGTCCAAGGTGAAGCGGACGTATGGGATTAAAGGGCGCTCTACTGACGCGGTACTGAGTATCATGGCACACACATCCTCTGCACTGTCTAACTCGTCAAGTAGCAGTCTCGCCGGCACCAGTGAAGATCTTTCCGAAATTCAAAATTTGGATTATGAATCAAATGATGAAACCTTATAAAGATCTAATAACAAATCTGATGGGTTGAATGCATATACATTTTATAGGGTCCGAATGAAACTTATTTACGTTGCACTTTGTAGATTGCACGATACAGTATAAGATATCATGGTTGGAAATTATGTTTGGTCGGCCAATCAAATCTTCGAGTCCCGTTTTTTTTTAGCTCAAACCTTCCTTGAGAAGTGGAACACCAGTGAAGGTTAGCCGTGATTGGTGGAAACCATGCCAGAAGGATTGATTTGGTTGGTTATGAATACGCAAGCTTACTGGCAGTAGTTACACCGAATAATCTTGTCCTTTGCTGATTCTCCGATACGGTTAACGAGAGATGGAGTGCTTAAAAGGAGCACATGCTCTTAGATTTTTTTTCTTCTCATTTAGCGATGTACACGAAGGGGGTCAAGGTCAAGTTCTACGAGAGCGCCGTCGCCTCCCTTTCGAAAAAAAACTGCTACGCAGGTGAAGTCGACGTACAATGACCCCGAAAGCTCATACAAACGTACAAGTCAAAATTAAGCTGCTCCGGTTTTGGTGAAGGCTACCGACCCATCGAGCATCAAAGGTAAGAAAGTAAGCTCTCTTTGGTGTGTGTTTTAAGGCATAGTGGACATAATTTGACACTGTGAATGGAACAGAGATGATGCAAAAAGAAGCAAATATTTTTACGAAATGGACGCAATATTTGGTGTGCGGCACAATGTAGTTCCACCCGTCATCATTGAACCAGCAATTACGGTAAGGAATGGGCTCGTACTTCAGCGGTGCGGTCCCGGTGAGGATAAATTACAGTGTACAGTGACTCCAGCTGAGCCGGCGGAAGCCACCACCGCGGCGGACGCATCGACAGCCACTGCAACTACAGAGTTGTCGCTTGCTAAGAGTGCTGGAATCGACAGTGCTGCACCAATGACCGCTATTGTCTGCTTTGGGTCCGCAAACAAGGGCTCCACCTTGATCAGTAATATACGGGTATACGAGGAATTGAAGGGTTGTGTTCTAATAACACAGAAAGTGGAGCCGCAAACAAAAAAGAGCTTATCCAGCTTTGTGGTAGCGATAAAGTCGATTAATAAAATGCATTTCCAAACCGATAAACAAAAAAAACTAAATAATGTTTCGATTTTTTTTAAATAGCGATGGCGTAGCACTACTTCTTGCATACATGTACGTAGATCTTCGCTATTTATGGTGCTCCAGTCTACCACTCCATCATTTTCGTCTGCTTGCAAATCATCATCTGCGGTAGGAGCTATAGATACATTGAAGGTATCGTCGCAGTCGGTGCGGATCATAAACTGTGGATAATAAAGCAGGAAACGATCCGCTTGCTCACGCTCTCAACGTTGCTTTCGTTTTGAATTATTTTATAATTGTGTGACACAATTATAAAATAATTCAGCTGAAGCAATACTTGACACAATTTGTGTCAAGTATTGCTTCAGCACCCCGATTGTATGCTCAATAACAAATCGCTGTTGTGCTAGCAGCTAGTTGAAAGTCTTGTTGCGTGGTTTAGAACTTGCCGGCAGTTTATAGGGCGTTAGAATGAAAGGATTGCAGCACTAATATGCCAAATCACCTAGGACATATTGGCCGGGATCGAAAAACTTGCCTGGGTTGTCTGACATAACGGTCAAACTCAATACGCGCTTGTCATGCAACGACCCAGGTTGTTCAACCTACACAGTCATTTGCAATTTTTATATTAAAGGCTCAAACATAAAGAAATAAAGATACAGCTGTTAGCTACCGGATAATATAATACGTCGTCGAGGGTCGCAAATAATTTGAGTAACAATACAATACTCTGACTTCCGCGAAAAATAACATTCTGGGTTCGCCGCAGGGGCGTTCAGCATCTTGAACGTTATGCCATCGACACATCCAACACAACATGTCAATCCTGAGCGAGCCTAAATACTTCAGTATTTCTTCCCCTTTCCCCCTATTTGGCCAGCGAAGGAATTCTCCCTCCAAAGCTAGCACTGCGCAGATAACAGGATCTCTAAGTTTGTACACAGAGCCTATTCAAATTTAGTTAGAAAACATTCATAGTATACCCCTCCAATAGCAACATCTTCAGCGATAACGAAGTGCTGGGCGATCCGATGGATCGACAGCTGCTGTAGAGAAATCCGAAAAAGTTCTAGCTGTAACTGTATGGGAGATTGTAGTTGCCTAGTTGGAACACGTGCAAACGCAGGGTCGACTTCGATACGGTGAAGCAGAGATACAAATGTATTTCTACAAATTCGCAGGTCTCGTCGAGCTCGCATGGGGTCCATCAAGAAAATCTGCCTAGGGCTCTTTGAGCTGTCTTCGTAACAGCTGAACGACACAAGTATCGGTGCGAGGATATTGCTGTGGTGTGATCACCACTCTCATCATCATCACTGTCGTCACCATCGAGCAGCTGCGTCATAGTTAGAAGCTGCAGACCTAGCAGAAGCACCGCGCGCAGGCTTCGTGTCATCTACCTGTGCGTACTGCCGGGCTATTCGTCGGATATCAGAAATAGCGTCAAATAAAGTGCCTTTTCTAAGTGGTTTTGGCACTCACAGTTGACGGATGAAGGTTTGATTTAATTGGCTGGTCAAACATACTTACTTTCCAAGCGTGATAACCCCTAGTGGTTCGTGCAACTTACAACGTGCATATCATCTGAAAGGTCTCTAATATAGCCAGATTAGTTGCGCTTATCCGCCATTTCTTAAAAAACTATTTGCTGTTTAAATATAATAGCACGCTCAGTTGGCGTTCTTACCGATAACAGTAGCTAGTAATTTCAAGATAGATTCCGTTTGAGCTACTTGGTGCTGCATCTGCTTGTGCAGCAGCTCTTGCAGCTGCTTCTGCTACTATAGTTCGATGCGACGTAGCTGCAGCTCTTCTTTTTAAACCTCGCCCTTTTTCTCCTCCAAATCTTTCATGCGTGGTTTCCAGTCGTTGCGTCTTAGCACTGCATCAAGCTTCTTAGCGTGCATCTTAGCATTGAGGCGCCCTTAAGTTGCAAAAGTAGTTCTGAGATACCGTCCTATTCTTATGTACTTCAATCAGTATCGCTCGCTTCATCCCCCTCTTTCCGGACAGAAGTTTTGGGTAGTAAAATACTGGTGCGATCACGACAAGCACGAAACCCGAAATAGTTTTGCTTGATCGATTTGTACTTTTTATAAACCTCGATTTAATAAACGACCTCTATTTATTGTAAATCGAGCATCAGGCTAAGTGAAAAGGACAAAAGCATTGAAATACACGATAACTCATGCTGTGGTAATTGTCACTCTCATAGGACCAAAACGGGAAATTTTGTGAGGATTCACAATAATACTCTAAAATGATATTTCGAGTAACTGTATTAACCCTTTCCAAAATGTACCAGGAAATTGGATCCGTATCTAAAAAAGACTGTCCAAAGTTTTTCATCACTAAAGTAGGGTTTCTCTTATGCCTTATCCGATGACGTAGCCGACAATAGAGACCTTTCGCAGAAAAGCTTTATCCTTATCCGTAAAATATCGACAGGCCACGGGACTATTGTGTGGACATAGCGCTTTTTACCTTTCGCAGCATTATCCGCCCTCATCCTCAGAGTTTATCATCCTCCAAGAACAGCCAACCAGTTCCTATGAAAAACGCTCTTCTTCTGAGCCTCAGCACCATCAGCGTCGACGCTCTTCAGCTTCTATACCTCGCAAGAGAGGCCCCGCCAGAGCGACCTCTTATTCCATCCATAATATTCAAGCTCGATATTCAGTCCGACGTCAGGTGCAAGAGCGACTTTCGGCTCGACAGAGCTACAATCTACGCTCTCACACTTCATTTGGCCCTACCTGAATACGTGATAACACGCGATTGAGACAAGGTTCACAGAACAGAAGCACTCTGCATTCTACTTTACCGCCTTAGCTACCCACGCCGAAACCTGGACCTATCCAGCAAGTTTGGTCTTGCAAAGGGCCCAATCAGCAGGATATCCTCTCATGTAGGTACGTGAGTATGCATTGCTTTTTATGGCATGTTAAAACTAATGCTAATGCTGTATTTGAAAAGATGTGTACCTGTATGATAGATAAAACACTCTGGTCTACTTCCCAAAGGGTTTGTGTCGTCGCAGTATGCTAGTGCTGGTGAGGCTTGCAGTGCGCCGATGCCCAACTTTGTTTTTTACGGAACCAAAATTGCGATTTCACGTCCTTCGTCGCGGCGTGGACACCGCGAGAACCTGCAAAAACAAGTGCATTCGGGCCACAAAAGAGTTCATTGTCTTACTTACCAAAGTGTTGTCGTTCCCGATGGCCTCGCCATCCATTTCTGGGGGCCCATAGAAGGAAAACGCCACGACGTTACGCTGCTGTACGAAAGTAAGCTGGTGATTTTTCTAGACGCTAGCAGACACCTTTAGAGGCTACGCGCTGTACGGCGACCCAGCGTACCCTATCCAACAGTGCATCGTATCGGGTTACAAAGGTGCAAGTGTATCGGCATTGGAAAAGATTTATAATGCAAGAATGAGCTCCGTGCGGGAATCGGTGGAATGGAAGTTTGCGCATTTGAAAAGTCACTGGGCATTTACTGTTTACAAGAAGTCACTAAAAACAAGTATGCTGCTCACAAATTGCCATTGCTGCCATGAAGGTGGGAACCAGATCAGTAAGTGTTTTGGACTGGTATCCCCTACATTGGCAGAATACTTAAAAGCATAAAGGAAATTACCACCCTTCCTTGCCATTTGCGTGTTCTAACTACGATTAGCGCTGACAGTGCCAGCGATCTGCCGTCCAATCATCTCTGTCAATGCAAGTATAAAGGCTCGGTCCTTTTGTAACGGGGTACGTAGCCCTAAGTGTACCCCTAGCTACATGAAGTGTGACACGTCATACTTCGGGATATTTGGTACATGGTACCAAGGCCATCCAAAGCCAACCATTGGCTGATGACATTGCTTTTCTATAGGTGACTTTTAGTTTGTATTTAACTCAAGCTTTAGCTACCTATATATATACTCAGTTTACATTCTACCTTAAATTGGTCACTTCGCCCCCTTTCGGTAAAAGGGGACCTGTGAACTGCCGTTCACTGAGAGTTTGTATACTCTCGGAAGCCAACTTCCTCTAGCGCAAGGTGCTGTGTGACCCCGTCACACCTTTTGTCGTTCTTCGGCGCGCTGAACAGCTTTTGCCTCCTACTCCTCTTTTCTTGCTTCGATCTCCTGCTTCTTTAATTGGAGTACAAACTCTCTCATTTTCTCCTCTTTGCGCTTTCGTGGTGGCGTCGTACTCTCGTCACGAAGATGGTGCATGGTGATGTGACGGACGTTTCGGGAGGCTTCCTCATCTTCGTCACGCTTTCGCTTGGCTAAGTCTTTTTGAGACTTCTGCACTGCCGCACGATCATCGATAAGCTCGATGAGCTCGTCGAGGATCGTATCGGCTTCAGTCTCTTCCTCTGCGACCCCCGATGCGGCCAGCGCCACCGTGTTCGCATCTCTTTTGCGCTGAATTAGCCTGTCAAAGCGTGTCTGTGCATGCTTTCCTGAGAGCTTGTCTCTTGGGAAGCCTGAGTCGCTGACAAGAGTAGCAGCCACGGAGTCCCAAGCAGCAATGACCCCACCACGCTCACTTTAAAAGGGCCGATCGAATGCTGCTTGACGCAGCAGCGCAAGGTCCTCTCTGTCCTTGAAGTTTCGACGCTTCGCTTTGGGTGGCATAGCTTAACTGGAAAGTTGGGCGATTTAGATGGGAGGAAATCATTCTGCAGGCTGGTAGTTTCTACAGAACGCTCTCCTCAGATGGGCAGAGCGTGCAGCGTTTTTGTTTAGGACTGTGGGTATGGGTAAATACTACAGCGCTGCGCTCAGCAGTAAATGGAGATGTAGCCAGGACTTCAGCTAGTAGAGACATGTCATTCAAGACGCTAAAACGGAGCGCTGCTTCTGTTCGCCAACTTCCGTACAGCTCTCTTGCCCATCGTCGCATCCTGCCGTCCGCTGTACGGCTTCATCCTGCCCTAAAGATACCCGAGGCTCTACTTGTCCGAGCTGGAGAGGCAATGTACTAGTGGCCGTCTAAGAGACAGTTAGTATCCGCGCTATCCGCCTTTATACAGCTCGGAGGGGGGGGGGTTGACTTGCTATATTTCGTTGTGACAGCTTAAGCACTTGTCTGGACTTTCGTATTCAGACATCCTTTTTTCTTCTTGAACTCAGATTCGGTCTGTATCTTAAAAGGGCTACCGAAGGAGGAAATACTACAATTTGTTCCTTGCTCTCGTGCTTAGCTGGACGAGCGCAGCATCTACGGATTTGTGCCCCCGACTTATTCTTAAGGAAACCGATTCTGTGGGTAGATGCCCCTGCTCGTCCGACGCTTGTTGAATATTTAAAAGTGACAGTGCACTCTGCCGCAGTGCCAGAGACATGATACAGTAAAAATGCAGTAAGTGTTTCCTATCCCAGTTCTACCGGTAGAAAATAAACAGCAGAAACGGGTTAGCCGGTATTGGAAGCATTACCGGTATTCCCTTAAGTACGAAAGCTGTATTTATACTTTTTTTAAGCAAAGTCAAAAATTTGATTGTCAATCGTACTTAAAGGAGTCCTTGGCGCGCGCGGCAAAAACCTGTCAGTCGGCAACTTTCATCTTGGCCACGATGTTCTACTCGCAGATCATTCTGGCGAAGAAGGGCCCTTTGGGCAAGATCTGGCTGGCTGCTCACTGGGACAAGAAGTTCAACAAGCAGCAGATCTTCACCGCCGACATTCACAGCTCTGTGCAGAGCATCCTGAACCCACAGGTGCCGCTCGCTCTGCGCGTTTCGGGCCAGTTGTTGCTTGGCGTCGTGCGCATCTACTCGCGCAAAGTGAAATACCTATACACGGACTGCAGTGAGGCGCTGGTCAAGATTAAACTGGCCTTCCGCCCCGGCGTCGTGGATCTGCCTGCCAACAACCAGCAGGCGGCGTCTCACTCCATCAACGTGTCGAACTTTGGCGAGTTCGAGGCCGAAGTCACTTATTCCATCGAGTGCGTTCAATATTCTAACAAAGAGGTGTTTCATTTTTTCTTAGCTGCTGATATGACTAACCCCCTAATTACTATTTGTATGTTATTAGAGCTATTGCAGCGCCGTCGTTGGACGAATGGATCGCTGCATCCAGCCAAACTCTGGCAAGACGCCAGGACATCACTCTAGCTGATCCACTGGACAGAGCTCGAGAGGCAAATGGCTTTGCTGAGCGAGGTACGTTATTCTTATTGGAAGGTAAATATGTCTTATTGAAAAAATAATATTCCTGTCTAGATGTAATTGCAATGGAGGACTCTTTCGGCGGTGGAGAAGGAGACTGGCAGGCGTTCGACTTGGACGACAACTTTGGCAGCTCCGGACTGGATATCAGCGCTGTCAGTGACGTCGAAATGGCTCGAGAGGCTGATGCACCCATGTTGCCCCTGGACGACTCGGGTATTCTCAACGCTGGAGACAAGGACAGAAGCTCAATAATCACAGAAGGAGACCAGCCAGAGTTTGGCTACACTGAGGCGTCGTTCGAGATGCCACTGGAGATGGAAAACCCTATGGACGACCATGTGGATGTTAGTGGCGGTGCCCTGGATGTCAGTGCAGATCTGAATGTCAGTATTAACGGCTCGACACGTGCGTCGCTGGATGCAGCACTGGGGAGTGTGGAGATGGAGCCGAACAGACCCAAGAAGAAGAGGAAGATCGCTCGTGACACCGTCACGGAGTTGACCTCTGCGTCCTTGAAACGAGGAATGGAAGACACGTCCAGTATCACCCGACGAGGCATCACGTACCAGACACGTGCAAAGACGAGTGAATTCGACTTGCAGACGGGAGCTGACATGTTTTCTCGACCCTGTATGGCCACCATGTCGGAAGAACTTCTCAAGATGTTCAAGGTCACGATGAAGAAGAGGAAATTCCCATTCAGTGTCAAGGCACAAGACGAGGACGTTGAACTTAATCGACTTATGAGCTCGAACTCGCGCTTGAGCACCAACTCGGTACGTTATTACTACGTGTCTTCTTTAGCTATGGTAGGGACGGCAATGTCTTACACATACTTTGTTGCATTTAGACTGGTCTGGACGTGACGAATGGGTCGTGTGACGCCTCGATGCTGCACGATATCGAGGATGAAACCCACTTTGAGTTTGCCGACATGGGTCTTCCCGAACCGTACGTGTAATGCGTTAATTATTCCCTATTTAGTGTGGTACACACTAACTGAATACTGTGGGTTTAATGACGTTAGTGAGCGCGTGGACGAGGCGTTCCCGAACTACGACGTGGGAGCCCCATTCGAGCCTGAGCAGGACCTGGAAGATCTGGACGTGGACATCGAGTTAGGCGCCGTGAATGACATTCGAAGCGAAGCCAACGGCGGGACTCAAGGCGACCGCGTTGAGGCGTCGACGGCGCAGCACAAGTGGCACCCGCACACTGTGAAAGTGATGAAAGTGTTGCGCAAGGCGCTGGACGACAAGGACGAAGTGACGTACAAGCAACTGACCAAGAAGACGCAAGACCGACGAACAGCAGCCGCGCTGTTCTTCGAGCTACTGCAACTCAAGACGCTCGACTACGTGGACGTGGAGCAGCCTGCGCCGTACGCGGACATCAAGATCTCCAAGGCAGCGCGCTTCGCAGAGCACATCCCGGCGGTGGATCGCGTATCCACCTGAGAACATTTTTGCGTATTTACCGAAGGCATAAAATTATGAATCGGACGTTTTTTGTGCTATTTTTTGCAGTTTTTTATTTTCGCACGGGTGTTTTGCAACTATTTTTGCAGTTGCAAGTTCCCATGGTCAGTTGTGTTGAAGTGAAATTCTTCACATTGAAAATTGCCTTGAGTCAAAAGATGCACAGCTCGCCCGAGTTTCGCTCGCTGAAGGCCAAGATCCGCGTGTTGTGTAAGCAGCGCCGCATCCGGCTGGAAGAGTTCATGAAGACATTCGACACCCATCGCGTTAAAAAGATCCGGACGGAGCAATTTAAACGCGCTCTTGACGTCAGTGGACTCCATTTGTCGACTACGGAGATGAACCTACTGCTGGCCAAGTACCGCATCGCAGAAGACCCGTCTTTCGTGGACTATCGACGCTTCTGCGACTTAATGGACAAGGTGTTTACCGTCAAAGGACTCGAAGCCAAACGCACGTGGCAGGTCGGTGTTTCAACCGACTTTGAGCCACTCAAGACGTTCGCTTTCGAGACATTAACACCCGCTGAAGACAAGACACTGGTCGTCGTCAAGCAGAAACTCTTAGCTGCTGTGATGCACAAAGGTATCGTGCTAAAGGACGTCTTCCACGACTTCGATCGAAGCAACGCTGGCAAAGTGACTCGACCGCAGTTCGTTCGAGATATTTCGGACATCGTCGTGCTCTCTTCCGACGAGATGGATGTGCTCTTGAAGGCGTATGGAGACAAACTGGACGTGCATTACCGCGCTCTGCACTTCGACATTTGTCCAGGTGCGTCTGGCGCTGGCACCAAAGCAGCGCAGCCGCGATCACCCGAGAGACGCCACTTGGCGACGCCGTCAGGTACACATCACTCGGACGCAGTCCAGCAACTCGAGGCCGAGTTGTCGGAGCTGGCCATGAGAGATCGAATCCGTTTAAAAAACTTTTTCACGGACTTCGATCAGCTGCGTACAGGCAAGTGCACGGAGGCGCAATTCCGACGTTGTGTGAAATTGTGCTTTCCTATTGTAAGTGACAGCGACTTGACGTTGCTAGTGCAAAAGTACGGGACCTTGCAGTCTTTAGACACAACCAAAGTGGATTATATTCGTTTTTGCAATTCCGTTGATGGCAGAGAAATTCAAGATAACAATTACGAGGAAATTCTTGAGACAATCACGAAAAACACAACACACTCGAGTATCGACAAATGTTCGCGTGTAATGCGAGGCTCTTTGGCTGATAACGATGCCACAGTTCATCAGGGGATGATGCAACGTCTTCACAACTTTTGCTCCACCCGACGAATGTTACTTAAGCCAACTTTCCAAGACTTTGATAAAGGTAGACGCGAACATATCACAGTGGACCAGTTCTTCCGTGTCATGGCCATGTTTAAGCTCACGTTGAAGGGAGAGAGCGAAAAGAAAGCGTTGTTGCGACGATACGCGAGCTCTCATGGCGAACGGTTCGTTAACTACGTCACTTTTTGCTACGATCTTGAGAACTGGGGCAATGACAACCAACACTCGAATAATCGTCCGTCCTCCCGAAATGTTGTGTCCGAGATCATAGCCCCTTCTAAGCTCCGTACAGACACTTTTGAAGACACTGCGGCGGAGACGCACGTGCGCTCAATTCCGATGTTAATTCGCTACATCAAGCAGACAATCAAGCGCGATCGTATTCGTCTTGAAGAGTATTACCGAGACTTTGACAAACTGCGTCATGGGAAGATCACTGCGGCACAATTCTATGCAGGATTATATGCTGCAGGTTTTCTCTTGTCTCGTGAAGAGATGACACTGCTAGGAGAGGAATATGCATGTAAAGAGGCCGATAGTATGGGGAAACACTGGATCGCGTGGAAGACCTTCGTGGATGACGTGGAGAGTGTGTTTACTGTCAAGGGATTGGAGAAAAATCCGCATCATGATCTGAAGACGTTGCAGACTCGTGAAGGCCAATTTGGCGGCGTTGTTATTGACAAAGATCTTACGCCAGCAGAAGAGGAAGAGATGAAGCAGATTACGCTCACTATGAAGCGCGCGATCGACCGCCAGCGCATGGAGATCAAGCCGACATTTGAGGACTTTGACCGCTCCAAGCAAGGTTTCATCTCTGCCACGAAATTTGAGCGTGTATTGTCAATGCTAACTTTGTTGCCAGCCAAAGCGTCAGATTTGCGACTTTTGCTTATAAAATTTCGAGAGCAAGCGGCAATTGGCACGAGTGCAACTCTGAGCTCCATTTGCGATGTCAATTATCGAGCTTTCCTCCTTGCGCTTCAGATCCTCGGAGCGTACACGAAAAATGGCGATAGTGAAGCCATCAAGAATTTGGTGTTGCCTGGCAGTGTTGCATTCCGACAGGAACAGTATCAGAGTGGCATCATGAATGATCACTTCAAGCGCAAAGCTCGTGACAATCATTCTGGTATTGCCAATTTACCGCAACTATTGGCGGAGTTGCGTCGTCAGTTGAGCGTCAAGCGTATTCGCTTGAAAGAATTCATTGTTGAAGGCGATAAACTGCGATCCGGAGAGATCACAGTGGCAAAGTTCCACACGGCACTCAACCGCAGTGGCTGCGTACTTGACGCAGACGACATTCAGACGTTGAGTTCGCACTTCCGTTCGACTAAAAATCCGGACAAGATCGACTGGAGAAGCTTCTTGGGGGCTCTGGACTTTTCCCACGGCATGAACTCGTGGCAGCAAAGTGGCGGGGACGACTCTATCAACCGCATCCTTGAGAAACTGCGCAATGAAGTGAACCACCGTCGTCTACACATGAAGCCTTACTTCCAGGACTACGACCACAACTATGTTACGCATGTGACAAAGTTCCAATTCGCTGCGGTGCTCGACATGATGCAAGTGTCCCTGAAGCCTGCAGAGGTTCAAGCACTCACGCACCAATTCGCACACCGCGACGGTCGCAAGCTCACTAACGACGTTAACTACCTCGCCTTCATCCAAGCCGTCGACTCAGATTACTCCTAAGAAATGTGTTGCTTCAAACATACATTCTTTATTCAATGATCAACACTCACACTAAAAAGACAAAAAGCATTATTAACAAGCGCGCCTGTCGGAAGGGCGTATTTCTAAGTCCTCTCGGCCTCATAAAAGCAAAAAGTTTCTAATCTCTCGTCACTCCTTTGGTTTGACTCGGCCGAGTACACGCCGTTGCGACATTCAAGGTGCAGCACGACTCGTCTTCGATCTTGTGTTTTATCTCCTGTGGATGAGCGACATGAACTCGCTTCTGGTGCGTGGGTCGCTCTTGAACACGCCAAGTACGGAGCTCGTGACGGTACTGGCTCCGCTCTTCTCCACGCCACGCATGACCATACACATGTGTGTGGCTTCAATGACGACAGCCACGCCCTTGGGCTCAATGACGCCCATAATGGCATTCGCGATCTGCTTTGTCAGACGCTCCTGCACCTGCAGACGACGCGAGAAGACCTCGCTGACTCTCGCCAGCTTACTGAGACCCAGTACTTTGCCATTAGGGATGTATCCGATGTGCACTTTACCCGTGAACGGCACCATGTGGTGCTCGCACATGGAGTACAGGTCAATATCTCGTACAATGACCATCTCGTCGTGGTCTTCCTCGAATACAGCCTCGTTCAGGACATCACTGAGGCTCTGGCCATAGCCCTTGGTGTTGTACAATAATGCCTTGGCCATACGCATAGGCGTCTTGACAAGACCCTCGCGCTGTGGGTCTTCACCAATGCATTCGAGCAATGTAGTAACGGCTGCAGCCATCTTCTCGAGCTTTTCCTTGTCCTCAACGTAATCGTTGGGAGAACGCGAAGGAAGCGTCATGGAGAGCTGCTCTAGTCGCTCTTCCTTAGTGTTCTGCATACCTTGAGATTTCGCAGCGCTGGCTTGCACTAGGAACGTGTCGGTGGGGTGCAGGTCGTGCTCGGCAGTGCTGAGAGTGGTTGTGATGGGGGCCATGGGCACTGGCCAGGAGCTCTTCGGGTACTGAGTCACTTTTTGCGAATGACCGGCGGGCAGACGAGCTGTGATTGGGAATGGCGCTAGGTGGTATGTGATTGGAAGATACTCGATTCCTAACAAGCCACATGATTTGAGGATATTTGTTTTAGCCAGTCAATGGCATTGTTCGCATTCCGCTGTTAAAAGAAGAATTGATGCGACGCCAAGGTGGCCGCGTCGATGCAGGGAGGAAGCGTGTTGGCGAGCACCATGACGGCAGCTTCGGCGTGTACATGTCGCACAAGGTCCAGAAGCTCCGCAGCCAGAACGAGAGCTTCACTGCGGCGGCGTCACCTGATCGCGCATCTAGTGGCAGTAAATCTGGCATCTTCCAGGGCATTCATGTATACGTAGACGGGTATACAAAGCCCAGCAAGGAGGAAATCCGGCAGCTTATGTTGCTGCATGGCGGCGGGTTCGAACATTACGACACAGGTCGAGTGACGCACCTTGTCGCAACTCATCTCCCGGCGTCTAAACTACTGCAACTTCAGTAAGTTGAAGTTGACTTCAATGAGTAAAGTTGCTTTACTCATTGCTGTGACTACAGGAAGGCAAGGAAGCCGCTGCCAGTCGTACATCCAGACTGGATCGTACAGAGCATCGAGCAGAACAAACTCCTACCCATACAGTCGTTCCTGTATGCAGGCTTCACTGATCCCACACAAAACAGCATCTTCAGTTTATTCGGATCGGCAACTCAAGCTGAAGACAAAGCAAGCTCTGACGCTGTCGTTGACGCGTTTAAACACTTGGAAGAAGATGATGAAGAAGACGAGTTCGATGTGCAGGAAGACCCTCCAGCGTCTCCACCGCCAAGTAAGAATAACTTCATTACGTCGCTTAAGTTGCGCACCAATTCCACCAAAGATGGCCCCGATTTCGTCCGCCACTTCTTCGCCAAGTCTCGACTTCACCACATCGGCACGTGGAGAGCAACATTCCAACAGAAAGCAGCCGAGCTCCAAGCCCAATACAAAGGAGGCCCCGTAACTAGAGCCTCAGCGACGTCTAGTGATCGCGTAATCCTTCACGTAGATATGGACTGCTTCTTCGTTGCTGTGGCTGTGCGAGACAAGCCAGAGTTACAAAAAGTTCCCGTTGCTGTTGCGCACTCGAGTAACGCTGGGTCGTCCGAGATCTCGTCGTGCAATTATTCAGCGCGAGCCAAAGGAGTGGGTGCAGGCATGTTCATGCAGACGGCGAAAGAGCTGTGTCCCGAATTAATTGTCCTACCGTACCAGTTTGACGATATCCAACGTGTATCGTTCCAGATTTATGGTATTTTCTTCTCCCACACTCCGTATGTACAAGCAGTGAGTTGTGACGAAGCGTTCCTTGAGTTCGAGAAAGGAACGAAGGGTATGGAGAAGGCAAAGACCATAAGACAAGAGATTTTCGAGCAGACCGGATGCCCTGCAAGTGTTGGAGTGTCGTTTAATATTCTACTAGCAAAATTGTCTTCTAAAAAGGCCAAACCTGATGGAGTTTACGCAATCAGTGACCCGAGTCAAGCGGAAGAGCTCATGCTGCAACTTAAGGTCCGTGACCTACCAGGAGCTGGACACGTGACAGCTGCAAAGCTCGAAGCGTTGGGAGTTGAAGATGCTCGCCAACTAGTCTCCAAGACGAGAACTGAACTGGTGCAATCACTCGGTAAAGCGTCGGGGGAAATGCTGTTTAATTACGCTCGAGGCGTCGACATGCGTCCGCTGTCGATGGAGTCCAATATGATGCGGAAAAGTGTGTCAGCTGTCGTGAATTTCGGGATTCGATTCGACAAATGGGAAGACGCAACTGAGTTTTTGATGGCGCTAGGCGAGGAACTGAGTCATCGTCTTCGGAATTTAAAGGTACGGACGAAATGTCTGACGTTATTGATCAAGAAACGCGCGGAAGGAGCTCTGCTTGAGCCGTCGAAGTTTATGGGTCATGGCGTTTGTGATAATTTCTCAAAAAGTCAAATTTTAGCTCAACCCACAGACGACGAGGTTGTGATTGGTAAAGCGTGTATTGAGCTCCTTCGGCAACTTAATTTCCCAAGTGAAGACCTTCGTGGTGTCGGCGCACAAGCGACAAAGTTAATCTCGGATGCTCCAAGTAGTAAAAAAAGTGGCCAGTTGTTCAAAGCGTGGCTCGAAGACTCTGCACAGCAATCAGGGGACATGTCGTCGATGCAAGACCCCGAAGAGTGTGAAGCAAAAACTGAGAATATACAAAGTACGAGTGACTTTGCAGTGACAAGCTTCTCGCAGATTAACATGGGGGTGTTGGAAGAGTTGCCTGAACAACTTCAGCGAGAGATCTTAGCTTCGTATGGGCGAGGTGTGCCGTCCGCTGCTGCTCAGGCGAATCGATACCCTTTGCCTAAGCGAAAACCCAATGGGAAGGCGCCACTACGACGCAGACAACCGGCTAGAAACATCTTTGACTCCAAGTCGAATAGCCGATTAGCACGTAGTGTTCATACTTCGAGTGGTGGGGATGGGAAGGAGGACGCACTGAATGATATCCGGTTGTCCCAAGTGGACTCGGAAGTGTACCACTCGCTTCCTCTTACGATCCGAAGAGAAGTGGATCGATACGCGAAGAAACGCAGACCTACGTCAACTGTTGCGGGGCCCAGAGCCCCATCGGTTAGTAGTCCCGAGCAAGCAGTGAAAAAGAAATCGACTCCTGTTGTGCTACCAACGATCGAAGATTTGTATGCGAACCTGGTTGAGGGTCTTCAAACGACCGAGCATAGCCCTCGAGCACAGTCGGCTGCCTTCGATGCAATCTACTCGCGTATCTTGGTCGAGGTGGAGAACCGCGCACTGGATCAGGTCTTGCGGATGCTCCGCTTTGTTCGTCGGAAGTGTTCCGGTACTGCCACCCCAGCGCAATTTGCTGAACAACTGAAGCGCGGATTCAATCATGTTCTGAACCTTGTGAATCAGGATATACGGCGGTGTTTTAATGGAGTACTGTCCTTGCGACTAGTGGCTCCACTGGGGTAGCAAACGCCTTGATACGTTTTTGTTCGGGTGACGACCTGAAAATTGGTGAAATCAACAGCAAGTGTACACCAATTGAACATCAGCACTCCACCAAAATTGGAGATGTTTTTGTTAGGCGATGGCATTCTGGATGTCCCGACAGTGTAAGAGAACAATCTTAAGAGTGGCAAGTATTATCCGAGTCGCGCGCAGATTTTTTACTACAGGACGCTGTAGTAGATTCTTACAAGAGACGCATAACGCTGGGCGACTCGAGAGTGTCGAATACTTGAAGCCGTTATGTGCTGAAGCAGCAACTAGACTCAAGCTTAGTGCATCACCCGTCTCAGGCGCAACTCGAAGTATGGCATCCTTGTCGGGCTTACAGATGCTACAGTTAGCTGAGGTCGTTCACTCAATCTGCGCTTTGATCGGCTTCTGCTACTGATCAGCTCCAGCCACCTACGTTGAAGAGAATAACTTACTCTGATCTGAGCAACTTTGAAGTGACCTCGTCACCTGACTAAGATATCCAGGATCTGCGCGAGACCCTTTCCAATTTCTAGTGTGGTAGGCCCATGGTTCGAGATGGAGACACTCTGCAATTCTTGCCCCGACAGTTACGGGTGGACGTTTATCCTCGGTGGCCGTAGCTCTGGTGTCTACGCAAGAAGACGGACTCAAGGCCTTCTGATCCCGTTCGTTCAACACGTCTACAATCTGAAAATTGGCGAAATCATCCACGAATGGCCGAATGAGGCACTGATTAAATATCGGCATGCCAGGATCAAAGTTGGGGATGTTTTCGACTATTTTACGTCGAGTGATGGCGTTCTGCAAGTCCCAACGTGGAAATGTTTCCTGTACGCGGTGGAGGACTACCTCGACAACGATCCTCGAGTGAAGTACTTGTATCATCAAAGTCGAGTGAGTCACTTCATTGACAAGTAGGGGTCTAAAACTTGGAGATAATGGAATAAGCGCAGCCAGAGCATGTCGTGATGCTAGTATGGACCCAATGAAAATAGGTTAACCATTCAAGACGTGACAGTGCATCTACATGTAGTTAGCCCTTCTTTCGCATATATTTGTTACTTAAGAACAATGCCATCTTTCTCAACGTTGCTTGCTAGAATCGTGTGGAGCTTATAGAGTGCATCAGACGCTGTCGGTCGTGTTGCAGGATCCAGAGATACACAGGCATTCCCTAGGTCCACTACAGCTTTAACCGCTTCTTTCGAGAACTTGACGTGTAGCTTCCCGGTCGCTACCATTTGCAAAATAGCTGGCTCGGGCATCTGCCGACTCGAATCATTCGGGTCTTTAGCATGCCAGTAGGGTGATAGATGTGTGTCCAGCTCCGACAACACGACGCCAAAGGAAAACATATCTGCTTTGTCGTCGTATCTGTCCCCAATCATCACTTCTGGAGCCATCCACAAGCACGTTCCAACGCCCCCAGTCATCGACTCGTTCACTCGCTCTCGAGACGTACCGAAATCCGTGAGTTTTGCGTCTAGTTTTTCGTTCAACAAGACGTTCTTGGACTTGAGATCTCGATGGATTATCGGAGGATCCAGCGAGTGCATGTACGTTAAGCCATGTGCCAGATGTAGAACGATCTTGAGTTTATCCCTGTTGAAACCCTTAGGGTGATTCTGCTCTTCGTAGTCACTTAGCAAGGCCTTCAAGTCGCCTCCAGCCATAAACTCCGATACGACACACATGTTCGTCAACGAGTCCCAAGCTACTCCGATAAACTCGACAATATGAGGATGGTCCATAGCTGCCATCATCTTCACTTCGGCCAATAGGTCGACAACGTGGGAAATACTACGTCGAGTTTCGGGTAACAGCATCTTGACAGCGACACGTCGACCATTGTAGAGACCCGAATACACGACACCGAAGCCTCCTCGACTGAGGAGTTGGACCACAACGACCTTATCTCGAGGGATACGCGCTGCCACGACGAAATCGTCTTCCCACGGACGAGTCATTGTCGTCCCTGGAAGTGTCGAACTGGAACTCGATCCAGGCCCTGAAACGTGATAAGTCGAGTTGAAACTGGAGAGCGCAGGGGTGAAGGAGCGCGTCGTTTGCTCTTGGGAAGTTGAGCACGTGCTACTAGGGAGAAACGTACGACCGCTTAAAGGTTTGGACATGAAGATTGCATCATCTTCTAGCATTGCGACGCTGTCGTTCTCAGTGTTACGTGGTTGTAACATTCGCTTCGTTGATCGCCATTTCCACGTTACGACGCCGATTGCGCCAAGAATCAAGACGCCTGCGATGGTAACAGCGACGAATGTTACGCCGGAACGGTTTTGTACACTAGCAGTCGTGCTTTGAGGCTCTACGAATGTTCCTGAAGACGACGTGTTTGTTACTTCAGCGGGCATGGAGTTTGACGTTTGGCTCATATCTGTGATGTAAAACTTGCTGGCTTGGTAACATTTGTGTGACGCCACCTCAGTCTTGTTTGGTAATGCTACAGACGGAGGTTGGAAGCTGCAATTGGTGGCAGGGAAGAATTGCACGTTGATGGATTCGTTGTCGATTATTGTGGCGATACTTGACGAGTTTTTAGCCAAAGAAACGGAGGAAATCGCGTAGGGAACGCAGTGAGCCAAGTCTTGAAGTGCGTGTGTCCATGCGTACGTCTCGCTACTGCAATTGGGCTGTCGGAACTGGTCGATCACGATGTGTCTTGTACCTGAGAACGCTGCCGTTATATACGTGTGTGTGTCCGTGTCAATGTCCATACAGGTTGTGTTGTAGTAATACATATTGGCGCCGAACTCGATATGGGTACACGGCTGCGGTGAGCAGGTTGACGAGGAATTGGTGACCTGC
Organism: Phytophthora betacei; assembly: GCA_011320135.1. NCBI lineage: Eukaryota > Oomycota > Peronosporomycetes > Peronosporales > Peronosporaceae > Phytophthora > Phytophthora betacei. The sequence goes on from JAANHX010000077.1 coordinate 1,191,642, forward strand.
ATACTTAATGGCGTCGAGCACGTGTTGTCATGGTAGAACGCTATCGCCTTGGACACGGCTGCAAAGCTCGGGTTAAATAACAGAGAGACCAGCACGAGGGACCGCAGCAGAGTCATGGCCGTTCGAGAATGAACAAGTCGCTTGGATTCTCGCTATTACCTCCGACTCTTAAGTGGTAGAGCCCGACAGACAGAGCTCAGCTCATCCAGCGTCTGACGTCCAGATCGACGAGGACCTGTACGGAATGGTGCAAGACGCGTATAGTGGCATGGACCCACTTTTTCTTTAATGGAGAGGAGATGCTGGGGCAATCAGAGCGCGTCGTTTCCGCCTTCATCTGGAATATTGGATCGCTGTATGTCGTGGCATCGTTGGAGATGCTTCTCAAAGGCGTCGAGCGGGAGCATAGTGACCCGTTGGCCACGTTTCCGGTCGCGGTTGAGCTCCATGCAACGCTCTCTGGCTTCGTCGTACGTGCACGCGACCACTTCGCCCTGTTATAGCGTATGTTTTAGTGCTTGTGCGACGGATGATAAGAGCGTTCGCTTACCTGTTGAGTGAGCTGCTGACGGTGTCGGAAGTCCGTGTGGCTAGTGTAGAAGACGTACTCACGCTGTACGAGCGTCGACGTGTGTTTATCGATATTATTTTCAGTCTTCTTGTGCTGTTCTCGTCTCTTAGCTCCCACTGCTTCAGCCTTGGAAACGCCGCCATATTGCTCCAGTTTAGCCACTTTTCCACGCTTCTGGAACTGTTCCTGGATGGATACCATCCCTCTAAATGCACGTAAAAGAGCGTCGTGCACTAGCCGTCCAGTCTCGCTCGGCTCCAGCAACACTAGCGCCGACGCCACAGCCTCCAACGTCGACACGCAGCCTTCCATCGGCTCCCTGTAACAGAATAGTTAGTCCAGTTCTGTTCCCAACACAGTATAAACGCTCCTCACCGCCTCAAGTCGCCGTAGATGCTCCGTTTAAGCTCGCCAGCGAGACAAACATACTCCAGCTTGGCGCCTCGTATCTCCCAGTCCCTTGCCGCTTTCTCCCAGTGCTTCTTGTTCCTGTGTGCGATCTTCTTGGCCTCTTTCCACGTGCCGTCGATGACGATCAGCAGCACGCGCTGAGTCTTCCTCCCCACTGCTTCGCTCAAAGGCTGCGCATGTTCATCGGGGAATAAAATCATCGCCGTGTCGAACGTGTCATCTCCCCCTTCATCATACAGAAAGGCATCAAGCTGTTCATTTTTCCCTGGACCACAATCGCACGCTTCGTCGACCGTCACGAGCGTCACGTTCTCAACCGTTTGAGCTAAAAGCGGCACCGAGGAGATCGCAGCACGTCGTCGCTTCTCGTGCTGATGCTGCAGTACCACAACGTGCGTCGACTCGGTAGCGAGTGGCTCATTGGGCAGCGACGCGCAGTAGCAGACGCGCAGTGGACGCTTACACCTGTCACAGACGTCTCGACGTGTGTCCTCCATTCAAATTCTGACAATGAAGCGGGAGATGAGCGCAAAGAGTCCACAAAGATCAACATGAACGCAACTGATGGACAGACTAAACGATTATTGTATGGTTCAGGAAGAGAAAGACGTTTCCATAGGATTAATTAGGCTCCTGCTTAAGCGGTGGGCTGGAACACCGGGTCCACGGGGGCGGGGGCAGCGGCGGCCGGTACCACAGGGGCCGTGGGCTCGACGTAGGGGCGGTGCACCTCCTCCTTAGGCTCCAGGATGGTCACAACGTCGTCAAGAGCGCGCTTGGGGCCCTGCTTGCCCGTAGGGTCGTGCGGCAGCATGATAGACACCTTGACACCGAGCACACCCTGGCGCATAAGAACGTGACGCACAGCCGTGTCGACGTACTCCTGCGAAGCATTACCGGTCTTGACCATGTAGCCCTCGTTGAACTTCATGGCCTTGGCACGCTGAGCACGCAGCTTACCGGACACAATGACCTGCACACCCTTGGCGCCGGCCTCCATGACGAAACGCACGACAGAGTAACAAGCGCGACGCACGGCCAGACCGCCAAGAAGACGGTACTTGAGCGACTCGGCCTGGGCCTGCGAGCACAGACCACGGTTGGCCACGCGCTCGGCGTACAGCTCGACGGCTCCGTCCGGGAAGTTGAAACGCTTCTGCACGACGGACGTCAGGGCGCGGATGCGCTGGCCCTTCTCGCCGAGCACCTCCTGGGTGCGCGTGGCACGGATGATAATCTCAGTGCGCATGGGGGTCACGCGCACCTCGACTCCAGAGTAGCCATCGCCGTACAGCTCACGCTGCAGCAGCTCGTTCAGCTCGGCGTAGAACACACCGTCGGCCACGAATTTACGCTTCTTGGAGATGTTAGCAGCCATTCTTGTCGTCTTCTCTTGGAGATTCCTGAGTGAGGTCCAGCAAGGCGACGACAAGGTACGCGCTCGCCAGCCAATGGTTCAGAGAGGAGCTTTGTGTGCGCGACATTAAAATAGTGTGGTGGACTCCATAGTGTAGTTAAAATCTGTCGTGATGGCCTTAAGTACTGTCTGTGTGGCAACGATGGCGTAGCTATACGTCGTCCTAGTGTTACTTCTCAGTTTTCTGTCATGAATGAAGAGGCTAGATGAGGCAGAGATAGCGACTGCTGCTGCGAGCGACTTGGGGACCAAGAAGCAGCGTATTGAGCATCTGATCCAGCGAGGGGATCATCTCGCTAATGCGCAGCAAGAACGGCAGTTCAAAATGACTTCAAAGGTGCGTACGAGCTTATCGCACAACTCGTCTTCAACCTGCACCGCTTCGGCAGTTTTTCCTGAGCGACGCTCGTCCTGGACGCCGCAGGAGGACGATAAGCTCAGGAAACTGGTGCACCAACTTGGCGGTCGTAACTGGAGCGAAATTTCTACGTATTTCCCTTCTCGCGACCGCAAACGATGCCGCGAAAGGTTTGTGAATCACCTGGCGCCGTCGCTAACTCCTGCGTCGAGTATATGGAGCACAAAAGACGACGAAAGGCTGCTACAATTGCAGCGAACAATAGGCTCCAAGTGGACAAGAATAGCAACAGAATTCAGTGGGAAGAGCGCAGAGAACGTAAAAAATCGCTGTCTCGTGTTGGCCAGGAAGACAGCGGATAAGAGCTCAAAACACCGGAGAGCACTGCCGCAACGGTGGGCAGCAGCCGAGAAAGATAAACTACAGGCGTTAGTGACGATGCACGGAGCGAAGAACTGGCTGTTCATTGCCTCGCAACTGCCTGGACGCACAGACTTGCAGTGTCTTCAGCAATGGTACCGGACACTGGATAGCAAGGTAGTGAAAGGCAAAGGGACGTGGACGCCGAGTGAGGACCAATCGCTGGTCGAGAAAGTGGCAGAGCTGGGGCGGAAGTGGACGGAGGTGAGGAGTCTGTGACGTGATGAGTGGACTGGAAAGCGTACTGACGACGGATCTCTTGTAGGTTGCTGCGTTCTTACCTGGTAGGATGGGAAACCAGTGTCGCGAGCGATACTTGAACCACTTGGACCCGACGATCAACACGGTGATGAGTCTCTACAGTAGTTCACGAAACGTTTGAGCATTTATTTTTTAATGATGTTGCTACTGGACAGGAGCCATGGTCAGACGCCGAAGAGAAGATCCTAACTGATGCTATTGAAGCGCACTCGACGCAGTGGAGTTTGATTGCGGAGAACTTGCCAGGTCGATGTGAAAATGCCATAAAAAATCATTGGTACTCCCGTGAACGACGTCGCATGCTGGCAGCAGCTTCGAGTAGAACGCCATCGACAAAGGCGGCACATGAAGAGGCCGATGGATCGGACTGAGACTTCAAGAGATAGCATCCGAATAAACGTTGGCTTATTCACATTATACGTGCTCAATAAACAAAAGAAGACATAAATAAGCAAGTCCGTGGTATGTACTTCAGCGGCTAAAGGTATCGCATTGCTTTCATGCTCCCCAGGTTTGAACAGCATTGATGTACTTCGAAGTATATTTTAGCACATCACTATAATACTTTTAGCTCATCACTTTATCCTTGAAGTATTATCTGAAAATTATTAGTGGTTCTCACGGTTAGAAGGTACGAAGGTTTCGTAAGCCAATCAAATCAAACCTTCATTGTTCAACTGTGAGCAGCGTGTGCAGGGGCTACCGCCAGTGACTTCATTGGTAAGTGAGCGCTGAAGGTGAGAATGGGGCGATCTCTACGAGCAGCGCTGCTGCTGCACCTACAACACTCAGCTCTAAGCTATCTGCTTTGTGACCAGGGAATCGAGAGCGACGAAAATGAAGACGATATGTTCTACTGCGCGATAGTCTCCCACCGCTACCTGGATCGTCCAGACGGAGCCCTGAACGAATATTTCTGCTTGAATCAACCAATCAAATCAAACCTTCTCCTAGTCGTTTGCACCAATAACATTATACCTTCACTTCTTGGCCAAACCTACCGATTTTTCCGAGTAGGTTTTAGTTGAAAAAAACAGGACAGGAAGGTTTGATGTGATTGGCTCTTCAAACCTACCTGCCAACCGTGAGAACCAATATTTTATGTTTTTCTCCTCAATCATTTATTTGCCAATGCTGTGCAAAACCGCCGTTTTCTTCTTTGCGTGCACCAGCACATTACGGCGGATGTGCCAATGGAGTAGCATCTTATTCGACGTGGTAAACACTGCTTCTGTTGTATTAGTGCACGTTAAATCGTGGTCGATAACGATGACTTTCCGTAGCGGTACGGAAAGTCATTTTGTAAATGTCCACGTAAAGTCAGGCTCTACCTCACCGGGTAACCAAACTTGCGTAAATACAAGGATCGTATTTAGCCCTGAAAGAATGATCGCATTTAAGAGAGGCATTTGATAACGATTGTACTGTAGGTACAATCGAGGATAAAATGATCCCTAAAGTCTCGTACCATAGTGGTGGTAGCTGGATGAGCCCACATTACGTAGCGTAGCCTTGTAGAATCGGAATCAATTTCGAACTTGTAGTAAAACTCTTTGTCTTCTAGCATCCTAGACAACGTCTCATTTCTTGTTCTTTGCGAGCAATTTCGATCGAATTGAAGGCTTAGCGTTGGCGATGCCCTTTTGGATCACTAATGTGCTCTCATCGTTAATCAGCATTGTAGCATAAATTCTAGACGCTGAAACACCAGCCATTGTTTGGACAACAACAAGATTGTTTTTGGAAACATCAGTAGCTCGTTGTTGCCTTGCTGCACGTTGACGGTGTGTAACGTGAGCACGAACGACTTGCGATACTGGGCAGGGCTCTGAACTGGGGATGAATTGGTCGAAAAAAAACCGTTTATGCCACCCACCTACCCTGACAGTTCGCAGGAAGGGTTTATTGAGGATTATTAAAAAACCATCCACCCATGTTGTTTTAATCCACCCATCAGTCATTCACCCGCCTACTATCCCTCTATCAATCCAGATCTATCAATCTCTAGTCCATCCATCAATTAGCATATATCGCCTCGATCGGTCGAGGTCCACCCAGGTATAACTCTTGAATTTCCTTGCTTCTGCACAGGGGGCGACGGGCCGAAGAACTGTGAACGATCGCATCAAAACCCCAACCTAGTTTTGTACAGTGCACTGCAGTCGTTGATTGGGCGCTTAGTATGATATAGGGGCGTAAGGCCACGGCATTCTACAATGGTCAATCCGCAAACACTGTTTGCATCGATAGACCTGCACATCCCACCCCGCTGTGCAGAGCAAAATCACTACTGTGAAGTTTGTGAATTAAGAGTGTCAACTTTTGTTAAGTTCATTAATTAGAAGTATGTATAGATTTAAAAAACAATTATTTCAGTAAATGCATTCTATTAATAGATTTAACAATACACAAAATCTTCGCTCTGGTTGCTCATCCCAGTGCCCTCTCCCTCGTCTTTCTCCGTAGTAAGTCTTTTAGATGCGAGTAGCGCTCAATGTCTTCATCACAAATATTCTTCGCATTGAAGAAAATATGTACTAGCTTTTCCACCCGATCAGGCGCCAACCGGTTGCGAAGTTAAGAGGGAATGAAAGCGTGAGCCGAGAAGTTGCGCTCCGACGCAGCGCTAGAAGCCGCGCAACGAAACAGACGCAGCGCTATGTCCTATAACAATGGGAGATTATTCAGTCCACACCAGAAGTCGAAAAGCGGGATCTTGCGCTCACAGAGTAGGCCCCATTGTCGCGGTTGCGTTACTTTCAGATCTCGGATATGCCGATGATAAGCTGACAACTCCATGATCACTGCGTCTGCTTTCTCCTCGTCATGCCGTTGTACAACAAAATCCTCGGCAGCGCTGCGAAGCGAAGCATCCATGTCAATCCCAGCATAGCGTGGGTCTAACAGGTACGCAATGTCGTGAGAATCTCCGTAGATAACATCCAATCGTGAGCTGGCCAGCGCATCCACGCTCTTGTACTCGGCTGCAGTGAGTCCTGTAGCTTTTAGCTCGTTCGGTAGGTCGACAAAAACTTGGTACAGCTCCGAAACTGGTGTGATGTTCTTCTCAAACAGCTTCAGCGCCTTCGAAATTGGCTTAAGGATGGCGATCGCCTTCTTCAAGCGAGGCACAAATCCAGCCGATGTCACTAGAGTATGGACGCCACGGCGGGGCTTTCTTTGCTTTTTTGTCTTCGCCTTCAGGAATCCGCGGGCTGACACATGAGAGAATAGTATGGACTCTGCAGCCAGCACAGTCTCGAAGCACTCCAGCAGGGATCCCCATCTTGTGTCCCCTGGCTTAGCGAGAACCTGTAGATCTTTCTCTTCAAGTTGCGCTGAAAGCTGCCCACGTTTTATGATTCTTCTTGAAGAATGTAACCATTTCCTTACATCCACTCTGCAACGTATCCATCCATTTCATCTTTTTTACGATGTCCTTGACTAGCAAATGAAGGCCATGGCAGACGCAACCATGGAAGAAAGTTTCAAGAAACGTTTTTTTTACAAAGTTTCCCAAGCGGCCTTGTTCGCGCTAATATTATCTGTCACCACGGCGCCGACCTCGAGAAAATCGTATTTGGCAATAGTACGCTCAATGTCCGCTGCCAAAAACTCGGCATCGTGCGCTTAAAGTACCGGTGTAGACGCTCTCCAAAAAAGTGTACCCCCCCCCCCCCCGCAAATGACGACATAGTTCACAACAGCAAGGCCCTTGATGTCTGTCCATCCATCCGTGACCACGGTCACAATTTTTCCATCCAGAGCTACTTTGAGTATCTTGATTGACTTGTTGTACGCACGATCAAGAAACACTGAAGCTAGCTGCTCGGTGCTTGGGACTTTGACGTCTAAATGTAGTAGCTGAAGTGCTTCGAGAAAGCTGGTATGTCCGATCCTTTAGAAGTGCTGTACACTCACTATGCCAATCGTTCTTGAAACTGCTTGGTGGTGTCGCTCTTCAGACGGGGTCGGAAAGTATCAGTAATTAGCGCTGTATTCCTTTGAGCAGAGCAGCGCTTGGTCAGATGATGCTTGATACGTTCGACGTGGCTCCGACCGGTGGTTTGAAGAAGCTGGTTGCACTATTTGCACCAGACACCACCTTGTGGGTCCACATCCACATGATTCCAGGCTGTGCCTGCTTTCCGACCGTGGCGAACAGTCAGATCCCTCTGCTCTACGACGACAGAAGGGTTCTCCAAGCTAGCTGGAATCACGTCGGTCCGTAAGGACATGCTGCGCAGTGTAGGCTTAAGAGGTCTTGAGGAGAGGGGGGGGTGGAGAATGAGAGTCCGCGGAGAAGTCGAAAATTGCTGCTGCGTGCAAAACAGAATGGTTGGCTTGCACGGTGCAAGCCAATCATTTTCTCGTCCAATTCATGAAGTAATTGCATACAATTAAAAGAATTGGTGAAGGGATAGGTGTTAAAAATCCAATTATTCCACCCAACCATGCTATTAAATATACACCCCTGATATTTCAAGGTTTTGGGGTTTTCCATAGCCCTGATACTGGGTGGTTGTGCGCAGGACTGTGAAATAAAATGTTGGATTAATATTAGCTCAGACTCGACAAAAATATATAATTCAGATATTATAATCCATTGGAACCAATTTGTTATAACGTGGTTTATCAGTTGATGGCCCACTGGGGGGAAGTTAAGCGGCAAGATCCATATCTAAAAAAAATCTATTTGTCCCCTGACCTTCTGGTTTCTTGCATTTGATTGGAGAGATGCCAAAAGGTTCTCTTAGCCTTTCATATAAAAATGAGTCCGTTTTAACTGTAATAGCGCTGGTCAAAAGTTGGCGAAGATATTTTTTTATTTCTGGATTATCAGTTCATGACATTATACAAAACTATATAAATCTGACGACTGCACTGTCGACCGCGAACAACGGCACCAGGACGCTTACTT